>CM054808.1:32198693-33398693 GCA_028984105.1 Lavandula angustifolia
AAAACCAGTCGAATAATGACTTAAAAGAAGGCACTGTTTCCTGCCCATTAAATTCCTGTGAAATGTTAAACCACCCCCAAAGAAATAATAAAATAACTAAGAAGAAAAAGTTGATTACTATAACTCTTAATTAGGAAGAAATAAGCTACATACTCCTTAAATATTTTTTTCATCTTCGCCTGACCTTCAGCCACAGCAGCAGGACTCATATCCTGGAACCAATCAATGAGACAGAAGCAATTAAATCAAGTACAAGTGTAACAGCACGAGGCAACTAATAGGGGTTTCTGCAGCATAATCCTTCTACAAAGAGTATCACTCAAATCTCTAACACGCCTTATAAGCTGATGCACGTACCCTGCTCCTCATTTCTTTCTGAATCTCTTCCAACTGAGGCCTTATAAGCTGCATGAGACATAACATTGACATCAGAGAGAGGCAGCCATAAGTCACAATTTGCATGAAGAAGAAAAAAGAGCAAGAAAGTGGAGACTAGACGCCCTACAGGAGACCAGCGCATATCAGAATTTGAGACTGTGTAAAAGTTGGGGCATTATGACACATCAATTAAAATTTCTCTTTTGTGTATCAATATCAAATATGTGTTATCCTAAGTTTTTGTGAAGGAGAGGAAAGTTTTTGTGAAGGAGAGGAAAGGGCTAGATGCAAGCACTTAGTATGCATCATTGTAGAGAAATATTAACTATTCCCTCCTCCCATTGATCTTGTCCTGATTCCTTTTTGGGGTGTCCCACTTCTCTTGTCCCATACCTAAAATGGAAAGAACCGAATGGACCACAATCATCTAAACAAGTGGACCCCAATATTTTATACTTTTACACCACTATTTTATACCTTTACACTGATAGGATACGAAGTGTGGAGCCAGATGTTTCAACGGCAACAACGTCGGACAATCGATTTCAAAGGTTCTATGTGCGGCAAGGGAGGATGCAAGACGGGCATGAGACGTGACGAGAGAGGAGGAAAGACCATGCATGGGGAGTGGCGTGACGTGGCGGAGCGGTTCGGGCATGGCGGTTCCGTGCATGGCGGTTACGGTCTTTGCATGGCAGTTAGGGAAGGAGTGGTAACGTGAAGTGTAATAGCGGTTGTGTATGTTTAGTAGTGTAAAGTTTGTATGAACGGTTATGTATCGTAGGTGACGTGTCATGTTGTAGGGGAAAAAGAATAAAAAGAGGGAAAATGAAGTGGGAAGGGTATCGAGGAAATTGGGTAGAATGTTGGGACGAAATCTGGCGATTTCGTATGGATTGGAAATATAATTCCAATTAGGGTTTGGTGAGTTGTGAGTTCATGAAGTTGTCTTTATTGTAGTGAGTGATGTACGTGAGTTTGCTTAAATAATAAATTATATTGTGTTGTTCCATTACTATATATTATACGAGAGTTTCTCCATCTTAGATTCACGACAAGAATTATTGCATCATACAAGAATCTTCAATCAAAACAAAAAGGGTTTGTATCAATTTGGTCCGACCTGCCGGATCCGAGGTGTATGGTGGAAACGAGAACCAGTAAGCAAACTTCAAATAACATGGAAGCGCGCGTTTCTGCTTTGGAAGGGAAGCTAGAGTCATTAACAACGAATTCGGCCAAGACAAATGCTACTTTGGAACAGATCCACACCAAGTTGGAAGCTATCCTGGCGAAGGAGGATACACGAGTAGGGTCACAATGGAGGATCATCGCTCCCGCCTCCGCTACCCGTCTTTAATGGGGATGATCCGTTAGGATGGATCGCACGGGTTAATCACCATTTTGATTTATATGGAAGTTCAGTGACGCAACGACGGCAATTACTTGGGGTTGCAATGGAAGGGCCGGCGTTGAATTGGTATGGATGGTTCACCGCCGACGTGCCCGAATATACTTGGCCCGCATTTTCGAGAGCACTCGCAGACCGATTCGATGAAGGGTGTGAAGGTAGTGCATTTGCCAAACTTGCAGCACTAAAACACGAGAGCAACGTATCGGAGTATATTGATCAATTTACTCATCTTGCTAATCAAGTGAAGACGGTACCGAAGGAGAATATTCTTAGCTTGTTTATCATGGGCTTGAAAGAACCCATTCGGGATCAAGTGTGGTTCGTGGAACCAACTGACTTCTCATCCGTGATCAAACTCGCGCGGAAGGCTGAGATCACGGTCCGAAACAGCAACCGTTCGAGCAGTGGATACCGCGATCAAGGGCAAGGCCGTAAGACGCCACTGCATTATCCTAGACCGAACCACCCTTCCGGCACCGCCGGCCCTACTGCGCGCGCCGACGTAGCAACAATCGGGATCGAGAGCATCGGGCATAGTGCGTACCCCGTTTCGGAGGATGACGGATAACGAACGGGAGGAGTTGAGGAAGAAGGGTCTCTGTTATAAATGTAAGTTGCCTTATCATCCTACAAATCATGTGTGTGCGTTCAAAAATTTACGAGTATTATTGGTGGACGATAATGATGCGGAGCAATTTGAATTGGAAGAGGTGGTGTTATCCGAGAATGGTGATTATGAGGTTCTAACACCTGTAGAAGATGGCATTGCTACAGCCACGAAAGGAGTAGTGTTGAATGCGTTGTCGGCTTTTGGATTGTCAAGTTCGGACACCTTGCGATTATTGGGGGTGCTAAAAGGAAGGGAAGTTACAATCCTCGTGGATAGTGGAGCCACACATAATTTCATCTCAAATACCTTGGTAAGGGAATTAGGGTTGGAGGTGGATACGGCTAAGGTATTTCCGGTTAGATTGGGAGATGGGCATCGGGTGACTTCGGAGGGGTTTTGTAGAGGGATCAAGATTGAATTTGTGCCGGAAACGATTGTCGTAGATTGTCACGTTTTTCCGTTAAGTGGGGTGGATATCATCTTAGGGATAGCATGGTTGAAAACTTTGGGGGAGTTACGGGTTAATTATGACCAACTTTATATCACGTTTGAGATTGAGGGCAAATTAGTAAGTTTACGGGGTGATGGATCGAGACTGCGAGCTCGATCGACGTTAAAGTCCTTGTGGCAGTTGGAAGAAATTGAGGTTGCAGCGTGTTGGTGTGATACATCTTCTATTTGGGCGTTAGCGGGAGAGTGTGAATCAGTAACGGCCCGGAAGGCGATTAGCGAATTGTTGCAACGGCTTCTCGGATATTTTTGAAGAGCCACGCAGGCTTGCCTCCAAAGACGTGGGGTGGAACATGCGATACCATTAAAATCCGAGACGGAAGCCATCACGGTAAGACCATACCGTTACAATCACGTGCAGAAGGATGAGATGGAAAAGTTGGTTGCCGATATGTTAGCCGCAGGGATAGTACGACCGAGTTATAGTCCGTTTTCCAGCCCGGTGTTATTGGTAAAGAAAAAGGACGGCAGTTGGAGATTTTGTGTGGACTATCGAGAATTAAACAAAGCCACGATTCCGGATAAGTATCCTATCCCGATTATACAAGAACTACTGGATGAGTTGGCCGGATCACAAGTTTTCTCGAAGATTGACTTGCGAGCGGGATATCATCAAATCCGGATGACGGACGGGGACATTCCAAAAACGGCATTCCGGACACACAACGGGCATTACGAGTTTCTCGTTATGCCTTTCGGCCTGACTAATGCTCCAGCAACTTTTCAGGCTGCCATGAATGACCTTTTCCGTCCTTTGTTGCGAAAAGGTGTGTTGGTGTTTTTTGACGACATTCTAGTGTATAGTTCGTCGTGGAAAGAGCACATAGATCATCTACGCTCGGTTATGAGTATATTACGAAAACATAAGTTTTTCGCCAATCAAAAGAAATGCAACTTTGCGGCGACACAAGTTGACTACCTCGGTCATGTTATTTCGGCAAGGGGGGTCTCGATGGATCCCGAAAAAATTAACGCTATTATGGAGTGGCCTAAACCTATGTCTTTGAAAGCAGTAAGGGGTTTCTTGGGTCTAACGGGTTATTATCGGCGTTTTATACAAGGGTATGGCATAATGGCAAGACCTTTGACATCATTGCTAAAGAAGGAAGCCACGCTAAATCGTTTTTGTTGGCCGGATGATGCCGAAGAAGCATTCCAGGTATTAAAAAGGGCGGTGACAACGGCGCCGGTGCTAGGGCTCCCAGATTTTTCGAAAGCTTTTACTATTGAGTGCGATGCATCCAATTCCGGAGTTGGGGCGGTATTGATACAAGATCGACATCCCGTGGCTTTTTATAGTAAAGCATTCCGTGCGGGCCATGCAATTACGTCCGCATACGAACGAGAGTTGATGGCTTTGGTCCTTTCGATTCAACACTGGAGGCCCTATTTGATTGGTCGTAAATTCGTGGTTCGAACCGATCATCACAGTCTAAAGCATCTTCTTAACCAACGAGTGGCTACACCGGCACAACAAATGTGGATCGCCAAGCTTTTGGGATATGAGTTTGTGATTGAATTTAAGTCCGCAAGTATCGAACGAAGCGGCCGATGCTCTTTCACGGTGTCATGAAGATACGGTCTCACGGGAGGGCTCTTTTCATGCACTCAGTCGACCCATTTGGGAGGATCTACCAGACATTATTCGAGAACAGCGAGAGGATCCTGTCTTAGGAAAAATCCGAAGTGAAATCGAAAGACAGCCGGAAATTCACCCACATTATTCCCTTGTGGATGGCAAGTTATTTTACAAAGGGAGATTGGTGTTGACGTCTACTTCACGTTGGATTTCAGTGTTGCTACATGAGTTCCATAATACCCCTTCGGGAGGGCATGCCGGCGTTCTACGGACATATCGACGAATTGCTGCAAGTGTGTATTGGAAGGGTATGTTCGCGACAATCCGAGCTTATGTCGCGGGTTGTGTTACATGCCAACGCGGGCAAGTACGAGGCCCAATCACCGGCCGGATTGCTCCGGCCATTCTTAGGTGCCTGGATAGAATATGGGAGGACCTTTCTTTAGATTTCATCACGGGACTTCCACCGTCAATGGGCTATACGTGTATTTTGGTGGTTGTGGATAGGTTGTCAAAATACGGGCATTTTATTCCTCTACGCACACCGTCACCGCGAAACGAGTAGCATCCCATTCGTGGATCAAGTCGTTAAATTGCATGGAATTCCGGGTCGATAGTAAGTGATCGTGATCCACTATTTGTGAGTACGTTTTGGGGGGAGTTGTTCAAAGCTCAAGGCGCACTAAATTAAAGTTTAGTACCGCATATCACCCGGAAACGGACGGCCAAACGAAGTGTTGAACCGTATTTTGGAAACTTATTTGAGGTGTTTCACGTCGGATCATCCTCGTAAATGGGCGGGGTGGCTATCTTGGGCGGAGTATTGGTATAACACATCCTTTCAATCCTCGGCGCGTTCGACCCCATTTGAGTTAGTGTACGGGAGACGTCCACCTACGTTATTACGACATTTACCGGAAGACTGTCGTGTAGCCGCGGTTACGGAGGTGTTGTTATCAAGGGACGAGATTCTCAAACAATTAAGACGAGAATGCTGAGCGTGCACAAGATCGCATGCGTGTTCAAGCTAATCGGCATCGACGTGAGGTGACATTTGAAGTAGGCGACCACGTTTTCTCAAGTTCCGTCCTTATCGACAAAAGTCCGCCAACTCACGGCCCATATTCGAAGCTTGCTACGAAGTTTTACGGGCCATTTGAAGTTTGCAAACGCATTGGTGAGGTAGCTTATGAGTTAAAGTTACCAGAAGGTAGTCGCATACATCCCGTGTTTCATGTCAGTCAGCTAAAGAGAGTGGTTGGCGATCATCCGATCGAACCCGTGTTACCGCGGTCCTTGGAGTTTGAGGCGGGTGATATTTTTGATCCCTCGGAGATTATTCGAACTAGGGTTCGCGAAACGACCAATGGACTTGTGCGCGAGCTTTTAGTTCGCTGGAAAAATAGAAATGAAGCGGAGTCATCGTGGGTTGTCTTGGAGGAATTTATACGTCAATTTCCAGATTTTGACCTTGAGGGCAAGGCCAATTTTGAGGGGGTGAAAGTTGATAGGATACGAAGTGTGGAGCCAGATGTTTCAACGGCAACAACGTCGGACAATCGATTTCAAAGGTTCTATGTGCGGCGAGGAGGATGCAAGACGGGCGTGAGACGTGACGAGAGAGAAGGAAAGACCATGCGTGGGAGTGGCGTGATGTGGCGGAGCGGTTCGGGCGTAAGGCGGTTCCGTGCATGGCGGTTACGGTCTTTGCGTAGGCGCTTAGGGAAGGAGTGGTAACGTGAAGTGTAATAGCGGTTGTGTATGTTTAGTAGTGTAAAGTTTGTATGAACGGTTATGTATCGTAGGTGACGTGTCATGTTGTGGGGGAAAAAGAATAAAAAGAGGGAAAATGAAGTGGGAAGGGTATCGAGGAAATTGGGTAGAATGTTGGGACGAAATCTGGCGATTTCGTATGGATTGGAAATATAATTCCAATTAGGGTTTGGTGAGTTGTGAGTTCATGAAGTTGTCTTTATTGTAGTGAGTGATGTACGTGAGTTTGCTTAAATAATAAGTTATATTGTGTTGTTCCATTACTATATATTATACGAGAGTTTCTCCATCTTAGATTCACGACAAGAATTATTGCATCATACAAGAATCTTCAATCAAAACAAAAAGGGTTTGTATCATACACCCACTATTTTAAACTCCAAGCAGAACCCAATGGGACAACGGGACGGAGGGAGTATAAACTTTCAAATTTGAGCTTAAAACAGAGGTCTAAAAATTAGTTCGCGAAAAACTCTCCAACAAGTAATGATAGGATGCAAGGGGAAACAACTAATCAAAATTCAAAAGGGAACTTGGATTAGTAAAGTCGGTAACTGTCACCATTCTTTGTATCAGACAAAAATATGGAAATAACCATTAGTCTTCCTACTAGGCCATCCAGCTTCAAGTCAAAAACACAAGTAATGACAATACAAACAGATAGAAATGAAAATTTCATGTTACAACTCACAGTAAACTTTGAAGTAGCTTTAATCTGATGCATAGTAAGAGGAAGTTGAAGCGTACGAATCAAAATAGTTGTCAGCACAATTGATGCCCACCTAAACACAACCAATTCTAATCAGTCTTTAAGAATCTTAACAATAACACCAAACATACAAATTTAGATCATAATTGGAAATTAAACTCGAGCAAATTAAATCATCCTCACCAATCAAACCCAGTAAGAGTATGCACATAATCAATCATAAATTGGAGTGCAGCCACCGGCAAGAAAGAGTCCGCCGCCGCATTCGCCACCTCGTTCGCCACCGGGGCCACCTGCGACGCCGCCTCGGCAGCTTTCTCCGCGAACACATCCGCCATGTCAGTCATTACCTCAAACTTATCGCCGCTCCCCTCCCCTTCTCCGAAACTCGACATATTCCTCACGAAAATCGGCGCGAAAGCCGCCGGAATCGCAAACCTCCGATCTTGGGACAAATTCGTCGACCCATAAAATCTTCCCACATTAACTCCGGCACCGAACTGGTGTAACCGCCGGAGATAATTAGGGATCTCGCCGCTCTTAGAAACGGGATTGTGACGAGGCAAATTCTCACGCTCGCTATCATCACGATCGATGTGCGGAAACGGAACGGCAACTCGTTGCTGTTGATAAAGAACCTTGGCCCGTGAAGTGACGCTCCGTCTGAAAGCCATTAATCCTCCTTTCTGCGATCAAAACAGCATCTAAGTGAGGTTTTTTTCACTTGAAACGAAAGAGGAATTTGTATATAACAGCAATCTTGAAACGGATTGCAGATTTCAGACAAGAATAAATGGAATTTCTGTTCAAGATTGAATACCTACACGGCCCGAAAAGTGCAATTTCAGGAAACGATACTCCACTCGAGAGGTATAGGGGTTTTGAGATTCGAGGTTTTGGGGGAGAGATTGTTACTGTTGACAGTGTACCTTGTTTACATCTACGGTCATGTTCGAGATTAAATCGTATTGCCGCAACAAAACGATTTAGGTTTAAATGTAAGAAAGTTTAATGTAGTAGGAGGAATTATACCCTACAGTTAGTTACTCGGGGGAAAAGTTACGTAATAGCTTTCTCTATTATTTGCATATTGGCCCGTGAACTTTGATATATTATAATTACGGTCCATGAGTATAATCATGTATCAAGTCCAAAATTGCTCTACAATCCACAAATTCTCATAATTCAAAATATTCTCAATCTATGTATTGCAGTACATGTACGAAAATCAAACAAAGTTTAACTAAAACATGAGATTCATTATATACAATACAAAAATTATTTCATCGACAGTATAAGTTGCAGATCTCAATGATCATCGGGTTCAATAGTCGATGGAGATGGAGAGGAAGACGATGAAGAAGGAGACGATGTTATTGCGGAGGAAATATGAGTGGCCAACGAGGCTGTTTCCGGCGAATTCTGACATAAAGGGCAAGTGCCATTGAGCTTAAGCCACTCATCTATACAGGTAGCGTGAAAATAATGATCGCACTCGGGGATACTCTTCAAAACATCTTTAGGTAGGTAATCAGACAAGCAAATCGAGCAAATACCGTCGCTCCGGCTAGGGAGCCGACGACTTTGACCTAGCACCACCTTCGGGTACGACTCAATTGTGCGCATGTCGAGGCCGTTGGGCACATTAAATTGCGGATTAAAAATAATTATTATGGGTAGATCATTATTTAAACGACGTTGTCTCGAAGTTTTGAACATGCTACAAGCGTAACATGTTATTCCAACCATGCATAGCAATCCGGGTATTCCTCCGCCTATTATAACGGCGTACTTGGCACCTCTTGGGAACCCTACACGAGAATATGTAGAAATAAATTGTTGTGATTATAAAAATAAATTCAATAATGTTGAGACGTTGAGTACGAGATGAGTTTCCAAAATATACAAAAACAATCTTCGTAATTCAACCCATATACTAACAGACATATGGGCCGGCCCTATGCGGACAGCCTACTCGAATAGAGCCCCAAGACTTTCAATTGATCGATTATGTTGCTTTAGAAAATACTTCAAGAGTTTAAATCTTTTAAGTGAATTTTATTTGTTTATTAAGAATATCTTATTAATAAACTTTATTAAAATATAGGTTTTTATTATTTAGTGACCCAATTTTTGATTTAGCACAGGGCATCCAGAATATGAACTGATGATCTTGACTGTCATTCAAAAACAATGTCGTCGACCTGATTTTCTTATTTGGATTATGTGATCTTCTCGATCTAATAGACGCTATACAAAAGCAGATCAATAGGTACATGGGACCACCATATTCTCAAATTATTAAAAAAAATCTTAATTTTACTATCTTTAAAAAATAATAAAAAATAATAATACTAAAAAAACCTATAACTTAGCCTACTGAAATTACATATCTGCAATTCCATAATTTTAAAATTTAAATTTCGTAGATTTAAATTTAAATAGTGAATGCCTCTATTAGACTACAATGTTGCAAAACATGTTTTCAACATTAGTTTCTCTAAAATGAAGCAGTTTTCATAAGAATCGATAAGGTGTATTTGCAACTGTTTGTTTCTTATTTCTTAAAGTTGAAAAAAAATATTTTTAATCAAAAGTAGGAGATTTTTTGTTTTAATATTAAAAAAACATATATTTATATGGTGCTCTAAGTACCAAAAACACCTTAATAGATGTTAATAGATTTAAATAGATTTACTACTTAATTTTAGACAAGTAAATACTAAAATCTACTTGTACTAGTCAAAAAGCAAATAAATAATTAAATAAACTCTTATAAACACACTTCTCGATATATTTTTGGTATTTAAAACACCTTAATTTTTAAAATTAAAAAAAACACCTTTAATTTATCTATAAAACTACTTTATTTATTTTTAACTTTAAATAAAAATAAATAGAAAGAGCTTATAATAAGTATTTGCAAAATAGATCCTATTGCTACATGAGCTTTTGCATTATCAAGCCCACATAATCTTCTATATCATACTTTCTCGGTCCCACAAATAATGTTCTTTATCTTTCCGGCATGAAATTTAAACACAGTAATTGGTTGTGAATAAAGGTAGTGAAACCCTTCACAAAATGATAGTTGGTTGTGTGTAATAATTTTTGATTTTTGGAAATGGAACATTATGTGTGGGACGGATGGAGTATTATTTTTCATAATATTAAATAAATTAACATATGTCGACGCAACGTGTCCTAAACTCCTAGTGAGTGGCAGTCATTCTTGGCGTGTTATATTGGAGTATTTCATTTCCCATTTCATTTTCTACATTTGATTGCTTTAATTTAATTTCCACCTACCATGTCGACCTGAATTACTTCAAAATTACATTAATCTAATTTATTTCCAATTTTAACGCTAAACACCACGTATATACGTCATTTTTCTGCATTAATTAAAACCAATTGAATACGACATAAAATAAACCAAAAACTTACCCGACGACTTGGAGCATCCGATTTCACGACCCGACCCATCTTTAAACCCGCAAACCCCGCCCCGACTCTCGCACCGCCCGCAAGCCGGCTCACTCCACCGCAGCTCGAAATCCTCCTCCGGACTCTCCGTCTCCCAATAGAACTGAGTGAACGTCCACCACGGCGGCACCGATACGTTCGCCACCCTCCGGCACGGCGGCGGCACCATCCTCGCAGGGAAATCCATATCCACCGCCATCACCGTACTATTCCCGGTCCCTAGACACGACAGCACCAAGAATGAACCCACCGGCATGTCCTCCGCCACCGCCGAGCCCTCTCCGGAGCAATTGAGGACACCGTAGTTGGTGAGAAAAGTCGACGCGAAAGGGGAGCCGGCGAGGCTGAAATTCATGGCCCGGCTCGGGAGGCAGAAGCCCGGGTCGTCGATGAATAAAGCCGAGGCTTTGTAGTCGATGTAGTCAACGACGAAGTCGCCGGACTGCGGGAGGCGGAGGATGGTTTGGTTGCGGCTGTTGCAGTGGAGGTCGAAGCCCTGGCCGTAGCCGCATCCGACCGGCTGCCGGTCTACGAGCCGGAACGGGAACCGGACTTTGGTGCCGCGAGTGGCGTGGCATGAACCCGGTTTGCATGACGGGTTGGCGGTTTGGACCGGGGCTGTGAGGAGAACGATTATGGAAGGAAATAGTATGAGAACAATTTTTTCCATTTGAGTTTTGGTTTGTGATTTTAGTCTGAGTCTGGCAGTTAAATCTACAGATATTGTAGGGTGGGGCCGGGTTTTGGGGAATTAATATTCAAAAGAAAATGACGCTTGATCAAATTCAGACATATTGAAAAAGAAATAAATATATGTAGATTTTTATTTTTATTGTTATTACTTATGTTTTGATTGGTCTAATGTTTTTCTTCAAAATACTGATTGGATGGTTGATTTTGTTGTCGAAATCACTAATTCTAATTTCACTTCTATCGGTTAAGTGGTGCCTATTATACATAGTTAGCTTAATGTTTATTTCGTCAAAAAAATAAATTTAAATAAATATATGTTTTTTTGGAGTTTCTAAGTTTGAGAAAGGTAAAATATCTAATTTATTTTCTCAATCAGATTCCTATAATTCGATTATTTATTCACAGTTTCACAATTTATTAGTACCAAAGTTCAAATTTTAAAAATTAGTATTGAGAAATCAAAAGATTTAATGCTATAAGTTCTGTAGACAAAATAATATATTTGGATGAGTTTACTTAAATAATCATTCTATCTGACTTTGTCAACTAAAATTTTATAATATATAAGTCTTATTTCTTAAGTCAATATTGAAGAGTTTATCAAATAACCATAATACTTACATTGCGGTCTTCTTCTTCGAGGATCTTTTATATTTTTTAAACGTTCACATATATATATTCTTTTATGAAGAAAATTCACAAATCGATATTCAAAGTGCGGATTAGTAAACTTTGCTCTCTATTCATTTCAATAGTTTGCAAACTACTCCTCAATTTGGGAATTAAGAGAGTAGATGATAAAGTAGAAGAGAGAGATGATAAAGTATGAAGAGAAAATGAGTAAGATAATGAGAAAAAGAATGATAAAATATAAGAGAAAGTAATAAAGTAGGAGAAGAAGAAAAGAGAGAAGATATGATAATATTTTTTTACCAAATTAGGAAAGTGATCACAAATAACGGAACCTTTCGGGAAAGTGGCACAAATACGGGAGGGAGTATATATAAACTACAAACAATATTATAAATATTATGTACCATAGTGAAATTTATACTACTTATAACATTTGATTAAAAAAAATCAACCCAATTGCTAGAATATTACTCTCTCTGTTCCACAAATAATGTCCTTTATTTTTCCGGCATTGGATTTAAGGAAAGTAGTTGGTTGTGAGTAAAGGTGGTGGGACCCTTTAAAAAGTGTAGTTGGTTGTGTGTAATAATTTGTCATTTTGGATAAGGAGACATTATTTGTGGGACGGAGGGAGTACAAGAGTGTGTTTATAACTATTTATTATAAGTATTTTTTTATTTACATTTGTTTAAAGTTAAAAATAATCATTTTTCAACAAAAGTAAAGATTTTTTTGGAATTAACATAAAAAACATGGATAGTTTCAGAAATTAAAGTGGTTACCAATAGCATCTCAATAGATGCTTAAAAGAAACCGCTTAATTAAGCAATTTAACAACTTAATACTCCCTCCGTCCCATTGGAAGCGTCTTGTTTCCCATGGGCACGGATGTTAAGAAAATAATAATGTGTGGTGTATATTGTTTGACTTTTGGATAGTTAAATTCCTTTTAAAAAAGACGCTGGACACCAAAATGGAAAACAAGACGCTTCCAATGGGACGGAGGGAGTATTAAAGAAGCTAACACAGAAAATAAGTTTTATAAATATTAAAAAATTGATAAGTGCTTAAAATAAGCTCATGCATATACAACTTAAAAAGACACTACGAAATACACCCGGGGTAGTACTCTCAGGTCTAGCGTATAGTCCACGAAGATGAAACGACGATGTCTCGAAGTATTGCAACACTGCAGAACTACGAGCTCTGGCCAATTGAACAACGGCGAGGACAGAAACGGAACACTTAAGAGAACTAGTATGAAATGAGATACAAAAGTTGGTGTACTTTTCGATTGAGTTTTATTGTGGGGCGAGGAAGATTATAATGGTTTCTTTAATTAGTATAGCAGTTAAGCTATATACTAATATTTTCATTTTATAAGGTTTTAAACTAAGAAAATTAGTAGTAATGACATTAGTTAGGAAATTAAATTGAAGCGGAAATACAGAAAAGAAAAGAAAAGTTGGTGTTAGAAAAAGAAGCAAAATGAAAAAAGCGTGACGAAAACTGAAAATTCTGGACTATTTATTGCGTGCATTGGCAAAAAATTATTCAAATTTAATTCACATCCATTTCTTTTTTTCACAGAAACTGGCGATGAAGAGAATTCCGCGAATCAAATTTCCTTATAGGCATAATCAACCCTCTGGTATAGCTCCTTCGTGTTGTATTTTTGTATGTCGCGTACTTCTGTGTGGATCTCGTTGAATATGCGGCGGATTTTGTTGCTGGGTGATTGTATTTTCTGGTTATGGCGGTTCGATTCATTTTTGTTCTTTTTCGATTTCTGAAGAATCGGTAGATTACGTTAGTCCAAATTACTGTCTCCTAAACTTTTATCGGTTCGGAACTTGAATTGCATGGTGTAATTTTGCTATGATTATTGTTAATCGTCGTTTTAAGCCATTATTGTTCCATATGATCTCGATTGTTGTCAATTTGCAGTGTTTGAGATCAAATTAGCATATGTATAAAATATATTTTTTCTGATCCTTGTAGATGCTATACTTTGTGAACTACGCGTAGTGTCTGATATCTGTCATTCATTTGCATATATTCATCCGTGCGTACAAGGATGACGGTTTGCTACATATTTATACTCCAATGTATTACCACCAAAAGGCAATAACACTTGTATATTGGATTATGCAGAGGATATGTTTTGGTGGTACGCAGGGGATAGGATATGTTTTGGTTCTTATGCAGAGGAGATACTTTTGTAGCCATCCTTTTCTATGATGTGTTTACTCTTTGCATCATTCAGCCATAGGCATTTCTTCAGTGTTTTACTACTGGTATATATATTGCTTATTGTTTCTCTAAGCATCAGCTTCAAGCACAAGATCGTGTAATGAAGAATCAGCCGGGACGGGAATGATGAAGTTGTTCGAAAGGTCTTCTCAAGGACTTCATCCATGTCTCCCGGAGGAAAAGCTTCTGATCAGCCCAAAAGAACTCCTCTATCTAAAGAGGAGATTGAAGCCATCTTGGTATGTCAAGATTTACTTAAACACAACATTTCTCTTTTAACATTACAACTTTTATATACATTTTGTTTACTTTCAGTTGGGTGGCTGTATCTGATTCTCCCCGGACAACGAGGATTACTGTAGTTTTGGTAGTATTTCTTGAGCTTTTTTCAAAGATCGATTAGTATTCTGTAATCTTAACAATCTCCATCAACTTCTGCATTGAATAATAGAATGGTAAACAAATACTTCAGTTTTATTTGGAATTTTATTTATTATCTCAGTATTTAAGTTATTAAGTTTGATAATAATAACTAGCAAGAGGAAATCAGATTATTAATCAAAATTTATTTCTCAGCAGTATCAATTATTTAGATTGTTCAATAATAATCTTTTTCTGTTTTGTTATCTTCTTTTCTTCTTTATTATTTTCAGGTAGTGTTTGGAATAACTTAAATAAACTGTTTCTGGGCTTTTTCACCGCATAAATACTTTTTTTAATGTTTGGAATGGAAGCTTTTGCTTTTCTGAAGCTTTTCTGAAGCTTTTGCTTTCTTAAAAAGTGCAAAATAATGTCCAATGGCTGTGCAGATTTTTAAAAGCAGAAACCAAAAAAAACTGAAAAGCAACTTATAAGAGTGTTTGCAAAATTATTTTTTCAAAAATTAAACTATTTTTTTTCTAATATTACAAACAACAACAACTTTTAATTAACAACAACTGTAAACAACTTTAAACATCCAAACACTAACTAAAAAAGAGTTCAACTTTCTACCTACCACGCCCTTACAAGGATACGCCGGTTTTGACTCACTGACTTCTTATCCAAAATGAGGTCTCAGATTTCCAGATCGGCGAGGTCTCTTATTTCTGCTGCTTCGAAGCGCAGCGCGCGTTCGTTTTCAGGTTTAACAGTATTTGTTTTTGCCAATTCATTAGAGAAACCGGTGAAATTTGCAATTGCAGCTATGATTCATATGATAGCTAAGAATTGGATTTAGATTTCTGATTCTGTGTTGTTCACGCCTGGGTGAATTCCTATTGCCGGTCTAATATCTTTGTTGTTTTTTAATTTGCATTCCTTCGGAGCTTGTTTTATTATATTTGGGTGTTGATGAACTATTTTGGTTATGGTTTGGGTCCTATGAGGTCCTTCCAAATGAGGTTTGGAAGAGAAAGCAATTGCGGCGATTTGATTCCTGAATTTGTGGTATTGTTGTTGAGACTTGAGAGTTTATAGATATATAGGATAATTTCATTCTTAGGTTTTAGTGTGCTCTCGTGTTGTGACTGTGTGGCTTGAATAAATAGATGGATCTAGATCCCGAAATCTAAACTATAATGTTGGACATATTTTCTAATACTTTGAAGTACTTGGTCATTTTGGGTTTGATCACTTGATGTATACCTGCTGATATAGAAATAAATTGATGAATGAGAAGAAGACAAACATTTGACTGCTAGCATGAATCTGTATTATGATTGAAGTAGACGAATTATCCTGTCAACTACTGGAGTATGATAAAAGTGAGTAGCTCTTAGTCTCTTACCAATAAATGAAGCTAAGAAAGCTCTCTTTTCAGGTGGGCCAACAGCAGCTGCTGCTGTTTCATGCAGAGGAAGAGTGTCATCTTTAGCTTCGTTCAGTTTATCTGAGTCGGGTAATGCATATAGGGGTTGGATTTCTGGACTCCTTGCCCTTCCTGCAGCAGGTTTTTCTCACATTCTTAGCCTCTGAATGTTTTGAAACTAGTATGCTTTTCCCAGTATGTGATCCTTTTCGTTGTTAGCTCAGCTTGTTGAGCTTTATTTTATTTTTATGGAGTTTTTTCTCCGTGCAAGTGCGTCTTCTGTTTGGATCAAATTGTTTAATTGGAAAACAGATTGCTTGGTTTCCAATGCCAAATTGTTGATTTATTGCCACTAAGCAAGCAATAAGCTGGATCACAGGGAAAGACCAGCCTTATGCCTTGCTTAAAATTAGCATTTTGTCATCCGGCATCCATTGCCTTTGCATAACAAGTACATGTATGAATTCCTGAGCTAGTGTAATTGAGATTGCCAATTCTTTTCATGTTAGTATTGAGTAAACCTAACATAATTAATTTACGGTATAAGACTTGAGTTTCTTTCACATTAAATTATCACTTACTTTGCTTTCTTTCCCCCACAGCTTTCATGCTTCAGGAGCAGGAAGCACATGCAGCTCAGGTACTTGTCCTATCACAGTATTATCTCGTTGCACATGTTGCTGTCCATTTTGTTCTTCTCACTGATGCTTTACTTCCTTTTTAGATGGAGAGAACGTTTATTGCCATAAAACCAGATGGAGTGCAGCGAGGACTGGTATTTTTTCTTATTCTTTCTTATCATTCATTAAGTGTCAATTCAATTCAATTCAATGTGTCAGGGGTTGTTTGCATTTCATATGGTCAATGTGTCAAACGATCCCCTCCCTTTTGTAAATGTCTTTTGTTTGCTGACAAAGTTCCTTTTGGTGTTAGATTTCCGAAATCATCTCCCGGTTTGAACGAAAAGGCTTTAAACTTGTGGCAATCAAGATTGTAGTTCCTTCAAAGGATTTTGCCGAGAAGCATTATCATGACCTCAAGGAGAGGCCTTTCTTTAATGGCTTGTGCAATTTCTTAAGCTCCGGACCCGTCGTTGCCATGGTACGGAGAATCCTCCTATACACCTTCCTGCTCTGCCCAAAATATCTTTTTCAAGAAAACACTAACCCACATACCTTTGTACTCTTCCAGGTCTGGGAAGGTGAAGGAGCAATCAAATACGGTCGCAAACTTATCGGAGCCACCGATCCTCAGAAATCCGAACCGGGAACTATCCGAGGAGATTTAGCTGTTGTCGTGGGAAGGTATCTTTGCCAATGCAGAGTGTTCTATCTACTATCATTTTTGTAGACTTCTCTCCTACTTAGTTTGAAGTAACTTTGATTACATTTGGATGCAGAAACATAATCCATGGTAGTGATGGTCCGGAGACGGCCAAGGACGAAATCAACCTGTGGTTTAAGCCTGAGGAGTTGGTTAGCTACACAAGCAATGCCGAGAAATGGCTATATGAAGGCAACTGATTTTCAGACAACCTTGAATAAATAGTGGTGGGAGCAAGAAAAATGCTTCGAGGAAACCCTAGTTATAAAAAACCAATTTTTACCTTAAAACCTAATGTTACAATTATTACATTTTCGGATTGCTTGTGATACTAAAAACAACTAATAATACTTGTCGCATATTGGCTTTTTGGCTGCATAAATAGTTTTTTAATATTTGTAAAACTTACTTTCTGCATTTGATTCTAGGGGTGTCGATCGGTACGGGATTTGTAATACCAATACTGAGTTTCGGGATCCTGATCCCAAAAAAATAATAAATTCCATCCCAAAACTGATCCCATTTCGGGATTCGGTAAGTCGGTATTCGGTGCGGTATTTAGAAATTGGTATTTGGTAATACCATAAATCCCAAATGATTATTTGTTTAAAACATAAATAAATTAAAATTTGCTCCTTAGTTTTGAACACAAGTTATTCCCACAAACAAGTTTCTATTTGAAAGTTATTAAGTTAAAAGACAGTAAAATATAATTCTGAGTGTGAAATTGTGAATCATGGCTAATTTTAACTAATATTTACTTATTTAATTGTTCCTAAATAATTTGTTCGGTATTTCGGTAAATCCCGTAATCGATATCAGTTATACCAAATATCGGTATACATGAGAAAAGCAATCCTGATACCAATATCATATCCCGAAGCACGGTATTTCGGTATCTCAATACCGACTTTTTTCGATCCTGTTTAAACACCCTTATTTGATTCTTTAAAATTAAGCAACTAATATGTTTATTAAACAGTTTCTAATAAGCACATATTGAGATGCTTTTGGAGTTTTTTAAAATTAATTGAAAATATTTGTTTTTTAAAATTAATTCAAAAAATTATATGATTTTGCTTAAAACCAATTATTTTCGACTTTAAGCAAAAATAAATAAGAAATGATTATAATAAATAGTTGCAAACACAACCTTAATCAAAATATTTTTCACGCTACTTCAATGGCCTGATGTGTAAGTTGTGAAATCAAGTTGCTTGCTATACTCGCAGTTGCAAATATATATATGTCTATTTATTTTCCACACATATTAAGAAAAGACTTCATAATATTAAAGTTAGATAAATGTTGATATCGAAATTGAAGTAATTTAAAATAAATTACTAAAAAATTAATAGTATAATTGTGTTTATTATTATAAAAAGTTGGATAAAAGAGTATTTTTATATTATCATATTAATTAGATCTATTAAAATTAGTAAAATATTTAATTACGGCATAATTATTAATAAATATATAAATTTGGGATATGAAAAAGAAAAGAAAAAAATCTTATAAATTTGAGATGGATGTAGTAATATTTAGAAATAAATATCTTGATAAAACTTGCGGAGTTGCGGTCTTGAAGTTTTCTCTTTGTTTTTAAAAGAATAAATAATACATGAATTAAAATTAACAACACAAAAATTAAATAATACACACCCTATAATATAAATTTCTTAATATCCCTATAATCTCCATCCCTATTACAATTCACTTTCTTACGTAATTTCTTAACGCAGCCTATTTGCCCTTCTACTGCGTAGTCTGTTTTCTCGACAACTTTCTTCCTCGTCGTTTTCAAACCCTAATTTAGAGTTTTCTCCATAATTCGCCAGCATATTTGATTATCAGGTAACTACTTTTGCTAGAGTAGTTTATCTCTTGTGATATGCCCTGTTTGGTTGTCTTGGATGTATACCTGGTGTTAGATTACGCGATTCGAGTGTTTGTTAAATTCTCGTATTGCCAGATCGTTTTAAGGCGTGGCGTTGGGTGTTAAAAACTTCGTTTTGGCAATTTGATACTATGAATGTTCGTACACAGAATTTCTCACGGGCTGATTTGTTTTCCTTTTTTCTTTTGTAAGTTATCGGGAATTGAAGTATATGTTAATTGAGGGAATTGTACAATTTGATTCCATGAAAGACATTGTCCCTTTTTCCCATATATTCGTTTTGATAGTGAAAATTGTCTGCATCAATATCGCAATTTGTGGTTTGTAGTATTCCTTTTCTCCCCCTCGGCATCTAGTTGGATTTATTGAATAGCATAGTTAACATTGTCTATCTAGTTTGGTGTTTGGTCGGGTTCCCGAGTTCAAGAGCAAAACTTGATAAATTAGTTTGGTGTTTGGTGGGGGTTCCCAAGTTCACGTAAAAGGAATGTGGTATTTTGTGAATTGTTTTCCAACTGTTTTTCAGATTTCTTGGTAGCAAAAAAGTTTTCTGTTGCTTTGGAATCTGCAGTGCATTTGTCTTTTGATTGACCTTTTCTTTCCAACTTCAGATGGCAGCTAAGCCCTTAACTAGCGAGGCAATTGCTCTTACAGAGAAGAAAATGGATATGTCATTAGGTATGCATATATTACAGTAGTTACTGAGTTCAGTTTCATTTTTTCTATTTCGTTCCCCTAAGAATTTGTCCATTAACAATAGATGACATTATCAAATTGTCAAAAGACTCGCAAGACCAAGCCTAAGAACCAAAGAGTTTCTGTAAGACCCCTCCTTGGACACTTATATTTGAGACTTACACTCTGTTTATTTTCACTGATTCTAACAGTTTCAATACCTACAGAATAGGGGTCAGAAAAATTCCAACCATGTTCCCCAAGATAAAGGTTTGAAAGTCAAAAGGTTTATGGACACCAGATCTTCCATCAGACAGGTATGCCACACAATTATAGATAAACTATATTTGGTGTACTTTGAACCGATTTGTCTGCATCCGAATCTGTGTGTGTCGGGTAAGGTATCATTTGTAAGTTTGCATTGAGTGTGAACTCTTCTATCGCCACCTCCTCCTCTATCTCTCTGCCTTTTTTGGTGTATGATAGGGGGAATTGGGGTGTTAGGGTGTGCTGTTGGTTAAAATACTCAGTAGTTTCTTGGTACAATCATAGCTTTCTTCTCATCTGGCAGGGTGCCCTTGCTCAGCGTAGGTCAAACTTCCAGGGAAATCAGTTTCCTTTGTCAACTGAAGCTGCTAAAAAGGCTGTTGTTGCTCCTATTCGCAACCATGGAATTAAAAAGCGCTCAATTATACGCCTCGAGGCCCGCCTCGGAGCGAGGCGCCGAAAAAGATCCGAGGCGTACGCCTCGTTGAATCGCTTCGCCGGCCGCTCGGTCCGTCGAGGCGCGCTCAGCGTACGCCTCAAGTCGACGGCTGAGGCGTTCGAACCATAAATTGGGCGTATTTTCTTTGACTCATTCTTCAATTTCAACCAAATAACTCAAATTGGCCCAAATTTCATGCAACCCATATGTTTATTTTTCAAAATTTATCAAAATCGATTCAACCCTAATTGATTAAAACCCAATTTTCTCCCAAATCAAAACAATTTACCGTGAAACCGCCCCTGCCGCCGATGCCGCTGAAACGGCCACCGCCGCTGCCCTGAAATTGCCGCCGACGTCACCTCCTTCAAGCCCCTACCACCGACGACTTCACGGGAGATTGTAATCGAGTTTCTCTCAGCTATTTTTTTTAACTCTTATAACATGTGGGCGGTGATATTGTAATCGAGTTTCTCTCAATTAATTATGAGTATTGTGAAATTGAGTATCGTGGAATTAATTATGAGCATTCTCCTGCTATTCTGAAATTAATTATGAGCATTAAGTAATTATTTGCAATTTAAATCTAATTAATAATTTAACTTTTTTTGTATTGTAGTATATTGCTAATTTAATGTATGTAGGTAAAGGAAAAAAGTCACCAACGATATTTGGTTGATGAGGATGACGAATAAGAGAATTATGATGATGAAGATTGATGATGCTTAATTTGTGATGTTGAGATTTAGGACCTTATAACTCTTTGCGTTGGTTTGAATTTGTTTTTTGTTGGTTTGAACTTGGAAGAAACTTGATTTTATGTGTTTATGTGTTTTTGTGGTGTTATATGTTTCTTAGGGGAAAAAAATAGAATTTACGCCTCAATTTTACGCCTCGGTCCGCCTCGAGGCTTACGTCTCGTGACTCGTAAGGAAAACGCCTCAGAACCCATTTACGCTTTTTTGAACTTTGTTCGCAACAGAGCTTTTAATCAAAGTAGGCCATTCAATGTTAGCAAATCGAGGTACTTAAGTGATTCTTTCTGGATATCTATGCTCATAGATTGTGGATTTGTTGATTTTTGTTATGACGTGTAGTGATTTGGGTTAAAGTCTTTTCTGCTATAATGCAGGTAATCAGTGGTTCTTTGTGTCGTTGATTTGCCATGTCCCCTGGTCATTTATTTCCCTAAGCATGTGGTTGTATTTAGTTGGGTGACGGCTACATCTGGGTACTTTGCTTGTACTGTTGACAGCATGGGTTTTCAGGCTTACAATTTATCCTCCTGGAAGTTGGTTTTTTGGTGGACTACACGTGGGATGTTTTAATTAAATCTTTTTAGCTATTTGATGCAAAGAAAAGAAGCTTTGCTGTGATTATAAGTGATGCATATGAATTTGTGCATGGAAATTGGGAGTTGATGCAGTTTTGTGTGCATGATATGCTGTTTGCTGTGGTACAGTAATTTCATTAAATGGCCCAACAAGAAATGTATCCTACAAATGTCTATTCATGCTGTAGTTGACTGTTCTTGGAGGATCATCCTGTTCCACATGCGTCATTTTAGTCATATAAAACCATCTGAAGGTGTGACCTCACATAGATGATTCCGCCTGCAACGATAGCTTATAATGGGTACTTTTGGGTGTGCAACTTTGACAAGCCTGCACAACTGTGGGGATAATAATGCTAGCTGTCTCTCTGGTCTTGGTTCTTCATGCATTCTACAGGATCTTACCCATGTGTTTATATGGGAAATTTATGTTCTGCACAGTTTAAGCCTCTGTTTCTCTGACGGCCATATTATGATGGTTCGCGAATTGGGTGGGTTCTGCAACTTTTGCTGTTTAATGAAGGGTTGTTAGGTGTGAACCTATGCTTTAGGGGCCTTTTAAACCACCAATATGGCTAAGAGAAATCCATTAAGCTTTTCGAGTGTTTGGGTGATTGATCTTTCAGAAAGTTTAATGTAGATGTAAGGAGACAGGAGACTTTTTTTTCTGCTCACTGAAGGAGGAGATTCTCTTTTCCAAGTATTGGTTGATGGTTAGCACTGATGTTGTCATGTAAGAAGATAATGAGCTTCAGATATGTCTGATCATTGTTGGTTGCAAAGTGTTGAATAACTTAAAAACAGAATGATGAGTTTGTCATGCCCCTTCTCGATCGTGGTTGAGCACTTAAGCTGAGGGATGTTTGCATTTGGACTCCTGATGCTTTGTTTCATTATCAGAGTTCTTTGAAACATTATTATGTATATATTTAATTTTTGCTTATCATGCTTCTACAGGGTTGGTCCCTCGCCTTTCCAGAGGAATGCTGCAGCTGGAGGTGGTTTCAATATGAAGGTATCAATCCTTACATTTGACATTGAATCATTGCTGAATGACTGTGTTTCCATTTAGAGTCATACTATAACCATCTTCTATCCTTTTGAGCTTATTCAGTAATTGCTGAAGGCAAAAGGGTTTGACAGATTTCTTTAACCGATATTATTGATGCACAGAAGGCTCCACAAAAACTGGTGCAGCCAACTCCTTCTGGCCACAAACAGAAGCCTAAGACTTTGGACTCGCTATTTGCTAACATGAAAGAGCAAAGAATGAAGGTCTTTCAACAGAATAGTGGGTCGAGAAGAAATGTAGGGACCCAGCATGGAGTGCCTTGGGCTAGAAAATATATGCAAAACTAGTAGCTCTGCAACTTTTGTGTTGAAAGGTTCAAAACTAAGTCTGTATAGAATCCAGTTATGCTTCCAAACACAATTTGATTGATTCTTCTTGTATCGTGAATATACTCGACTTTGTGGTGTTTGGTTGTGGGCATTAGTGATTCTTTGAGCGGCAGGCATGAATACTACCAAAGAGATGTAATGCAAGAGAGGAAGTGATTGATTGATTGATTGTTAGATTAATATGTACATGGCACGATCTAGAAGGAACTTTTTGGCAGCATCTCTCAACTGTTGGAAGTGTATCGGGCATTAAAACAGTTGAAGGAAGACCCAAGTATAACAAGGCTAATTCTCAGGTGATTGGCAAGCTGTGTAGTAGTTGGGTGCAATATCGAATTTATCAGCAACCATCAGTACGTTCAATAAAGCAGTCGGTGTAGTACTTGGCAATGTATTGCTGCTATACATAAAGCTTAGCATGTCCATGAGAGCATCTTCCTCTGTTCGCCCAAACATTAACCAAAAATGTATATGAATCCATTACATATAAGCAGAAACAACAGTAAAAATTATCTTACATTTGCATGCCTTCAAAATCGAAGAGTTGAGAGGTGTAAAAATAGGCTGAATTGCAACAAAGAATACTACCAAGCACCATCTATAGCAAATTGGAACTTCATAATAATAAACAAATCAACTTAACATATCATTCCGTTTGAAAACAACTTAACGACATAAAAGCAGTATCAATATAAAGTTACCAATAATCATTGCCAATTGTCGTTCGCAACGCCATCACCTATGAGATTTATGAAATTAACCTTTTCGTACCGAGAACTAGTCACCAAAACTAAGTGAGAACTAAGAACCAATGCAGATTTAGTTTCGATCTGTGGTCAAATTTCATCCAAAATTAATAATATCTTAATGACTATTAATATTTGAAGGGTAAAACTGTAAGAAGAATTACACATCAAAACTAATATTGTAGAAAACTGCGAAAAATCTGCAATTAGTTTCTGTATTATCATTTCGTGGATTTCATGGAGCGAATGAAGAGCGGAGATAATGGAGATATTGAAGAGTGTTATTACGGGTGTGTCGAAATGACGATTATATCGTTAGCCGAGGCAAGAGTTGAACTCTTTCTCCGCAAGACGATAATGCTCCGCTACTCGGTGCAAGCGGTCTATAACACTCGTCTCCAAGATACAACGGCTTCTCAATTACGAGTAGTTGCACTACTTCTCGTAATTCCGACGAACTACTAGATATTTGGGACTAAGAAAATGAAAGATGATATGTATGTGATGAATGAAACATAATATAAAAGTTGGAGAATGAATTGATTGTTCTTGTAACTCACGTTGGTATCCTATATATAGGCATGAGATGCCTCTTCTTAAATGGGCACAACGTTTGGCAATTAAAAGGAAAGGAAATACATGCAACGACTATTTGCTTACTTCATGAAAGGTTGCATGTTTTCACATGCATGAAACAATGTGACCAACCATTCGTTTCAAGCATCACATGTATTGTTACGTGGCTCTTCATGAATTGAAGGAAGCCACCAACCAACGTATACTCATGCAACGTTTGGTTAATAACCAAGCCACCAACCGACGTAAACCAACGTATTTAGTTGTTTATTAGCCAACCAACATATCATTTCCATTAAACAATGCAACGTTTAATTGAAGTAATTTAATAATCTAATAAAGTTCTAACAATCCCCCACATTAGATTATTAAATGCAAATGCAAAATGTTATGCAAACCAAAGTCCCAATGACCTATTATTGCATCAGGATAGATAGTTTTTTGCTTTGAACCTTCCTTAGTATAATGTTATCGGATTTACTCGCTGTTCGGTGAACGCGATGTCTTGAACCGGTCAGCTTTTGTGTAAACCAAGACAATAACATATACACAATAATAGATACAATATCTTTCGTTCTCACGTTGTGTCCATTTTGGCCTTGGACCATATCTTGGATTCATAAGTGTTTTTCTATTTGAAGCGGCCACACTTCTCACTTATATAGGTGATCTCCTATAAAGAGTATCCTGACATACTCCACCAATAGGCTATAGGAATCATTAAAAGCTTATACGCTTACCCTTTTACCACAAGCTACAGGTTTGCACTTGGGGCAGCTTCGAGAATGGATTTTTAGTTGTGTTTCCAATTGCACAACTTGAACATTCTTAACTTAGTTGTCTCTTTGAACCATGTTCATGGGATCTCCAATTATCATGGTAGAGTTACCATTAAGAGCGTTCTTTTAGTGTGGATTTTAATCTCATTCCCCTAACTGCGTTGTACAATTGATCACGGTTAATACCTTTAGTAAACGGATCCGCAATATTGTCTTTTGACTTCACATAGTCAATACATATTATTCCACTAGTGATCAATTGTCTAATGGTATTATGTCTTCGACGAATATGTCGAGACTTACCATTATACATACTACTTTGTGCTCTCCCTATTGCAGACATACTATCACAATGTATTAAGACGGGAGGCACAGGTTTTTCCCAACAAGGAATGTCCTCTAAGAAGTTCCGCAGCCATTCGGCTTCTTCGCCAGCTTTGTCTAGAGCAATGAATTCTGATTCCATTATAGACCGAGCTATACAAGTCTGCTTAGAGGATTTCCATGACACTGCTCCTCCACCTATGGTAAACACAAAACCACTTGTGGACTTGGAATCTTTTGTGTCGGATATCCAATTTGCATCACTATATCCTTCTAATACAATGGGATACCTTGTGTAATGCGTACTATGAGTTAAAGTATGCTTTAAATACCTTAGAACTCTAGTTAGTGCGGTCCAATGATCCTTTCCGGGATTACTTGTGAACCGACTTAACTTGCTTATAGAATATGCTATGTCGGGCCTTGTACAATTTGCTAAGTACATTAGGCTTCCAATGACCCTAGCGTAGTCCAATTGGTAAATTGGATCTCCTCGATTTTTGGCTAAGTGTAGGCTTAAGTCCACAGGAGTTTTAGCCGGAGGTAGATCAAAAGCATTGAATTTCTTAAGCACATTCTCTACATAGTGAGATTGTGATAAAGTAATTCCTTCGGATGTTCTAGAGATCTTAATCCCTAGAATTACATCAGCTATTCCCATATCTTTCATGTCGAACATTCTTTTCAACATTGCTTTAGTATTCATAATTATATTATGATTACTTCCCATAATAAGCATGTCATCAACATACAGACATATAATGACAAAGTTGTCAGGTGTGCCTTTAATGTACACACACTTGTCACACTCGTTTATTTTAAAACCATTTGATAACATAACATGATCAAATTTCTCATGCCATTGTTTGGGAGCTTGTTTAAGTCCATATAATGACTTAACAAGTTTACAAACTTTCTTTTCTTGTCCGGGAATAACAAACCCTTCAGGTTGTTCCATGTATATTTCATCTTCTAAATCTCCATTTATAAATGCCGTTTTAACATCCATTTGATGTATCTTAAGGTTATGTAAAGCAACAATGGCAATTAGCGTTCTTATGGAGGTTATCCTCGTTACGGGAGAGTATGTATCAAAATAATCATACCCTTCCTTTTGCTTGTAACCCTTGGCTACTAGCCGTGCTTTATACTTGTCAATAGACCCATCGGCCTTATATTTCTTCTTTAGGATCCCTTTGCATCCTAAAGGTTTACAACCGGGAGGAAGGTCAACAATCTCCCAAGTGTGATTGTTCATAATTGACTCAATTTCACTATTGATCGCTTCTCTCCATAGAGGAGCATCAGGACTTGACAATGCAGCCTTGATTGTTTGCGGTTCATCTTCTAATGAATAGACTACAAAGTCTGGACCAAAAGACTTTGCTATTTTCGCTCGTTTTCCTCGTCTTGATTCTGGTATTGACCCATCACTTTGGTCAATCTTTTCTAGTGAGCTTTCTTCATGAGTTCGTTTCTTAGAACTCACATCATTCTTTTCTTTCTTAGGGAATATAGACTCGAAAAAGACAGCATTTCTGGATTCTATAATCATCCCCTCATTTATGTCGGGTATTTCCGACTTATGTACCAAAAACATATATGCGCTACTATTGCTTGCATATCCTATGAAGATGCAATCAATAGTTTTAGGTCCTAGCTTTACTTGTTTAGGTTTAAGTACTTCAACTTTTGCTAGACACCCCCACACTTTAGTGTATTTGTAGGATGATTTCCTATCTTTCCATAGTTCATATGGAGTTTGATCTTGTTTCTTTGAGGGTAACTTATTTAAAATTTTATTTGCCGAAAGAATAGCTTCCCCCCACATGTTATGTGGTAAGCCCGAGCTTATCAACATAGCATTCATCATTTCTTTTAATGTTCTATTCTTTCGTTCAAAGAACACCATTTGATTGTGGTGAATAGGGTGCGGTTGTTTGATGGATAATGCCGTTTTCACGACAAAAGTCCGCAAAAGGTGCAACATACTCACCGCCTCGATCACTTCGGATCATTTTGATCTTGGTGTTAAGTTGATTTTCAACTTCGTTTTTAAAGCTTTTGAAAGCATCGAAAGCTTCGTCTTTGCTTCTCAAAAGATATACATAACAAAATCTTGTGCAATCATCTATAAATGTTATGAAATAATTCTTTCCACCTGTAGTTTGCACAAGTTTTAAGTCGCATAGATCGGTGTGAATTAATTCAAGAGGTGTAGTCGTTCTTTCCACCGAATGGAAAGGTTGTTTAGCCATTTTTGCTTCAACACAAATTTCACATCTTGAATGTTTGTCAAATGACATTTTTGGCAACAACTCTAAATTCACTAATTTTCTTAGTGTATTTAGATTTACATGTCCTAATCTATCATGCCATAAATTAGGAGACTCAGTCAAATAAACAACGGGGATCTTTTTATTATCACGGATAGCATTTACATTGATATAATTTAGCTTGAAAAGGCCGCTATCTACATAGCCTTTTCCTATAAATTGTCCATTCTTGGACAATACAATCTTATCCCCCTCAATCACTCTTCTAAATCCGGCCTTGCTAAGAATAGAGCTGGAGACCAAATTCTTGCGACTGTCGGGAACATGCATCACATATTGGAGAGTCAAGTTCAATCCCGACGTCATCTTGAGTACAACTTTTCCAATTCCATAGACCTTGGAAGTAGAGGAATTTCCCATGTATAACATTTTCTCCTCATTGACAACTTCATAAGTTGAAAACATTAATTTATCCACACATACGTGCTTGGTAGCGCCGGTATCAATCCACCATCCTATCGGATTACCGACCATGTTTACCTCATCTACGACCGCAGATAGGTCGAGTTCAGACATATTGACGGGCACGTAATTTTCTTCCGCCATATTTGCTTGTGGACGGCCTTTGTATTCCTTCTTTGGCTTGCGATAATCTTTTGCCATGTGGCCACTTTTTCCACAATTGTAGCAATTCCCTTTGATCATTTTCTTCCTTTTTGAATCTTGCTTCTTTTCAAAGAACTTGCGTTTCTTTGGGTTAGTGCTGGTGCTGCACTCGGCTAGATTAGCCCTTGCCTCTATAGACGGCTTGTTGGTCTTTCGATCTGCCTTGCGATTGTCCTCTTCAATTCTGAGACGGACTATCAGATCTTCGAGACTCATCTCTTTACGTTTATGCTTGAGATAGTTCTTGAAATCCTTCCACATAGGTGGTAGTTTCTCGATCACAGTTGCAACTTGAAATGATTCAGAAAGGACCATACCTTCGGCAAGTATATCATGTATGATCAATTGAATCTCTTACACTTGTTCAACTACAGTTTTGGCATCCACCATCTTGTAGTCTAAGAATCGTCCAACGACGAACTTCTTTAGACCGGCATCTTCGGTCTTGTATTTTATCTCCAAAGAGTCCCACAACTCTTTCGACGTCTTTGCAGTCGAGTAGACACTATAGAGAGTGTCGTCAAGTCCATTTAGGACATAGTTGCGACATATGTAGTCGCTGTGAGACCATGCATCATACGCTATGCGTTTTTGCTCATCAGTTTCATTTTCTCCCAGAATTGGAGGTGATTCTTTCAGGAATCGAGATAAATTTAAAGTAGTTAAATAAAACAACATTTTAGATTACCAACGCTTAAATTCAGAACCTGAGAATTTTTCCGGTCTTTCCGCATGAACAGGGGCGCTTGGAATCTGGTTGTTCGTTGCAGTTGTAAAATTCGGCGGCATGTTACTACTGCTTGTCGTTACTTGGACAAGGGGATCGGGTACATCACTGCTACTTGTCGTCATCTCTTCAACACAATTATCGTCTTGCGATTGTTATTACGGGTGTGTCAAAATGACGATTATATCGTTAGCCGAGGCAAGAGTTGGACTCTTTCTCCGCAAGACAATAATGCTCCGCTACTCGGTGCAAGCGGTCTATAACACTCGTCTCCAAGATATAACGGCTTCTCAATTACGAGTAGTTGCACTACTTCTCGTAATTCCGGCGAACTACTAGATATTTGGGACTAAGGAAATGAAAGATGATATGTATGTGATGAATGAAACATAATATAAAAGTTGGAGAATGAATTGATTGTTCTTGTAACTCACGTTGGTATCCTATATATAGGCATGAGATGCCTCTTCTTAAATGGGCACAACGTTTGGCAATTAAAAGGAAAGGAAATACATGCAACGACTATTTGCTTACTTCATGAAAGGTTGCATGTTTTCACATGCATGAAACAATGTGACCAACCATTCGTTTCAAGCATCACATGTATTGTTACGTGGCTCTTCATGAATTGAAGGAAGCCACCAACCAACGTATACTCATGCAACGTTTGGTTAATAACCAAGCCACCAACCGACGTAAACCAACGTATTTAGTTGTTTATTAGCCAACCAACATATCATTTCCATTAAACAATGCAACGTTTAATTGAAGTAATTTAATAATCTAATAAAGTTCTAACAAAGAGTTCTTGATGAATCTTAGCAAGGTATCGACATGGAGGTCCACAAGTACAATTTTTTATTGGCGTCTTCGTCCAGACCCGATTGCTTCTTGCCTCTCCACGACAATCCTTTTAAAATCTGGGTTTACCGTTGACATACTCCACCGCCATCTTTAATACTTTGTCCCCTTTCTTTTCGGCAGGATGATTAAGAAATTTAATTAAGTGTATAATTAATATGGACGTTAATTAAATTTCTTCACACGAGCCTCGTACACTTAATGGCTGAATTTTGATTAACCAACTAAAATTGTCATCTTGGAGATGTTAATTTTTGATCGTGAGCTCCACCTTGAGATGAAGGATACCATTTATGTAATTTTGTATAGATGTGCGTGAATCCTCCAATGGTAATGTTCTTCTCTTTCTTCATGCTCACAAAATCCTCCGAATGCTTCGTTACTGCTGCAAGCACGTAGTCGACCGTCAATCCTCCCTCCTTGGCCGACCCATCCTTACCCAGAAACAGCTCAAAGGAGTAAGTTGATTCTGGATAGTTCATGGTGCAAAGCCCGTACAATAAAAGCCCTTCTTCCACCTTCACTGGTTGGCGTGTATATGGATGGTCTTGATACGAACTGACGGAATGGAGCATTGGCATCCTCTGCCATAAGAGAGCGCTGCTGATGTAGATCTTCACCCTTGAATAAATATGTACGCCAATTCTGATTCAATCTCACCACAAGTTCGGACTTTCTTCAGTTGCCTGAAACTCATCCATGGAAAACGAACAAACCGAAGGATGTTCTTGCTAAGCATCTCTCGTCTCTCCTCCAGCTTTGGGTAATGCACTCGCTAGACAAAACTGCCTCGAAACCAGCTAAGGGCAGCTTCAGAAACTCCTCGCGCCTGACCAATAAAGGAAATAGCATCACTGGAGCAACGAGACTTTTACGAGAAAAAATCAACAATTTGAAAACTTCACTATAAACCAACTTAAATCAAGTTTGAAGCTAATACTTACCTGAGGCTTGAATTTGTAAAGTTACTTCTCACTGCTGTGACTCCTTCATTCCATTTGAAAACAACTTGACAACACAAGACATAAAACAGTACCAGCCTATAGTTATCAATATAGTTTCTAAAGACAAGCAAACAATACATATCTAAAACAACTTACCTTATATAAAAATGGGCTATCTGGGGATTCATTGTCCTTAGAAACTTCATGACCTATGAAATTATGAAATTAACTTTTTCATACCCAGAACTAATCACCAAAACTCATATTCCAAATCAAGTTTAACAAAGTAAGCTCGATAGAGTAATTCAGGTATATAAGAATCCAAATATTCTTGATCTATTCTTAATACTCTGGTTGATTTTATTTATTATTATTTTTTTTTTGAGGGGGGATTTTGAGAAAATTAGGGAATGAACTTCCTCTTGATATTCATAAGTTATACCATCTTTCAAATCCGGCTATCGAAGATCTGATCTTCACTTCGTTCTACAAGGTCTACTGTAACAAACCGGGGAGAATTCGCCGGATTGTTAAACATATTTAATTGTAAGGATTTATGACTATTAATTAAATGAAGAACTAAAGAGATAGATTGAAGAGAGAGGAGAGTTAGAGTTGGCCGAGAGAAAAGATAAAATTGAGAGAGAAGAATAATATAAGATTAACTTTCGATACCAACTCAATAAGCAGTAGCGGATATATATAAGTATCCGACTAAGACCTAATTTAATTAAACCCTAGCAACTTAACCAAATATAACTAAAGGAATTAATAAGAAAACTAATACGAAAATAGATACTAATACGATACTACGGAATCGCGTAGCGAACGGGGTGTGACAATACTCCCCTCTTTAAAGAGTCTTGTCCCCAAGACTCGGATCTTTGACGAGGGAATCAAGCAGTCGTACAATAAAGGGGCGTCTTCTCCCTTTAATTTCTTGCGAGGTGGGCGAGCCTTGTCAACATGGATAGGGTTCCATCAACCACGGCCATATTATGAGCCAATGATGCTTGTGCGACTCCTCTTTTGAACACAATATAAGCATTGACACTATTTCCATTTTCATTGATTTGCTTCTTGATTATAGCGCCCTTCCTCGGAATTTTCCCATCGACAATAGGGACGGATAGAAACCTAACAGACTCAATTTCACCAAACTGACCAAACTCCTCGGTTTTCTCGGCCCGTGGCCGGAGCATCCTCTTCGCGGCAGGGGGTTTCCTCCGCTTCCGGTTCTTTCTCTACAGGCTTCTTCGGTTGCGAGACCGGTCCGAACCTCAAACACCTCGACCTCCGTCTCTTCACCGCCACGTCCTTCATCTTCTCAGGCTCGGCTCGGCGGCGGCCGGCTCCTCCTCTTGAGCCGCTTCTTCGATAATTTCCTTCTCGGACTGCGGTTGCTTCCTCGGCGCTCTCACTTGCTTCTAAGCCGGCGAATCTTTCACTTTCTCCTTTTCTTCAAGAACGAGTTGATTCTTGAAGAATTTAGGTGGTGGGGAAAGGTATGATTCAAGAGGCTTACAATAAACTGGTTGAATGGTTGGGAGTGGAGAAATTTCAGAATACCAGTCGCCGTTCGCAAATCGGCGAGCCTCCGATCTACGAGTGCATCTATCAAACATTTTCTGCATTTCGTTGACACAGAGAGCATTGGCTCGCTCAAACGCCGCCGCCATCGATTGTTCGATTGCCGTCAGTTGACGATCCGACCATCCCGCTCTAATCGCCTTCTGACGGAGTAGCCCATAGTCGCAGGAGCGTTGCTCTGATACCACTGTAACAAACCGGGGAGAATTCGCCGGATTGTTAAACATATTTAATTGTAAGGATTTATGACTATTAATTAAATGAAGAACTAAAGAGATAGATTGAAGAGAGAGGAGAGTTAGAGTTGGCCGAGAGAAAAGATAAAATTGAGAGAGAAGAATAATATAAGATTAACTTTCGATACCAACTCAATAAGCGAGGCCGATATATATAAGTATCCGACTAAGACCTAATTTAATTAAACCCTAGCAACTTAACCAAATATAACTAAAGGAATTAATAAGGAAACTAATACGAAAATAGATACTAATACGATACTACGGAATCGCGTAGCGAACGGGGTGTGACATCTACACATTTCAAAAACACATTCAGGCATTTAAAAGGAGGAAAACTAAATGCAATATAGTCCAGAGAAGTACTTCTTCATCATCATAATGTACCATTTCATGAAGAACAACCTAATACATAAATTAAATACTGAAGCTTCACCGGCATTAATAATCAGACTAGAAATTAAAAAAACCAACCACGGTAAAAACAAAAAATTCCCCATTCTCCTACACTATCTACAGTCAAAAGAGTCATCCGTACGCCAAAAAAAACTGAAAACTAAGGAACGATATAAGAAGCATGTCATTTTGACGAGTGTGCGTAAAATCACCGTCACTGGAAATCTCGATCCTCAGAATTCTGTCGAACCCGAAGTCCAATGACCGATTTTCAGGCGCCGTCATTACAACTACTGCTTCGAACGCTAACAGATTTCACAGGGTTCCTACTTCCTAGTTCCCACTCACACTATTTTCTTCTCTCTTCTATCTCATATTTATAGGAGGAGATTTAAATTCTACCTAAATAAAAAAAATTGAAAAGCAATTTAAGTAAATACCTTCGATATTACCGAAAATGACGGTATTCTATAAGTACTAAAATATTTTATAATTATTACTTTTAACTTTAGTGTTTAAGATATTTTAAGTACTAGTAGCATTTAATAATAAGATGAATACGAGTAAAAATTACTTGTGCTGGAAAAAAAAAAGTATTTAATAAAAAAGAAATTGAATGACAAAAAGGTTGCATACTACTATTTTATCGAGTGTATTCAAACGGTTTTTAAATATTTCGTATAAAAAAGAAAATGTGAAATTATGTGAGTATCCTTTCTCACATTTCTTGTATTTTCAGCGATTTTGGGTGGGTGACAAGCAACTCTGTGAAGCACCCAATACTTGTTGTTTACTAAATCGTTCAACCGCAACCACGAAACATAATAAGAAAATCGCATACTACAGGATTAACGGGTTACGGGTGGGTTGATTGACCGACTGACAAAAGGTAAAAATGATTCTTCAATATAACTTAGACAATCATCATTCACCAAGGAATACAATATCTTTTAAACTATTTTTCGTAAAATTATCTTAAATTCAAGTTCTACAACTTAAATATGCAATTTTTAGTGATTCAAATATAATTACAAATTTATATATTAATCATAACATAAGCATAAGCAAAATGTATTCAAATAAAGCCAAAGTTGATGAATGAATTGTAATATGACATCAAATCAATAAAGGATTGCAAACCAATGAAATCAAAACTTTAATATATTCATATAAATGTAAAATTATTTCTTATTAGAAATAATATGGGGAAGGAAATGCGATTTTTCAAATTTAGAAACCAATACTTTGAGCTTTCTCTAAATTTTAACCATCGATACGTGTAAGTTTTTTTTAAAGTGTGCGGTTGCGGGCGATCGCATGCGGGTGAGCGATTCTTCGGTTTTTTTGTACAACCCTACTATTCATATATATTCCACAAATGGAATAATAACATGTGTATTTTATTTTATAATTATATATCCTATTTGGATTTCTTAACCCATTGAGGATCCATAATGCTATGAATTTAACTCAAACTTATAGAAAAAAATAGATACTAAGAGTTTTTCTTCAATTATGTATATATAGAAAGGCATATCTGATCATTGGCTCCCACTGAATTCCGGATCTGCTACACCTGAGTATAGGTGGTGGCGACCAAAATTTCAACATAATTAGATTCAATTTTTAAAGGTAAACCTGAAAGGTCTGCATAAGCACAATACTTGTAATGTACAAGGCTCGACCTAGAAGTTAAACTAAGCAACCAACCAAGACATGGCTGAATTTGATTAACCAACAAAAATTGTCACCTTGGAGATGTTAATTCTTCAATTGTGAGCTCTACCTTGAGATGAAGGACGCCATTTATGAAGTAAGGGCTGTCCTCCGCCATAAACTCCATCCACGGCATTGCGAATACATTGCTGTAGCCGATAACCTCCCCTCCCATAAACATGCTCTTGTCTTTGAACTTGCTCACAAAATCCTTCGAATGCTTCATAGCAGCTGCTATCTCGCAATGAGCCGTCACCCCTACTGTCTCACTCTCTCGCATACTCAGATAAAGCCCAAAACAGTGATACGATTCTTCATCATCCATATCGCAACAACCTAACAATAAAAACTCTTGCTCTCCCAAGTGGAACTCCTCCGTGTAGATTTGGCCCGAAGGGAACAGCTGGGCACACTCCCCTCGCTTGAAATCCACGAAAACTATACACTTCCGCCAAGGCAAATCCAATTCAAGCGCCTTCACGGGCTTGATTTTATATGATCTCTCCACAAATTGATGGAATGAAGTATTGGCGTTGGCGTCCGCTGCAGCAAGAGAGCGCTGCCGATGTAGAGGTTCAGCTTTGAATAGCAAAGCATCCCGAACAACTTTGGATGCTACTTCGGGTTTGATATCACGACAGTTTAGGACTTTCTTTAGATATTCGACACTCATGCATGGAAAATGAACTAACCGAAGAATATGCTTGCTCAGTATCTCTCGTCTTTCCTTCAGCTTTGGGTAATGCAGCCGCGCCCACGTCAACAGAAATGTAAGAACATAGTACTCAGAAGACACCTGGAGATCATCACTAGAGTAAACCGCCTCCAGACCGGCTAAAGGCAGCTTTGAAACCTCGCGTTCATGCTTAACCAGTAAACGAGAGCAACATTGAAGCGGCCAGACATTTATTAGAAAAAGAACAAATATATGTTAAAGCAAGAAAAAGAAAAAAAAGGGCAATCCATCAAAGCAAATAGGTTAGGCAATCCGTAAGATTTAAAAATAAGAGATGGTGTTTACTTAATCACATCCTGGAAGTGATCAGCAAGGAACTTTCGGGCAGCCTCTGTCAGCTGCTGAACTGTATCGAGCATTAAGAAAGTTGAAGGAAGATCCAAGTACAACAAGGCTAATTCACAAGTCATTGGCAAGGTGAGCAGCAGTCGGCCGCAATATCCCATGCACGAAGCTACCTCAAATTTATCCGCAACCATTAGTACATTCAATATAGCAGTTGGAGTAGTTCTTTGTAATGTGTTGCTATGCATAAAGTTTAGCATATCCATGAGAGCGTCTTCCTCTGTTCACCAAACGATTAACAAAAAATATAGTCGAATGTAATAACTGAAAGAGCGATAGAGAGAGAAGCATCTCAACAGGCCTTTCCCAGGTATATTAGCACGTACACAGCCATAACATACAAGTAGAAACAACTATCTAACATTTGCATGCCTTCACAATTATTTTGAAGGCGCTGAGAAGTGTAAAAATAGACCAAATTGTCACAAAGAATAGCAAGCACCGTCATTACAAAAGTGAAACTTTACTATAAATCAACTTAACTCGGAGTTTGAAGCTAATAATTACCTGAGGCTTGAATTCGTAAAGTTACATGTCGCTGCTGTGACTCCTTCATACCATTTGAAAACAACTTGACAACACAAGACATAAAACAATATGAATGTATAATTAGCAATTCATTCTAGAAAAGAAGCAAATAATCCCTTATTGAAGACACATTACCTTATAGAAAAAAGGACTTTGCGCGGCCAAAATGGGAGAGCTGATGTGCAAAGTCCGAACTTGAACTCGTGAACATTCGGTGCTAGATGATGGCTCCTTATCCTCAGCAACTTCATCACCTATGACATTATGAAATTAGCTTTTTCACATCCAAAATTAGTCACCAAAATTCACATTCCAAATCAAAATGTAACAAAGTAAGTTCAGTAGAGTAGTTAGGGTACGATAAGAATCAAAATGCTCTTATGCATCCGTACATCAAATCACCAGAGTAAAAGCAAAATCGTGATGAACTCAAACACAATTTTACTCATCCGTAACATCATAGTATTTAATTAATTGCATTCTTTATCTCATAGTCAATACTAAAATCTAGAGCCAAATCAAAAGGAAGAAGAAATCGTAGATGATCATAGGCCTATTCTTGAGCCCTAAAACAAACAAAATTCTCCAAAGGAAAACAAAAGCATATGCTTTTCGGTCACAGAAAAAAGGAATAGAAAACACACAAAAAGGGGAAAATAAAATAAAATTTAATAGTAATCGTCAAAGTCAATTAACGCAAAATTTGAAAAATTTAGACATAGTAAGGAGTATCTCCGTACCATTTGAGTTACAGAGTCAACTCGGCGATGCTTCCGATTGTCCGTACAATCACTAAGGCTATCATCAGGGTTGGGGTCGGGTCCGGGTAAGATCTCGATTCTCATAATTCTGTCGGAGAAATTGACGTCGTTGAATGCGAACCCAAATTCCAATGGCCGAGATTCAGGCAATTTGGGTTCCGTCAAGAGTACCGCCGCCATTTTAACCGCTGCACCACCTCTTCCGTCCCTAACAATTTCTATATACCTTCCTACAGGGCGGAGCCAGGATTTCGAACTGGGGGTGAATTATGTGTGAGGTTCAGTGTGTCTCGTTCGGGGGCGGAGCCCCCGAAAAAAAAATTTTAAGATAACAATGAAAGTAAGGAATTCAAAAGTACAATTTATAGAAGCAACAAAAAAAACGAGTCCAAAACGAAATACAAAAAATTACCAGGATTACAATATCTTCTTAGGCATTTGACGGCGTTCTTGAATAGCTCGCCGGTGGGGTCGATTTCGTCCGACGACGGCGAACTCGTATCCTTCCCCTTTCTCGCTCTCTCATCAATCGTCGGACGGGCAGATGTAGATCCAAAATTTGGATCTAGATATGAAGGATGCAAGGAAGAAATAAAACTTTTAACTTTATTAGAAGCAAAACCGACTCAAGATAAAGAGCAAATCCATCTTAATATATGAGCAAAAAACGAAAGCTAACGGGAAGAAAAAACGTGATAATGAGAAACACGATTTTATAAGTGATTTACAAAACATATATGAAATGACAAAGATATACCGTAGTGTATTTAAACACAATCCAAAATATGGGCAATAAATGCGGAATAAATTGAGCAAATTAACATCGAGAATTTTACGTGGAAAACCCCTCAAATTTAGGGTAAAAATCACGGAACTCTTGTCCAGAAAATCTCCACTATGTAATGTCAATTACACAATTTTCTCCCTATCACAAGTAGGGGAACCGCCAAATAATAGCAACAAGCAAACAACAATAATCCTCTAAGAATTTCGAATCGTTCTTCGCTCTGTTTTCGATTTTAGCTTTTCCGACTCAACTTACGCCTTTCCGACTCAATTTAAGTCTCTCACGTCCGACTTCTCTTTGTTAACAAAAGATATTAACAAAACATCAAATGGGCCATTTCTTTTAATTCTTGATGGGCTAAATTAATAACAACCATTATGGGCCAATTTTTCGAGCCCAAATCCCAACAATATCTTCATCTTCTTCATTGGTTGCTTTGATTTTGCAACACAGAGTTCCGCTCTTCCGGCGACAAGCCGATCAATTTGATCAACTCGGATCCCAACTGTGTTGGAAGCTCGATATTGTTGGGCAACGCCGCCGATTTGCTTGCGTGGCCTCTCGAAGAAAGTCCGGGGGGGCGGATTTTGATCAATTGGACGGCCGACGAGGCGAGGAGGAGGGAGACGTGCGAGAAACTCGAAGAAAGTCCGGGGGGCGGTCGCCCCCACGCGCCCCCCCTGTCTCCGCCATTGCCTTCCTATCGAAGAAAAATACTCTTTTCAACACATCTTGACGAAGAATCTCAACGAGATGTTGCAAAACCGGAACTTTCTGGAAGGAGGTTTTATTATTTTTGATTGCAAGCACTGAATGTATACTAACTATAAAGAATTTTGTGGTATTATTGAAAAATAGCAATACTTTTTTTTTAGATTTCGTGAGTTAATTAGTTATAGCCATGCCTAATCACATTCCATGCACGAAGCTACTTAACGCCACGTGGAGAGGCCGAAAGATAGGGCCCACTATTCAAAAATATGTACTACTATTTTCTATTTGTTTTTATGGCCCGGCCCCATAGGTTCAATTGGAATCCGGTAACGAATCCAGATGCGACTCTTAAAAAACCGATATATTTCATAATACGATGGGTTCAATGATTAAGCCCATTAAATTTTTCTTGCACTCTATTGGATATGAATCAAAGCCCTTAATTTGAGTTTTTGGGTTCACGATTTTGGTGATTTTGAGTCGCGGGTTGTTGGATATATATATAGAGAGAGATAGATAGGTATATTTATATAGGATGTCAATCTGGTGAGAACTTATAGTTTCGTGAGAACTACGAACTATGCATAATTTTTATATATTTTATGCATAAACCTTATATATTTTATTTAAAATTACTTATAATTTTATACTTTTGCTTTCTGCATAAAACATGTAAAGTTATGCATAATGTAAAATTATATAATTTTTTGCATATAAAACATAAGAATTATGCTAAAACATATAATGATTATGAATGTTCTCGATTCTCATATGAAATGTGGGTTCTCACTTGATCCACTCATTTAATTTTAGTGGGATTTATGGCTACTTCTTGCATATGTGATTGAAATGATTTGGGTTCGGACCGTTTGGTGATGGGAAATTAGTGTAAAGTATGACGATATAATTTTTGGTAGTTTTGAAGTTAATGCTAAACTTGGATATCAACCCTATCACCGTCATTTAAAAGGACATATTTCCCAAACAGGTTTGTACTATTTCATGCAGAACAACCTAAAACATAAATCAAATACTGAAGCTCCACCGGCATCAACACAAATTAGACTAATCCTCCTAGGGATGACATAGTGGTTAAGATGGATAGTCTGTGGTCTGAAGGTCATAGGTTCAAAATCCACCAAGACCGATATATGTGAGTCTATCATCTATATATGGTTAACTTATGGTGGTTAAACCTCCCTGTGTTGTTTGCAGACTAGAGCACAAAACTGTATTGTTTGCAGGTTAGAGTACAAAAGCGACGTTTATCCATATTATCTTAGGGTGGTTAAACATTCTTGTGTTGTTTGCAGGCTAAAACACAAAACTATGTTGTTTGCAAGCTAGAGCACAAAAGCGGAATTTACCCAGTGCGTACTTCGATAGCGGCTGCGGGTTACCCTCGTCATCCAAAAAAAAAGTTAAAAGATAAGAAACCGTGCAAAAAAGTCACCACGGTAAGGAGTATTGCTTTAGAGACTGAGTCAACTCGGCTAGGCTAAAAAATCAATCACGACTAGAATAAGAAAGCAAGCAAAAAATCAACCACAGTAAAAGCAATAAATTCCCCATTCTCCTTCACTATCTAAATAGTCACCCGAAGGCCAAAAAACTGAAAATCAAAGAACGACATAAGAAGCACGTCACTTTGACGAGTGTGCGTGCAATCACCGTGGCTGGAAATCTCGATCCTCAATATTCCTAATCAGGTTGCTCCATTATTAATATCATTTTTTTTAATAACAAAAATTAACTAATTATTCCTTAATCAATATACTCATCTACTTTTTTGAACTCTCTCCTAAAATCTCCCACAAGCGATTCAGTTTCGCTCCGAACAAAATTTTTTTTTTTTTTTTTTAAATTGATTCCATTAACTAGGAATTTTAAAAATTTGGATGAATATTCATTTCTTCTTGTCTATCACTCCTCAAAAAACTGTGTTTATTTCTTAATACAAATAAAATTCATAAAATATACACTAAAATAAAATTTTTAATCTCTGTACCGAATAGAAAAGAGACTATAATAGCAGAACGGATGGAATAAGACTAAAATATTTAATTAAGTATTCCTTTTATTTTTAGGGTTTAGGATATTTTAAGTACTAGTAGTAGTATTTGATTTTTGAGAAATTCTGATAAATACTAAAAACTACTTATATGCAAAAAGAAAAAGAAAAAAAAACTAGTAAAGTGTTGTAGATAAGATTTATTATATATATGATGTTCATATCTAAACTCTAGTAGCCTATCTTGTACTCTATAAATAGAGGTATTCACCCTTATAATAATAAACATCTATTTTCCATCTTCTCTATTATTCTCTCATTCCATATAGTTTATAACACGTTATCAGCAAGAAAACTTGTTGAAGATAAGACATACATCCACAATGGAAGGTAAAATTTTTAGTCGGCATCTAAATGGATTAATACTTCACGATTACATTTACATGATTATTTAAGATCTTGTCAAATAAACAAATCATACACAAGTTTTCTTTACAAAGTATGGTGCATGTTTTTGTAGCCAACCTTTATAATAATATAATAATGGCATATGGAGTAATTGCTTTGGATGTGGGACATGTTGGTATGCAATCTTTACTACTCTTTAATTCGGATACGACATGATATATAGTATGGTTCGTTTTAGTTAACAGATTTTTTCGATCTGTTATGTTGTTATAATTGTTGCCCCAAAAGTGGCACAATCCATTAATATTCCTGAAGAATATTATATGCTCTCGAAGAGCAATTCAAAAACATATTTATAAGTTATTGTTGTTGCTCTCGAAGTAGCACAATTGATATCCCAAGAACACTACATGTTCCTGAAGAGCAATTGAGTTTCTCGAAAATATTAGTCTTTCGCTTGAAGTAGTTTAATATAGACTAAAATTGGTGCTCCTAAAGTAGCACAATTTGTATTCCTAAAGAATACTATATGTTTTTGAAGAACAACTCAAATTTTATCATTTTGGAATCATATACTTTAATTGTTGTTCCTGAAGTAACACAATTAATATTCTTGAAGAATATTAATTATAATTTAAAGTATTATCTAATTACATGGAGTGGTAGCAAGAACTCCTCTACGCTTGACAACTGCATTTTCCAACATCCTATTGTGGTTTATTTTTTTTTTCAAGAATAAATGTGAGATTCGGTAGATCTCAAAATTCACAATTTCATTGATTTCATTTATCGTGAATCTAAATTGTTGCTCTGGAAGTAGCACAATTACATTCCTGAAGAATGACCATATTGTGATAGTAATATTACTATCACATGTTTTGTGGAAATGCATCAAATATAGTATTTTTATATACTATTTAACTTTTGCTCCTGAAGTAGCATCATTTATATTTCAGAAGAATATTAAATACTCTTAAAGAGCAACTCGTACTTCTGATGTTATATGTTATTCCTGAATGAAAAACAATATTTATGCCTTGTTGACATCAATGAAAACTTGATATCCATGCTTATCTATCAATAAGAGGCATGATGGAGATAATAATGCATCCTAGCATGATTGCATCAAGATATCAATTGTTTGTCCTCCCTAAAGTCCAATACGAGTAGATGCATCTTCAACTGCAAGATTTTAAAATCTAGTGCATCGAACGTCATTAAAGGCTCCGGAAGAGTTTGTATCATTCTATCAAATGATATGAAATCAACTACTGAGTTTGCCCTTACTCCAGTAAGTCTAGAAGAAACTAAGTTTTATAATATAAGAAGGTAGTGATTCTTTTGTATTTAGCCAGAAGTTAACAAAAGAAAAGTTATCACACTGCCACCTTAAATGTATTACACATTCATAAAAAATAAGTGAGACAAAACATGTCATGAACCAGAAGTTCAAAAGAGCTTTATGCTTTGACATGATAGTTTTGGACATCTGTGAGCAGTTATCATGCGCAACATATTGAAAATTCATGTGGGCGCTGCAGAGAGATCCTGAAGAATATCTTAATTTCATGATTTGCTTGATTTCTAGAAGAAATGTAGAACTTGTTAGTACAAGTTAAAAAACAATGAACTCAATTCCCTCAAACAGATTTATCTTGATAAAACTAGTGAGTTTATTAAACTCTAAGTTCCTCTTGAAGATGATTTAATATTATATGACTTTGGAATTGAGATTAAATAACTAGTTCCTCATATCCATACTCAACATGGTATTTGTCCGTATAAAAATGAGTCTCACATTAAGACTGTTATTATGATGAAAAGATATTTCCAACATTAGATGAAACATATGTCATATTTGGATTCCTGAATTAATCAATGTGAATCTACATCTAACAAAAAGTACAAGAAACAAACTAGTCACATTTGGATTCCAGAAGTAACCAATGTGAACAGAAAGTCGAAAGATTCATTTGCAAAATATTGTGAATCAACTTCTTGATGTTTTAGTATGTATACAGAAGAAGTGACAATGTTATACATTTGCTGCAAATACCCCCTCAAGAATAGATGTCCCTGAAGGACAAGTACAAATGGTAACAAATGAATTTAAAGTTCATCAAAAATATGGTTGACCAATTGGTTCAAAAAGATATTATGTGCCTAAGAAAAGGGGTACAAGATATGAACCAAATAATGACGAATATGATTAATCAATCAAATGAAAGTTCCTGAAGAACTGCCAACGTCTAAAAATAATGAGATCTCAATATATTGGAGAGATCAAATATCGTCGTGGACGCATGACGATATATTCGCCTTTAATATGACTCTTGAAATGAAAAAAGAGGATCCTCAACGACGATCTATAAAAGATTGTCAATATAGAAATAATTGGCCAAAGAGGAACGAAGTCATACAAGGTGAATTCAAATTCCCAAGAAAGCCGGAAACATTCGGACCTGTAGTTCCAAAATCTGGAAAGTATATCCCCGAATGATACAAATGTGTCTTTGTTACAAAGAGAAATGAAGAATTACGAGATATAGGGCAATACTCGTAACACAATGTTTCTTTCAAAGACTGGGAATTAATTATATACTCTCCTATAATAGACGCCATTATATTTGATTAATCTACTTATGTCACAAAAGGCTTGTTATGCGCCAATATGATTCACTAGATAGTGATATATATATATATATATATATATATATATATATATATATATATATATATTGAAGATCCATGAAGGATTTAACTTGCTCAAAGCATATAAGTCAAAAAGATGTTTTCAATTAGAATGCAAAAGTCATTGTAAGGGCTGAAATAGTACAGTCATATATGATATAATAAGAACGACGAGTATCCCTTGACAGAAGGGTACAAAAATGATGACTTGAGTTTGATTGAAACTCCTGAAGAGCATAATACTTATATGTATACTCCGTCCAAATGACTTACATAGAGCAAATAATTATTGACACGTGATTCTATAATCCAACTCAACTATTGTTGGCATTAGGTGGAGATTAAAATATGAATGCCGCAAATATCCTATTGGATTAACTATTTAGATTCACGCACTATGAACCAGAAGTTCATCAATTTATTTAGTGCAAAAGGAGTGACTAAAATCTCATATACCTGTTGTATATGCACCATGAAAGAACTGAAGTTCCTCATAGACAAAATAAATCAATTAATTCTCTTTGACGCCAGAAGCGTGAGAGATTTATTGGTGCTAAGAGATAAGAAGTCCGCGGAATAGAAAAATAGAACACATCACTTGAAGTGGATGGAGACTCATTTAGACTTATAGAAGATAACAAAGATGAGTACCAGAAGTTCCTTACTTATGTGCGAGAGGATTTGAAATGGTATTGACCATCCTTTGTTATCTTCGAGACAAACATGCTATTCCCTATGAAGATAATTAAACTTGTGTTGCACATATTAGGGTAGACCTTGAAGATTGTTATATTGAGGGGGGAGTAACAGATTGCAAATAATCCTGAAGATTAGACCGATTCCTAAAGGTCAAATGACCCTGAAGGTCAAATGGTTGTACTCTTTTTTCCTTTCTAAGTTTTTTTCCCAAAGCGTTTTCTTAGTTAAGGTTTTTAACGAGGCATCCAATACAACACACGAGTAAATGAGTCATTGAGATTGATTCATAAAAGAGTCAATGCAACACTTGATCTCCAAAAGAGTGGTGACATCAACATTCAGCAAATTCGCTCAAGGTGACAATCTAGCGGATTCTTTTACAAAAGCATTACTAACGTCAACATTCAAAAAATTGATACACAAGATCGATATGCACTGACTCAAGGATCAAGAATGACTATATTGAGGTGGAGCAGTTGTACTCTTTTTCCTTCGACTAATTTTTATCCCATTGGGTTTTTCTGGCAAGGTTTTAACGAGACTGCAATTTCTGTTTAGGGATGGTCCATCAAGGGGGGGTGTTGTAGATAAGATTTATTATATATATGATGACCATATCTAAACACTGGCAGCCTATCTTGTACTCTATAAATAGAGGTCTCCACCTTCATAATAATACACATCTATTTTCCGTCTTCTCTATTATTCTCTCATTCCATGTAGTTTATAACGAACAATTTGAATGACAAAAAAGTGAAAATCTCAGACTATTTATTGAGTGTATTTAAACAGTTTTATTTTAGATATTTCGAACCATTTTTTTAAAAATATATATATTTAAATTCAAAATTTTAGAAAGATAGATATTAACTCAAGTAGAACAAAGAGTTTTTCTTGAATTATGTATATATAGATAGAAAGGCACATATATCATTGTCTCCCACTAAATTTTGGATCTGCTACACCTGAGTATACATGGTGGTAGACCAAAATTGTACTCCCTCCGTTTGATAGAAAGTGTCTTCTTTCTATTGGGCACGGAGATTAAGAAATTTACGATGTGTGGTGTATATTGTTTGACTTTTGGTTGTTAATTTTGATCTACACATTCTTTGTTTTTTTAAAAATATGACACTTTCTATGGGACAACTCAAAAAGAAAAATAAGATATTTTCTATGGGATGGGGGAATAACATAATTAGATCATATTTTACAAAGTACTCCCAAACCTTGACTTGTGGGGAGTTATTTTAAGATGTACGAAACTCCATCTTACGAAACGGAGGGAATAGCATAATTAGATCACATTTTACAAAGAAAAATAAGAAAAATAATGATGTATGTAGGAATAACATAAAATTAAAAAAATATAGTTGCCGATATTTTATGAAAATAAGCTAAAAATAACTTGTTATTCAGAATAACTTATTGCATTAAGTACTCTCAAACCCATCTAAAATATTTTATTATTTAAAATAAATTAAAATAAGTTGTTTATAAGATGTGGTAGTATATGAATATACCCAAAATGAGTTAAAAAAAACACAAAAATACTCTTCCACTAAATTTATATTCATAGAATACCCAATTTTACCAAAAAAAACCCCTTGCTCTTTCTATATTTTCTACACGGTTTTCGATGTAAGTTAAATGAAAAAAGTGTGTGGACCCGGATGAAAAAGGTGTGCTGGTGGGAGCCTTTTGAGGTGTGTTGGTGGGAATCTTAAGAAAAGGTGTGGTTAATTTTGTAAAATTGAATATATTATGAATATAGTTATTATACTTGGATATTTTCGTATTTGTTTTAGTAAATTTGGTTAGTTTAGCAAATGTCTCTTATAAGATCTTAGACACTAATCATATTCCATGCATGAACCTACTTGAAGCCACGTGTAGAGGCCGAAAGGTAGGGCCTACTATTCAAAAATATCTATTTCTATTGTTTATGGCCCGACCTAATCGGTTCAACTAGAATCCGATAACATATCCAGATGGGACTCGTTGGAGTATTTCATAATCACCCGGTATATATAATGGTTCAATTATTAAAGCCCATTAGATTTTGAGTTTTTGGGTTCAAGATTTTGGTGATTTTGAGTCGCGGATTGTTGAAAAAAACATGTTCTTTTGGCCGATTTTTGGTGATGAGTGGGGATTTATGGCTAATTCTTGCATCTGCGCATTTGGGTTTGGTGATGGGAAATTAATGTAAACTACGAAGATATGATTTTTGGTAGTTTTGAAGTTAATGATAACTAGTTGGATACCAACCCTATAACCGTCATGTAATTAGATTTTTTTTTTAAAATTAATTTTGCAGTTGTTAAAACTTATAAGTTGATCTTGGTCTGAGAGAGTAGTGTGGGAAAGTAGTAAATCATTTTGGGTTTGCAACTGTTTGATTTTGATGTATAATATCGATCAAGTTCAAGTTTAATCCATGAGATTTTAAAATCAATCGATTTTAATCCTATTAATAAAATTGATAGAATTTGTCTGAAATTAAAAAAAAAATCCTTTTTCTGACATAATAAGAAAAAATAAATTTAATATCAAGTCCAAAATTGATTAAATTATTATTATTTTTATTTTTTTCACAAGGGTGTGAAAACAGTTATGCGCGCCAAATGATTATAATTTGATAAACTAGATTAATAAACGAATTAAAATTATACAATTTTACAACCGTATAGATTAAAATTGAACTCAATCAAGCCAAACATCGTGATATAAGTTGTCAAAGAAAAGATGTTTCAGTATCTAACTTGGTAAAGTGTTGATAGAATATAGATGATGTCCATGCCGGTCTTTTCTCTGAAATGTTAATTCTTGATTGTGATTTCCACCTTGAGATGAAGAACACCGTTTATGAAGTAAGGGCTTTCCTCCGCCATAAACTCCGTCCACGGCATGGTGAAGATATCGCGGTATCCGACGACCTGCCCTCCGATGAATACATCCTTGTCATTGCACTTGCTCACAAAATCCTCCGAATGCTTCATTCCCACGGCAATCTCGTAGTGAACCATCAACCCTGATGTGTCCTTCCCTTGCCTACTCAGAAAAAGCCCAAAACAGTGATACGGTTGTTCGTGGTTTATATTGCAACGCCCCGACAATACAAACGCTTGCTCCCCTGAGTGGAAAGCCTGCGAGTAGAATCGCCCCGAAGGGAACAGGTTCGAACACTCCTCCCGCTTGAAATCCACAAAAGCTATACACTTTCGGGAAGGCAGTTCCAATTCGACCGCCTTCACGGGGCGGTGTGTGTACGGTCTCTCCACGAGGGAGAGATTCTGATGTGGAGATTCAGCTTTGAATAGCATAGCATCCAAGACAAGTTTGGATGCCACTTCAAACTCAATCTCACCACAAGTTAGGACTTGCCTTAGCTTTCGAGAGGTCATGTGTGGGAAACGAACAAATCCGAGAATATGTTTGCTCAGCATCTCTCGTCTTTCCTCTAGCTTTGGGTAGTGTTGTCGCGCCCACTTCAATACAAATTCATAAATGTCGTCCTCACAAGACACCCGCAGATCATTACTAGACAGAATTACCTCCAAACCAGCTAAAGGCAACTTCAATATCTCGTCCTCGTACCTGACCAACAAAAGAAACAATTGCATCAATAAATCTACGATAAATCAAGGGAAGAAAAGGCAAACACATAAGATTAACGAGACATGATGCTTACTTGGTTAAATCCTTGAAACGATTAACAAGGAACTTATTAGCAGCATGTCTTAGCTGCTGAACTGTATCAGGCACTAAAATAGTTGGAGGACGATCCAAGTACAATAAGGCTGATTCACAAGTCATTGGCAAGGAGCATAATAGTCGACTGCAATATCTCATGCATGACACGACCTCGAATTTGTCGGCAACCAACAATACATTCAATAAATCAGTTGGTGTAGTTCTTGGTAACTTGTTGCTATACATAAAGCTTAGCATATCCATGACAGCATCTTCCTCTGTTCATCGAAACATTAACCAAAAACATAAACAATTTTAAAGTAAATCAAATTAACTCGGAGTTTGAAGCTAATGCTTACCTGAGGCTTGAATTTGTAAAGTTACATGTCGTTGCTGCGACTCCCTCATTCCATTTGTAAACAGCTTGACAACACAAGATGTAAAACAACATGAGTAATACAGATTTCAGAAAAGAAGCAAAGGGTCCCCTGTTTAAGACAAATTACCTTACAAAAGAAGGGACTATGCGCAGCCAAAATAGGAGAGCTCACGTGTACAGTCCTAGCTCGAACTTCTGAATACTCCATGCTAGATGGTGACTCATTTTCCTTAGCAACTTCATGACCTATTTTAGGTTATGAAAAGTTGGGAGTTTTTTTTAATGAAAGCAGTCAATGTGATTTGAACCCATAACTTTTGATAATATGCTTATTGACTGAAATACCATCCTAAGGGCCCGTGGGGACTATCTCACCAAGATTCTAATTCCAAATAAAGTGCAAAAAAGTAACTAAGTAAGCAAAGTAAAGTAACTACGGCACGACAAGAATGTTATTACTTTGAGATGGATGGAGAAAAAATTATAAAGTGTAAATTGGATAGAAGAACTTGATACGATAAGCACCTTCTAGAAAACATGTGTCGGCCTCACTTGGTTGCTTCAAAGTCGCTTCTCCACCCACTGCAACAACTTCCACTTGATCTTCACATTTAAAAAATATATAGTAATATTAAAAATAATTAGAAAATATTTATTTATCCCTAACTTGCTTTAGTTTCGTTATATTATATTGGCAAATCCAAGGTTCTTTTCGTCTTCTTAGATATAATATTTAATTATTTAATAAATCTATATACAGATAATCTTGAAATATATAAGCCTACCTACTATTAGTATGCTTCGCAACAAAGCTATAGTGATAGTCAATAAATGCAAAATTTGAGAAATTTAGGCATGCCGTACCATTTGCAGTAAGGACTGAGTCGACTCGGCTACGCTTCCGACTCCGGGCACAATCTTCGAGGCTATCATCAGGGTCGGGTTTGGATCCAGGTAAAATCTCGATCCGCACAACCCTATCAGAGAAATTCACGTCGTTGAAGGCGAACCCAAAGTCCAACGACGGATTTTCCGGCGAACCGAGTTCCGGCAAGGATTTCTTCGCCATTAAATTAAAATAGCTGCTTCGAACAATTTCTACGCGTCTTCTACTATAACATAAATTAATAATGAAGAGAAGTGATGAGTATATGTAGAATGAAGAGATTTCCCGTCTATTTAATAAATGTGATTAGTGGCGTAATCTTGACTCTATTGGAGCAGATTTCACCAAGTGGAAGATGAGAGATGTTGCTGAACAGAACTTCCAACTGATTGCTTGCTGTTTTCAAATTCTCTATAAATACGCAAAAAAGCGGTCTAAAAAAAAGCGGCTCGTGCAGTTGCATCGTCATAAGCAAGAGAGTCGGGTGCATGCATTCGCATTCACAACCTTTTTTTACTCCCGACTCATTAAAAAGTACTCCCGCCATCCAAGCACAAGTGACATAAATGTTTTCGGCGCGGAAATTTATGCGGTGAAAGATAAAATATGATAGAGAAATTTATGATAAAGGAGAGTAATTGATAAAGTAGGAAAGAGAAATAATAAAATAAGAGAGATAAATGATTAAAGTAGGAAAGAGAAATGAAAAAATATGAGAGAGAATTGATAAAATGGGAGAAAATTTATGATTTTTTTTTAAATTATTTCCATTTTTAGAAGTATGTCATTTGAGACGGGATGCCCGAAATGGAAAGTGTGTCACATGGAGCGGGACGGAGGGAGTATCTATTTTCTATAGGGTATGAGATCAAAAAAAATTTATTGTGTGGTATATATTCTTTGATTTTTGGACGTTTAATTTTGGACCACATATTATTTTTTTTTTTTTTAGAAACATGACACTTTTTATGGAACGATTAAAAAGAAAAATAAGACATATTTTATGAGACAGAGTATTAAATATGGTCGATTAAAACCTACTATGTAGATGTGGGCCCTCGCCATTTCCCCCACTCAAAATCTTCTGTTATTAAAATCAACGCTTTTTACACCAAGACCGCGCCTTGTTTTTGATTGGATATGTTGATACCGACGGGCCATTTCGCTAACATCGTAAACGCTAAACGACCAGCTGCCATTTTTGAGTGTTATTATTATTATTATCTACCTATATATATTAATTAATTAATATTAACCCATACACCAGCTTTGCTGTTCCTATCTACAATGCCATCAAATTGTGATTTTACCATAATATCCTTACCTTGCAGAGCAATATTTCCTTTACACCTAAACCCCTTCGGTAATTTCGCCCAACACAACCGCAATATCATCTCTCACTCTTTTCTTTGTAACAATATTTTATCAGTCTTGTTTAATTAGTCTTTAGTTGGAGTGGATGGTTATGATGAGCGTGGATACTAAAATATTCAAATTGACCTTTTTATGTTCAAATTAGGTAAAGTTGCTTATGCATGTTTTATGGGCTGTAAGATATAAATTAGTGTGTGTTTGTCGTTGCTGCCATTTTGGTTTCCTGGATAACTCTTATCAATCTTTAATTTTAATTGAATTAATATGCTCCTACCAAATTTCTTTAATTATACTAAACTTAAGTATTATTTTTAACAAAAGTTAATTTTTTTCTCTAGTTAAGTCAAACCAAATTATTCAAATAATATTAACCGATAGAAAAATAATTTTGATATAATATGTCCTAATACATGCACATGATTATTGGTCAAGGAGAGAGGGTAAATCTCATTAGTAAGTTAGTGGTAAAGAGAGAACATACATACATACATAGATACATATATCGGGAGAGAGGAAGCGGTGGGAATAAAGTAAGAATGAGAGTGCGATCCGTATCTCATTTCTTCTCTTTCTAGATACATATCTTATTCATTTATTTTGTTTTATGTAAATATCCTTAGAACTCAGTGTTGGAGGAAAATATCTTATACTATAATCACTAACTGGTGTGCATCTACATCGTACAACCAATATATATATATATATATATATATATTATTTTACTTGTGGCATATGTGACCCTCCATAATTAATATTAGTTTGATTATTTAATTAAAATATATCCTACTGTTAAATATTTGGTAGAGGTGAGATAAAAGGTTGTGAGCCACGAAAGTCTATCCAAAAGAAATAATAAAAAAAAAAACATACTTGTAAATTTAGTTCGCCAAACTCCGACATAGGAATTTCAACAATATATTAAAAACTCGAATAGTATTAAGCTATATTTTGATTCACTAAATTATATTCTACTCAAATTGGCCTGACACCGCACAAATGTGGTGTCAGTTTTCTAGTATATATTACTATATTCCTTAAAAAAAGAGAAGAATATGCCCTATGATCCACTTGCATAAATGTCCAAAATTAGTTCTATCCAATTGTATAATGGTTGTCACTTGTCAGAATGTAATCTATTTGGCTATGCAAATGTTAATAATATCTTCAAAACTGCAAGTAGGAGATCAAATTGCAAATGTTAATAATATCTGCAAAACTGCAAGTAGGAGATCAAATTTTAAGTTATTTGAATTCAATGAGATCTAAATTTTCAAGAATGCAAACGACACCGTATCGAAACTGCCAACGAGCAAATTGAATCAGTAATCAGCGAGTAATCAATCAAGCCTCCATCCGATGAGAATCACAATCTACCACCGCATCTTGTTAATAATATTCTTCCTTCACCTGCCTCTTTTCGTCACTTCATCCCGGTTAATCTCCCGCCCACCCGACTCGCAATGCACCCGCCCCGACCCGAATACCCTCCGCTCCGACCAGATGACTGTCGTAATCAGCGGCTACTCGGAGCACCGGATCCCGCTGCTCCGCTCAATCACCGCCGCTTACTCCACCTCCCCATTAGTCGCCGCCGTCATTCTCCTCTGGTGCAACCCCTCCACCCCATCCCGAACCCTCTCTGATCTCACTCAGAACCTCTCGGCCGCCGTACTCCGAGCGCCCTCCTCCAGGCTCAATAACCGGTTCTACCCCTGGGAATTCATCCAGACTCGAGCGGTTCTCATCTGCGATGACGACACGAACCCGATCCGAATTCTGTCGCCTTCGCCTTCACCATCTCGAGATCCGACCCGGATCGGCTTGTTGGGTTCTTCGCTCGGTCACACGCGTACGACGTCGCGTCGAAGAAATGGATCTACGCAATGGAGAAGGAGAAGTACTCAATCGTTCTCAAAATTCATGATCGTCAACGTCGAATACCTCGAGAAGTACTCGTGCAGCGATGGATACGCGGAGGCTAGGAAAATAGTGGAGGAGATGAACAATTGCGAAGACATTTTGATGAATTTTGTGGTGGCGGAGGAAAATGAGAAAGGGCCGGTGATGGTGGGGGCGAAGGGCGGCGGAATTAGGGATTACGGCGACGCAAGGAATGACGGCCTGTCGGCGGGATTGAGCAGTAGAAGAGGGGAGCATAGGAAGAGGAGAGGGGAATGCATAACGCAGTTTCATAGAGTTTTGGGGAGAATGCCATTGAAGTATAGCTATAGTAAAATGCTGGATGATGTTGTTAATCTTTATACATAGAAATTAATTAAATATGAAAAATTAACCATAAATGAACGTGTTCCATAATGTGAATTTTTTATTAAGAGTTGGGCTGCTGTACATCCGGTTGCAGGTGCAACCGGACGATTACAATTAAATATGTACAATTTGGAATATTTAAACAATGGTAACGTAGTGCAGTTGCTAACTGCTAGGCTCAAACCCATTAACCCGGGTTCGAGTCCCAGCAGCGTCTTTTTGAGTTTTTTTATTTTAATTGATATATTAATTTTAAAAAATGATACATTTGTTCATAATAATTCATATTTTTATTATAATTATTTTTCAGAATAAGTTTGTCCCTTTTTTTTGATAATATTTTTTTTTCATTTTTAATTGATATATTAATTTAAAAAAGTGATAAATTTATTTTTAAATAAATAATATTTTTATTCCAACCAATTCATATTTTTTTCAAATCAAGTTTGTCCCTTTTTTCATTTTAATTGATATATTAATTTAACAAAAATGATAATTTTTTGTTTATAATAAGTGATTTTTTTTATTCCAACCAATTAAAAAGTATCATTTCTCCTTAAAAAAAGTATTATCTCGCTTTAAGAAAAATATCATTCTTCCTTAAGAAAAGTATCATTCTTATTAAGTAAGAATAATATCACTATGTTGTTAACAAAAGTATCATTCTTCCCTAAGAAAAGTATCATTCTTATTGAACGATAGTATCAACATGTTGTTAACAAAAGTGCCTATTTTTACTTAAGAAAAGTATCATTCTTATTGAAGAATAGTATCACATGTTTTTACTTGATACCTTTAGAGGGGAAGTCTTAAACCCTACTTTTTTCCTTTTGCCTTTCTTTTTCATTTATTTTTTTCTTTTCTTTTCCTTTCTTTTTAATTTTAATTTTTTCCTTTTTTTTCATTCCTTTCTTTTCTTTTCATTTTATTTTTTTTATTTTCCTTCATTTTCATTTTAAATTGATACATTAATTTAAAAAGTGCTACATTTTTTAATAATACATTTTATTTTATTTTTTAAATTTTTTTATGTAACACTTTTTTTTAATAATAATTTTTTTAATTTCTTAAGAAAAATATCATTCTTTTTTTTTCCTTTTCCTTTCCTTTCTTTTCATTTTATTTTTTTTCTTTTCCTTCATTTTCATTTAATTGATTTAAAAAAGTGATACATTTTTTAATAATACATTTTATTTTATTTTTTTAATTTTTTTTACGTAGCACTTTTTTTAATAATAATTTTATTAATTTATTAAGAAAAATATCATTTTATTGAGCAATAGAATCACATGTTGTTAACAAAAGTATCATTCTTCCTTAAGAAAAGAGTATTCTTCATTAAAAAAAGTATCATTCTTATTGAGTAATGTATCATTCTTCCTTAAGAAAAGTATCATTTTTATTGAGCAATAATATCACATGTTGTTAAAAAAGTATCATTCTTTTTTAAGAAAAGTATCAATCTTCCTTAAGAAAAGTATCATTCTTCATTAAGAAAAGTATCATTCTTATTGAGCAATAATATCACATGTTGTTAACAAAGTATCATTCTTTCTTAAGAAAAGTATCATTCTTCCTTAAGAAAAGTATCATTCTTTCTTAAGAAAAGTATAATTCTTCCTTAAGAAAAGTATCATTCTTATTGTAAAGCAATAGTATCACATGCGTTGTAACAAAAGTATCATTCTTCCTAAAGAAAAGTATCATTCCTTATTGGAAGTAATAGTATCACTATGTTGTAAATAAAAGTATCATTTTGCCTTAAAGAAAAGTATCATTCGTATTGAGCAATAATATTTTCCTTGTTTTTACTTTGTACCCTAGAGGGAAGTCTTAAACCCTACTTTTTTCTCCGGTTAAAAATGCTCGCGTTCCTTCGAACACTCGCTATTTTAAATGGTTTGAAAAAAAAGCTAGCGTTCGAAGGAACGCTAGCATTTCCAAACCCTTTTAGTCGTAGAACCGCTACGGTATTTTTCTTTGTTTTTAGTGTATCCTAGAGGGGAAGTCTAAACCCTATTTTTTCTCCGGTTAAAATTTTTAATATATATATTAATATTCTTTGTGTCATATATTTTTTTTAAAAAAAATAAGAAATTAAATTTATTATTTTTCGTGTCATATTGTAGTTGTTCATACAATTATAATTTTTTAAAAATATTATATTTTTTAATATGCTTTGTGTCATATATTAAATTTCTTAAAATAAGAAATTAAATTTATTATTTTCGTCTCTATATTGTAGTTATTTATACAATTATATATTTTTTTAAATATTACTATACTTTTTTAACAAGAAATTTTTTTAATATACATATTAATATTATTTGTGTCATATATTAATTTTTTTAAAAAATAAGAAATTAAATTTATTATTTTTCGTGTCATATTATAGTTGTTTATATAATTATAATTTTTTTAAAAAAATATTATATTTTTAAGAAGAAAAATTTTAATATTACATATTAATATTCTTTATGTCATACATTAATTTTTTTTAAATAAAAAATTAAATTTTTAATGTTAAAAATAAAAAAAGGAAAATGTTGTTGCTGGGTCTCGAACCCGGGTCTCTCGGGTGAGAGCCCAGCAACTCACCACCTGCGTTACAAGAGCGCTTATGTGAACTTTTATATTATTATGCTATTTAGCTGGGTGCAGCCGGTTGCACCTGCAACCGGTTGCACCAAAGTTTTTGCGTTTTATTAATACTAATCAACGTTAAAATATTAATAGTTATATTTTTTTGAATAAAAATATATGTTAATCTTTATACATAGAAATGAATTAAATATGAAAAACTAACCATAAATCAACGTATTCCATAATTACCGCACATTTCATTAAGATAAAATTACATTAATAACTTATTTCACTTAAGAAAGTTGATTAAATAGCAAAATAATCATATCCATTCTATTTCTCACAGAAACTTTAAGTTCTCGTCTGATCCAAAACTTATATAAATATATAAACTATAATAAATACTTTATAATATTTGGACATATTAACACATGTTTGACATAATAATATTTTAATATGATAAATAGTAATTAAACATCACGCTCCACATCCTAAGTTGATTTATTTTCCTAATTTACTGTAATTATTGTGATTGATTTATTTTGTTATTATTAGTTAAAGCAACAAATAATGAATTGAAAATAGAGTTGACGACTCTAAAGATAATTTATTATAGTTAAATGTCAATAAAATAATAATATCTTTTAAATAATAATTAATTCTAATTTCAATTTAAATAAATGAATTAAAATAATATTTATTAAATAATAACTTCATTAAATACATATTTTTTTTTTCAATTTCAATATTATTATTATTTTTAAGTGGAACGGAGGCTAATTAATTGGAAATATACATGAGAACAAAGTTAATAGAGCTCAACTTTGGAAAACTGCAAAGCGGCCCCTATACATGGTCAATTTCTCAATAACAGTTCAGTTTTTTTGGTTCGTTACAGAACCACCCCGGATATATAAGATCCATTAACAAATTACTTGCAATTTGGATGAGAAGTTATTTCTTGATTGTGAGCTCCGCCTTGAGATGAAGAACACCGTCTACGAAGTAAGGGCAGTCGTCCGCCATGAACTCCGCCCACGGCATTGAAAAGATGGTGTGGTGGCCTCCAATGGTAATGTTCTTCTCTTTCTTCATGCTCACAAAATCCTCCGAAGGCTTCATGATTGCTGCAAACTCGTAGTCGACCGTCAACCCTACGCTTGCGGACCATTCAGTCAGAACAAGCAGAAGCTCAAAACAGTGAGACGAATTTCGATGGCTCATGCGGCAACTCCCAAACAATAGAAGCTTCTGCTCTCCCAGGTGAAAACCCTGCGAGTTGATTCGGCCCGAAGGGAAGAGGTGTGCACACTCCTCTCGCGTGAAATCCACAAAAGCTATACACTTTTGGTGAGGCACTTCCAATTCAACCACCTTTACAGGCTTGCATCTATACGGTCTCTCCACAAACTGACGGAATGAAGCGTTGGCACTGGCCTCCGCTGCAGCAAGGGAGCGCTGCCGATGTGGAGATTCAGCTTTGAATAGCAGAGCATCCGCAACAACTTTGGATGCTACTTCAGGTTCCATCTCACCACAAGTTTGGACTTCCTTTAGTTGTCCGACACTCATGAATGGAAAACGAACGAACCGCAGAATATGTTTGCTTAATACTTGTCGTCTTTTCTTTAGATCTGGGTAGTGTAGTTTCGCCCACTTCAACACAAGTTTATAAATGTCGTCCTCACAAGACACCTGCAGATCATCACTCGATAGAACGGCCTCCAAACCAGCTAAAGGCAGCTTCGATACCTCTTCCTGGTACCTGACCAAAAGCAATGACCATTCATTAGAAAAAGAACATCAACAGATCTATAATAAAGCAAAAAGAATATAAAAGGGCAATCCGTCCATTTACTTGCTTAAATCCTTGAACCGATCAACAAGGAACTTTCTGGCATCATCCGTCAGCTGTTGAACTGTATCAACCATTGAAACGGCTGAAGGAAGTTCCAAGTAAAGAGAGGCTGATTCACAAGTCAATGGCATGGTGCGCAGTAGTCGGGCGCAATATCTCATGCATGACGCAACCTCAAACTTATCAGCAGCCACCAATATATCCAATAAAGCAGTTGGTGTAGTTCCCGGTAATGTATTGGTATACATAAACCTTAGCATCTCCATTACCGCATCTTCCTCTGTTCCCCAAAGAATTGAACAAAAATAGTAAAATTATAGTTAAATATGAGTTCGAGGCTCGTGCTTACCCGAAGCTTGAATTTGTAAAGTTATGTGTCGCTGCTGCGACTCCCTCATTCCATTCGTAAACAACTTCGACAAGATGTTAAACAACATGAGTCGTACGGATTTTGGAAGAAAAAGAAAACAGCCCCTTTTTGAGACAACTAACCTTATAAAAGAAGGGACTCTTCCCGGCCAAAATAAGAGAGCTGATATGTAATATCCTAACTTGAACTCCCGAATATCCCTCCACATTGTCCGTAGCAACTTCATCACCTGTGACATTTTGAAACTAACATAACTAGCCACCAAGATTCAAATTCCAAATCAAATGCAACAAAATAAGCACCTTCAAGAAAACGTGGCTGGTTCAAAGTCAGTTCTGCACCCACCGCTGACTTCTCATCGATCACTGCAACAACTCCCTATTTCTTTAAATATGAAATGCAATACAAAACGAAGAAGAAATCCCCGTACCATTTGCATTAGAGTCTGAGTCAACTCGGACTCGGCGGCGCTTCCGACTGCTGGCACAATTTCTGAGGCTGTCATTAGGTTTGGACTCGGGTCCGGGAAAATCGGGTAAGATCTCGATTCTCATAATCCTGTCGGAGAAAACCACGTCGTTGAAGCCAAACCCCAAGTCCGATGGCGGGGATCTGGGTTCCGTTATGGGCGCCGCCGCCATTACCGAAGAAATTATGTGTGCAATTTTGTAGTAATAATTATTTTTGTGATAATTTTCTGGATATTGTATACTGAAAATAGAGCTGTTTTTGTGATTTTAATGAACCGAAAATTAACTGAAGTGGTGAAAGAGAATTTTAGCAGAGAATCAATGTAGAGATTGAGAGAGACCAAATTCTGGCAACTCAACCACCCTACAAATCCTATCAAGATAACTAAAGCATAAGTAAGATAGTTGCGTGGCAGCATCACAACCGTCCACGTCTTCCACCAATCCCACAATCGATTTTCTTCACCTTTGTCCAACCCGACCCGATCAATTCTACCGTTTCAATATATTTACAAAACCTTTTAAATAAAGATATAGGTATCTAATCAATTGCTAAGTTATGTTGGAATAAAAGATACAATTGGTATTTTAAATTCCCTTCACTCTAATTTTCAGTTGACTTTCTACATTGAAAGAGTATCTATATCTTATCTACGACATGTAGAAAAACGGAAGAGGTAATAAAGAAATATTACTATAATAAGGGATATATAATCTTTTTTTTTTGTCTAGTGAGTTGTGACATTAATAGGTACATACCTCGATCTAGAAGTTAGCTAATCACAAAAGACATGGCTGAATTTCATCAAACCAACAAAGACTGTCACCATGGAGAGGTTAATTCTTGATTGAGATGAAGGACGCCGTTGTTTATGAAGTAAGGGCTGTTGTCCAAAATAAAATCAGTCCACGGTGATGAGAAGATGTTGCGGTCCTCCCAACCAACCTGTCCTTGGTTCTGCACATGCTCACAAAATCATCCGAATGCTTACTCGTAGTCAACCTTCAAACCGGCCGTCTCCCTCCCTCCCGTACGCAGGAAAAGCCCGAAACAGTGATACGGAGGGTCATGATTCATGTTGCAACGCCCCGACAATACAAACCTTTGCTCTCCCAAGTGGAAAGCCTGCGAGTAGATTCAACCACCTTCACGGGCCGGTGAAGATACGGACGCTCCACAAATTGACCCTCATCTGCAGCAAGAGAGTGCTGCCGACGTGGAGCTTCACCTTTGAATATCAAAGCATCCAAGACGTCTTTGGATGCAAATTCAGGTTCGAGCTCACCGCAAGTCAAGACTTTCTTTAGATGTACGAAACTCATACGAACAAACCGGAGAATATGTTTGCTCAGTATGCCTAGTCTTTCCACCCGCTTTGGGTAGTGCAGCCGCGCCCACTTCAACACAAATTCACAAATGTCGTCCTCACAAGACACCTGTAGATCATCACTAGACAGAACTGCCTCGAAACCGGCTAAAGGGAGCTTCAAAAAACCTCATCCTTGTACCTGACCAATAAAAGAAATAGCAAGTAGATTAGGCAACTGCTGGAGCATCTTCTTCCGCTAAACCGTAAAATTTAAGATAAGACATGGTGCTTACTTAGTTATATCTCTGAAGTGATCAGCAAGGAACTTTTTAGCAGCATCTCTCAGCTGTTGAACTGCATCAGGCATTAAAACAGTTGAAGGAAGACCCAAGTATTAACAAGGCTGATTCGCAAGTCATTGGCAAGGTGTGCAGTAGTTGGCTGCAATATCTCATGCATGAAGCAACCTCGATCAAATTTATCCGAAACCATTAGTACATTCAATAGAGCAGTTGGCATAGTTCTTGGTAGTGTATTGCTATACATAAACTTTAGCATATCCATGAGGTCATCTTCCTCTGCTCACCAAAGAATTCAAACGAAAAATATAGTTAAATGTAATACTTCAAGTACCGATACACACATATGAGACAAGCACCAAAACCTTTCCATGTATATTAAATCCATTACAGTAAATATTTTCTTAGATTAGCATAAATTCAAAATTAAGGTGTAAAAATATACCAAATTGCAACAATAACAAGCACCATCCATAGCAAACTGAAACTTCACTATAAACCAACTTAAATCAAGTTTGAAGCTAAAACTTGCCTGAGGCTTGAATTTGTAATGTTACATGTTGCTGCTGTGACTCCTTCATTCCATTTGAAAACAACTTGACAACACAAGAGATAAAACAATATGAGCATATAGTTAGCAATTCAGATTTCTAGAAAAGAAGCAAATAGTCCCTTATTGAATACACATTACCTTATAGAAAAAGGGACTATGCACGACCAAAATTGGAGAGCTGATAATTTGAACTCCTGAACATTCGGTGTTAGATGATGGCTCCTTATCCTTAGCAACTTCATGACCTACGAGATTATGAGACTAACCTTTTTCATATATATAACTAGTCACCCAAAATCAAATTCCAAATCAAATGTAAAAAAGTAAGCTTAGTAGAGTAATTAGGGTACCATAAGCACCTTCAAGAAAACATGTGTTGGTCTCATCAACTTGGTTTATAGTCAAGTCTGCACCCACCGATGACTCCTCAATCACTGCAACAGCTTTCTCTTGATAAGTTATGCCATCTTTCAAATCCGGCATATTGCTACTCGAGATCTGCTCTTCACTTTGTTCTGCCACCTCTACACATTTAAAAAATACATGCTAATTTCTTTGGAAAGCATATTTACAAAAAGGTGTTGAAGTCTCCGTAGGAACTAATGATATTGAAGTTTAGATGGACTCCTCCAGGCCGTTCAAGAATGCAAGGAGAGAGGGTCAGATTATTACTACAAACAAAAGGTCTTCCATTCTATATCTCAGAGTCAGTACTAAAATCTAGGGCACACCTTATAATTCCCTTCACAATGAAATGCAATACAAAAGGAAGAAGAAATCATAGCCCTAAAACAAACAAATTTCTCAAATGATCAAATATAAAAGAAAACAAAAGCATATGCGTTTTGATCACCAAAAAGAGAAATAAATGGAAAACAGAAAAAATCCACACTACTCAAATGTCAATCAACGCAGAGATTGACAAATTTATGCACAGTAGGAGTATCAGATACCATTTGCATTAGAGTCTGAGTCAACTCGGCGACGTTTCCGACTGCTCACACTCGCACAATAACTAAGGCTGTCATTAGGGTTGGAATCGGGTCCGGGTAAATCGGGTAATATCTCAATACTAAGAGTGAATAGTCATTTTGGTGTCTAAACTTTAACTTTTTTTAGTTTTGGTTAGGGGTGTAAGTGGTTCCGCTCCGAACCACGAAACCGATTAAACCGAACCAAACCAAACCGAAAAATATGGTTCGGTTCGGCTTCGCGGTTTGGTTCGATTTATTTTTTTAGGAACCGTTTACATTCGGTTCGGTTCGCGATTTCAAGAATTTTTGAACGGTTCGAACCGAACCAATATCTTATTTTTTAATTTTTTATTTAACATTTGTCTTTATTATATGAGAATGTTATTGGATTTAGATATTAGATTTAAGTTAATATCAATTCTAATCTATACAAAGGAAGAGAAATGAATAACAATTCTATACTTATGAGTTTGGAACGAGAGACATCCTATAAACTATTATTCTTGCATTATTTAGAATTTAAAAAAAAATAAAAAAAATAAAAAGGTGAACCGGTAAACCGAACCGAACCAAATCATTTATAAGCGGTTCGGTTCGGTTCGGTTCCGATATTTAAAAACATATCGAACCGAACCGAACCATTTCTATGTGTTTGGTTCGGTTCCTAAAATGCATAAGAAACCGAACCAAACCGTTACACCCCTAGTTTTGGTGCCTTTATTTTAAAAATTGTAAATTTAGTTCTTAAACTTAATAAATACTTGCAATTTTGGTGTCTTTTATTATTTTAATGATTAAATAATATTATTGGAGATTTAAAGAAGGGTAAAATTGTAAGATTGTATAATTTTTTTTAGAAAATATTTTTTTATAACATAATATATTTTTAATAATTATAATGATTTTAAACTATTAAAATAATAGGCTATAATAGTTTAATAGCTTATGTTAATTTATTTAATGATTGAATAAGTTATGTTTTTATTTTCAACTATTAAAATAACTTAATATCTTATTTTAATTTATGTTTAATTTTGGTAAATAATATTTTCTTATATTACACAAATATTACAATACTAAAATGAGGTCTAAGAATTACGTCTTTATATAAAATTGAACCATATACATATATATTTTGTTATAGGTAAAAAAACTGTATTACAAAAATTTTAATGATATTTAGTTTTTAATTCTTAAGAGTATTCATTTACTAAATGTATTTACTAATAAATCATCAAAAAAAATATTTAATGAAAATATTACATATTTTACGATTGTACCCTTCTCAAAATCATTATTGGTATTATTTATTATTAAATTAATAAAAGACACCAAAATAACAATCATTTCTTAAGTTTGGCAATCAAATTTACAATTTTTAAAGTAAAAGCACCAAAACAAAAAAAAAAATTGGAAGTTTAGACACCAAAATGACAATAAACTCCAATACTAATAACCCTGTCGGGGAAATTGGCGTCGTTGAAGGCGAAGGTAAAGTGGGTGTTTGTAGTAGTTGAAGATTATTGATAAGTGTTGAAAGTTGTTTATTTGAGAATTTGTAGGTGTTTGAAAATAAATGCTGAAAGCCGTTGAAAGTGAGAAAAAAAGTGTTTGAAAATAAATACTGAAAAAATAGTATTTAAAAAATTATTGATATCAGTAGTTTATTTTAAGTTTTTAAATAAAATATTCATTTTACTTATTAAATAATTATAATTTATAATAAATAAATAAATATTATTAATTTATATATTATATAAATTTATAATATATCATATTAACATATTAAAAAAATATTAATTTATAATTCAAAATTTTTAGAACCCACTATTTTAATTAATATATATTTAATTTTAATAATAATTATTTCATTAAACTTGAAGAATTTATAAATAATAAATATAAAATATTTTTTTATCAAATTACTAATTAATATATTAAAATATAATTATAAATAAATTTGTAAATAAAAAATATTAATTTTAAATTAATTATTTTTTCAAAATTATAAAAATATTTAAAAGATTAAATAGTTTAATAAATTAGATAACCTAATATATCTATTCCAAATAGACTACTAATAGGATTGAGGGAGTAAATCTTAAAATAATAGTTTCATTTAATACTCCCTTGTAATCAAACCCCGTGCCTCTCACACGCAAGGCAAGCGGTCTACCATATGAGCTCCACCCTAAAGTAGTCTATACTACATATTGATCGAAGGCATTTGGCCACACTACCTATTGATCGAAGTATAAGAATCGTCCGATGAGTCCCGACCGATTCGATAATATTCAATTGTTTCTTATAGCAGTAAAACCATAATCGAATTGTTAAGACCCAGAATCTGCCTTTACCAGCACCTTCCAAATAACACTCACTGTAGAGAATAGTGATACCAGTTTGATTTTCCTCTTTCTGGCATGCATGCATAGCCAGACCTACCTGCGCAGACTACCAACAATTGAGAGAGGTTTTGATATACTGCGGGTAAAACGATGTCGTTGAGTGTATTGGTGACTGGTGGTGCCGGCTACATCGGGAGTCACACGGTGCTGCAGTTGCTTCTTGGAGGATATAAGGCGGTGGTGATCGATAATTCGGAGAATTCTTCCGAAATTGCCCTCAAAAGAGTCAAAGACCTCGCCGCCCCTCATGGCTCCAACCTCTCCTTTCACAAGGTCCGAGGCTACTCTCTTTCCTCTTTCTAGGTTTTGGGATCGCGATTTGGGGATATTTGGTGATGAGTTATCGGTGATTCTTGCAAATGTATGGGAAATTAGTGTGAAAGATGTAATTTTGTTTGGTAGTTTCGAAGTTATGTCAACTTGGATATTTACCCTCACCATCATTGTAGTTTTAGAATTTTTTTATTTTGCAGTTTGATCTTTTGTGAGAAAGTAGATGTGTTCAATTCAGTTCAGTTTTGGTTGCTTTTTCATGTTGGCCGTTGTATTTAGTATCTTTGCAAATCTTCTTGTCTTTTATAGCATTGAAATGATAGGGACTTGGATGATCTAACATGGTTGATGTGAAAGTGAGATTCTGAGCATAACTTGTAATATTTGTATGGTGGCTCGATTTACGTTGTTTCGTATATCGGCTGCCCTTTGGTCTCTAATAATCCCATTTTTACTATGCCTTCTATACATTTTAACCTCAATTTCTAAGATACATGGTTGCAGATGGATATTCGCGAAAAGCCGGCACTTGAGAAGCTTTTTGCTTCTGAAAAGTAAGTCTGTTTTGAGTTATGTTATTTAGTTGTCTAAGCTTTTGCGTATGTTTTCTACCTTATACACCGATCAGCTTTACCAATGCAAGTTAATATATTAAAAGATGTAGGATCAAGAACGGAAAAGCGTGAAGGGGGATATAACCATTTCACTTTTAATGTATACTTTATCTGAATAAGATGTTGGGACTTGCTTCTGATTTGAATCTTGATGTAGGTTTGATGCTGTTATTCACTTCGCCGGATTAAAAGCAGTTGGAGAAAGTGTGCAGAAACCCTTAATGTACTATGACAATAACCTTATTGGGACAATTTCTCTGCTTGAAGTTATGTTTGCCCATGGATGTAAAAAGGTACTGCTGATATTTCTGTTGCCTCCCTTTCTCTCTCTCTCTCTCCCCCACATGTATATCAATTTCATTTCTGGTATAAACTTGTCTTGCTTGCTCTTAAATTTCAGCTAGTATTTTCATCATCAGCAACTGTTTATGGGTGGCCAAAAGTGGTACCTTGTACGGAGGAATCTCCCATTTGCGCTATGAATCCTTACGGACGAACTAAGGTAAGATATGGCTATTTCATGTTTATGTTTCGAGATTGAAGCCCGTATAATAATCTTAATCCTTACGGACGCACTAAGGTAAGATATGACCTTTTTGTTACAAAAACAACATACGCGTTGTTGACCATGCATGTTTCTTTATGTTCTGCTTATTAACGCTTATTAATGCTTCTTGTTTTGCAATTCATGCTAAGATGACATTAACCAACTTTCTTTACTATATTTGTTTTTCAAGCTTTTCATTGAAGAAATATGTCGTGACATCTATCAGTCGGATCCTACATGGAAAATCATATTGCTACGGTACTTCAACCCGGTTGGTGCACATCCTAGCAGCTACATTGGCGAAGATCCTCATGGAGTCCCGAATAATCTCATGCCGTTTGTGCAGCAGGTAGCCGTTGGAAGACGTCCTGCCCTGACCGTTTACGGAACTGACTATGGAACAAAGGATGGTACAGGGGTATGCTAAATCTAGATCTCTGCAGTTTTCATCTGATTGCTTACTCGTGTATTTGTGCGGGTATTTATTGGGCAAATCCATAATGCCACATTTGCATTTCCTGCAAATCCTTTTTCTTCCATTTAAATGTCTGTATTCTACAATTATCACTTCATTCCATTTGATTTTCAGGTACGCGACTATATCCATGTTGTAGATTTAGCAGATGGCCATATTGCTGCTCTAACCAAGCTCTCCGATCCTTCCGTAGGTATGAACCCGAGTATAAGTTTTCTCCATTAAACTAAGGTTCTCCTCTTGTACTTACTGTCTATTTGTCTGTTACACGAGTATCAGAATTGTGGTTCTATAACGTTCTGAATAGACGAATAATAACTGAGGTATTGTCGAAGTTGTTTCTCAAGCCACTCTCATTTCCTAAACATCAAAAGCATCTACTGAAGGCATTTTTCCTAAACGCAGAGACTGGCCCTTTTTTTTTCCTATCTCCGCCTTATGATTTGTGTGTTTCATGATATGCACCGACTTGGGCTACCTTCGTCTCCTTAATTCTTGTCGTAATTCTTTTTAGCCTATATCATGTGGATGTTATTGTGGATTAGTCTTGATGAAACGCGTGAACTGCAGGGTGTGAGGTATACAATCTGGGGACTGGTAAGGGAACTTCTGTGTTGGAAATGGTGTCAGCATTTGAAAGAGCATCTGGGAAGGTGGCTTCTCTATTTTCACATACATTCATATTCTTTAAAAAAAATCATTTTACTACATCCAAATATCAAATATATTTTGTTATTATGATGGTCCAGAAAATCCCGTTGGTTATGGCTGGTAGAAGGCCTGGCGATGCAGAGACTGTATATGCATCAACAGAGAAAGCTGAGAGAGAATTGAACTGGAAGTATGTATTTGAACTTGAAGCTATGAAGATTTTATTTTTAGCTTATCATCAGTTTTAACTGGTTTTTTGCATTGGTTGAAGGGCTAAATATGGAATTGATGAGATGTGTCGAGACCAGTGGAACTGGGCCAGCAAGAACCCGTACGGCTACGAGCCTTTGGACTCGAATCGATCGACCAGTTGATCTGTTGTATTTTCCCGCTTTTGTATAATAGTCTGTGTTCGTAGAGTTTACATAGGCTTCAGCTTTTCATCTGGTGAAATGTTCTAGTTATTGTTGAATAGATTTTAGATATTTAAAGAACGATTTATTAAAAAAAAAGAGAAAAAATATTTATTTATGTCACGTATATCATTTTAAGTTTTCATTATTTATTTCTCTTACATAAAATGGACATAAATGATTGGATCAGAATCAATTAAAATTGAATTGAATTGTCTTAATTTACATGTTCAATCACAATGGGACATAAGTAATGCAACGAGCGGAGTATATATTGCTATCGGAGTATGTATTACTATCTTCGTCCCGCTATTAATATCTCATTTTTTTCAGTACGGAGATTAAGAAATTTTATTTAAATGTATTTTATGAATTTTAATAGTATGAAGAAATGAACACAATTTTCGAATAGTGGTTGGTGAGAAGAAATGAAAATTAATCTAATTTTTTGCAAAACATAGTTGAGGAAATCGGTTTTTTTTTTTTATTTTCTCCATGTTGTAATTAAAGAAATATTTTCTGAGTTCGGAGTGGAACTAAATCGTGTGAGATAAAGATAAATATTTTTTGAGAGAGAGTAAATGTGGTTGTGGATAGTGGTTAAGAAGGAACTCACTTCATTCTTAGCTTAAGAGTTAACTTTTGTCATTTTAGGAAAAATGACAGTAGTAGTGGGATGAAGGGAGTATTCATATGAGTTCGGCGGTGAAATGTCCATTTGGGAAAAGAGAAACACATTTATACTCAATTCTTATATTTAACTACACTATATACCCAAGAAGACGAAAATACCCTTACTATGAGGATGGTCCGATCAGGGGAACGGAGGGCCCTCGATCGGGGTCCGGCCGGCCGGATCGGCCGACTGGCCTGACACGGCCGACCAAGACAAAGGGGCCGATCACTATTCAAGGGCATGATCGGCCATGCCCTATCATGCCCGATCACTATCGATGCCATGATCGGGCATGTCCGACGGTCGACCGTGATCGGACACATGACATGGTCCGATCACGGTCCGATCATGGCCTGACACTTTTAAGTGAGAGAAGTGGAAAAAGTGAGGGTATTTTAGTAAATTTGGGTATATAATGGATAGTTTTTATAATGTTGGGTAATTTTGTTGTTGTAATAGTCAAATAGGGTATATTGATATATTATCACTATTCATATTAGATTTTGGTTCTTCATATTTGAAAATATAAATTTGGATGATATATAGTACCGCTGACTTACAAAATACATTCTTACATCATGCAAATACATAATTATATACATATATACGTGTCCTTTAACTTTAAAAAATGTATAAGTTTCTAAAAAATAAAGTAGATCTCATATCTTAACAACTCAAATTAATTCAAAAAAATTAATTAATTAAATGATCTAACACCTATACCTCACATACTAGTTTTAAATTATTAATTAATGTATGAATCTAATATTTTTATCAATTTACACTAACTTTCTTAAATTAATGTAAAGGAAAGAAAGTGGACAAACTCAATGGGACGGGGAGTAATCTTTATTAACGACAGAAATATATGCGATGTTCGTAAATTCCAAGATAACAAATATAAATACATTAAGAATTCATCCAAGTGGATTTAGAAATATATATATATATATATATATATATATATATATATATATATATATAACGACATTATAAATTTAAGATAGTATGAAATCATTATTGAAAGTCTATAAAAGGTATATACTACTGTCATTTCTCATAGACAAAAGTTAATTCTAATCATCTATAAAAGGTACACATAGATGCATACCTTTTATATACCTTAAAAGGTATGAGATAATCATCTAATTTCAACAAACCTTAATCATCTATAAAAGGTATATTTATATTACCTTACCGTAAAACCCTTTTTAACCATGGATAATGTTTTGAATCGAGAATTCACCTGCGAAATCTGCTTCGAGACGGCGCCAATTTTGGAGAAGAAATTCAACAACGCCGACAAATGCTCACACCCTTTCTGCACCGACTGCGTCGTTAAGTACATCCGCGCCAGACTGGACGTTTGTCCCGCCATCGGCTGCGGAACTGTTCCTCTCCGACGACATCTTCGATCTCAAAGAACATAAAGGAGGACTAGTGTGGATCATGTGCCAATTTTCAATTTTGACCCGGTTTGATCGGGTTTGACCCGATTTTCTACTTTATTAAAAAAAATAAATAAATAAATTAAATCTTCCATTTCTCCGGTCACCTCCCCTCCCCACTACCCCTTTCTCTCTCTCATCTCTTTCTCTTTCTCTCTGCATCTCACCCCTCTCTCTCTCTCTTTCTCTCTCTCTCTCTCTTTCTCTCTCCACTCCCCTCTCTATCTCTTTCTCACTCCCTTCTCTCTCTTTCCACAGTCCTCCCTATCTCCGCCGCCGTCACTCTGCCTCCGATCTCTCCGCCTCCGTCTCGCTCTTTCCGATGAGGACTCGCTGGAAACTGACCTCGTCTTCCACAATATATTCAGACAACATGATTTGTTTTTGGTTCGATTTTTTTTTCTTTTGGTTTTGGTGTCAGTTGAGAATTCTTTTGATGAATTGAAACAGGATGATGCTGATTTTGGCGACTTCGCGGCGGATTTGTGCGGCGGACGACTACGTCAGGAGAGGCGACTGGAAGAAGGCTGATTTCAAACTGACTGCAAAGGTGACTGAAATCTCTTCTCATATCTCAATTCGTTTCGAGTTTTACTCATTTTGGGGAATTTTAGCCATTCTTCCGTTAGGAATTGGCTGATTTTGATTTTCTTCAGTTGAGTGGCAAATCAGTTGGCATAATTGGATTGGGAAGGATCGGTTCCGCCATAGCCAAGAGGGCTGAAGCATTTGGCTGTTCAATCGGATACCACTCTCGTTCCCCAAAACATAATTCAAAATACAAATTATATCCCTCAATCATCGACTTGGCCGCAAACTCTCAAATCCTAGTTGTCTCCTGTGCATTAACGCAAGAGACTCACCACATTGCCAATCGTGATGTTATGGATACATTAGGCAGAGATGGAATTGTTGTCAACATTGCAAGAGGCTCCCACATCGATCAAGATGAGTTGATCTCTCCTGTGCTTTTACTTATATTTCTTCTTTTATCGTACTTTTTAATCGTATTATTGTCTATTGATTTGAGAGTGAGAAGGGAATTATGTGATTTTCTTATGAACAGAGGTAGCTATTAAATATGTTGTTCCACTCTTATCCAATATGATTAAACAAACACGCTGCTCATCATTGACATGTTCTTTTATCGTGATTGACACGCACAATAGAAACAATTGACACTCTACTATTTATTGTGAATTATGGCTTAAACAGACACTCACTGAATCATCGACACTTTCTTTTGTCATAATTGACACAAATAACACGAACAATTGACACTCGGCTTCTCTACCGTAAATTTGGCTTAAATAGACACTCGGCGACAAGTTCTTTTGTCATGATTGACACGCACAACAAAGCACAATCGACACTTTGCTCCTCTATTGTGAATTATGGCTTAAATAGACACTCGCTCATCATTGACACGTTCTTTTGTCATGTTTGACATGCACAACGAGACAATTGACACTCTGCTCTCTACTGTGAATTATGACTTAAACAAACACTCTACTCATCATTGACACGTTATTTTATCGTGATTGACACAAACAACATAGACAATTGATATTTTTTTTCATAAATAAATGACATTTTTTTCCGAAACAAAACCCATTTTTTTCAAAAATAATTGATAGTCAATAAATGATACTTTATTCAAATACAAATGATATTTTTGTTTGTTATGATTGACACTTTGGATAAAAAACAAATGACACATTTATTCATTACAAATGACACGCCTTACTTATCAAAAAAATCGAAAAAAAATTAAAAAAAATTGTTTCTTATGATTGACACTTTTGTTTGTTACAATTGATATTTTCATATGCAAAGAGTGACACGCCCGTCCTTAAAATAAATGGGAAAAAAGTTAAAAAAAAATGAAAAAAAAGGAAAAAAAATTTTAAAATTTTAAAAAAATTTGTTTGTTGCGATTGACACTTTTGTTTGTTACGATTGACACTTTCGTATGCAAAGAGTGACACGTCCGTCCTTAAAATAAAGAGGAAAAAAAACGTATAAAATAAAAAAAAATAATAAAAAAATTTAAAATTTAAATAAAAAATAAAAAAGGATTAATGATGTCTACGCCGACATCGCGGTCAACATGGGTCAAGGCGAGTCAACGAGTCAAATACGGGCAAAGCGGGTCAAAATTGGGTAATTGGATCATGTTGCATGTGCAACATGGTGCACACAAGTTTTTGTTAAGAACATAACACCTTCCCCAACTCCTGTGTCCCGCTACCCTCCTCTGCCGTGAGATACAAAATTATTAATTAATATAGATTTATTTAATTTTTTTAATATAATATTTTTAAGTTAATTCAAAAAAATATGTGAAAAAATAGTAAAAAATTGGATGAATTGGTCTCTAAAACTAGTATTAGTTAATTTTTTATTTTAAATTTAGGTTTTTTAATAAATTTTTTTCGTTACCAAAAATTTTAAAAAATTAAAAAAATTATTTCTAAGAAAAATTATTTTAAAAAAAATCATTTTTTCAAAAAATAATAATTTTTTTTCGAAAAAGATTATAATTTAGAAAATATATTTAAAAAAATTCAAATTTAATTTAAAAATTGAATGAATTGATCTGAAACTTTAATTCCATAAATACCCCTATGACTAACAGTTACTTATTTAAAATTCAACAAAATGACTAATTTATCCAAACTAGTAAACATAGATGACTAATAAACTAAAAAAAAAGATTAGAGATCAATTTATCCAAACTAGTAAACATTGATGATCATCTGTGTCAATTTACCTTTAATTTAACTATATTAAAATATTTAGAACAGGTGTCATATTTATTCAGCCAATATTTAGTTGTTGCGCAAAATCAATCAAAAGTTTTAAGCGATACCGACACTTCACCTCCCAATTCCCAACCGTCTCCAAGAACCCATTCGACGATACGAATCTTGTCTTCCCTTTTGCTGCAGATCTGAAGGTAGGATTTCTGCTTCCTGCATTTTCTTCGCAAGAACCATTTTAACGTAGCGTGTTCGACATTTCCTCGCGAAACCAGATGCCCGACATTTAAATTTATCTCAAATTGTTGATTTGTTTTCTCTGTTCTCTGCACTTTCGTGTTGCTAACTTGCTAGGTTTTGTTTCAAGTTTGAGTGTTCTGTTTATTTTAATCTTGATGGCTTTTTTCCTCAATTGATTATCAAAAGTTGGGTGGTTTATTTACGATCCTATATCTGCTATAAGAAACAGATATATGATCCGCTTCCAATCCATTGCTCAGCAGCTCATAACACAGAAAATGTATAAGAGATTTGTACCTTTCCTCAGTTCGAAACTAATTTTTGATTTTGGTTGAGCAAGATTTTGGTTTGGAAGGTTTAGGTTTTCAGCTCTCTGGATTGGAATCGTCTCCAAGTACATTCAATTGCTTCTGTTTTTTCAATTGACTGGTTCTACTTTTTCTTTGTTGAATCTCAATCTTAAATTAAAGGGAAGAAACAAGTTCTTTTACTTTATTTCTGTGTTTTGATCATCAAAGTGATACTTCAGTCTTTCCTCATATCTTTAGATGTTGAGTTTGAGATGATGGAGGAGTTCACGTCCTTCTTATGTAGCTTTGCGGCTAAGAAATTCAGTAATTTCTTATCATTGTTTGTATCTTCAAGTATATTCCTGTTATATTTGGGGAATATTCTGATGGTTGAATGCTACTTCCAGAATATTTTGTTTTTCTATTAATATTTATCTATTTGTTGATTTTTCCCATTCTTTCTCTGATCCTCAACTGTGAGCTATCAGCAGAAAGGCATATAGTTGTAATTTACATCATTTGCTTATATGTGTTTGGTTGATGAATTTGCTGTTAAATATGGCTACTGTTTGTTGTATCAATCATAAGTTCCACCAAGTCTTGTTTACTGCAAATCATGCAGGTTTCAGGAGAATATATGAGATCATGTCATCAGAAAAGGCTATTGTCAATGTTTCGGACCCGATCATATCAGAAAGGGAGAATTTCGACCTTTCGGGACCTGTCTACCTTACAACAGTTGATTGGTAAGTTCTTCATTCATGTGAGTTTGCCATGTTTACAAAATTCACTATTTGATGAGATTGAGATGTGTGGGTGCCATTCTGCTGCAAAGAGCTCGAGAATGTGTTTTCTTTCTCTAGTCGATATCAGTTACAATACTAAAGACAAACGAATGTAACATAATCTCTGAGGTCATTTAGATATACACCTATTAAGTTATGTTGTTGCTTTTTCTCTTAGCAGTTCGTTGTTCCAACAGCCGGTTTTCTACCTCTTATCGAAACATATTGACCCTTATCAGAATGTAAACTTTTAGCTTTCTATGGCAGCAATAGTTTTTACTTTTTATATCTCTTGTTTTACTCTATAGCTTTATATTGTTCACTTTAGGTGCTTGCAACCAAATATACTTCTGGATCATGTATTTGTTACCATGCTCGTATAATTAGATAAGAGTTCTTATACTAGTACTTTGGAGGACAAACCCCTGCAACAGAACATCTGTTGGAATAAAGATAGACTAATGTAACGTGCTCTTTGATATTCTTTAGATAGACACCTATTTAAGATATTTCATTGCATTGTCTCTAAGCAGTTCGTTTTTCCAACAGCCGGTTTTCTACCTCATAACGAAAAATTGTGACTTCTCAGGATGCAAACTTTTACCTTTCTATGGCAGCAATAATTTTGCAATCTCTTGTTTTACTCTATAGCTTTAGATTGCCTACCTTAAATGCTTCCAAACAATTATGTTTTTGCATTATGTGCTTGTTACCGTACTCTTATAATTGGATAAGAGTTCTTATACTAGTACTTTGCAGGACAAACCCCTGCCATAGAAGATCTGTTGCTGCTTGTTTGGTTCAAGGCGTCTATATTCTCGAACGAGACCGGCAAGAGAAGCGAGAAGGAAGCCAAGCTTTGGCTCCTCCTTGGTGGAAGGCTTTAAATTTTAAGCTATCCAAACAGCTAATAGATGATGCTGATTCTTGCATTTTCGGAGCCATATATCAACTCGTTTTGACCTCTCCGGACGACCACCATTCATCTGAAGCACCACGCTACGTTGTTGCCTTCCGAGGAACTATAACTAAAGGCGATGCGCTCCTGAGGGACCTGGAGCTCGACATCCACATCATAAAAAATGGGCTCCACCAAACGTCGCGGTTCGAGATCGCGATACAAGCCGTCCGCCACGTCGTCGCGACGTACGGGAGCGGCAATGTCTGGCTTGCCGGCCACTCACTCGGAGCTGCCATGGCGCTGCTCGCCGGGAAGAACATGGCGAGGACTGGCGTTCTCCTCGACGCGTTCCTATTCAACTCGCCGTTCTTCTCGGCTCCGATCGAGAAGATCAAGGACAAGAAAGTGAAGCATGGACTGAGGTTTGCCGGGAGTGTGATCACTGCGGGGCTTGCTTTTGCTATGAAGAATAACAACCAAGCGAATCGGTCCGGAGGCACGTTCACTGCATTATCGGCTTGGATGCCGCGGTTGTTTGTGAATCCGGCCGATCATATATGCTCGGAGTACGTCGGGTACTTTGAGCATAGGAAGAGGATGGAGGATTTGGGAGTTGGTGGGATTGAGAGGCTGGCGACGCAGCACTCGCTTGGCGGGCTTGTGTTGAATGCGTTGGGGAAGGAGGCGGAGGAGCCGCCGCATCTGATTCCGTCGGCGCACGTGACGGTGAATCGGACACGGGCGAGGGACTTTAAAGAAGCTCATGGGATACATCAATGGTGGAGAGATGATCTTAATTTGGAATCAAAAAGTTATACCTATAGCTAAGATGATTGAATTTGTAAAATTGATTCTTGAAATTGTTATCTGTTTAGTGATTAGAAGTGTGGAACAAGATTTGTAATAAGTGGTCCTAATAATCCTCTATCTTCGTCATTTGCATAATTTTAGTGGTAGAGCGTGTTCTACTTTGATAGCGAAGGCGGGTTTCTTAAAAAGAGATGCTTGCTCGTATTACGAGGGAGCGGAGCGGAGCCAATCCCAGTTGTGATTGTCATGGACTAAATTGGGACCCCACCACCACCACCATCTCTGCCTCGGTTGCAGCTCGCACAGGGTCCCCACATTTTGCTCATGGTCTTTAATTGTCCAACTTGTATTTTTTGCAATCATGAATGTTATCTGGTCCTTTTAGATTGTACGTTCGAATCTTACAAACTTCGTTAAATCGAGTAATAAGTGTGTATATATATATATATATATATATAACCTTCAAGTATATTTTAATATCATTTGTCAGCTATTACTTAAGAAAGGAGCTCCTTCATCAGTTCATTGACAAATCCAAGAGGTGTGTGAAGTTGCCACGTAAATTTTTGTGAATATGAATTTTCTTGAGATTTTTTAAATGCCCTAAATTATATTCCTCATGTTCCATTATTGTTGGTCTTTACTTTTTGGTAGTCCTATTATTGTTGCCTACCGAAAATGAAAATAATTTTAAGAAGAAATAAGTAGATCCCACCACCTTAACATACATCTATACCCTTTCTTAATTTCAGTATCGAAAATAATAAAACTAGCTATATTCGATTTTATCTAATCTTATTTGAAATTGTAGATTTTATCCTCTTTAATGTTTAGCCTTAGATCGGCCACACATATAAACATGCCCATTTTCCCGCCTTTTTCAGTCTAAAAAAATATTTCCTCCGTCCCATATAAAGTGTATTATTTTTTTTTTTTGGTTGCCTTATAGAAAATGTCATGTTTCTAAAAAAAATAAAATATATTTGAACTAAAATTAACAACTAAAAAATAAAACAATATACATGCAACACAAAATTTTTAATATCCGTACTCCATAGAATCTATGAGAAGGGAGCAGTTAATAGGGGAACTGCTTTACCTTTAATATTTCAACTGCTGATCCCGAAGAGAAGAAAAGGAAGAAAATCCGGATTTTATGCTGAAGCCATCATTTCGATTTGTATTTTCACAAAAAATTAAAATATATACTTTTAGTAACCACAACATGGTTAATTAATTCTTCCAAAAAATGAAATTGATTCTATATTGAAACCTGCTGTATGCACAAATTGAAATAATGCTTGCTCAAACACGTAGAACTACTGATTCAGAAGCAAAATAAAATAAATGATATCCGTCCCATGAATGAACTAATAATAAAATAAATTATCTTATGGTCAAATATACAGAATCTAACACCGAAACAAGCATTGTCTAAAATAATTGGCACAACCATTTCTATACAATTTGACGAATAAATCCAAAAGTCCGCAGTAATAATTAATTAATCAGACAATTAGTTAATTAATTAACTAACAGTGGAAACCCAACACAGATCCATCACTGGCAGAAACCGACACCCGACAGTGCTTCCATATAGGGGTGTAAGTGATTCCGCTTCGAACCGCGAAATCGATCGGATCGAACCGAACCAAACCGAAAAATATGGTTCGGTTCGACTTCGCGGTTTGGTTTGATTTATTTTTTTAGGAACCATTTATAATCGATTCGGTTCGCGGTTTCAAGAATTTTTGAACGGTTCAAACCGAACCGAACCAATATCCTATTTTTTATTTTTTTATTTAATATTTGTCTTTCTTATATGAGAATATTGTTGGATTTAGATATTATATTTAAGTTAAGATCAATTCTAATCTATACAAGGGAAGATAAATGAGTAATAACTATATACTTATGAGTTCAGAACGAGTGACATCCTATAACTATTTTTTTTGCATTATTTAGAATTTTTTTTAAAAAAAATAAATAAAAAGGTGGAACCGATGAACCGAATCGAACCAAACCATTTACAAGCGGTTTGGTTCAGTTCGGTTCCGATATTTAAAAATACATCGAACCGAACCGCTTCTAGGTGTTTGGTTCGGTTCCTAAAATACATTAAAAACCGAACCGAACCGAACCGTTACACCCCTACCTCCACGTGATGAGTAAAGAAATGCAAAACCCGAACCCGACCCGCCATCTCCAGCCTGGACTCCACCTCCATACGCGGCCCGACCCGGAACCCACTCAACCCATCCGTCACCGTGGGCCCCACACTCTCCGGGCTGCCCGCCGCCCACCGCGAGAGGGAACGACTTGACGGAGAAGGTGGCGGCCATGTACTGCGTCCGGCCGGCGGCGATCTTTCCGGCGGGGATGAACATGATGCCGATTTGGCGGTCGGCGTAGACGAGCTGGAGCGAGCTGTCGTAGTGGGTGAAGACGGCGCGGTTGGGGTTGTTGACGGTGACGTACTGGGAGAAGGTGAAGGTGACGGTGGAGTTGGCGACGGACAATGACGGCAGCTGGACGGCGTTAACGGAGAGGGTAGGGTCCTTGGGCTTGAAGATGGTGAAGTAGACGATGCAGGCGATGATGAGGATGAAGATTAAGAAGACGGTGGCGACAATGCATGAGGCGAGGTTGGTCCGGCCGCTTGGCGGTTTGTGAGGCGGATGAGAGTGAGACTTCCCCATGAGAGAGAGAGAGAGAGAGAGAGAGGAAGGGATTGTGAAAAGTGGGAGTGTTTCTTGAGTTGGTTTTTGGTGACTTTTGTCTGAATGTCGGCTTAATGTGGACTTTTGGATAGATTCGAGGGGGAAATATAAAGTGATAAAGGGCAAATATGTTATTAGACTTTATAGTGAAGATAAAATGTAACATCCGGATTTTTCATTATGCAATGCATTTCTTCTCATGTATGTTATCTAACTGTTTTAATTATGTAAGTCACGCCTTAGAAATTAAAATAAAAATTAAAAATCTATTTTATTTTGTTATGTAAATTTATTTTGAATTTTTAATGTGTTTATTTATATCATATTATGATTATATATATTTTTTTAATTATTATTGAGATAGAAATCATGTTAGAATTATGAAGTAAGAATAAGATCAAATCTAATTATGTTTATCCTTATCCTAATTCATTTATGATTGAATAAGTGATAGACTAAAATATATCTAAATTATATAAGTACGAAAATAATTATGGATAAAATATATTTGATATTAGGGATCATTATATAATTTAATTTAAATACCCTTAGTCGCTCATAATATAGCATCACATAAAATTTTGGAAATCTGCCAGCATATCTAGAAGTTGTTTCAAGAATTATTTACACATCTTTCCGTCATCATATAGTCATGAACATTTAGAAGAATCTTCCTCGGTATGTCTAGTATACTCTATTATTTTTATAGAATTTCACAAGTGTGATAAGTATTTGTTAAAAGTTGTTATTCGTAACATGCCAGTTTTTTACAACATGTTCATGAGCTTGATAGGAAAATTATTTAAGGGATATACTATATGTTAGGTCATTCATGTTAAAAATAGAGGCGTTTGGTGTTATACTCAAGACGCTAAAGTAAAACACAAATATACCCATTTCTTATATATAACAACACTACATACCCAGGTTTACGAAAATACCCCTACTTTTCAATAAATACAATATCTTCTCAATGATTGTCAACTGTTTTTATAATTTTCCGTGAAATAAATGATTGATTTGTGTTTAAAAAAATAAAAATATCACGTCCGACCGATCGGCCTCGAACACGCATGATCGGCCGTGGCCGATCGATCGGACAAATATGTGATCGGGCCTGGCCGATCGATCGGACTGATCGGCCGTGGCCGATCGCATCGGCCGTTTATGATCGGCCGTGTGTCATATGTCCGATCGGTCGGACACATATGTAAGGTCCGATCGATCGGAGTCACTTTATTAAAATGTGTCAGTGCCCTATCACCTTTTTTAGCTGCGGCACACTGTTATCGGACCGATATATACTATTGATATGGCAGTATGAGAGTTTACCTATCACATGTGTCCGATCGATAGGGCACTCGTGAATAAATTCATCAGTGCGCCCTATCACCTTTACAGTGTGTGCCTTATGACATGTCCGATCTATAGAAACTTTCACGTGAATAAATTATACAGTTTGACCGATAGCGCACAGTTTATCATCAATAAATTCTTTACAATTCGTCTCATCACTTCACTTATCTCACCATCCTCTTTATTGCTACCATCCTCTTTCATTTCCACCACCACCAAACCAAGAAAAAAATATGGAGAATGATTGGAAACAATTTGTTGTCAATTTTAACGGAGTTTTCGATAGTGAATCGAAATATGTTGGTGGCCAAGAGACAATGGTTTGGATTCCGACAAACAATATTTGTCTTGCAGTACTACGACAATATATTCAATACGCTCTGGATGCATATTCAGTTCCGCCCGACTACCACATCTATTATACTGCAGAGTCTCGTAAAAGTCATATTTAGTGCATCTTGATCTACAACGTATCGGGAGTGATCTTGATCTACAACGTATTTGTCAAGGCCGTTATCGGGAGTGATCTTGATCTACAACGTATTTGTCTTCTAGACGTAGAGCCTGCAGTATATTTAGTGCATCCCAATAATACCGGCGTAGTAAATCATGAAGCTCGAAACTCAACATTCGTTGAGTCTTATCAATTCGGAGGTGATTACCAGATGCATCTCTCGCTGCTGATGAAGATGCTTGTCTACGGCGGGCACGCCTCTGAACTCTCCTACTATCTACGACAGTGTGCCCCTCCTCTTGCTCCTCCTCCTCACCGACAACTCCTCTGCTCGTACTACGTCTGCTCTCCTCGGTGCGCCTGATCAAGATACGCTGTCCACCTTGATCATACTGCGCCGGCTGTAGGGGGTTCAAGGGCACAGGAAAGTGTATCCCAAATGGATTACTACCGACTGCACTTTGCCAATATAGACACCTCTCCTCAAGCTCATTCGGTACTAACACTTCAAACACTACCGAGTCTCTCATCTGAAATACATAATATTTGTGCATTAAATATTAATAAAAAAATCCAAAACATATTCATTGTAATTAATAATAAAAGTATTTTTACCTGGCGCTTAAAAAATCCGGCTATATCACGCTGATCGGCATCATTAAACGACCACCGTAAATAACGAGGGAAACCATCGGGATGTAGAAGGGTCGCACAACGAGCTCCAAAACTGGGAATGACCTCATATGCCCACACCTATATTACAATATAAATATATCGAGTTATTTAAACTAATAAAAAATTATAAATTAGTAATAATTAAGTTGTGAACAAATATTATACCAGTAGTGCCCAAATCGGCCCTTAGAGATTATACTTTGATCCTACGAGGTCCAGTGAATTTGGTACGTAACTGAGGTAGTGCAACATGGCCTCGTAGGTAAAAGCACCCCATGGGAACGCATTCCATTGGTTGATATCATCGCCCAATATCCATATCCATGTATCAATCTTCTTAGTCTCGCGGAGCATAGAACCAGAAGAAAAGAGCCAAAATATTCGACAACTTAATCAAGTCATCATCTGAAACGCCACCGGGCTCATATTTTGTAAACCAGCTTAACAAGTTCTTCGCTTCTATCGGTCTTTGAGTAGGCTGATAAGATGCTGCCATATCGAAACTACACTCGCCGAATATGAGCCCAGTAACCAATGCAAACTCCGGATAAGAGAAACGGATGTTGTGACCAACGTAATTAAACCAAACCTCCGAAGGTCGTACCGAAATCTCATAGCATAATAACTGGTGAAGAGCCCGCATATCATTCCTACCATCTGGCCAACCCACTATGCCCCCGAACTGACCACGAATAAATCGTTGGACTAGATCCATACCACCCTGACGAGATAATTTCTCTCTAATCAATGTCCCTAAAGTATGCTTATAATATGTTGTAATCCTCGGGGTAACGTCTCTTAGTGCTAACCGTTTAAAATTGACCTATATATTACAATTCATATTTAATAAAATTATAATTATTACAATTATAATATTTAATAAATAACATTAATTAAAAAAATCACGTAAAAAAAATATATTCGTGCCGATCGGTCGGACCGGTTCGACCGGCACCGGCCGAAGACCGAAGCTCAATTGCCGTCGACCATGGCGCGCCGGTTTTCCGACGATTTATACCTCATTTTCACCAATTTTCACCCAATCCAACCAGATCAATATTATACTCACTAAACCCAACATATATATTTCATCAAAAACCACTTTAAACATGCAATCATACATTAATTTCAACATCTACAAACTAATTTAGAAACTAAGATTTCAAGAATAAATACTAACCTCTTCCATTGTTTCCGACGGATTTGGATGAAGAAATTGTGTCCTATGTGCGTGCCGATGAGCGTGCCGACTTTCCCGTGCCGAGAGAGAAAATTTGGGTCCGATTTGAGTGTGCCGATCGAATGAGATCGGCACTACATATATTATATATTTTTTTAATTTTAAGCCCGATCGATCGCAAAGGCGTCGATCGATCGGCACAAATATTTTTTTTTTAATTAAAGATCGGCACGTGCCGATCAATCGACACAATATTTTTTTTTTAATTTTTTTTAAAGCCCGATCGACCGGCCATTTCTTGATTTGTTCCGATCGATCGGGATAATGTGTTAAAATCAATGCATTCTTCGGATATGACAACTTTATGGTTAAAAAATTGAAAAAGCGAGGGTATTTTAGTAAACTTGGGTATTTCCTACATAGTTTTTAACAAAATGAGTAGTTTTGTAGTTGTTATAGGGATAGTGGGTAGGATCGTACAATTCCACTTAAAAATATAGAGTTTTAAGGATACGTTTACTATTTATTTATTAATTTGTTTCTTGATGTGCCAATTTTTTTGTGAAAAACAAAAATTTTAATGTTACTATTAAATGAATTCTTGATAATGAAAGTTTTATTGTGATGTAATAGGTAATATGTTGTTAATGTTAGAAATTTATAATTTTTAGGACAAAACTTTTATGATTTCATTCATTTATTTCATGAGTTGCCGAATTACTCAATGCATGAATGAATTGTCAATATAAGTAAGATTGTGTTTAATATACTCAAGATTATTACAATGTGAAATCGTTAAAATTGCATGTTAATAAATAGATTATGTATAATATACACTGTTTGATTATTATGATCTATTTGAATTTATAAATTATTTGAATTGTTGATGCATGCATGATATCCCATGCACGAGTCATTAAGATAAAATATCATGTTTAGGACCGCACGCGCGACTTAAACATTGATATGCATTATTTTTTTCAAGTCAAGGTTAAGGTGGGGAATTGTACTATTTATCTTTATTATATGTTGTGTTCGATATTTCATGTGATTATGACATGAATGAAATGATGGGTCACCCTTGGATCGAAATTGGATCCACAATAAATATCGGTCGGAATTGGGCCGTGGGATCGAAATTGGATCCTCTATGTAAATTGGTCGGAATTAGGCCGTAGGATCGAAATTTGATCCTCTATAAGAATATGTCGAAATTGGGCCGTATGAAAATATTATGGTCTGTGTGATCGTGTATCTCTTTCCATGATCTAATTTCCATATTTTATCGGTGTGATATATAATATTGGTAAATGTGTACATCTCTCACTGAGTAGTCGTACTCAACCCACTATTTTAACATTTTTCAGGAAATGACTCGGCCGTTGCGTAGAGGTGTTGGTGGTGATGGTCAAGAGGAGAATTTAACGTATTTAAATTATTGTTGTTAGTTTATGAACTTTTCATTGTTTCTTTTTGGAATGTTAAACTTAATCAATTTTTTTATTTAAGACTTCCGCTGAGTATAAAATAACTTAAGTTATGCAATGATTCTATTACATGAAAATATTTTGAAAGAATTAATATATTTATTTTAAGTATGAAGTACATCCCTTGTTAAGTTATGAAAATTGGAGCATTACGTAGAAGAAGTATTACAGCCGAGATTTATAGTGCAAATATGTCATGGGACTTTATAGTGGAGTATTCAAGTATATTTTGGTGCAAAAATGTTGAGAGAAGAAATATCTTTAATTTATATTTTATTACAAAAATGAATAGATCTTAGTAGCATCGTAATCAAAACCGCGTATATTATACGAGATTTTTGAAATAAATACAACAATACATTCATTTATAATAAAAAAAAGTGTATTTTAGTGCAAAAATATTCTTGAACTTTGTTTTGTTACGAAAATAAATAGATTTCAGTAGCATCGTAATCAAATGTGCATATTTTGTAAGAAATTCTTTAAGATCAATACAATAATGATTCATTGAAACTCTACCTTAAGTTTCAATATCATCAAACCTTTTGAGTACTAAATAAACATATTAAGGATAAATTTGCACCATTTAATTGGAAATTTCAATATTGTTCCACTAAAATATAATTAGAGGGTATTGTTGCTCTCAATAATAAAGTTTTAAGGGTATTTTTACTCTAAAAACATACTTAAATATAAAAATAATGTAAACATACCTACTAAAACAGAATAACCAAGAAATGAGAAAAGATTGCCTTTCTTTAAACACATGATCTTATTCAGATGGAGATCTTGATTTGTACAAATACAACACAACTACAAACACATTCATTTCATTACCATGAAACTCGTGTTCAATGTTATTTACTTGGTCTCAACTCTTAACAGACCACCTACTCATCACAAGGAAAGAAAAGAACTACGTGGCCCAAAGAGATCTCTCTTTATACCAAACTCAATCTACAAACTCCGACAAATCTCACTGCATGAGTTTGTCAAGTGCTTTATCCATTACCTCAGAGACAGTTTCAACAAATGCATCTTCACTCATTCCTCCAAGAATGGCATCCATTGCATCTTCAACAATCTCCTCTATCACTGATTTCATGTTCAATTTCTCTCTGCACATGATATTCCCTATTGCATAAGGAGTAAGCCCTCTTTCTGCACCCTTTTTAAGAAGCATGGTAGATATACGAAGTGTACGAGCACATTTGACCGAAAGATCCAACCCGTAGAAGTTAAGAATTGCTAGATCTTGCTCTGCATCAAGAGACTTTATGTAGTCTAAGGCCTTTTGAGAGAATGGTTGCTTGGCTTGTGGCCAGTATAGCCAGTCAAATGTGCAATCCTCAAACTGCAGGGCAAGTTCAAAATATCAGTTCATTATTACAGGATTTAAGGGGTTAGTGAATGGAAGTAATAACAACATAATTTTACATTTTCTGGCAAGCAGTAGCCATGATCAATTGGGATCAAGACGATTCTTTGGTTTTCTTGATCTTTGTAATGGAGAATGTTTCCAGCATGTCTGTCTGCATTGGCTACTCTTATGTCTAACACACAAATCTTCTGCACTTCTTCAACCGGAAAATCTCTTGGTCCCATATCCTCACAATTCCCGTGATTCTTCCTAAACATCTGTAACGAGCCAGTCTTAGCATTTTCACTTGAGCAATCAAACCCGTTTGGATGGTTAAATCCTTTATGCAAGCAGTTCACCATCATTGTAGGGGGAACTCCAGCAAAACCATTCTCTACTAATGAATGAGTGCCCTCAAAGGGATGGTCAAGTATATAAGCTGCAACCTCCCTCCACGCGCCTCCCCCAACTCGGGTCCCTCTTTTCAAACCTTCTCCGTTAGTCGATGGAGGCAAGCCTTGAGTGTTATTTACGGCTAGAGGCTCCTCATCTGTTGGCTTAAAGACGGCAGAATACATGTTTCCAGTAGCATCTTGCATGAGGTAAGTTCCTCCTGAGGCCTCAGACGATCTAATTGGCATTTTGCCTTCTGCTAACCCTTCATAAACAGATTCTACCATCTTCCACATGAAGGGAGGCAACTTTACACTTGGATTTACAATAATTGGTTCCAAAAAAAATCCTGGCCTCGTAAAACTGGCCTAGTCTTGCTATTTTCTTCATGGATTGTACTCAAATTTGGAGCAACAATTGAGAGCTCGACATCTCTCTCAACTGGCGTGGTCCAAACTTTTGCGGATTTCTGCACAACCAAGTGAACTACAGCATCACTATTATCACTAAGATCATCAATTAGCTTCTCATCTTCGACTTTCTCTCCATGACAAAACACTTCTGGCTCAAGATCAAGAAAGCCTTTCCCTTTCTTGGCAATCCTACGCTTTAGGTACCCTACATTCCTGTGCCTATCCACTTGGAACTCGAATTCTTCCCCACACACCGTCCTAACATTGATCAGCAGAAGATCTGAGATCCTTAGTACCAAATGCAAGACATTCCCATTTGTGATGCCGTAGTCTTTGACAAGAGAATCAGTTCTTGAGAGCTCCCTGCCCTCAACAACTAACTTCTGCTTCTTCATCACAAAGCCTTTGTGTGATTGTATCCTAAGTTTTACTGATGCAATCGAATCCGACTCCATCACATGCATGGAAGTGGAAGAACCACCAGAGGTGATGTAGATTTCAATAGATTCGGACGAGCAAAGATCCAACCAATCATTGTAGCAACCAGTAGAATGTGTAGTCTCTTCGCGGATTGGACTCGAAGCAACATCAACAGCAGACATTTTAATCAAAACCTAAAGTTATTGACTACTCTTGATGACCTAGAGCCTTCTCTTCAGGTTGCCTAAGTTGACAATATTTATTAATACTTCATCACAAGAGGTTAAAAGATGCATAAAACACAACAGCAATTGATCAAACAGAGAGACAACTCTGTTCCTAGAAATGCTTCATTTCCTCTTTCAATATCATCAATCCACACCATATGCTCATAACTCATGGCCTTGCTAGAACTAATAAAGTATTAATGAAAGTAAATTGATCAAATGACAACAAATTTAAGTCTCACAATCCAATAAACTAATGAACACACATGAATCACAAAGTACAGGCAATCAAGAAATATTAGGACAAAAAACCAAAACCTAAAATTGTTCAAATTACCTTAGACGAAGAGACTTGAATCTGATAGATGCTCGCAGAAAAGGATGAAACCTTGCTGCAGATCTTCCTGAAACAAAAGGAATAACTCAAATTTGTTTGAGTTCAAGACTCCCCTCCCCCAAAAGTAAAATAGGTTAGATTTTTTGAAATGCACATATTAGGCGGATGTTATTCTTCATTTACCCAAAGAAGGGGAGAATCAAATTCAGAATGGGAGGAAGAAATCGATCTTAACATGATAGTCGGAGACCGGAGACGGCTGAAAATTGCCGAGGAATAAAATCGCCGATTCAATTCCTCGGCACTTTTCGGCGATGGCGGGGAGCTGCTATTTTATTCCTCGGCAATTTTTGCCCCAATTCTGCATGGATATTCAATGGCCTTTTTGCGATAGTAATGATGATTTACTGGATCAACGGCGGGGCGATTTCAAAGGAATTATAGCCGTTGCTTCAAGGCTCCGCTAAATTTGTCGAATTTCAATGAGGGAGGAGAAGGAGCGGAATTATAGCCGTTGCTTTAGCCATATACAGTTTGAATTTCTTTTACAGCGCAATACTTAACTGTCAAAATAAATTTGGAGAAACTCTATATGTAGCTTCATGACATTTCTTATTTCTATTTTATAATTGCACATTATGACTACAAAATTATTGAAACCAAATATATTTAATAAAATCTTCACAAGTATTTACTCGATAAAGCAATGTTCTCTAAATAATTTTTCGGTCCGGAATTGGTCAATTGGATTATTGGACAAAAAATGTAATGAATTCTTATAAGATAATAAGGTGATAATGTAGAGAATCTCTACATATACATAAATATACAGTTCAATTAACATCATATAATAACATTTTCTAAAATTAATATAATCGAGACAATTTAGTGATGGTTGGATCTTATATTTACGTATTTTTATTTTGAATTATTACATTCAAAAGTATTACTCCCTCTGCCCCATTATTAGTTGTCACATTTCCTAATTCGGACGTCCCGCTATTAGTGGCGACGTCCCAAATTGGTAAAAAATTACCACTCTATTTCCTACTTTATCATCTTATCTCTCCTACTTTATCATTTACTTTCATTATTATACTCATTTCTCTCTCCTACTTTATCATCTTCTCTCTCATACTCTCTTATTATCACACTCATCTCTATCTCCTACTTTATTATCTACTCATCTCTCATACTTTATTACATATTCTCTTAATTCTCTTGCCGAAAAGAAAGGCGCCACTAATAATGGGACGAAGGGAGTAGTAATTATTTAACTACACAAAAAAGTTGTGAAGAATATAAAGTGGTGTTTGAAACACCTTTCAGTGCATCTTTATAGCTTTCATTTTGCAATGAGTGTTTGGAATATCCAAATTTTCAAATAGAAATTTCCTATCAAATATAGCAAAAATGGAGAAGCTGTTTAAGCTGCTATGACTCAGCTGTAAGCTGTAGCTAAAATAATTAATATTTCTATAATTATAAAAAAATTTATTAATTTTAAAATTAATATTTTTATTAGTTACAAATTTAATTATTATTATATCTTAATATATTAGTTAGTAATTTAATAAAAAATATTTTATATTTATTATTTTTATATAAAATAATTATTAGTAAAATTAAATATACTTAAATATAAATTAATTAAAATAGTGGGTTCTAAAAATTTTGAATTTTAATTTTTTTTTAATTTTCATTTAATGATAATTATTTCTTAACTACGTAATCATTTATATAAAAATATTTTTATTATGAATTTATGCAAAATAAGTAATATTTAAAATATAATAACATGATATGTTTATGCTAATATGATATATTGTAAATTTATATAATATAAAAATTAATTTAATTTAATATTTTAAAAAACTGAAACCGAAATTATTATTATAAATTATAATTATTTAATAACAATGAGGTTAAGACGGACATTTTATTTAAATAGTTAAAATAAGTTACTGATATCAACAGTTTTTTAAACACTATTTTCCCCACTTTCAGCTACTTTCAGCACTTTTTTCCAAACACCTACAAATTCTCAAATAAGCAGCTTAGAGCTGCTTTCAGCAGCCTTCAACACTTATCACTAAGCTTCAGCTATTCCAAACACCCACTAAATGGTACAAGTGTTTTCCTTCTACGGAATTGATTCTAAAGACAATGCATCATATTTAACTTCATCATCATTGTTGGTTAAACTTATAATTAATATAAATCGATGATAATGAAAATTGAATACTAAATAAACTCTAAATCAACCACTTATATAGAAGTAGGAATATCAACTACACTATATGGTACATTATTGTTGGTTCAACTTCGAAGGATGGTCGTACCTAACCACTTTAATTTCATCGAATCAAAATTCAACCGAAAATCTTTATAAAATGTTATAACACCCATAAATTATTTTTCAATAAATATGTTACATAAATTTTGTATCTAACCACCTTAATCTCATCTAATCAAAACTCAACCAGAATATCTGGATAAAACACTCCTTAAAAAAATAAAATTTAATAAATTAATTAATATTTTTATAAAATAATAATGTTAATGACAGAAATTCCTACAAGTACATAAGATTGGGTATCTAATTGGGCCGTCAAGTTTTAAGATACTCAGGCCAACAATCGTGGAGGAAGGTAAGGATTCGTTACAAGGGCCCCAAACTAACTCGCCACAGATATCTTGAGCAATTTATAATTGCAGACGCCATTATTTATTTATTTTTTATTTACTTCAATTTTGATTTTATTTTTATTTTACAGTTGCCGCTGAATAATCGATTTTCTATTTTTTTGCGCGATCAAGTCATTCCAGTGTTCTTGTTCGATCAATTTATTCACAGTTGAAACCCAATTTCCCGAATTAATTGATGTTATAAGATTTAGTTGAAGCTTTGGTAATTTGGAAGCTTGATTTTGAAGACTAGGTATTTGCAAATCAATTGAAGTATTTTGTTTCTGTTTTATGTTCGAAGTTTGGTGTAAGCATGGGATTGTTTTCATAATCATGCTTCTGCTGGATTTCATAGGTTTATGTGGAGAAATGGATGTGGAATTGGTTACCGACGTACCATCAGATGATGAGAATTTCGGTTTTGATGACAGTGAGGTAAAAGGACTAGTATACTGGTCTATGAGTTTTTAATTGTTTAAAAATAAATTGAATTTTTGGATTGCTTTGGGACAGTGGGCGTTTGAGATTTTGGTTTTGGAACTCTTTATGAATGCATATATTCTTGGGGATAGAGCAACACAGATGTTTTGATTTCAAGACTGAAGTTCTTGAATGCTTGTTTGCCTAGTTAGTTCGTTTTCAGTAAGGCATTGTGTGCATCGCTTAGTGATGTATGGTTGCTTTGCAGGATTACTTGAATTTCGAGGGAGAACGATGTGGGATTTGCATGGATGTTGTGATAGACAGAGGCGTGCTTGATTGCTGCCAGCACTGGTATGATTTTGGTGATAATATAAGCTCCGATCACGTTGGTTTTCCTATTACATTTGTATTCAAGATGTCACTTCTGTCTGGCTTGTTGTGTGTTCCAATATCTGGTGGTCTTTTAAGCTTCACTTATTGAGCAATGGTCTACCATGTTTTTCTTCTTTTTGGGAGTTTCTGGGTGCATGACTGTTGAAACATTCATATTGTTGCTCAACTTGAGGGTCGATGTTTGTTAACTTAATGAGCTTGTTAGTGTCTCTGCAGCCTGCATCCTTGTTAAACAAAAGAAGATCATGGAGTAAAGGAAACAGAGACTGCATTTGCTCCAACTTTTATCCAATATAATAGTATAATAAATATAAGAGGGACCAATTAGAAGCAGATATTAGAGAAAAAGAGAATGTGGTTTCAACTCCCTACATATAACTAGCTTAAAGGAGACATTTAAAATACATATAGAAATTCTTGAAAATGTTTTCATGCTTCACATGTCTATGACATGGGCCAAATGATTTGGATTGGAAAATATATTTTCAGTACAAACACCCACCCCGTAGCCTCAATGTATTTTAAATCCTTTTTAGTTGTTACATACTCTACCTTAAGACCCGCATTGACTTCTGAATCTTGGAAACATAGAAATAACATCGGATCATCTAAAGATTTTAGACTTTTAGGCTTAACAGGTTGTTGATCCCTTGTATTCCAGGTTCTGTTTTACATGTATTGACAACTGGGCTACTATCACGAGCCTCTGCCCTCTTTGCCAGAATGAGTTTCAACTTATAACTTGTATACCTGTAAGTATCTTTTATTTCCATTTCCGGCACTTCAACATTGTTGCTGAAAAATCGTTTTGATTGCTTCCCGCATCTCATGGCATGTACACTTTTCAAGAATATGTTTGCAATTGTTTTCTCTTTTGTTTGATGCATATCTGAGTGGTGTTGAACTATGCCAAATAACCATTTTCATATCATATAAATGGACAATGAAGGTACATGATACTGTTGGTGGCACCCAGACGGATGATGAAACAGATCTAAGGTATAGTTGATTTCTCATCTTCATGTAGCTCTTAGGCTCATATACTAAGAACTTTGCATGTAAGTTTTCCAATTATGGATCTTCAAGCATAACAAAATATGGTTTTATCACGAAAAGGAAGGTATTGCAGAAGAGGGATGCATTGGTTATTTGGGAGTGAGGAAAGGCAAAACATGTTATTTGTCCTTTTTGTCATCAAATACTAGATCTTATAAAGTGGAATAAAGGAGAATTGTTGGTTTGTTGCACCTTTGTTGGCTTTCAGTCTCAATAGCTTCCTAGACAGGACCAACATGTATTAGAGTTTTAGTTTTTCAGTTCCTAGATACGACCACTTCTATTTATGTCTCAGAAACCAGAGTTACTGATAATCACTCAAATGTTTACTAGAACGTTCTTATTTTATTGCAGGGATGATGACTGGTTCATCGAAGGGAAAACTAACACTCTTTCTTTTCCTTCATATTATATTGATGAAAATGTAAGTTGATGTATTCCTCTGAAATTCCACTATTGCTTTATTTCTGTTTGGCATTAGAACCATTTTGCAAGATTTCTTGTGATCATCAAAATGACACTTCGCTTCATGTCTTTTTTCTATTTATTTCCTTATTTTTGTTTTCAATAAAACCCTCTTTCTTTTTATTTAACAGTGATACAAATGGTCTTAGGTAGAACTTATTATAAAATGCTCAAAGGGTGAGGGTGCCTGACACATGTACATCTTATAAGCCCTTGCAGTACACCAAGTGTGCTGTGCATTTGGGTCCGCATCTAATCCAAACCCACCATCACCAACATATACTGTGTTTTTTATCATGATGAACGAGCCGGACGGCTATTGCATACTATTCATTCTTAAGACCCATTCAATGGGAGAGCTAGCTAAGGCACATAAGCACATCTTATTACCCTGGTGCAATTGTGATGTGGAATGACAACTTCCTTCTAAGAAATATATATCTGAGCTTAAATGGACTAATCATATGGGAGGACTTATAAAATTTGTGAGTTGTGTGTCTGCCTTGTGATTTATTCTTTTTTTTTTTTTTGGGTGGGGGTGGGGTGGGGGGGGGGGGGGGGAAGGGAGGAAGTATTGTATAGTATTCTCCTCTGTAATAGCTATTGGTAGAAGAAACTTGGGAAATTGCTGTTGGCGGTTTTAAGGCATATAACTCTTTGAGAAAGTACAATTTATTAACTTTGGGGCATTAGGTTTTGCTTAATAGATATTGGTCTTTGGTGGGGACTGAGCTTAGGATGCTCATCACTATCCCTAAGGGGTTTAGGGTTATTACCCATGTGGCTATTTGTGATCATATTCCTGATCTTTTTCTTTAACTTGTGTGTAGCATAAGACACATTAGTTAAGCATGTGATCATAGTGGCTTCGTCCTCTTTCAGTCTGTTGTCTGCTTGGATGGAGATGGCTGCAAACTACGGAATGGATCAGTGGAAATTGGAGAAGATTCAGATATTGATACATCCATTGCTTGTGATTCATGTGATAAATGGTATGCAGCAATTCAATCCAGTTTTCTGCAACCAATTCCTTTTTAGTTTAGTGGTGTTCTTGTGGTTTACCTTGGTCACTAAGATCAGCCTACAGTTCCTTGTTGCTCTTGCTGATGATTTATGAAGTGCGTTTAGATATGTACATGCAAATCATAGATGCCTTGCATTGTTTGTGAAGCAGTTTGTTGCAGCCGTTCATCTACTTCTCCCTTTATCTTATACTTATTTGACTTATATTCATCTTCTCATGTGCATCCATCTTGAACTTGACCTCGTTCTTATTTTAAATCGAATTTATATTATACGATCAGTCGTTTTCTTTTTGTCCATGATGTTGCTACCTAGAGCGTAGGCAGGTGAGATATGCTCCTGGGGTTTTCAGGAAATTGTTTTACTTCCCTGTGCTGATTAAACTAACATGCTCTCACAGTATCCATCTGGACACTGGTTATTAAGTTCGAATGTTTCAATGTATTCTTCTGATATGTGTGTGCTTTTATTGCATGCAAATAGGTACCATGCTTTTTGTGTGGGATTTGATCCCGAAGGTACTTGTGAAGGCTCATGGCTGTGTCCAGGGTAATTGCGGTTATTTTGTTAACCAATAAAACTGAGTCTGCATTAGAATCTTGATATTGTGAAGCTAGTTGATGCAGATGCGCTGTTGTTAAAAGCCCACAGATGTCAGATGGAGATAAGGTATCAATGGAAAACTACCAGAATGGGGTAGAGATTTCTGGAGGCGACTACGTACCTGAAGCATCTTTTTCTGGAAGAGTATCAGTATCTGTTGCTGATGATGGAGAGACTGCTGTAGTCATCTCACTGATTGAAGGAAATCAGAAGTCTAATGAATCAGGGTCAGAAGCATTACCAGACTATGGGAACACTCTTGAGGCCGACTCATGTCAACAAGAAAAGGAAGTATATTTGTCAAGGGATAATTATCATACTGCATTGCATTTGGTATCTCCTGCTGAGATGCAGATATGTGCTGATGATACAGTTGAAAGAGCTCCAACATATTCTAACAACAACATGAGCAAGCCTGGTTTAGGTCTTGATCTTGGTATGTTAATGGGTTCTTCTCATATATCTCGAGTCAGATAAGATTTAGCATGACTAGAGATGTTCATGTGAATATGTGATATACTTTTTCATGTACATGGTAGACTTGAAGAACAATTACTTATCCGACGATCATGTGGCTGGATCTTTGGAAGAAAATAATAGGTCAAAAGATCTTTTACCAGGTATAAGATAGAGATCAGTGCTTTAGCAGTAATCATTTGTTGATTTTCTGTTGAATCAAGTTAATGCCATATTTGCTTATTGCATTCTCTGTTGAGTTGTTTTCCAGTTGTGAATGTGGCGACCAATGAAACAGAAGTCTTCTCAGTGAAAAGTAAGGCGCCTGATGAAAAGCAGACCACAAGTGGATCTTCTTGTCGAAAAAGAAAGCACGGAGATTACAGGTTCTTATGCCACAACGTGTGTTATCTTTATTTTTTACTTTTTTTAATTAATGTTGATGCTTATTGGCAAGTATTTTGTTTTTGTTCTGTTTTTTCCCCTTTCTCTAGAGAAGATTCCTTGAATGGAACAAGTAACTGTTTCTGCTTGTAACGCAATATTAGACTGTTCTAGTTTCTTTTAAGTACTTCTGAAGTATAGCATGCACTGTTATATATACATGAGACTCTGGATATTCCTTTTGTCATTTAGGATTGGGGCTGGAAAATATTGGCAATTATCAATATAACTTGCCTTTTTCTTTTCTGAGCCTTTTTTTTTCATATAAGCTATTATAATGTAGAAATGCAGGCCATGGAGAAACAGAGGCTAAAGCTTTGCAAAAGAAAATTAAACCTGAAATAGGCGGTCAACCCATCAGTCAGACAGATCAAACAGATGCATCATTTGTAGATGTTTCTAATACAATATCTGCTCAAAAGAAATATTCATCTGGAAAAGAAAATGGTCCTCCCGATATAATGGATATAGTTCAGGAGACGGACCGTAAAAATGCTATTAACCCCAAAGAAAGAGAAACTGCAGCTGGGTTGAGGCTCAAAAAGATAATGCGTAGAGCTGGTGATAATAAAGATTCTTTAGAGCTAGTTCAAGAGCTGAGGAAGAAAATCAGAGAAGCTGTTAGAAACAAATCCTCTGAAGAGATAGGACAGAATCTTTATGATCCAAAACTTCTGGATGCTTTCCGTGCTGCTTTGGCTGCAGGAGCTGAAAATAGAAAGCCAAATCTAGATATAAAGGCGAAAAGGCAATTGTTGCAGAAAGGAAAAGTACGTGAAAGTCTAACGAAGAAGATATATGGAAATGGGGGTAAGCGACAGCGTGCTTGGACTCGCGAATGTGAAGTTGAATTTTGGAAACATCGCTGCTCGAAAGCGTCAAAGCCTGAAAAGATTCAGGCATTAAAGTCAGTTCTTGATGTCCTGAGGGATGATGCTGATCACACGAAGAAAAAGCCTGATGATGACCAGGAGGAAAAGGGCTCTATTCTATCAAGATTGTATTTAGCAGACACATCCGTTTTTCCTAGGAAGAATGACATAAAACCTGTCTCAGCTCTCAAAGCTGGTTCAACTCCTGAACAGAAGAGTGAGGGTGGTTCCACTGAAAGAGCATCTAAATTGCTGCTGAATAACCAGTCTGAAACAGCTTTTAGTGCTGCACAAGTAAAGAGACATCCCAAAATAGCCCCACCTTTGGGGAAGGACATGACAAGTAAACCTGAAGTGAAGGGCGATAAAAGAAAATGGGCTTTAGAACTTTTGGCTAAAAAAACAGCAACCTCAGGCAAGAATATGCAAGAAAAAGAAGAGGATAACATAATTCTCAAAGGAAACTACCCTTTATTGGTAAATTGTAATACATTTTCTTCTACAAGATTGTTTCCCTTCTGGTCATTTTGTTAGGAAATTGAGTTCCTTTTTCTTCAGGTTCAACTGCCAAAAGATATGCGTCCAGTTTTGGCTCCTGTTAATCACAATAAAATCCCCACATCTGTCAGGCAGGTAAATATATCCTTACACATTCACCGCAACAGATCTATTTTAGCCTTCAACATGACTCTTTCTATCTCTAGAGGATTGATGGGTACCCACTTCTGAACAGTTTACATAACATTATTTCTCCGGGAAGATAAGCCTAGGAAAGGTGCAGAATCAATATAAACTCTCCTTTAGCGGGACCTTTGAACAAAGAACAAGAACTCAAATGGATCTTCTAGTATATGTGTTCTATGTGGCACAAAGTCGTATTCTTTGCATATGCATGCAGTATTATCTATTCTGCAGATATCCTTTCTTCAATGTATGAAATCATGAAACTTGTTCCCAAAATTTTGAGATTATTTAATTTATTAATGCTGCAATCCTCTCCCTAATCAGTAATACAGTGTCACTACAATCTTGGCCTTCGTTTGAGTTACCTGGACTGATATACATATTTCAGTATAATGTGTCTATATCACGGAGTCCCTGCATCCAGCTGCATATATCTTCGAGTCTTTGCATGGTTGTATCCTCATCTTGATTCTATATTATTTACCTTGTCTTTAATGTAGACTTTTAGCTATTTTCTGTCCTCAGCTGGAGATCTTTTTGTGGGTCAAAACTTTTGTCTATAACTTTGTGAAGTACAGATTAGGTAACTTTTTGTAATCATATAGGCTCAACTTTATCGCCTGACCGAGCACTTCCTGAAGAAAGCAAATCTGCAAGTGATTTCCCAAACTGCTGAAACAGAGTTGGCTGTAGCAGATGCTGTCAATATCGAACAAAACGTCGCTAACAAGTCAAAAAGCAAGCTGGTGTACGTGAATTTGTGCTCGCAAGAGCTGTTACGCAGATCAGAAGACACAAACTCTGACAGAGCTAAAGAAGCAAATCCTTGCTCCACTTCGGAATGCCCCTCTGCCGGAGCATCTGAAGAAAATAATAACAGCTCCTTCGATCTATCAGTTGATGAGGCTCTTAAGAATGCAGGCCTCATGTCCGATTCCCCTCCGAATAGTCCCAGACATCCGACAGGGGACATCGATAATAAAGTTGGTTCACCAGAAAATATTGATGAGGGACCTGACAATGTAATGGAAGTTGACTCTCATGCAGATCTTGACATCTACGGTGATTTTGAGTACAGTTTGGAAGATGACGACTTCATTGGTGCTGGTACTCTGAACACTTCTAAGCCAGAGACTGAGTCTGAGCCACCGAAAATCAAACTGTTATTTTCTTCCCTTAAACCTGAGAAACCAAATGGAACTATGGACTTCCCGGATCTTGAGGTGCAGAGAGATGTTGAACCTTTAGCTGGCCTTTCTGTACTTCTTGAGTCTCAAAATAAAACTAGCACCGGATGCTCAACCGTTGATCGAAAGACTTCTGATGATAATGATGAGAAAGAACCTTCTCTTGCAGAATGTGAAGAACTTTATGGACCTAATGTAGAGCCACTAATGGAAATGCGTCCGGAGACTGCTTCTGTGATTCCATTTGCCCCGGAAAAACAAGTGAATACGTCCAACCTTGATGATAAGAGCTCTGCCATGGATGAGTCAAAACAACCATCACCTGATGCTGAGAAAAGAGAGAATGCAGACACAAAGGAGAAGGCTTCTAAATGTGACACCAAGAAATCAGAAATCCATAGTATGGTAATGAGAAAGGTAAAATGCTATAGATAAACAGATTGACATTTGTTCTATGTTATTTATCTGATGACATTTTTTTCTACACAAGGTTGAGATCTACATAAAGGAGCATATAAGGCCTCTTTGCAAGAGTGGTGTGATCACAGTGGAACAGTACAGGTGGGCTGTGGGGAAGACTACTGAGAAAGTCATGAAGTATCATTCGAAGGAGAAAGACGCGAATTTCCTCATCAAGGAGGGCGAAAAGGTGAAGAAACTCGCGGAGCAGTACGTTGAAGCTTCCCAGCAGAAAACGAAGAGTTAAAAGTACGTCTTCCCCTTCGTTCGACACCGTTTTATTGCTGAAATTGATACCTGCAAAGTGCAGATGCATATCAAGATCTGGTTGAACAATCTTTTCTTGAATGTAAATCTTCCATGAAAATGGAATTGAGTGTTCAAATTTGTTTACTCTTCTTCTTGCTTGTCAATTTTACGAACGTATTGTATAATTTTATTTGTAATGTAGTTCCCAAATTGTGTACTTAACCCTAAATTTTTATTTTGGGTTAAAAATATTAAATCCACTAAACTAGCTTTTTGCGCTTTGCCCTATACTATAAAATTGCACAATTTACCTCCTAGATTATTAGATTCGTTTGTGTAATTAGACTCCTGAATTATTTAATTTAATGCATAAGAGTAAAAGTTTCGAAGAAATTGGCAATCAAATGGGGTAATGTCGTTTTGAATTATTAATTATGTCCTATTTACCCTATGGATTGTTAATTTATTATAATCTAAAGATGATATTAACCTAGTTTCGTAATGAAGCAGTAAATTTATTTATTTATTTTTTATGAATTTGCAGCAGTACATTCAATTGGTAGCAAACGTGTTCTCTTCTCTCACTGCCCATAATTGAACTTCTTTCTCTCTCTGAATGGACTACCTGGTTATTAAAACACCACAAACATATATAAGGCCTACAAATCCCAGACAAAATAAATTAAACCAACAATAAATAAAGATGTCGCCAGTCTCTCCACAAACATTTTATCGAACACTTCTCCTACGCACCAAAGCTTCCCTCCAAAACAGTATGGGTTGCACCTCATCCAAGAGAATCGACGTCGCCGGCGACGTGTACCGCCCAGCGCCGTCGAGCTTCGCGGTCTTCGACGTAAACGCCATCGTCGAGCCATGGGAGAAGGATGGTGGCGATGAAGTAGATTCAGTCGACGAGAAGCCCTCGCGCGTGCCGGCGCAGCTTCTCGAGAAGCTCAACGCCATTGACGAAGCTCCCCGCTCGTGGGAAGAGGTCAGCAAGGCGTTGGCGGATCTCAAGCCGAAGCTCACCGCCGCTCCCGCGCCTCCGCCTCCTCCTTCAGTTGAAAAATTAGAGGCGCCGCCGCCGCCGCCGCCGCGAGATGCCAATCAGAAGTCGTCACGTATCCATACGCTTGAAGAGCTTGAGGCTAAGGTTTCGCCCAAACCGAGTGAAAATAAGCGAGTTGACTCAGCTTCGAGACAGTTCGCGTTGAAGCGGTTCAACTCAGTAAACAACGAGTCCAAACCCGAGTTTAGATACGGAGAAGTCCCCAAATCGCTGAAGGACAACATCTTCATAGTGAAGGATAAGTTAGAGAGAGAAAATTACGGGAAGGCGGAGGGATTCGTGAAGCGGGAGCCACTCAGCGACTTCGAGGAGATTTACCCGCCGGGCGGCAGCGATGCGGTGGTGGTGTACACGACGACGCTGGGTGGCGTGCGGCGGACGTACGAGGACTGCAAGCGCGTGAGGCAGCTGATGGAGACGCACCAAATCGTGTTCGACGAGCGCGACGTGGCGATGGACGGCGGGTTCCTGAGCGAGCTGCGCGAGTTGCTCGGCGAGGAGGTGGCGGTGCCGAGGGTGTTCGTGAAGGGGAGGTATATAGGAGGGGTGGAGGAGGTTGTGGGTTTGAACGAGACGGGTCGACTCAGCCGGATTCTGAACTCGGCGAGGGTAGAGAGGGGTGTGGGTAGGCTGGGGTGCGGCGGATGTGGCGGGAAGAGGTTCGTGCCGTGTATGGGATGTGGAGGGAGTTGTAAAATAGTTGTGGGGGATGAGCGGGTCAAGTGTGGCGAGTGTAATGAGAACGGGTTGACTCAGTGTCCGGTTTGTGTTTGAATCGCTACTCGTTTTAATATTTGCTTATTCTGGGTTTTCTGAAAATTTGTAAGTATTTTTTGGCTTATATCATTCTCCCTCCATCCATCTCCGTCCATTAAAAGCGTTTCAATTTTCTGCATATTTAATTTGCAATAAATTAAAAATAATATTAAGGGCCCAACCGGGTTCGAACCGGTGACCTCTTGATCTGCAGTCAAATGCTCTACGGACCCCTTTGCAGTGATCAAATTAAACTAAAAGTTGTTTGACCCGATTCGATTCGGATTCGACCCATTTATAGTGCCCAATCACTATTAGCAAATTCCAGCAGGAACCCAACATAAACCCTAATCACTCCAATTTGCTTCGACGCTCTCCGTCTGAATCAGAACCTGCGCTATGAAGCTCACTCTCGAATTCGGGTAAACTTCCGCGCTTAAGAACTTTAACTCCATAATTGGTCACTGCAAATTATTGAAATCCCGATGGAACTGGTTTTTATCTTTGTAAGACCTATCTGGGTACTTGAATTACTCACTTCTACATAGCTTTTGATATTCTACTTAGGGTGTATTAAGTCTAAGTATTGATGGAATTAATGGTGGATGATGGTTTTGCACTTGGTAAGGTCGGCAGTTGTGAGATTATTTGGAGGGGATGATCCTAAAAGGGGTGTTTCTGTTCGTAAGGTCTTAATCATCTTAACGTGCTGCTTCGTCGGGAAGGGGTTAGTTGTAAAGTCAATAATATAACTCTTGCTCATCTGATCCCTGATTTTGCATACTAATCTAAGCATGTTTGACATAGTCAGGAACCCAAAGAATTTGTCCTGATTTGTCTATTAAGAACTGTAGCAAATGTAGTTCGAAACATGAAATACGCAGTTGCGTTGCTTTGATACTGTTTCCGGAGTTAAGAGAACATCTTGTTTCTCATATGATGCCTCAGAAAGTGTAGGACTTGAGATTCATGATAATATCTGTTTCTCCGGGCTTCTTTTTCTTTACACGGGACCTCTAATAGATGTCTTTTGAATACCAGTGGTGGACTGGAACTTCTGTGTGACTCTGTCAAGATCCACGACGTGAATGTTGAGCCACAAGGTGAAGAAAAGAAGGCGAGTCTCTCTCTTTCTACCTCGATGAATTCAAAGTTGTCTCTTCTGTGCATATTACTGATCTTGCTTTCATTGTTTTTTAACAGCTTACGGTTAAATTCTTGCTTTCATGGATCAATAAGAATTTGATCAAGGAAAGACCTGAAATGTTCATGAAGGGAGATACAGTGTAAGTTATCTGATCTGTTTGATCATAGTCTTTGTTACTTAAAACCTTTCTTTTCTGGGCTTTTATGGCATTTCATATCTTTCCATTTTACGCTTTCGTTGTGATAACTTGGCCTTTTTTATTTACCCATTAACGGATATGTACATGGTCCTGAAGAAAGATGAGAGGGTTAGAAGTAACACATTATTTTCATGGCTCTTCTTCATGCAGGAGGCCCGGAGTTCTAGTCCTCGTAAACGACTGCGATTGGGAGCTAAGCGGGCAGCTTGAGACGGTGCTGGAAGAGAAGGATGTTGTAGTTTTCATATCAACCTTACATGGTGGGTAGGATCTACATAAGTATTTTGTATTGCTTTGATCAGAATGAATCAAATTATGTAAAATGTCTGATGCTAAGCTCAATCCTTGCTTTGTGAATTGTGATGATTGCCAATTCAATATAATATCTAAATCGAGTAGTACAAGTCTTTGGCCTTGTGTTTCTTACCCTTGTTAGGTTTATGTCGACATGATTGTGCTTTTTTTTTAATTTAATTTAATGTATAGATACAGATATGTTGTAAGCCTTTTCTGATTCTCATAATTACATACGGCATCCTCCCCACTTTCCCGATTGAGATGTTTTAGCTAGTATTTGGAACAATTTAAATAAACTTGTTTGGATTTTTTTTACGCACATTTTTTATGTTTTGAATATATGTTTCTTTTTTGTGTGTGCTTAAAATAAGCCAGAATAAATTGAAGCTCATAAGTTAGCAGATGTATTTTTTTTTAAAAAAAAGAAGTAAAAAAAATGAAAAATAATTTATAATAGTGTTTGCAAAATTGCTTTTTTTTAAATTAAGTTATAGTTAAACCTCGATAAACTAATATTCAATAAAGTAATTATCTCGTTAAAATAATAATTTATTCCGGTCCTGAATGGTCAATGCACTAAAATAATGTTCGATAAAATAATAACCTTGTTAAATAAATTTTTTTTTTCGATCCCAAGGTTATTATTTTATTGATGTTTAAATGTACTTTTTTTTCTACTACTCCCTCCGTCTTAATTATATTGTTCAATTTTTCATTTTGAGTTGTTTTAAATATAATGTCCAATTTCTTTTTTAGTAAATTATTACACATAACTTTTTTGTAGGACTCACACCTTTATACATCTCTACTCACAACTAACAACTCTCATTAAAAATCGTGCAAAAAACAAAATAGATATTATAAATGAGATGGAAGGAATATTCCAAAAACATTAATAATTTTAGCTTAAGAACAACTTTAAACAATTTTAGGCATTAGTAAATAAAAGTTGCTTATAATAGTTATTCCAAACACTACCATAATATAAGTGACTTATTCTAAAAAGACAGAGACTGTGTAGACCAAATTTAACTATAGAGAAGTCAAAACAATCTACACCACTTTAATAATTTCCGTGCTGAAAAAATAAACCTCAAATACCAAAACAAGGAGTACAATTTTTCTTCTTTCTGATCTGTTAAAACACACATTTTTTAAAGATTGATGCTCAATTGAAAACCAAACTGATTTTCTCAAAATAGGTCTATTTGGAACCAGTTAACATCGGTACGTACGGTCCAGCTGATTTGACCAAACAGTGAACAAAACCTATGAACACCAAATTTGAAGCAACAAACAGTGAAGCATACATCAATAAAACAGAGGCTTTTCCAAAGACATTAACAATTAACAATGAGATCAAAAACTCGACACTGAAGGGAGATAGGCTTCTTCAGCCATATCTGCAACTTAACTTATAGACGAATAAAACTGGCGAAAAGTGATAGTTCAACGACGCACACAGGCGTGTTCAAACTCGAGAGAGAATTATGCAGAGACCCTATTCATCACTGGAGTACAAGTTAAGAGATTATTCTGCTCATCTAAAACCTTTAGGGTACAAGCGTTGCCTTACTAGTTACACTGCAGAAGCTCCTAAAATCATTCAGGAAGTCGCAAGCCAAGCCCACGAAATATTCTGAGATAACAAGCTTCCGTCATTCTTGTGCTATAAAGCCTCCAGTCTGCACTGCTAATTGGCGCATGTCCTATATATATCGACATAAAGTTTTCAGCACCATGTGTATCAGACAAATAATTAATAATGCAAACTGCTTATCAAATGCCATGATTCTACGGAAGAGAGGGATAAAAGCTTGGCAACACAATCCACACATACGAATAGAGAAGTAAAACCAAAGGATGAAGCATCCATTTTGCTAGGCAAACACAAAGAAATTAGTAAATGGTTGGCTTTGAAAGTATGCACCAGTAATGAATAAGTTTATTGACAAGTGAATTCATGTCATGCAAAGAGGATGCATGTGCAAATTTTCGGAGAATAAAAATACCATTTCAATGTTAAGTGTTAACACATCTGAAATGCGAACGATACAACTACAGCAGATTTATAAGGAATGTTGAGAAAATATTGATTGTAAATAATTCGACCTTGATTTGCAAACCTTAACACATAATTTGATAGTTCGGCTACTAAACAAAAGTTATATGAATAAAACCCCAAGAGTGCCACAGTCACGGTCCATTTTCACAGTTTTAGCAAGGAAAACATCAAATTACAGCTCAGTTTCTATAAATCAAAGTCAAGTGAACATGAGTGTGGGATTAAAATATTTCTCCTTCAATAATTGATGCTAAAGAAGATATCACATAGGTAGAATTTCTAATCACCAGACAAAAAATAATTCACACAACGATAAACAACTCAAAGTGCATCAATATTTAAATATAGGCGAGAACGCCAGATATTGACAATGTATAGTGCTGTAAACTTGAGAAGGCAACAAGTATAGATAAAGGATTGAAAAATCTTACTCTGCTAATTATTTTCAGAAGATGAAAACTTCCTACGTCCCCCTGCTGATTGTCCAAATGCCCCATAATCAGCATCTTGTGGAAACCCATAATCAGCATCTTGTGAAAAGCCCCTATGTCTAGGTGGTGCATGGATCTGAGATTGTTCACCTCCCAGTAAACGCCTAGGTGGTGTATGGATCTGAGATTGTTCTTCTCCCAGTGCACCTCTAGGTGGTGCACGGCTCTGAGATTGTTCTTCTGCCACTGCACAAAGACTCTCGAGCTCTGCTAAGTTACGCTGGTAAGTAGCAAATGAAACTCCTTCATCCTGGTGGCCTGAGATATTATTTGGTGGCATGTAGCCACTTCTTCCAACTGGTCCTGCCAGGTTATTATTTGGATGAGGCGTGAAATTAGGTGAGTTTCCATAATTTCCCTGCACGTTCGGTACATAGCTCTGCTCTGGTAGTGGCGACGGTCCATAGCGTTGATGCGGTTGTGGTGCATAACCTTGCTGCGGAGGCATGTAGCTCTGCTGCTGTGGTGATTGCTGATAGTTCTGCTGCTGTGGTGATTGCTGATAGTTCTGCTGCTGTGGTGCTTGCTGATAGTTCTGCTGGGGTGGTGCCCTGAAGTTCTGCTGGGGTGGTGCCCCGAAGTTCTGCTGGGGTGGTGCCCCGAAGTTCTGCTGGGGTAGTCCTGCAGAGTTCTGCTGCGGTGGTCGAGCATAGTTCTGCTGGGGTGGGGGTCCATAGTTCTGCTGAGATGGTGGTGGCCTGTAGTTCTGCTGGGATGGCGGTGGCCCATAGTTCTGCTGCGGTGGTCGAGCATAGTTCTGCTGGGGAGGGGGTCCGTAGTTCTGCTGGGGCGGGGGTCCGTAGTTCTGCTGGGGCGGGGGTCCGTAGTTCTGCTGCGATGGCGGCCCGTAGTTTTGCTCTTGCGGACGCCTATCCCTGTTGCTTCTTCTCCCGTAATGAACTGGGGGTGGTCTTGGGAAAATTTCTCCATTGACATACTTGTCTCCTACAATATGCGACCCAATGTTTGAAATAAGCAAGAGTAATAGTTCACCACCAAAGGACAAATCAGATAACTAACTGAGAAAACCTAACCTCCATATTCCTTATTCACTGGATCAATGTAAGAATCTGGCAATACAAAGACAACCCCCGGTATACCTAGTAACAAAAAAATTCAGTGAACTCTAGCCAAAACTCACTTGTGCAATGTAGTTTTCAGAAAAAGAATACTTACTCTTAAACTTTTCAGATACATCCTCTGGACACTCGACCTGAAAACCTTGATATGTTGTCGTACTCAGTGCATATATTCTCTTTTTTGCCTCTTCAACACTGAAGAAGAACAATTTAAGTACGGATCAAGCACTATAATATCGTGATTCTTTGATCAAAATAAGCTGCACTCACAACTCGTATGCAATGAAAGTGCTGACCGCGAAACAAGGGTCTACACGAATAGTAATCACAGAAATGCAAGGATAACAATAGAATACTTGTCTTTTTCTCATAGGCCCTAAACAAACCACAATAACAAGTAGCATCCTTAATTCACATCACATCCTTAATTCACATCGATGCCCAAAAATAAAATGATTCTACATAGCTCTGAAAAATAAAAATTAGCAACTTCACACTAAAATTAAATTCACACTAAAATTAAAAAAATTCTCCACTCCATATTGACAGCTAGGTAGAAAAAATGGACATTGAGTGGTAGGGAGCAAATCCAAAAACACATCTGCTTAACAATAACAATAACAAGTACTGAAACAATTGATTTGCCACAACTTCATCAGACCGACCTGCCGAAGACTTGCGCAGCAATTCGGACATAGGTTTCAATCATCTCTTCCCGTGTAATATTGGAGTCCTTGGGGAAATCGACGGTGATCAGCCAGTGCTTGTAATCGCATCCTTCGAAGAGGATGGTGTCGGGCCCGATTTCATCTTTTTCCGGATCGAACGCCCTGCGGAATAGCGTGGTGGTTGAAGTGAAGGGCCGCCTCATCAACTGTGTAGTCGCGGCGGCGGTTGGAAGAATCCGACAGGCGGAGATGGAAGAGATTGGCTTCGCTTTGCAGCCATGGAAATAGTGCTCGAGTAGGGAGGATGATAGGGGAAGAGCACGGCGGAGGCGATGAAGGTGGAAGGCCATTCGTGGTGGAGAGAGAGAGAGAGAGAGAGAGCGCTGTGAAGGGTTTTGGGGATTGATATATTATTTTCTTTTCTATTTTCATTAATCAATTTATTAGAAATACAAACTAAACTAAGTTGGGCCTGGGTACGGTCCAACAATCCGGTCAAGAAATGTGGGTGACCCGGGCCTAGATCCGATTTAAATCTGGCATCTGTTTTCCAGCTTGGTTGCTTGTTCAGAAAGAATAGCCTCTTCCAAAAACCTACAGAAAGAACTCGTCGTTGAGATAAATCTAGAGAGAGAGAGAGATGGATCCTAAACTCACAGAGGTTTCGCAAATGTTCGAGCGATTCAAAGCGGCTCTCGTGCGCAGGGATTTCGATACTTGTGATAAACTTCTATGTCAGCTCAAGGTAGACCTCGTTTTCCTGGAAGTTCTTGTGCTTTTTTGATTGTTGAAAGTAGATGAGGTGTTTTTTCGGGCTTTCTGTTTGTTTGTCCTCGTTATCAATTGTGGTTATGATTGACCCTGCCGGATAGTAAACCCTAACACATATCTTGATTTCCCTTATGTTTAGGTTTTAGTTAGGTTCAGGTTATTAAGAGGGGAAGATCAATTTTTATGTCTTCATTGACTTAATGTTGCTTATACCGGCCTGTTTTGTAATTGTTGGTGATGTGTATGAAGATAGATCTATCGATTCCGCATGAGCTTTTGGGGTTTATGCTTCAATTTCTGTTTTTAGTGTTGGAATGTGGAGTTGAAATTTATGCTTGAGAGAATTCTCTCGCAGTTTACCAGAAACGAATTATTATGTGTAAATGAATTGATGAGAAGGATTAATTGTCAATAACAAGCTGCAAATTATGCATATTGGCACTTTGACACAGTTTCTATCTAATTGTTTATTAGATCACAGTTTAATATGACGGGAAAAGGGTTCACTCTTTGATTCTTCTCTAAATGTTTAGAGAAAATGAAAGAACACATTTGGTGATAAGGGAGTATTGATCTTTGTAATCCAAGCATGAAAGAAAACCTGTTGTATCAGAGAGTGTGATCTTTATGTCTGAAATTGATGATTGTCCAATTTTTTTATTTAGTTAATCAGAATATTAGCTAGAAGACTATGATCGTCTCTATATAGTCATACTTAAGTTAAGTAGGTGATTGTTTAAATGTGAAAGCTCATGGCTTTATTCAAGAACAGTATCGTAATATATGTTGCTAGTAATTACATCTTCAATATGACAGGTAGCATTGACAGGATTCAAAAGCTTGCCTCCTTTATTTGAAGACACGCCAAATGCCATCCAAGAATTGACACTAGCAAGTAATATCTCTTTGTATATTTCTCTTGATAGCTCTAATATTCTTCTATAGTTCAAGTAATTCCTTTTGTGGTGTTCTTTCCTGCATTCTTGAATTACTCTAATTTACCCTTCTTTATTCAGGGGATATTTATGAGCATGCAGTTGTCCTGAGTGTGAAGGTTGAGGATCAGAATGCTTTTGAAAGAGACTTCTTCCAACTGAAGCCTTACTATACAGATGCTTGGTAAGTATCCGCAGTCAGTTGTTTCTCAGGTGATATACTATATGGAGTATATATGTATTGCCCTTCCACAGAAAGAGTGTGGCTGTGAGTGCTGATGCATATGCCATATGGTTTGCCATAGAATGGGTGTGTCTGTAAGTGCTCCATGTTTGTCAAATCATGCAAATAACTCCATGATAATGTAGGTGGTCTTAAGCATCTTTTTTAATTAGTGTTTTCTGAAAACAGATTAGAAACAGTCCCACAAGCATGGCAAGATACACTTCATTTGGCCATGATAAGGGATATAATCATGTATGCAATCATATGTGTTTGATCTATGAGGACTTCTTGTGCCGGTTGCTTTCATGAGACTCCTGAAATTTATTTGCTGGACATATGCACATTTTTGTTCAAATAACAATGTTTATAACACTTGTTTCATGTGATCGAGCAGTGGCCGTCTCCCACCTTCTCCTCAGGAATATCCCATTTTAGGTCTCAACCTGCTAAGACTCCTTGTGCAAAACAGAATAGCTGAATTCCACACTGAGTTGGAGTTACTTTCTCCTAGTGCTTTGGAGAATCCTTGTATCAAGCATGCTGTTGAACTGGAACAATCCTTCATGGAAGGAGCTTATAACAGGGTGCTGACCGCTAGGCAGGCTGTACCACACGAAACATATGTCCATTTCATGGATTTACTTGCAAAGACAGTCAGGTAATGTTTTTTCTACTCGTACAGTCGTACATATAACTGTATCATCATTATTGTATGTATATATGCTATTGACCGTGTACATTGCATTGATTGTTGGATTGATTTCATTTAATTTACTTTCAAAATTTCTGAAATCTACTGATTTATCCATTAGAAATAAGAGAAAACTTGTTTGTTGGGACTCACAGCTGATACTCTTGTGTCATTCTGATTATTTTTACTGGAATAAGGGCGGTGTGTTAAAAGTCATTCAAGTGCTTCACAGAGGATGCTGGTCCACTTATGTGCATTCTATTTGGGCATTCAGTTTGTTAGTTTTTTGGCCCGATGTGGTTTTTTTTCACGTTATGATATAATAGTAAGGATCATGTAACTTCCTAAAAGGTGAAGAAATTGAATATTAAGTGATTGGCATCTTCATTACTACATTTTTCAATATCTGAGTAGTCTCCAATTGCTTTGCTGACCTCTATCTAGGCTTTGTCACCCATTTGTTCATTATATCCTATTGGTTCTGTAATCTTTATCCTGCATTCGTTTTGATTACCATTGCTTATGTTGACACCATAATTCCAGCGATTTCTGGGTCTTGCCATAGTGCTTTAACCCGAGTTTCTCATCTTGATGTTTGATTGTTATTGGCAGAGATGAGATAGCTGGGTGCAGTGAGAAGGCCTATGACTCTCTTTCAATAAATGATGCGCGCCAAATGCTGCTGTATTCGTCTGACAAGGAATTAGCTGAATATATCAACGAGGTAACATTTGTTGCACCCTGTTTTCTCCTACTACACTATATCAGTTATTTAAATCCTCTATCCTATCCAAGTATCAATTGGTTATAGATTATTTACCTTGAATGGCATTTGTAAAATGCAGGAGCATCCTGAGTGGGAGATCAAGAACGGGTTTGTGTTTTTCCAAAGAGCTAAGGAATCTGTACCGTGCAAGGAGATCCCATCATTGCAGCTGATCAACCAGACCCTTAGCTACGCAAGGGAGTTGGAGCGGATTGTGTGAAGGGACTGTGCGATCTATATGCTTGTTCCACTAATATCTGTTCTTCCTTGCATTTGATCTTTTCGCTTTAGTGGCTACCAAGATGAGGATTACAAAAAAAAACCTGTGCTTTGATGATAGCAAACTCATGTATTCAACTACTGGTTCCTTTCTTTTAGCTAATTCCTTCATATACATTATTTTGTTCAGTGGTACAATTGACTTGGAAGATTAATTGTTAGGTACTAATTTAATGCGCGTTGTTTTCTACTAGTCATTATGTTTATACATATTGTCATAAAATAAACTCTGAATATATAATTAATAGGAAAGCCTACTTGTTGAGGAGGTCTTTTATAGCAAGACCCAGGATGAAATAGTTCTTCCAACCTAATCAACAAGATTAATGACAACCTTAGTGCTACATATAGAGTTGGCTGGTTCTGTCTCCATGGGATGGCATATCGGTGAAGGTGGGTGGTCCGGGACCGATAGGTCATGGGTTCAATTCCCACTGGACACGTTATGTGTGAGTCTGTCACCCTGTCACATTAAGGGTGGTTTAACTTTTCTGTGTGGTTTGCAGGCTATTACAAAGGAGCGAGGTTTACCCTGTGCGCACCAAAAGTAGCGGTTGCGGGTTCCTTCGTTAAAAAAAAAAAAAAAAAAAAAAAAAAAAAGTTGGCTGGTTCTGGTTCTGACTACCGAAAATGTGGAACCCGAACTGTGAACCATGTATCCACGGTGATGGTTCGAACCATCCGCGGTTCCGAATGGAATTGTCAAATTTCAAGTTTTATAAACGCGGGTTTCTCCGGTTGCACAGTTTCAAAAACTTGGAATTGAAACCACACTGTGAAACCTCGATAGTCAGCCGCCGGCCCCAGTATTTTTGGACAACACTAGCAACATAGATTTCAAATTTTAATTCCATTAATTGATTTCCTATGGATTAATTCCCAAGTAATTAGTGAAAAAGGAAATAGTAGGCTTTTAAAACGTTCCGATTTCAATTTCATGATATGACCAAATATATATTGTCAAATTAGCACAAATGGTCCTCAATGTTTGATAGTTTGGATGAATTGGTCATTAATCTTTTTTTTTAGTTTATTGGTTGTTTACTAGTTTGAATAAATTAGTCATTTTTTAAAATTTTAAGTTAGTCAACTATTAGTCATAGGATATTTATGGAATAAAAGTTTCAGAGACTAATTCATATAATTTTTAAATTAAATTTGAATTTTTTTAAATATATTTTCTAAAATTATAATCTTTTTTAAAAAACTTAATTTTCTACAAATCATTTTTTTCGAAAATATAATTTCTTTAAAATAATTTTTTTTGAAATAAAATTTTCTTATTTTTAAAATAATTTTGGTAACTAAAAAAATTTATTAAAAAATCTAAATTAACTAATTTTAGGAGTTAATTCATTCAATTTTTAAATTAAATTTTAATTATTTTTTTTAAATAATTTTTTAAATTAATTTTTTTAAAAAAAATTATATTAAAAATAAATTAATTTAAATAAAAAATTAACTAAATTTAAATTAATTAATAATTTTGCATCGACAAGAGAGCGAATCGATATAGGAGTTGGGAAGTTGTTATATTTTTTTAGGTTAAAATATCGTCATAGAGGTGTAAATTACCATATTAAATCGCCGCGATTAAACGACTTCGCTCTGCCGCCGACACACCCAAATCGGCACATCAGAGTCCGAAGCACGGCCGAGGTGGAAAAGATTTTCTCCTCTCGGAGGAAGTTTCTGAACCAGGCCCCACAGATTCACTACGAATTTCTTGTACAAGTCAATAATCCCCGGATTTATCAATTTTTTTTAATTAATATTTTCTTATCGTTTATGTATTATATATTGGCCAAATAATTTTACGGCCTCAGCTCCGGTTGCCTTCTGCGATCTATTTTGTTCCATACAATTTATTCAAGATTCACCAACAAACTGCATACCAGAAGTAATTTGTATATGTAAGCATATTGGCTAAGCCTGTTTCAGGTAGCCAATTTCCTTACTTCTACTGCATCTGAGGCTAATTTCGAAGATACAATCATGGGATACGACAACGACCCGTAAGTCATTCTTTTCCCAGTTTTGATTGATGAATTGGGTTTCTGATTTGTTTATTTTTTGTTCATGCGAGAGCTTGGATTATGATCAGGAATTTGGGGAATTGATACAGATGCGTGTGTTTGTTAATTAAGGTTTTCCTAAGCTGAATTATGGTTTGAAAATAATTGATTGGATTTTTTGGGTGGTCAACAGTTACCGTGATGAAGACGGCGAGCCATTGATGGACTTCGATGATGTCCAATCGGAGGGTGATCAGTCCCACCAAGATCTCTTGGACGACGTAGACGATGCTGCCTATGATCGCAGCGAGAGATCTCCAACTCCAGTTTATAATGATTCAAATTTGAAGCCGAGGAAGCGATTGGTAAAAAAGTCATCCGGTAGAGAATCAGGGCCCTTAGATCTTGGATTAGATGATGATGATGTAGGTAATGTTGAAAGGAGTTATGGCCGGGATGATGATGTGGCTGGGATGGTGAGGAATGACTATTCCGATGGCGGGAGGAGGCAGGTTGAGAAAGGAAAGAGGAAGGCTGAGAGAGGGGAGAATAAGATTAAAGTTAGGAGGAGTGGAGGGGAGAGGAGGAGGGATCATGAGGCGGATCCAGAGATGAAAGAGATGTGGGACACTATTGCGGGTGATAACTCTGAGGTTAGATCACCCTTCTTGTCAATTGTTTCACTTTCCGCAGTTACAATTTGGTGCTTGTAGTGTAGGATGTCGACGTGTTTTTCATTTGCTTGTGCTGCAAATATAATTTCAGAATCCTACTTATGTAATCACATGCTCAAGTTGTTTCATGATGATCTAATGGTCTCATTAGTAACTGGTATTATATGCATTGATGCTGAACAGTCGGAGGATACAGCTACACTAGGTTTTTTCCTTTACATTGTTTTTTTTCTTCCAATGTTAGTCATATTTGGCTAACTTTGATGAGGTAATTTGTACGTCCATTGGAATTGGTAGTCTTACCACTAGATACCCTAGAGTCCAAAATTTAATGCCATTGGATATGTTTGCAAACGTATCCTTGCTGATTCAGCTTATGCTGCAGTTTCCCGTCATTTCTTCATAATATTGCTGATCGAGTATTTTCAGTAGTCAAATTTATTATGAATACTGATCACATTTATTTTGGATATGAATGTCAAATATCACATAGTAAAGGATGTGATCGTAGTATATTAGTTATTATGGCTCTGTATGATCCAATCATTAGTCATGACTTCGATACTCTATTTTTGTTTTCTCAGTTATGTTAAAAATCAAATGATAGTATGTATCTGTATTCTGTGATTTGTTGTTAGTTTTATAATTCAAATTTTAGTGACCAATTTTGATGGTTTTTTACCCAAAATTCTGTAGGATGACCAAGAAGGTTTGCGGACCGCGTATGATGATAATTTTATTGATGATACTGGTGTAGATCCTTCTGACCGCTATAGAAGCGACCATGAACATTCTCCAAGCCGAGCTCCCCAGGTTGGAATCATATCTTTATTAAATATGCACATGTTCTATAGTTTTCAGAATATGTAGCTTCTTTTCTCTATACACTTATCCCTCCTCCCTCTTGCTTTTACAATTAATGAGCCAGAAGCTGATTGAGGAAAAAGGTATTTTGCTAATTTATTGCTCATCAAGATTCACTATGTTTTTGTTTAATTTGTTCATTTTATGAGGTTATTCCATACACAGCCAGTTATTTGTTGATTAAGGAAATTCGGCAGGAGTAAAAACTTTTTTCGTACGGAAATTTTTTTTAGGCCGAAGAGGGAGAAGAGGATGACGAAATCAACCAACTCTTCAAGTCAGGAAAGAAAAAGAAGAAAAATGAAAAAAGCCCTGCCGAAATTGCATTGCTAGTCGAAAATGTGATGGCTGAGCTCGAGGTGGTTGCAGAAGAAGATGCGGAGCTCAATAGACGGGGAAAACCTGCAATCAATAAGTTGAAAAAGCTGTCCCTTCTGACAGATGTTCTCTCAAAGTTAGTTACCCTTCAAGATTCGGGGCCGCTTCCTATGCTCATAAGTTCATTTTCCCTTAAATTTAAGCTTGTTACCATGCTTAAATATTAGTTTTAATTGCTCCTGATAAGGATTGTTTGTCGTGCAGAAAGCAACTCCAACAAGAGTTTCTTGATCATGGAGTTTTGACTCTGTTAAAGAACTGGCTTGAGCCTTTGCCAGATGGAAGCTTACCAAATATTAACGTCCGTGCTGCTGTTTTGAAGATCCTAAATGATGTGAGGAATTAATTATTCTTTGATTACTTTGTGCTTTTATGAATTTAAAGAACTAGGATGCTAATAGTTTGCGCCACTGCAGTTCCCAATCGACTTAGAGCAATATGACCGTAAAGAACAACTAAAGAAGAGTGGCCTTGGCAAGGTCGGTTTTATAGCTTCAATTTAAATCTATATATTTGGGAGATAATTACTATTGAGTGTCAATTATTGGTCTTTCAAGAAAAATTTGTTATTGCAAGGTACTCAATGCTGTCTTTTTCATTTGATATTATTTCCCCCATTTTAACTTTCTCATTCTGGATAGAGTGAGGACTAATCTTTATATTGCATCATATTATTGCAGGTCATTATGTTTTTGTCCAAGTCCGATGAGGAAACTACTTCCAACCGTAAACTTGCTAAAGAGTTGGTCGATAAATGGGTAATCTGGCTGTTCTTCGCTTGATTTTCTGAAGAATTTAGTACTCCTATGTTTTCTTATAATCCAAGACCTTGGTATAGTCGGTTTTAACGTTTACTTCGACTTTCTTGATGTACAGAGCCGACCAATTTTCAATAAGAGCACTAGATTTGAAGACATGAAAAACTTTGAGGATGAAAGAACCTTCAGAAGGCCACCTCCTAAAAAGTATATTTCTTGTCTACTCTATAGAGATCTTCTCAATGTTTGGATAAGTAGTGGTTGGCCTACTGATTAATACCGTTGTTGTTTCTGCAGAGTAATGAGTCATGCAGGGAGAGCATCACGAGATGATGACCTTGATTTGCCTGAACTCTCACAGTAAGAATCATTTGCATTCTGCTTTCAAAGTTCTATCAAAATTATATCATTTTTCGTTCGTCTAGGGGGCAAAAATCTGGACCATCTTCTTCAAGGCAACACGCCTCTAGGCCTGAAGCAATGTCGATGGACTTTGTGGTCCGCCCTCAATCCAAGGTCGATCCAGAGGCAGTACGAGCCCGGGCTAAGCAAATGGTGCAAGATCAGCGTAGGGCAAAGGTTGGTAGTTCCTTTGGGAAACAGATCACCTATCTAATTTTTTTCGTGCTTCAGTTTGTATCCACCAATTGAATGATGTGTCATCATTTAACAATTATATACCCTAGTTTAGATTTATTAACTCTATAGACAAGGGTTATTTTAGGTATTTGGGTTAGATGGAGACACATGTCACCATTCTATTGGTGACACAAATTTTACTCCAATTGGACACGGAAAAATTGGACAAAAAAATCTCATTTTGTTCTCTTATCCTCTTGTGTATGCAGATGAACAAGAAGTTGCAGCAGCTGAAAGCGCCCAAGCGGAAGCAACTGCAGGCGACGAAACTCAGCGTTGAGGGCCGTGGCATGGTGAAATATCTCTAATCTACTAAAAAATCTCGTTGAGGAATCGATGCGTTTTTCTATGGTACTACGAGTGTAAAAATCGATAAGGGCATTCTCTATATCTTGTTACTTTCATGGGGATATGGATGATTAATAAGCCAAATCCGGTCTATATTGGGACCTTATCAGAATATGTATTCATTTTGGTTTTTGGGTTTTTGTTGTATTGATCACTTTCCCATAAGGTTTTTATTATGTTGTGTTGTATTATGTGGCTTTGCTACTATTTTGATTTCTTTGTTTTGTGACAAAATGGTGTTGATTTTCTTTATACATGTGTGGTGCAAATTGTATTAATCAGGGTATTAATGCCTTAAGAGATATCCTATTAATTAAATGTACAAAGTAGTTTTAAACTTAATATAGTAGTAGTTATTTGTACCTTAATATTCATTTCATCATAATCAAATATACGAATAATTTGATCTAGCTTATCAAGTTACTTGGCCATATGCCTTTTATTCCTTCAATAATGTCAGCTTTAAAGAATCAATAAGACTAATTAATTGATATAGGGGGTATTATTTATATAGGCATCGTTAGATCTGGCCAAAAAAATCGGAACCAACGGTGCAAAATATGGTTGTTATTAAAGATTCAAAAAAGCTAACCATTGAGATCCAGCAATTTATAATTAATCACTGTAAATCAACGGCTAAGATTGTGCTATATGAGCATCTATGTATTTAGAACTAACATTTTTCTAAAAAATAAATAGATACTGAAATTGAAACCCCCAATTCAAACCGGAAATGGTGGGCAGAATCACCGGTTTTGGTTCGAACTGGAACCAATTAGCTCTAGGCATAGTGTTAGGGCATCGAACCTTCATAGTCGTAAATTCTGGATTTGCCCTAATTTAAAGTTGTCAAAGTTGATCTGAAATTATTTGGATTAGGTTAGATTCAATATTTTGAAACAAAAAGGGGTCTAAATTGTAAATCCCTCGACGACCGAATGGGCTCTAAGACTACCTTTATCGCGGTATTTTTGTTGGGCTGGGATGAACTTTAAGGAATAAAATTAAAACAAAATACGTCGAAATGAGTTGGTCATACGGAGACCTTGTTTGCCGACAACGATTTGGGCAAACTCTTGCCCCAAACAAGTTCATCCAATGAGATGGCACCATGTGGCGCTTTCTCATTGGTTGACTATATATATTTTTTTTGCAAATGATAAAATAAAGTATATTTTTTACACACTTTCGTAAAAAAAATTTAAAAAATATACCAAAATTTGTGTTTTTTTTCCTCTATAATTTTGCCATATTTTTTCACACTCAAATCCTATAATTTTCTCTCATTTTGTTACCATTCTACAAAATTTCTTCTTTTTAGCCATTGATCCAAACAACTACGATTCTCAAAAGTTCCCTTACTCCCAATGCTACTATCCTAACTTTGAAAATTTTCAAAACTCCGACGAATTCACACAAGATTTTGGTATGAATTCTTGTTTCCCTCTTAATCCTATACACTCTGAATATCATCAAACCTCTCAAAATACTCCTCTAAGCTCCTTTGAAAATGTCCAAAAATCTTGTAACAAACCACAGAGTTGGAATGTGTAAGAAGATATTACACTAATGTATGCTTGGTGTCGTATTAGTGGAAATCCGATTGTTTGCACCAACCAAAATGCTAATACGTTACAGAAAAAAAATCATAAATATTATGAATAAGCTCGACTTGAAAACAAAATGGGCGAGCAAAGGTCCGTCAAGTCACACAGACAATGTTATAAACGCTTGAATATAAATGTTATAAAGTGGATTGATGCATATAATGGAGCGTACAAGCGTAGAAGAAGCGAAATGTCCCCAAATGATATTAAAAAGAAGCTGAAGTTATCTACGGTAAAACTAAATTTACTCACCATGAGGTATTTGAAAAAGTGATGAGTGGAAATCCCAAATGGGAGTTGAATTTGGATTCAACTGGCTCTATACGTAATATGGATCATAGTGAAGACAGGGGGGGGGGGGGGGGGGGGGGGGGGGGGGGGGGGGGGGGGGGGGGGGGGGGGGGGGGGGGGGGGGGGGGGGGCCCCCCGGGGGGGGGGGGGGGGGGGGGGGGGGGGGGGGGGCGGGCGGCGGCCCCCCCCCCGGGGGGCCCCCCCCCCCCCCCCCCCCCCCCCCCCGCCGCGCCCCCCGCCGCGGGGGGGGGGGGGGGCGGGGGGGGGGAGGGGGGGGGGGGGGGGGGGGAAGGGAGGGAGACGCAAAAAAGAGAAAAGAAGGGGAGGGAAAGGGGGGGGGGGGGGGGGGGGGGGGGGGGGGGAGCGACACGGCGAGAAACAAAAAAAAGAAAAAAAAAACCCAAAGAACGACAACGAAGCGCCGACGAGGAGTGGTGTTAAACCCAAACAACCCCCCCGCCCGGTGGGTGGCCGCGTTGTTTTTTTTTTTTCTTTTTTTTCTTTTGTCTTGTTGTTTTTTTTTTTTTCTCCCCCTTCCTTTGTTTTTTTAAAATTTTTTTACTTTTTTAAAAAATTATAAATTTTTTACTCCCCTTCCCTCCCAAACCCCAAAATAAAAAAAAAAAAAAAAAAAAAAAAAATAAAAAAAAAAAAAAAAAAAAAAAAAAAAAAAAAAAAAAAAAAAAAAAAAAAAAAAAAAAAAAAAAAAAAAAAAAAAAAAAAAGGGGGGAAAAAAAAAAAAAAAAAAAAAAAAAAAAAAAATAAAAAAAAAACAACAACCCAAAAAAAAAAAAAAAAAAAAAAAAAAAAAAGTGTTTTTTTTTTTTCTTGAAAAAAAAAAAAAAAAAAAAATTTTTTTTTTAAAAAAAAAAACCCTTAAAAAAAAAAAAAAATAAAAAAAAAAGAAAAAAAAAATAAAAAAAGAACAGATAGAAAAAAAAAAAAGGAAAAAAAAAAAAAAAAAGGTGGAAAAAAAAACAAAAAAAAAAAAAGTAGTAAACAGAGAGAAATGATAAGGGAATGAGTTAGAGAGGAGAAAAGGGTCGTGGTAGCTCGAAAATTGGTAATACTCGTGATGAACAGTTGTGTTTCTATCACTATAAGTTCTAGGAAATGAAAACTGAAAATATCACTACAATCTTTTCCATAAATTCCCGCTTCTAAAAAATGGCGTCGAGTTCTAATTGGAATATTTCAAATCTCCTCGAATATGATGATTGACCACAACGAAATGAAGATTGGAAAGATGAACAGGCTGACGAAAATCGCATTGTTGACGACATGGTTGAAGAGGTGGTCATTCGAGCAAATTCTCTATCACTACAACCAACTGATCATACTATTAGACACAATTTATTAAACGAGGACGTGAGATGAGTCATGCGAGTGTGTTTAAGCAGTATTTTTTAGAAAATCTAATATATCCTAAAGAATATTTTTGAATAAGGTATCGCACGTGAAAACCATTGTTCCAACGTATAATGACTCAGTTGGTTGCCACCGATGAATTTTTTCAATAAAAAGGGTTGCGATTGAAAGTCAAGGTATGTCTTCTATTCAAAAATGCACTACAGTCATGCGGGTATTGACGTATGGCACAACAACCGACTTGCATGACGAATACTTACGAATAAGCAGTCAACTCATAAGGAAATTACTCATTAAATTTTTTCAAGGTGTAATTTCCTACTTCGGTGATGAATACTTGAGAAACCCCTTTCACGAAGACATGACATTCTTCTGCAGGAAGAAGAACAATGCGGTTTTCTATTCATGTTAGGCAATATTAAGTGCATGCACTGGGAACGAAAAAATTGCCCAACTGGTTAGGTGGGGTAGTTTAGGGGAAGAAGCGGTAAGCTAACAATTATTTTAGAAGCAGTTGTATCCCAAGATTTGAGAATTTGACATTCATTTTTTTGAATCATAGGTTCCAAAAATGATATCAATGTATTCGATCAATCTCCTATCTTTAATGATATCATGGAAGGTCGCGCATCTAAGGTCAATTATGTCGTAAATGGTAATGTGCACAACATTGGATATTATCTCAGAGATGACATATATCCTGAATGGGCAACATTTGTCAAATCTATTAAAGCCCCTCTCATTCGAAAGGAAAAAAATATATGCTCTACATCAAGAAGCTGCTCGCAAAGACGTTGAACGAACATTTGGCGTTTTACAAGCTCGTTTCGCTTTTATCAAGCAACCATGTCTTATTTGGGATCGTGCTCTTATGAGGAAAATACTTAGAACATGTATCATTATACACAATATGATAGTGGACGATGAAAGAAGTTCTTATCTAAATTATCAAGATACCACAAAATTTATACAAGACCGTGGTAGTCAAAACAATCAATAAAGTGTAGATGGAGAAACAAATAATCTGTTATCTTCTACAGAGAGGATTGAAAGTCTAAGCAATTATATGAGAAATATGGCACAAGTTCGGAATAGAGAAGAACACAAAGCTCTTCAAGACGACTTGATTGAGCCATATGACAAAAATTCGGCAATGACTGAACTTTTTCTATTTCGTCATTTGTAATTTCGGTTTTCTGTTGATTTAGTTTCGCTTTCATTTGTTGTTATGTGTTTCATTAATACTAATTTGTAGAGTTTTATATATTTTTTTCTATGATTTTAGTTAATTTTAATTATTACTTCCTCCGTCCCGTCCGACTTGTCTTGTATTCATTTTCGGGTCGTCCCACTTGACTTGTCCTGTTTTCTAAAAAGAAAATTATTACTACACAAACTCCCACTTTTTCTTTGAGGGACCTACCTTTCTACACACAATCACTCACTCATCTACACATAACCACCAACTCACCAAAAGATCTATGCCGAAACCAAACAAGACAAGTCGGATGAGACAAAATAAGTATTATTATTATTAAAAATAATAATATTACAATTAGGAAATATAAAATAATTAAAAATATATAATTTAATAATTGATTGAGTGAGTGATTGAGTGTTTGGGTGTTTGGGGGTGGTCAAAGATAAAAGATAAAAAAGGAGGACGTTGGATTGCGATAAAATTGGTAGTATATAGAGGAGTGAGAGAGTAATTAAATATTGAGTTTGGTGGGAGTTTGGAGTGGTTGGGGTGGTTGGGAATATAAATAGTTTAAGCAAAAAAAAATCATGAATTATAACTAGTTTACTTTATAAATTAACCATATAAATCTTAAAATAGTGAGTTTTATTCCAAATCAAAATGTCGTGTTTTTTTTTACGTTATTTAATTAACTTCTAAATTATTTTAATTTTAATAAAATAGTAATAATATGAGGGATATTTTCTATTTTAGCCACCTCACTTAAACAAAGAACAATTTTAGTCACCTTTATAAATTGCTAAATAAAATAGTTAAAAGTTAATTTTTCATCACTTTACATAATGTGTAAGACTATTATCTAAAAGTCTCGATCATGTACAACTCTGTCCCCCTCAAATTGGCAAAGTCACTCTCAACTTTTATGTTATCTTGTATATTAGAGTCCCCTCAAGGTCTCTCTCAACCTCACCCTCACGCTCTCATGTCAGTCTGACAAATACCAAAATTATATATCTGTCACTATATTGTGGATGAAAATATAAAAGTGACTATATTTGTCTTTCATTTAAGAGATATGACTATTATTGTATATTAACACATAATATAACTTGTAGGCCCAATCGAGTTTCACCTGTGAAGGAATGGGCTTAACATGTGATTTCAGAATGTTTGGACTGGGCCGACTCGATTTGGATCCATGAGACGGCCTATTGGATTGCGCTAGATCGACCCAGTTCAATTTTTTAACGGTCAATAAATTTTTAGTGTTCCGTATATAAATACAGCCCCATTTAATTTCATAATGTCTCTCAAACTCTGAAACTGGGATTCAAAATTTCTACGGAGGAACTTCGTAATCCCGATTCATCCACTCATGAATTTATTGCCTACTGCAATCATCCCTGCTTTAAACCAAAATTGTCCGTTTCTCTCCTTTTTTTCGGCTCAATTCATGGATTTTACGTCGCTCGCCGTTCTGTCATCTCGTCTACTAGCTCTTTATTTCATCATCTTTACCCAGGATTCTCTCAACCGCCACCAAGCGAAGACTGAAATAATCTCGTCGCAACGTGTAAATATGGGCGACATTTGTAAAGCAGCATGCAGATTTGCTCACGGCATATACATCCAGCCAATTTCCTCACTTTTGCGGTGTATCAGACGGAAACTACGAAGATACGACCATGGAGAACGAGAACAAGCCGTAAGTCCCTCTTTCCTAGAGTTAAGATTATTGAATTGGGTGTTTATTAAGTTGAATTTTTCAGTATGAGTTAAATTAGGGTTTTGATTAGGAATTGGGGGTTTCCCTTGGTTAATTGCTATATATATTTATCTGTGTGTGTGAATTAGGGTATAGAAACTGAATTGGGGTTTTTGGATTGTGATTCAGTAACCTTGATAAAGATGACGAGCCATTGGTGGACTTCGACAAGAATGTCGAATCTCAGGGGAATGAGCCACAGCAGCATACCCTGGACTCTGTCTGTAAAGGGAGCAAGAGCTCCCCAACTCCAGTGTGCAATGACTCAAATCCAAAGTCTCGGAGACTAGTGAAGAAAACAAAACCTAGTGAGGAATCAGGTCCCATGGAATTTGAATTGAATGGTGATGGACCTGATGGCTCTCCGGGGTTGGTGAGAGATGACAGAAAGGGGAAGAGGGTGAAAGGGGAGGACAGGAGAATTCTTGGTAAAAAGAGTAAAGCAGAAAAAAGGGGAGAAAGAACCCAGGGCTAGGAAGAAACGAAGTGGGAGAGTGAGTGATCATGATGCTGATTCTGATATCAAAGAAATGTGGGATGCTATTTTGGGTGGCAATTTCAAGGTTGAATCCCCTTATCATTAATTGTTTCGGTTCAGCATTTTTTTTGTTAGAAACATGATGCTTGCAATATAGTATATTGATTATCTACTTGCTCAAATGAGTTTAAGGAGTGGGTATAACGTATTGCCTAGTTCTTGATTATATCATATTTGGTGAATCTGTGACCAGCCTTTCTGAAATTTGGTGAAGTTGAGTGATTTGGCTTTTATTTTGCGTCCGTATGTTCTACACTGACCATTGGATCCATTATTTCAATTGTTTCACTTCTGCATGTGTTTCTTTTGTATGTCATCTGCAATGTAATATAATCTAACCTTTATCATTTGCCTCTTGAAATGTATTTAATGTACCTTTGGTTAGTTTATAGTCAAATTTTGGAATTATATCAGTGAAATTCGTAGGCTAGTTTCTTGTCTGTCTTAATATGATAAGCTCATGAATAAATTGAGATTGACTAAGTGTTTGGTGTTTCGGTAACCAGAATGTGAAATTATATAATTATATCATATTCGATGAAGTCTTACTATGAAAAGCTCATGATTTAACTGATATTGGACAAGTGTTGGGTGTTTCTTATAATCAAATTTTGAATGAGTATTTGGCATTTCATATGGGAATTATTTCATAAATTTAGTGAAGCTATCTACTTTTTGGCCTTCATTTTTGTTCTTATTGCTACAATGATGGTTTGTTTCACTTTTTCTATTTCAAAATAGGTAACTTTTGGTAGAAACATGAATAACTTGAGATCATGTTATAAACATGACAACGTGGAATAGATATTTGTGGTCCTAGTATCATAAATTTATATACTTAATTGCAACCATATGTTATTTCAGCTAGAAAATGCCCCATCCTTGTGGGATGTTTGTCATGTCCTTATAGTGTTGGCTACTTGACTTTTTTATTTGAGTTCAATTCGAGATTTGACTACGTTGCATGGGTTGAGGAACAAAATGAAGAGGGAGCTCAAATGAGAAGAAACCCCCTTTTTATATTTTATTTCATACACCAACTTTTCCAATACTTGTGAAGTTACTCCTATATAAGGGATTACAAAGAAGCTATGAAAGGGAATGCAATAACATAACATATCCTACGGGATTGACAATCATCCAAACTTAGTGGATAATTTAGGCAAGAAAATAATAAATTGATCACATTCAATCCCGTCCCGCTTTGTGTGGTTGCATGTGATGCGTACCTGCGGTTTGGCTACGGGTGTCGGGGTGAGTATTTATTGAGGCGGAAGATGAAGAGAGGATATGATTGAGCTTCGCTATGGTTGCAAATGGAGAGAGATAGAAAAAGAGAAGTTGTAATAGATTTTGTTTAGTTCTAATCCAACTCGATTCATACTTTTCAATAGCTTGCCCATATAGGAGGGACTTAGTACAACTTGCAATGAGTATAAGGCATGAGAAATAAAGTACTTAACAACTCTTACCTAATATATAAACTACACGTTAAAACAAAAGTCTTAATCACCCTGATTTGTGGCTGAAGCAATCTTCACTCTATCTTTCTCGATACCAGCCTCCTCCTTACGTCTCGTATATTGTGCTCCGATGAATGCATCAACATGTATCATTAGATCGAGCTTTCCCTCAAACTCATAAGTAGGAAGCCGTCTTTGGCCTCAGGCTCATAAGTGGGAAGCCAACTATAATAAGTTTTTGATGATACTTATGGCTTAGAAAGAAGCTTTTGTCACAATCGTAACATGTTTTCTTAGCATCTCGTTCTACCTTTTCAGCTGGTGTCGAAAGCAATCACTTTCAGAGCAGTTTCATTTGCCATCCTTCACGCACCTATTAAAATCTTTCTAATTCTCAAAATCCAAAGGAATTAGTTTTGGCTTAGCAGTCTCCACAACCCTCACACAACACTTGAAGCAAAGTTATCTAAGAGCTTTACCAAAAAAATCCTTCAAATTGTTCCAACTATGGAAGGCTGACTTAAAGGGCCTGTTTCATGGGGCTTGCTATCCATAGGTATACTCGACTCAGGAACTGTCTTCCATTTTGTTGGCCTTAATGAATTAGGATCTCATTCACCAGCCTTTCCAAGTTTGCAAGTGAAGCAAATTGAGGATGGGAGGTCGCGGTCACTAGGCCAAAACAAGGGGGACGTTTTCAACTTTTTCATGTTGAAGTCCTAGTGTCTTCATCTCTTTTATATTTTAATTCATAAACCAACTTGTGTAATACTTGTGCAATTATTCCCATATAAAAGATTACAACGAAGTTATGAAAGAAAATGCAATAAATATAAACGTCACTTATTCTACGGGATTGACCATCAAACTAACTATTGTGGATAATTTAGGAAAGGAAATGATAAATTGATCACATGCAATCTCATCCTTAATGTTGCAATTCCATCCTTAATGTGTATTTGCATTTAGAACTAGATTCTAATTGGCCAATCCAGTTCTAGAACCGAACCGAACCGTGGATTGATTAAATTCGTTTATATTTATGAAATTCGTTTATATATTTAGTTGTTGGAACCACATGTTTGGGTTCATCTCAAAAATCGACAAATCTAGATTGTTGAGTAATTAAAAATATAAAATTCCCGAACTGGCGGCAGACAGTTCAATAACCGAACCGTGTAACCATGTTCGGGGTTTATGTTTTTTTCACATGTATCAGTTTCGCTTAGAGTTCATCACTAGATCACATAGTAAATGTTAGAATAAGATTTAAGGTTTATGTTCTCCTCTTGTTAGAGTCAAGGGCAACAAAATGATTACATGCAAACATAATTACTCAATGTTGTAAAATTCTAATTTAGGAATCGATACGTTTTTCTATGATACCGCGAAACATAAGAACCAATGCTGACCGATATGTAAGTATCGATGAGCTACTACCCAAGCCAAAAGTAATTACCAATTAAAGTTTTGCTCATTATACCATCCACCTACTTTATTGGAAAACACCAAGTAACGGGTATTAAAATTTTATGCGCTAACCAATGCACCTACTTCTTTATACATGATAGTTGAATTGCAAAAATGGCGATGATTGGTAAAAATTAGGGGTGTGCGCAGGCGGGTTCGGGCGGGTGTGGGCGTAAAAACTAATCAATCTACATGTGGGCGGTTTTACGAATATACAAACCATGGCGGGTTTTTATTTCTCCAAACCGTAGCGGTTCGGGTGAAGCGGTTAGCGGTCGGTTTGCGGGTTAAATAATAAGAGATCACATTCTTTCGAGATGATAATATCGGAAGGCTACAACTCATTTGTTCATGAGACATACATCAACAAATAACAATATAAGTTAAGAAAACCAAGTTCTACATACAAAACATAATTTCAAAAGGAATGCAACCATCTGCATTCTAGATACATACATTCATAGTCTTGTTCACACTTCACATTACTCTCAAATCTCAAATACTGATTGTTATCAATTCAAAAGCACAAATTCTAAAGTCAAACTTGGATTAATTTACACTTTGACCTCTACAGACTCGAGAATAGCACTTCGAGCCTCCGAAATATTTTGGTCCTTCATTAATCGCATATTCTTACAATTGGTCCTTCATTAGCATTCCCCATATTTATAAAATATTTATTAAATTAATTAAAATATTAATGAAATCAAATTTTAAATTAATTTATGTTGGGCCTATACAAATACTTTGTAAGTCACTAAATTACTTTGAAAGATTGTGCTACTTTCCCAATATAATAGACAATATAGCCTATTAGTAAAATAAAAAATTTAAAAACTAAGAAAAGGATTTAAGGAGGCGGGCGGGTCGGTTAACCACCACCCTAAAACCGCAACCCACCCGCCTTGGTGGCGGTTTGATAAAAATTGATCCGCGGTTAATTTTTCAAAAAAATAACCGGCGGTTACGGTTTTCGGCGGGCGGGTCAAGCGGGCGGAGGCGGTTGGACGGATTTCTTGCACATTTTTACTAAAAATGTAACCAAATTCATTAAATATATAAAATTTGCGAGAGATATATATAATGTATGTCCGAATCGAGAAAGATTTGGAAGATTATGTTGATTTATATAAAAAAAAAAAAAAAAGATTCTTGCCCCCGAAACAGGACTCGAATTGCAAGAATCAGTGGACTGATCAAGATCAATTCGACGCTTTTGAGTCGTTTTTCTTAGGACTATATGAAGAATATTATATGCACTCTCAAGAACCCTCTAGTCACACTTCCTGACCTACAGCCCAATTACTCACTAATTTTCTTAATGATCACTACTTTTATGCTCTACTTCATATTCCCTCCGTCCCATATGAAACGTCTTGTATTCTATTTTGGATTGTCTCATAAAAATGTCCTCTTTCTTAAAAAGGAAACAAATTTATCTAAAAAAAGTCACTTTTTTGTGGACTCCATTCACACCACTCTCTCTCTTAACACACAAAAGTCCACCGCATAAATTATAAATTACCGCGCCTAAAAGAAATAGGACGTTTCATCAAGGACAAAGGGAGTATATAACAAAACAAGAATATAGTACTTCCTCCGTCCCATAGAAAGTGTCTTCTATTCCATTTCGGACCGTCCCATAGAAAGTGTCATCTTTCCTATTTTCGCACAACTTTACACACAACTAATAACTGTTCTTAATAACCATTCTAAAAAGAAATGAGACATTTTCTATGGGACAAGGGAGTATATCTCTAAATTAGCTAATACGTCCTCCGTCATGCTATTAACATCCTCTTTCTTTTCAGGAGATTAAGAAACTTTGTTTAGGTGTATATTTTATAAGTTTTAATTGTATTAAGAAATGGACACAATTTTCAAGGATTAGTTGGTTTGAATGAATGAGAGTTCATCCAAATTTTATTAAGGCATAGTTGAGGCAATTGATTTATTTTTCTCCTTTTTTTCTTGTTGTAATTAAGAAATAATCTAAAGTTTCCAAAAAGTTAAAAATCATAAATTTCTGAGTTCGGACCGGAGCGAAATCGTGTGATAGATAGACTTTTGGAGAAACGGAGTCTAAGAATATGGGGGTGAGTAGTGGGTAAGGAGGGACCTATTTTATTTTAGGAAAAATAATTAGTTTTTGTCATTTTAGGAAATAGGACATCAATAGCGGAACGGCCCAAGAAGGAATAGAGGACGTTAATATCGGACGGAGAGAGTATAGTTTTAACTAAAAAATAACATATATAAATATAACTTAAATCACTCAGTCAGCTGTTTGATAGACGCCATCGTGCTATCATTATGACCCAATATTTAATCATGACATTTGTGCTTCTTTTGTTTTGTTTTGTGTTTTATGATTAATAGTTTGATGAAAATATGTCCGTCACCCATGTTAGTTTTGAAGTTCAATATTTCAAATATCAAGTGGCAGTTCATGATTGGTTTTAACTCAAAATTCTTTAGGATGACTGCACTGGTGTTAGGTCAGCAAATGGCAACAATTCCATTGATGATGGTGATATAGATCCTTCTTACGAGTATGGAAGTGATGGTGAACACTCTCCAAGTCGAGCTCCCCAGGTTGGAATTTTATCTTTGTTCAGTATGCAGTTGTTATGTTCATGCCATAGAGAATATACATATTTTTCTCTCTCTATTACTAGATTTTGTTAGATCTAGTATGTAATATTTAAGAGGATCAAAAATATTCTGGTTATGCATTATTCATTTTAATCTGCACGTGCACTAAAGAGGGTTTAAATGTGTTGATCTTCAATTCAAAACTGCAGTGAAAACCAGCTGCAACATTAGATTATTTTAACAAGTATTACATGAGAAAACAATTTCTATTCTGCATAATGCTGCCTATCTAACTTCGCTTTCTCAGTTGATCCATGTTTTGCTCATTCATTTGATATGCTTGTTTTGTAAATATCTCAGAGGGCCTGCAGAAACCGTTCTGGCTCATATCATAATTGACCCCCATTTCTCTATTAATAGTTATTTTATCATAAAATGTGTCAGGCAGTTTTGTCAGCTTACCTCTTGGCTATTTGCAAATGATTTATGGAGGAAAAAAGTATTTAGCACCAATGTTTACATATATATGTCAGGAAATCTATCGAACACTTTTTAGTAACTTTATTTAATGTGATGGATACAATTGAGTTAATGTGGTAAAATTCATGACAACTTAGTTCTTATGGATTGCGAAATCTATTAAAATAAGTGAAACTGATTTTCTTATCTGCAAGTGAATTCTAAATCCTTTTGCATGAGTAGAAGTCATTAAAACCGAACAGTTCTTTTCTGCGGTCAAGTTGCGATATACCTGCCACCCCTTTATTCTTAACAATGAAGCCCCTCCTTGCTCTCTTTAACTTTTTTATCTGTCTTTATCTACTTAATTCCACTATACCCTGCAACCCTTATGGCCCCAGCCCCCGGTACAAGACACCCCCATAAACATATTATAGGCACACTACTGGAACATACACACCCTTGCTCCCTCTCACTTCATGGTCACTGGTTGAGATTCTATTAATCTGTTTTGGTGAGTTTTGAATCGGAAAGAAACAAATTAAAAAGATAGGTATTTTGCTAATTCATTGGCTACAAAATTATCACGGTTCATTGTATAAGGTTCTACTGTTCAGGGTCAGTTATCCGGGTATTAAGGCAAGTCTATGCTATTAATTCTTTTCTTTCTCATGGCTTTATTTTGTAGAAAAAGGGAGAAGTGGCCAGCGAAATTGAGGAACTCTTCAGGATTGGAAAGAAGAAGAACAAGAAGAGGGAATCAAGGCCTACGGAAACTGCATTTCTGGTCGACAGTGTCATTACAGAGCTTAACGCGGTTGCCGATGAAGATGCGGAGCTCAATAGACAGGAGAAACCTGCAATAACTAAGTTGAGGAATCTATCACTGTTGACAGATATCATCCCTAGGTCAGTTATTTTTCCTTTTATATTTCAAGCTTGATCCCATGCTTATGATCTATTTTCCTTTAATTTATCATACCTGTCCCATTGCATGTAAAATACCTGCTTTGGATCGCTAATAATGAGGATTGCTTGTCATGCAGAAAACACCTTCAGCAAGAGTTTATTGATCGTGGAGTTTTGTGTTCATTAAGGAAGTGGCTCGAGCCCTTACCAGATGGAAGTATACCCAATATTGACACCCGTGCTGCTGTTTTCAAGTGCCTAAATGACGTATGGAAACTGGTTTTCTTTTATTTTGGTTTATTTTTCAAAAGCTTAAACAACTGGAATTAATAGTTGTGCTACCGGCAGCTCACAATTGATTTGGGGCAGTTTGAAGTAAGACAAGAAATGAAGAATAGTGGCATAGGCAAGGTCAGAATGATCTCTCTATAGTCTTTTCCTGTGATTGTGAATTTAAATTTCTCTGCTTTCACGTTCTTATTTTTTACTGTTAACAACTCCTGTCGGGTGTCTGACTACAAGATATGGGATGCAATCTAGTTAATTTTTTGTCTTTTTGTGCTCATTTATATTTTCTAATTTCTTTGATATTCTTTTCCCGGCTCCACTTTGTCATTCTAACTAGCGAAAATCTCATGCATTCCTCTATTTTTTAGTAGAAAGTGTTTTAGTTTTAATTTACTCTAATGTGATATACTATTCTTATTGTTTCTTTTATAAGAACCTTGTTATCATCCAATACATGATTCTGGTTCATGGCGCTGGTTTATGAGCACTCAGCCGCTACTGTGAAGAATAAACTTGATGTAGCTTTTTACCTTCGCAGGCTGTTATGTTTTACTACAAGTATGATGAGGAAACTACTGCCAACCGTAAACTTGCAAAAGAATTGGTGGACAAATGGGTATTATAGTTGTTCATTTTCCTCACTTCACTTGGCCCTCCCTAGCTGCTTTATTCTATCGCCATTGCATATACTACCGAAGCAATTTATGAGTCACGTTCAACTGTTTGTTCAGTTTAACAAATAGTTCTAATTTGTGAATGTTTCTCATATATGGTAAAGAGCCGGGCTATTTTCGATATAAGCACGAGATATGAGGACATGAAAGAGGACAAAAGAACCTACCAGGCGCCACCTGTTAAAAAGTACTTGTTATCTTTCTTTAACTAGAAAGCTACTAATTGCTTGGATAGGTCAATGTGCACCACTGAGACATCTTCCTTGTTAATCTTCTACAGAGCAACGAGTAGCACTGTTGCAACAGCATCATGGAAGCATGATGACCTTCCTGAGCTTTCACAGTAAGATTTGGTTGCAAATCCTGCCTGCTGGTCCTTGATATGATTGAATATTGTGCTGATATACTTTTCATATTTATGATGTAATTTTTAGGGGGCAGAAATCTGGACCGTCGTCTTCCATGCAACATCAACATACCTCTAGGCCTGAAGCAGTGCCCATGGACTTTGCTGTGCGCCCACAATCCAAGGTTGATCCAGAAGCAGTACGGTCCCGGGCTAAACGAATGGAGCAACCCAGAGCAAGGGTAAGTCCTTTCACTAAAATTCTCAGATGGAAAAACAGCTCTTCAAAATTTAGGGCTTAATGAGGCTATATATGTTTTATACAAATAATTCTAGGAAACATTTTCATGACTGACTAGAATTAGATTCATATCTATGATTGCATTAGCTTAAACTTCTGTTTCTGAGATGTAGAAGAGCCACTGCAGATTATGATATTTCCTTGGGGGAGAATTACTGATTGCTTGCCTATTCTGGGATCAGATTGTTATCCTGATTTGTATTTGTCCATTGCTGTTCTGGGATCAGATTGTTGTTGTCATGATCTGATCATCTGTTCTCTTTTTGTTTGCAGTTGAAGAAGAAGCTGCAGCAGCTTTCAGCGCGTAGGAAGAAGCCACTGCAGGCTGTGAAACTGAGCACGGAGGGTCGTGGCATGGTGAAATATCTGTGACCGTGTCGTTTGGGACGAAAGCCATTACTAGGCATATATCTTTAGTTACTTGTGTGTGATGGAAAAACTACAGTTTGTGTGTTGCTACTCTCAGCTCTTGTGTGATGGAAAAGACTACAGGTTGTGTGATGCTGCTTTAACTCCATTGTGTGATGGAAAACTACAGGTTGCGTGTTGTTATTTTAACCCTTAGGCTATATTAAACTTATTAGTTATTACCTCTTCAAGGTTTATTCTTCATGAGCGGGTGCCTTCTCCAACTAGTTCCGTCAAATTATGTATTCTGTGGGAATTCACACATAGCGCGATAGCTTGATACGGCCAAAATAATCATAGTCGACGATTCGAATTGGAATTGAAAGTGGTTATACGGTGCGGTTATAGTTCTAATATTTTCTAACTGTGGAACCATCAATTTTAACTAGTCGTTCTATAATTTTAACTCCCTCCGTCCCAATTATTTTGTCTATTTTGATTGTGGTGCAATTTTAATGATAATTGTTAGTTGTGTGTAGAGATGTTTCGAAATGAAATATTGAAGGATTATTCTCCTTTAAATACACTAATTTTTTTCAAATTCTCTTTCTGAACACGAACTTTCAATTAGCCCATAAATATACTAACTCTTGATTTGTTTTGCACACCAATTAAAAATTCGGTGAAATTAAAGCTGATGTCGATTTTATTTGATTTTCCAATAAATATAAAAATTCTTTACAGTTTTCCTTTTTTGCACGCAAACTTTAAATTTAATTTATTTTTGCACACAATCGAAATTTAGAGTTTTTTTTAATTATTTTTTATTTCTAATAAGATTTTTATAATAAATGACCAAATTAAGTTGAAGAAATCGATTAAAATAGATTTTTTAATGATGATTGAGAGATCATGACAAGGGAAGATGACAAGATCATCGAATCTAACGTGTCGATTCGGTGAAATGAAATGGAACAAATTTGAGAGATTGCAGTGATTCAAGGAATTGAATCAATCCTTATTTTTTAATTTGTTTGGTTTAGAATCATGAGGGAATCGAATCTCCCTTTTTTTTTTGTGACTATTTGGTTAAAAAATGGGATTTAGGATTATAAAAAAAAAAAAAAGAAAAAAAGAGAGGTTTAGAATCAAAAATTGAAGATTGAGTTCAAATTCATCGGTGATTGGACAATGAAAAATGAGAGAATCAAATACAATGAAAGAAACTCATTATAAAATTTTAAACGAACACTCAATAAGAGAAGTAAGGTTAAACTTGGTTTGGTTAATTGGGTATTTAACATATAAAAAGACCTATTTTAATTGGTTTGATCTAATTTAATTTAATTCGGTCATTCAATATAAAAATCTTATTAGAAATACTGAAATAGTAATAATTAAAAAATTATAAATTTCGATTGTGTGCAAAAACAAATTAAATTTAAAGTTCATGTGTAAAAAGGAAACTGTAAAGAGTTTATGTATTTATTGGAAAATCAAATAAGATCCATTATGACCTATGTTATTAAATCCGGCCCGGTCATTGACCCGGAAAAATTAATTTTAGTGGTTCAACAGGGTCGAACCGGTGGGTCAACCCGGTGTAATATAATAAATATTAAATATCTTTTAATAATATAAATAAATAAAATAAATAACTTAAAAATATAAAAAAACCTAATATTAATATAATTTGAAGTTAAAAATTAACCTAGTATTTTCCATGTCCAAACTTCATAAATAGAATTACTACATTAGAGATTTAAAATTTAAATTTAAATTTTTTAATTAATATTAGCGGGTCAACCGGGTCAACCGGTTACCACTAAGTCGAGTCAACCGGCTCGGACGGGTCACGGTCAAAGGCCAAAACCGATTTTTTATTGGCCCAACCCGAATTTTTCACCGGGTCATGGTTGAACCGGGTCAACCGGCCGGGCCGGGTTTAATAACATAGATTATGACTCACCCCACGTATCAGCAGTCACGTCACACCGGAAGATGTCACGTCAGCCTTGATTTCGCTAGATTTTTTATTCGTGTGCAATTTGAAATAAATCAAGAGTTGATGTATTTATGAGCTAAATGAAAAATTCGGGTGCAAAAAAAAATTTGAAAAAAAAATGATGTATTTAGAGAAGAATAACCCAATATTGAATAAAATAATTGAGATGAAGGGGTAATTTTTTATATTTTTTTTAAATCGGGAACTGCTAGTCCACGATTCAATTTTGGTTCCACTCCTTCAGAATTTTGGAACTATCGGTTTCGAAAACCCGAATCGGCCACCACTACGTAATTACCAATTTTAACCCTCGCCAAGCGTTTATATACACTACTAGTCTCCCCATCAACTCAAATCACAATAATATTGCCAATAAAAAAATCCCAATGGCAAATCCCCATTTCCCCCCACTCCTCCTCTTCCTCTCTCTCCTCTCCCTCTCCCACTCCGACTCCGAGAGATGCCACCCAAATGACAAGAAAGCCCTCCTCCAAATCAAGAAATCCCTCAACAACCCCTACGACCTCATCTCTTGGAACCCTAAAACCGACTGCTGCGATTGGAACGTCATCAAATGCGACCCCAAAACCAACCGAATTACCGAATTGTCCCTCTCCGATTCCAACCTCAACCGCCCCATCCCCACCTCCATCGGCGACCTATCCAACCTCCAAACCCTAACCCTCCACAAAACTAACCTCACCGGCCCCATCCCCCAAGCCATCTCCAAACTCTCCGACCTCAACTTCCTCGACCTCCGACAAAACTCCCTCACCGGCCCCGTTCCTCGGACACCTCAAAAAGCTAACGTACGTTGGATTATCGTTCAATGCCCTAACCGGTTCCATCCCGCCTTCCCTCTCCCAACTCCCGAAACTCGGCGGCCTATTTCTCGACCGTAACAAGCTCACTGGGACCATCCCCGAATCCTTCGCTTATTTCAAAGAGCAAGAACTCTACCTCTTCCTCTCCCATAACCAGCTCGAGGGCTCGATCCCACGTAAGCTCGGAGATGCAAACTTCTCGTGGTTCGACGTATCGAGGAATAAGCTGAGAGGGGACATAACGTTCATGTTCGGGAAGAATAAGAGTTTGCGAGTGGGAGACTTTTCGAGGAACGAGTTTGAGTTCGATCTGTCCAATGTTGAGTTTTCGGATTCGTTGACGAATCTCGACTTGAACCATAACAAGATCTTTGGGAGCTTGCCGAAGGATTTGTCGAGCACGGGGATTATTTCGTTGAATGTAAGCTACAATAGGCTCTGCGGCCGCATTCCGGAGCTTCGGATGTTTCAGACGTTCGATTATACGACGTTTTTTCACAACAAATGCTTATGCGGCAAACCGTTGCCGGAATGCAAGTGATAGGGTTTTGAGATGGAGATAAGATATTGAGGTTTTGCTTTACTAAAATCTCTATTATCTCTCTTTGTATTAATAAAAAAATCATGGTTCCAACTTCCAATTTCGGATTTGATTTTTGTAAGAATAAACTCTTTATAGTGCAATATTCAGTATTTTTAATGATTATTCTTATGATTTTTATCTCAATATAGTAACAGAATGAGATTAAATTTCAAACGTAAGCATAAAATTGTACCTATATAAAATATCTAGAATTATTTAAATGTATTAAATTAAAATTAACATTTAATACAAGTGACTGAACAATATATATAAATATATTTTTGGATAATTAGGTTTTTTTGTTTTTAATAAGGGGTTTTGAATAACCTTCAGCCTCAAGTTAAATACTAAACCGCATCTCAAGGGGTCTGATTATATGAGTGAACATTTTAAATGCTTTTATGTTGTGCGTGCCTATTTTTTTACATTGCTAGATGCATACGTACATTTAACATATTTTAAAGTGTCATATAATGCATATTAATTATTTTTAATAAAATAAATTATAATTTTTGTTCGTAAATATATAATTAAAGGACCCTTTTATTTAAAGTGAAAAAGGAGCTCCCTTTTCAAAGTACATTTTCATTTATTAATATGCTGAATTAATGCACTCAAAATGCAATTTTCTTATGTATAACTTATTTCTATATCCGTCAGCCAAAATATCTTTACCCATCATCATACCTATCGAAATAAAACAATTTTATTTGAATTTCAAAAATAATTCTCCGACAATATGCAGTACTGTCACCATCCAACTAAAAAGGAAAATGCAATACACACTAAGCCACAATCATTCTGCAATTTCTATTTAACTTATCATCAAATTTATGAAGCGAATCCGAACTTGTGGATATATTTCGAGTATGAACATGTCCTTCCATCCAAAGTGATCTTGCTTTAATAATTAGCTACAGGCAATAATTTTGGTGCTATATGGCCCTCCCCATATCACACATACCCCCACCCCCACACCCAACTAAGTCTATTGAAAAAATAAAAATAAAACCAGACGTTAGGTAGATACTCCTTCCATCCCATTTCATTAGTTTCATTTATTTTCGACACGAAAATTAAGAAAGTTGTTTGTGTTTGTTGTATGTAAAGTAATACTCCCTCCATCTCAATAAGCAGTGGCGGAGCCAGAATTTTTGTACAAGGGGTGCTAAAATATTAAAAATGTGTGCAAAGGGAATCGAACGCGGGTCAATAACAAATCACACAAGTGCTTTACCAACTAGACTAGGAGACATGTACTTAAATTTTACTAAAATCTAAGATATAGATCAAATCGTAGGGGTGCTATAGCACCCCTTAGTCCCTATGTGGCTCTGCCACTGTCAATAAGTGTGTCCCATTTCTTCTTTGTACATATATTAAGGAGAATTATTTGTTGTAAGAGAAAATTTGGATCGCACAAAAAGAGAGTGGTTCGTTGTATTTAGAAAAGTTGTCATTTTTTGAATGTAACAAGATTGATGAAACAAACCGAAAAGAAAAGCGAGACATAATGAATGGTCGGAGGGAGTATAAGGTTGTGGTCCACTATACATATACTACAAAAGGAAACAAGACCAATGAAATGAGACAGTTCAAAAAAAAATACAGAATCAATGGAGTGGGATGCAAGGAGTACAAATCTTCCAATATTCTATTTCAATATGCTCTCACTTATTACAAAATCCTTTTTTTCTAATCAAACTTAGGCCCAAATATAATGTCCCATTTTCTGATCGGGCCTTATAATTACATACGGATAGATCTGCCAACTCTTCGGGCCAGCCCAGCAGGCCAACTCCACATGAATGCCACTCAGAAGTTAATGGGCTACCGAAAACGAGTCCAACCCAACCTTCTAATTTATGTAAAATCATGTCCAGCGTATGGGCTTTTTTAGCCTAAACTTTAATCGGGCCGGACCAGTTAGGCCTGATCTTTTTTAGCCTCAGCTTTTTTGGTCCAACCTAGCCTAATGTATTGGTAGATAGGCCCAACCATCCAGCCCATTGAGCCGAACGATGACCAATTTTATGAACTACAATTAAGCCTCTTTAAAGTAATAATATTATAATCGAAAAAAATATTGATTTAACAAGATTAGTACTTTATTGAACATTATTATAGGCTATTAACTCAAGTCGGAGATCGGAATAAATTATTATCTAAGCGAGTTTATTATTCTATCGAACATTACTTTATCGAGGTTTAACTATATATATATATATAAACCAAAAAATTAATGGAAACTCGTGTAGAACATTTATGGTTGGAGAAAAAGGAAAAACAAATAAATAATTGATGCCAATATTTGAATTTATTTTACCTACTACCAAGTACCAACTACATCCAAAATATATTCTGCGCATTATTTATTTATCAATTTTTTTTATGTATATATAAGTTAAAAAATAGTCCCTCGAGAAAATTCAAGCACAAAATATAGGAAAAAGGTTTATATTAGTTCCTGATGAGTACTCCTACTTCTACCGTTTTAATTAAATTTTACATTTTTCTGACACCTTAATATCTCCTTACTCGACAATTAAAAAAAGACATAAAATAACTAATTAAACATCTTAAGAAGATAAAACGCTAAAGCATAAAAACGATCTAAACTAAATGAACCATACGGCGGCGGCGGCGGCCGGGGCCGGTTCTACTCGTGGCGTGGGCGCGCCACCCATAGCGAGCTGAGGGCGCGGAGGCGGTGGAAGTATTCGGCGATCGCCAGAAAACACCGCGCGGCTTGACGGGTGGTCAGGATCTGGTGCAGCCGGTGCAGGGTTTGGAGTCTCAGATTATCCGCCTGCAGCAAGTCAAATTCAAATTTAATATATTAGTACTTTTTATTTATATAATTGTTTGAACAAAACAATTGCGAATTGTGTTGCAGTTCACGCATCTTGACTTTTTAGGATTTGATTAATCAATTATCGACTACACCTGCATATATTTTCTATGTTGACACTTGACATGATTTAATATCTTAAATTGTTTCGTTAGGTTTTAGAATTATATATTAATTATACTCAATTTGTTCCGTTACTTGTGGTTCAATTTTTTGATTGAGATGTCTCAATACAAAAAAGTCAAATAATTTATATCATATACGATCACGTACTTTCTTAGTTCTTGTTCCAAAGAAAAAAGTATGTATTTGTGTGTGGGCAATTTATTTGTTGGTTGGTTTGATTGTTTACTAAAAAAATGATTTAATATCTTAACATTATTAATATATTATTTTTATAATATAATATTATATTAGTTGTGGTCAAAACGGTTAGAAAATGACATCATAAGCACATGATGGGACCAGATATATCCCTGACAGGGATATTTTTGTCCCACCCTATTTATAGAGTGTCATAACTGTCATATTGGAGTTGGAGCATATATGCCTTCTACTGTTCCACTTCATGCACTCTCCTGCTTTGCATGAATATTTAATTTTGATTTACGTAAATTTAATGGTTAATAAAAAAGTTCTACCACATAATATAATTTACTTAAAACATATGAAATTAATTTAATTAGCCTCGTGATTAGTAAACTCACTTACTCCACTTAGATCACATCTAAATTAAAAAATAAAAAATAAAAAATTGTGTAATAGTATGTTTATAATGAGTAAAATGTTGAAAAGAGAAGGGTTTTGTACCTGTCGGACGAAGCCTTCGAGGGTGGAGAGCTTGTTAATGGCGAGGGCCATCTGAGCCATGTAGGTGTTCATGTTTGGGGGGAGGGTGAGTGAGTCGGAAGCAATGGTTTCCGAGAGCGAGTTAGTGAGGGAGTCGAGGCCTTGAGAGAGAGCTTCTTCTGCTTCGTGAGTCGATTGCTGGAGCCCACATATTGCAAGCAGTTGCTGCTCACTCAGTGGCTCTATCTGACTCACAATTATCTGTGTATTAGAAAAGTACATTATCAAGGTAAAAATATAATTTAAAATTCAACCACAGAGAGACAGATTTAATGGGTGCGTGTCAATAATCTCTAAATGATTCATAATCTCGGATTTTAATTATTCTTTGAAATTTATATTACTACGGCATTTAAAATTGCAGATTTCGTCTCCTAATTATTAATTCTGGATTCATCGCTATATGATGAAAGAAAAGGGAAATAAGGCGTGCAAGTATAAAACTCATGCAAACACGCATAGAATCCAAAATGAGTAGCAAGAGCTATAACCTTTATGGCCTAGTAATGAATAAAACCTACCAATGATCTATAATAGGGTATTTCCAAACTAACACACACGTCCAAATTCAATTCATGCATGGGCCAATACATGATTAAGAATTAGTAGTGAAATCTACAATTTTGGCAATTTCAGGATTGATGGCCGGAAATCGGCAATTCCGAGTACGAATTAGTAATTTTCAAGATTTTAATAATTAGTTGTAAAACCCTAATCTCCAAACACTATCACTTCATCAAAGTTTATTTACTGACTAGGGGTTTTGCATTGAGCTGAATTTATTTTTTGATTGTATTTTTGAGTTTTAGGGTTTTGGGTATGCACACACCTTAATGATCTCGGAGGGGCGGAAGCCTCCGATCCACATGAAGCAGCGCTCCGCCGGCGTCTTCCATACGCCGGAGACGAGGTGGAAGACGTCGCACTTGGCGATCATGCCCTTAAGGCTAATCATCTGATCGTAATGTGCCAAGCAGTTCTCGACGAAGAGGCGGAGCTCGTTTTCCTGCAAGTGGTCCTGCACTGCGTTGCGGAGCTCCACCGTGAGGCGGTGGTGCTCCTCCAGCCATCGCGCATACTCCATGTCAAAAACAGCCGCCGACTCTGCAAATCAAATCAGCCTTATGAGTATTTTTTAATTATGATTATTTGCATAAAAATGATTTAATGATTTTTTTAATTATTCACCTGAATTCATGTTGCTCATACCGCCAGGAACACTTTGGTCACCTCCCAAGAAAAATCCCTAAATAAATAAATAATTATTGGATAAAAATGATTAGTTAGTTAATAAATTTAATCATAGATTAAATATAAAGAATAATTAATTTATTAACTAATCCACTCACTTGAGATCGAGCTCTTTGTATATCTTGCTCTAATTGAGTAAGCCTCACCCTACTTGACTCTAGTTGCTGAACATAAGCCTGCAATTAACACTTTAACTCATAATCAAGATTTATTAACGAGATAAATACAGTTATTAATATGCAAAATTCAATTATTTATGTAATTATAGTTTGCTAATTCACTTGCCTTTTTCCTAAGCCTGCTTTTCCTAGCTGCTTCTCTATTCTGAGCAAGCCTCCTCAACGTCTGTACGGAAAGAAAAATTAAACAAAGAAGCTCAACAAAGAGAAGGATCAAAACAAACACATATTACATATATATCCACATATCTGGAAAATTGCGCGATTCTTTACTATACTTTTCCTTAATAAGGGGGGTATAATAGACCTTTGGATCCGGAGTTTTCGGTCCTTCTTGCTCTGAACTCGATGTAGGCCCTTTACGGTTACCCTCTCGCTGCCACAGCAAAGAAAGCAACAAAAATCGAAAAAGAAAAAAACGAACTATTTTAATGAAAAAAGCTAATACTATTATTCTAAGTACAAAATCTCAGTTAAACAAGAATCTTTGCTATATATATACATTTATTTATTAAATCCCTAATATTTTATGTCCTAACCTTAACTGCTTTGGCAGGCTTGGGAGGCGAAGCGACGTCGTTGCTAGGGTTGGATAACTCCATCGACGGCTCGGATGATCTCTTGGAACCGCTCGACGATGGAGATGCTAATCCGGTGCTACTCGCCTACCGAATACACCAATTTTAACAAACCCATTAGGTGTAAATCATTATTAATTATATGAACACTTAGAAAAGTGAAACAATAGATTTATATATATATGTTTAACTGTTTTTGTACCTTTGATGTTGAAGCTGGTGGCTCTACATGCATTGGCTGTGAAGGGAAAATGTTGAGAGTTGGTGGCCTCATCCCAGAATTTTCTGCAAATTAAAGAAAAAAAGAAAATTATTATGTGAAAAAGAGTTGGAAATTGGAGATACTTTCTCTCTCTAAAAACCCTTATCTTGATAGTAATGATGGTGAGGGAAATTGAGGAAAAGTCATGCAAAAGAAGTGAAAAAGGGGAAATTTAGAGAGAGAAAAAGATGAAACAAAGGCAGCCCAATCTGTGTTTGCAGTACAATCTGGCTTCGCAGAAATTCATGTATCAGAAAGTTTGTTACATGCCGTGGTCCCTTTTGATTTTCAGACCATGAAATACAAGATTATTTCTTTGAACCAAAATCCCTAATAAAGTACAATAAAATCCCAACATACTTTCTTCATGAACAAAATAAAGAATCTGATCAGATTTTTGTTTTTGTAGGTTTTAAATTGATAAAAATAAAAATAAATTAGAAACAAAATATTATTACGTTTTTGATCTTGAAAAGAATGATCTTGGCCGTCGAGGTATAGGAAAAGAGCTTGATCTAGCTCTCCCATATCGTAAGTGCCGGAATCATTGCTTCTGCAAAAAATCAAGAATTAATTATAGAACTATAAAGATATAAATATATATATATATATAGAGAGAGAGAGAGAGGAGAGAGAGGGAGATATTATTACACGTTGAAGGTTGCAGGAACGGCTGATGAGGAAGATGACTGCATCATACCAAACGAAATCTGATTATTATTCTGCTGATGTTGGTAATGATGATGATGGTGGAGTTGATTCTGCTGCATCTCTAATTCTTTGTTGGAGTTGCTTCTTTTATTTGACTCCATGAGAGGGTTGCAAGTTTAGAGAGAGAAGATGAGGAGAGAGAGTTTCTTTCTCGCTCTCAATTATCTTGATCGACACTTGCCAAACTCATATTAATTCGGCAGGAACTACCCAACACCACCATAAATCATAATCAATATACATACATACAAAATCTAGAGAGAGAGAGAGAGAGAGAGAGAGGGTTCAGTCGGTTATGGTGGAGGAGATGAGAGAGAGGATAGGACCGAAAGAATTGAATTCAAAAGAGGCAAAAAGACAAAGACTATATTAAGGCACCCATCTTTCTCTGAAAATCAAAAAGACTTTCTGCAAAGAAATTTAAAAAAAAGAAAAAAATATAAAAACCTAAGTCTTCTTTCAATATGTTTTGGTGGGTGTTATAGATAAAGCTAAGAAGTCTCTCTCTCTCTCTCTCTCTCTCTCTCTCTCTCTCTCTCTCTCTCTCTCTCTCTATCTAACTTCTCTCTCCAAAACCGATCCACTCGGTGAAGACATTGAAAAACAGCTCAAATATGATCGCCGCTTTTGAGTTTCTTGTCCGACCCTGGACTTGCTGTGGAATTGATCGAAATACCCTCAATTTTACTATTGGCATTTTCATGCAGATTTTCAAACGTACAACTGCGAACAGCGGAAAGGACAATACTTTGAACAGTTTCTTTCACTAAGATGCGTAAAACTCATACACACGACTCATAAAGTGGAATGGGCGTATGGAGGGTATAATTGGAATAAGAAAAATAACTCATACCAAAATACTAGATATTAATATGTTGATTATATTGTAATTTAATAATTAGAATAACGACTCTTTCGTATCACATTGACAGATTAATAATGACTGAGTCGGCTAGCTAGAATATTTTGATGGTGAAGAAGTAAATAAAACATAGTACGCCGATTTCTTGAATTAGGGACAGTATTTCATTCGATGTAGTATCTAAAACGCGAATCATGGAACTTGTTTTTAAGTTTTTCTCTTCAATTAATTAATAGAGTGAGGGAAATCGTTAAAAAATCACTAATTTGTAACCACCAACGCTTAATTTGTTAATTGGATCATAAATTAAGAATATTATATAATTTCAATAGGCTATACGTGTTGTGTTGTGTCACAAGAATAAGATGTTGGCACCTCTTATTTGATAGAGAAAGTCAACTACAAGCCTACAACATATATATTCTTTCGACAATGAAATAATCTATTATCGTTATTTGAGATATGTATTAAAATAATACATTAGCATTTATTTCTAAATTGATAAATTTTTACTATTTTATCTTTCTTTATTTTAAAATTTATATTGAGATAACTTGTGGATACAAAAGAAATTAAATTACAAGGAAAACACAAATCATCCAAAATGTTGCAGGATGGAGAGTGTGCTCACTTTAGGAAAAAGAAGAGCATTTCCACAAAATTTATTTTTACTGAAAAAGGAAATTACAGCAATACACTCCATAGATCTTGTCTCATTTCTCTTTTTTTTTATTCCATAAATATTGTCTTATTTCTTAAAAAATTAAAATTGTGTGACTAAGAATCAATCACAATATAAACAACCAACAATATAAACAACCAACAATTCTCATTAAATCTCTTGCCATAAAGTTATGGAACAACATATGAGAAGAGGGTATAATATAGGAATTTTTCTATCCTAGACCCGGTCCACAACTTAAGTTGTGGACCCGGTGATTATAAAACATGCCACATGGGATGTTCTTGAAATAAAAAAATTCAAAAAATACACAACTTCAATCCTAGACCACAGGTCTTGTAGACCGAGTCTAGGATAGAAAAATTCCAAATCTTGACAAGATTGGAGATTTGAAATTACATGAACATCACATCAAAATTGATATATATTCCATTTTTATGCAAATTATATACACAATATGTAGTTGATTGGACTCAAGCTTCAGATTAAATTGGCATGTAATTATTAAAAACTCTATCTTTTTATTTTGACAAGATTGGTGCGACCATTAAGATACACCTATATATAGGGGCATGATTCTGGACCCTATTGAAACAAATTTGGTGTAATTATAGCCGAGTGTGTTACACATGTTATTAATTAGCAGGACGGATTTAGGATTAAGAATTAGTGAGTGCTATAATTAATGTCCCTATACTTTGACTATGACATTATACATTTAACTAACAGAAAATTAGTTTTTTAAGTCTAAATAATCTCTATGATATATTTAGGCCACCAAATCTTTTTTTAATCTTTAAAGAAACCATTTCAACAGTCAACGGATTGATTTCTTTTCCTAATTATATTAGTCAAACACAATGAACATTTTTATTGAAGTAATTCCTCAAAAAATTGGATTCTCAAAAATAAAAACTAATCATTTCTCTCTTTTATAACGATAAAATCGACGAATCATTATACCCTTAGTTCATTCTACCACTAGTTCATTTTTACGGTAGAAACCCTTTTTCATCTCATTTCATAATAATAGTAAAAATGGTAAAAGCAGTTATAATAGATGGGTAAAAAATCACAAATATAAATGATTGGGCAGACTTAAGATTAATAACCTTTTGCTACAGTTTCTGATTCAATGAATCTAGCTCGCTTAATTTGAATTATTTCTACCCGTTGTTAATTAATTTTTAAAACCTTAGCAGTTTATAAGAGCAACCACAGATTAAATTATTTTAGATGTTGGCGTCTATAATTGGTTTATGTCAACCATTGACACAACTAGTTTAATTACCAACTAATTAATTCCTTTTAGACTTTGATCATTTCTCCTTAACACGAAACTTGACGCAAAAATAAACAGATTAATTATCACCAATTGTTTGAAGTAGAGGTGATTTCTAAAATATTCACCACTCAACCAAAACTCAAAATACCACTTTTGTATTCTATTAACGAAAAACCCGATCGATATGATCGGTATTCATGTCCTTTCTAAAACATATGCTGCTATCATACTATGTCAATTATTTATGTACATAAAATAAATAAAAAACCGAAAGTGAAAAAGTTGAGAGTTCTTTAATCATCTTAATTGTATTATGAATGTTATTAGAAGAGTGATCATTTTATTACTATATGTTATCTTAAACAACTATCTTTGAATAATCTCCATCACATTATTCAAGTTTTGCCTCATATTTTGGACTGTCCCATTATTTAAGTCTTAGATATTTTTTGCTATAATAGCCAAATTCACTAAAAAAATATATAAAAGTAGTCTAACTTTAAATTTATATTCATAGAGTAGTCAATTTATCCAAAATATTTTTACTTTTTTGTCTAGATTAATCTAGTTTCATAAATCCAGTGTTATGTCTCGTATCTCCCTCGACACACCTTAGGGGCTACCCTCGGCACTGCCTTATTCCTTATTCACTTAGTGTATGTGGCCCATATATCCCCATCGGCATACCACAGGCACTGTCTTATTCCTTAGGCACTCAAGGACAGTGTATGCGGGGTGCCTGTAGGCCAAGGGCAGTGTCTATAGTGTGTCGAGGGAGGACATGGGCCATAGGCACTGCATTTACAAAATCACAATAATTCGAATAAAAAGTAGGGAGTATTTTGGATAGATTAGCTACTTCGTGAATATAAATTTAAGGTTTGATTATTTTTGTATTTTATTATGTGAATTTGGCTAGTTTCAAATATTAACATTAAGTCTTTAGTCAAATAAGAAAAGAAATGAGTGAACCATAATCAGTTTAAATAAGAGCTTCCCATCCATTCATACTTTTGTGTCACATTTTGTTCCTTTCCATCAATTTTCTTGATTCTCGTTTCGAAACTTATGAGACTTAATTAATGGGACAGAGGCACTATCAATTGAGACATTTTTAGTCTTATTCAAATAGTTTAAGTTAAACACAAATATAGTCTATCACTATCTAAAAATACAAATATAGCCATAAAAGTACACTCTATGACAAACATAATGATTGGGCGAAAAAGTTGTTAGGGGCTGTTGGTCCGGAGACAAATATCAGGTGTAGAGAGGGGGGGGTGAATACACTTGAGTACCATTTCTTTTTCTCGATGAAGGTCAGCTAAAGCTGTTGGTTGCAACCGATGAACGAGTGCCAAATAAACCTTCGATCACGGGACGAGTGAGTCGGCCTCGAGCTCTCCTACTAACTTTTGTCAAGATTTCGAAACTCAGTCGGAGACTTAAGTGTGCGGATAAGTGTGGGGCCCGGAGTTTGTCTCTTTTTGAAAACGTGTTTTCGCAGATTAAATTCTTTTGGCTGTGCGATTTTAGAAATACGTTTTATGCAAACTTATGATTTTCAAAGGTTTGTATGCAATAAAACAAGATAAAGAACACAAGCGAGTTTAACGTGGTTCGGATACGCAAGATCCTACGTCCACAGATCCGAACGAGCATGATAACTTGTTGATTAGTCCGAGCAAGTCTCAAAGAAGGAAACTGTGCACATGACGGATCCTTCTAAGTTATAGTTCTTAGCGACTTTACAATTCAAACCTAAGTTCGAAAGGGAGCGAAAACAGGTTCTCCAACTAATGAAGGAGTTCTTACAATAAGAACAGCTTCACTAAAAATGAACTCTTTCGAATCTAAGCTATAAATCTGACAATGAGCTTAGGTAGAGTTGAAAGGGATCTAAAGACTCTAGAGAGAAGAACCACAAAAATATTCTAGTAAATGCAGATTCTTCACTGGATGTTCTGATTGAGTTGCTAGAGTGTTTGAGAGCTTGAGCAATTTCCCTTTTTTAATTTCGTGCTTCGCGCTAGTGGAGCTTCGAAATCTTCTCTATTTATAGTCGTGAGCTATGACATATGTCCGTTGGAGACGACGATGCCACGTGTCACAAGCTTCCAAAGAAAACGGCCATTAATTCGAACTTGTTGCAAGCGGGCGGTTAATTACGCGTACATGAGAGCAGGCTTTCTTGTTTGGAGCGAGTAAGGCGTTGTCGGCTTCTCATTGGTCGAGGTTTGTGGTTGGTGAGAATGTCAGAGTTGACCGTTCAAACAACCTCGTATGATCTTCTGCCGAACTTTCGAAAAGACTTAAGTAGCTGGGTCACTTTACGTCGGATACGATGAAGCGCAAAGTCTTTGTCTTCTTGGTCGAGTCGGTCGACAAGGAATGTAACTTCTAAGTAAGTCAGTTGGCGACTGCGAAGGTACTGGGCTTGCATGAGTTCTTCTGCTGATGACTTATCAGCTGCTGGATTGGCTTCTACTGAGGTCTACTCGGTGATGACTGAAGAACGCAAGCGATTACACTGATGACGTGGGGTTCTGAAAAGTATCTTCGACAGAAGATCAGTTCAACAATTACCCCGTACAGGACTTAGACAAGAATATAAAAACGATTACAACAAGTCTAACCTATACATCAGCTAATCCTAACGACACACTGAACTACTGATATCAGCTCGGTTTTGGGATCTTCAATTCCATAGTACTACTATGATTTCCCCCAATTTTCTTTTAACCACGAACAACTGAGTATCATCTACTGACTCATATCCAACAATTTCCCCCTAATTGATGATGCCAAAACCTCTACTTCTAAACTCTAAACATCTTATAAGAAATGCTAAACTACGACGAGCAATTTCCCCCCTTAATCTATCCGAGGAAAACAAACCGATATGATGACTTCAAAACATCAGCAGGTGAGAGATAGGCAAAATCAGAGAAACTGATTGTGAGTGTGTGTCAGATCACTTAGTGATCAGTTGTGAACACACAAAGCAAAATGCTGTAAGACAATGAGTAATTGTCTATCAAGCAATAGGAACGATAGCATATATTGTCAAGAAATTACAGGTTCCTATCACTATTACAAAAGAGTAGAGAAGAGAAAACACTACTGACGCCTGAAGCCTTGAGTGCGCTTCTTGAAATCAGCAGATCTGTCGACAGGAGGTTGCAGACCATAGTATAGGTAGATTCTCTTCCTCAGTGTCTGGACATCCTCGTCGTCTTCAGCTAAGTCGACACTTAGGTCGAAGCGATAAGCTGCAGTTCTGACCTCATCCTCTATTTCCTTTGTACACAGAACTCCGTGCGCAGTTCTAGGAGGTGGGATGCGCCTGAAAGTCGGAGCTCTGAAAGGAATGTTCTCTCTCTTCATAATCTCCAGAAGTTGTTCCCTCAGCTCAGAGTTATAATTGAACAAAAACTCGTCAAAGGCTTGTTCGATAGTTTGCTCACTTGGATAGAATTTCCATACGTAGTAGCCTTTGATAAATTCCTCTTTGAGCTCTTCCCATTGATCATTAACCAGAGCAGGAACCCATTTATCAACATGAAGCACATGGTCCTTTTTGACATAAGGCGCTCTTTTCCTTGATCCTCGTGGGATTTGTCTTCTGGGATCAGCTGCTGGCTTTTGAGATAGGCTCATCATCTTAGCCATATCAGCTATTCTCTTCTTTTCTCGAAGAGCCACTGCCCTACAATCTCCTTTCCTCAGGTTAAGGCCTCGCAGCGTGGCTTCCCACGTGGCACTATCTTCAGCTTCTTGCTCGGGTGTAAGATGAGTCCGATAGTGACTACGAGCAAGTAGCTTGACTCCGTAGTAGAAAGAGTTTTTGCGAACTCCTCCCCGAGCCTTTTTCTTTTCTTCGTCCATGAGACTCTTGCTTCTTCTTTCCTCTGCCCTTAACAACTTTGCCCTTAGGCTTTTTAGCAAGTTGAGCTTCTTCCAGCTGTCGCTCATGGTCCAGCTTGTCTTGTAGTTGTTGGGCTACGCGGAGGTCGAAGGCCTCTTGTTCCGCTTTATATTTGAATTTTCGAGCCGGTGAGGAAGGAGGAGTAGTAGCGTAGCGCAGTCTCCTTCCCCGGCCTGCGGAGGAGCCTGTTCTTCTTCGGACTCTTGCTCAATGAAGTGAGCAACATCTTCTATGTGGGCGAAGAGAAGATGAGATGGGGGTAGGTTCTAGAGGAAATTCAAGTAGCGGAAACCCCCGAAGTATCTTGAGCATTAGCGAGTTGAGGGTTGTTCCTTCCTCGAATACCTTCCCCCGAGTCCGAGCATTAGAGGGTCCTTCCTCCCGACCACCCTCTACTATTTGGACATCGCCCATATCCGTATCGGGTTCATCCTTCATAATACCTTCCCCCCTTTTTGGCATCATCCGCCTTAGAGAGTTGGGTGCGGATGGCTTGAATGTCTCTTTCCACAGTGTGGACTGAATCCTTAATCTGAGTTGCTGTGGATTCGAAGTCCTTGACGAGATCGCAATATAATTCCCGGTCTTTTTCCCGATCGGCTCTTGATGTTTTAAGTCATGCGGTGACTCCGGATGGAGTTTCAGGCGAGCCTCGATCCCGCGATTCTGTCATTTCTTTCTGAATAAGCTTCAGAGCCTCTGCATGTTGGGTAATAACTTTCTGAAGGCTAGAGGTGGCAATCTTATTCCTTTCATCGATTTCGAGGTTAACAGTTGCAAGAGCTTGAGTCAGCTGCTCTGAAAATATCTTCTGCTGATTCTGGAGCAACTGGCGACTCGAGCTTCTAGATCGATTTTCTGAGCTGCTAAGGCTGCCTCAATAATCTCCTGAAGGTTGGGTTGAGGAGTAGGTACCGGAGTCTTTGAGATGCCGGCGGCTATTCCTGTCTAAGCTCGTGTCCGAGCCTTAGTATACTTTGTCCACTTCGGATGGACGTCCTTAGCCAAAAGTCTGTTTTTCTCTCCTTGGCGTCGAATGGCTTTATTTACAGACTTTGAGGACATGGAACCGATAGGTTCTATCTGGTACGAGCTGGTTCCGAGCCTCTGCTTAGAGAACGTGAGGAGCTGCTCCCTACTGTACTTCGGAGCACCTTGAGCATCACCCGATGTATCGGGAAGTGGTGATTTGCTCTTCTCATGGGGAGTTGAACCCTCAACGAGCCTCCCAACTCGTATCCTTGGGTGTCCGATCCTTCCTCTGATTGTTATCATCATCATCTTTCTTATCATCAGCAGGAGGAGATGGGGGTGGAGGAGTGTTACCGGGGACCGACTCTCGCAAGCTTAGAAGGTAAAGCATTGCGGCTCCGAGATCTTCAAGAGTAGCTAAGTCACCGGTTCTCCGTACCCTATTACTTCTTGTAGCTTCGCTCCTCATCGAGCAGGTAGATGATCTGAGTGGGTTTTGATTATGTCTTCTAGAATATCCCAACTCGTAAATCTAAGAAGCATTTGAACCCTAGCCCTGATGGCTATGTCGACTAAGTCTGAGTGCCCAGGCCGATCTCAGGAATATGATCGTGTACGTCAGCTGCGGCACGGAGACGAGTGGTGAGAATAGTTGTCCACTCGGGCCGCGATCTCCTCGGTCGGTTCCCCGACGTCCGACCGTGTCTCCTCGCAGCTAATTACCCGGACTTTATCTTTGAGGGTTGCACCCTCAATGCCGATATCGAGAATCTAAAATCTGCTCTTCTTGAGTAGGAGGAGGAGTGGGTTCAATAACGAGAGGGGCCGAGCAAACCGAGACCTCACTGGTGCGGGTCTTAGTCGGCCCGCCTCTTCTTAGGCACTTCGGTATGCGGGGGCGGAGCGGATGCTTGCTCTCTTTGGCTCGGGTGGCCCCTACCGATAGACTTCTCGATCGCCGCTTTAGTCTTGAACTTAATCGGTTTTACATCGAAGAACTTAGAATCGGCAAACGACGAGTGTCTGCCGAACGAGTTTTCTATGAGGACTGACATCTTAGTCCCATAGAGTAACTTCCCTACACCGGCTAACTTCCTCTCTCCAGTGGGTAGGGTAGTGAACTTCCGGGCTTGGGCCTTCATCTCCGAGACATAATAGTCGGCCCAGGTTCACTTCAACTCCATCATCTATCGCCATCATCAGCTGAATCCTTGGCTTGGATAATTGATCATATGATCCAGTGAGCTCGTTAGGATATGAGAGACTATGTAGGCTAGTCCTCTCGTATTGGGGGAGCGAAAGATTCTTCAGCACGGGGCGACTTGAATGATATATCGGAGCGTCCGCGTAACTTATGAACATATGCGTTTATCTCCTTCTCCTTGTATCCGATAGGAGACATACCGAGTCCGGAAGATCAAACGTCGGCATCGGCGCGTCTCCGACGTTGAAGATTCTCTCGAGTAGTATCCCAACAAGCTTCGATCTACTTCCTTCATTTAGACGAAGGAATATTCCTCGCCTCCAGACGCGAGTGACCTCCAGTTGTAATAAACTTCTACCACTTGCCTAGGTAGATAAGATCTCGGGTGCTTCGTCGCCAGCTCCTGAAGACCAGAACGCTCCAGAGCATCAAACACGGGTTCCAAGAAAGAGATATCAACTTGTCGGAAGGCCATAGTTGGTTCAAACTGAATCCTGGATATCATTATCTCCTCTATATTCTCAGGAACTTGAGATGTCGCCATTGAAATCTGCAAAATAACTTGTTAGCACTTGAAAATAGAGTAAGTTAGTAAGTATTCAGCAGGTTTCAATACATTACCGAGTACTAAAGAGCTTTGAGAGATGCAAAAGTAAGACAGTTAAGATGATTTTTGAGAAAGAAACTGAACGCTTGAAAATAGCTCTTAAGTTGAAAATGGCGAAAAGTGAGGAGGAAGATAGAAGACGAAAGATTTATATATCTGACTAATTATAAATTTAGATCCAACGATCCTATTTTAATCTTTCAAATCTATAGACGGCTGAGATTAAATGTTATAAAAGGAATGATTACAAAAGCCGCCTCAAACATAGACTTACGTAATAAAGGTAAGTGAGAAGACATGCATTAAATGCGCGACGGTACGGCATTAATTACTCGGTTATGCGAATGAAAAGGTTTCCTCTTGACCTTTCCTTAAACTTATTAATGGCGGGAAATAAATGCACATTAACTACTAACTGCGTGCGGCCGATATAATAAATGCGAGACATGCTTCGAAAAGAAATTAAGTATATGATACTATGCAAACCTCTTGGTCGAACTTTCGATCACCGGTTACCGTTATATCGCAGGAGGATGATTGATGTACCGATAAGCACGTTCCCCCTTCGTGCGTACAGTGTGATTCTTCCCATTTGAATCACCGTACGGAGTCTACCGACTTGTCGTCTTCGGTTCCATCTACCGATACCAAATATTTCCATTGTCTCCACGGATCGCTATCGGTAGTTGTCTTCTGCGATGCATTTCGGTAGGATCCATAGACCTAGCTCAACCGATAATTCTCCGAATCGTTCTCGGCTAGTGGTTTGGTCAGTATGTGCGCCCTTTGTTTGTCAGTATGGATCTTTTCCATTCTGATATCCTTCTTCTCGACATGGTCTCTGATGAAGTGGTGTCGGATATCCACGTGCTTGCATCTCGTATGTAGAACTGGGTTCTGAGTTATGGCAATAGCACTGGTGGAGTCACAGTAGAGGGACACTTCATTCTGAATGATACCATAATCTCTCAGTTGTTGTCAAAGCCAAAGGATCTAGGCACAACAACTTCCAGCAGCCATCTACTCAGCTTCAGTAGTGGACGTTGCTATTGAGTGCTGTTTCTTTGAGAACCAAGATATCGACTTGCCGCCTAGAACCGACACGTTCGGAAGTTGACTTACGATCTATCCCGCATCCCGCATAATCAACATCGAATAACTTTGTCGGTATTAGATTATCATCGGCGGGATACCATAACCCAAAGATCGGGTGTTCCTCTCGGAGCGCGAGAATCTTTTTAGCTGAGTCGAGATGACTTCGCTTGGGATCCGCTTGAAATCTTGCGCTTACACCTACAACATAAGTTATGTTAGGTCGGCTAGCTGTTAAATATAATAAAGAACCAATAATAGCTCTATAATCAGTAGAGTTAACAGAAGCTCCCTCTTTGTCTAGATCGATTTTAAAATTCGTATTCATAGGGATTTTGAGCGGCTTCTTTGGAGTCGCAGCCTAATCTTTTGAGAAGGTCTCGAGTGTATTTGGCTTGATTGATGAAGATTCCTTCGGTGATTGCTTCACTTGAAATCCAAGGAAATAATTCATCTCTCCCATCATGGACATCTCGAATTTCTCTTTCATCATCTTCTCGAACCGGCGACATATGATCTCATTTCTGCGTAGAAAATGATGTCGTCCACGTAGATTTGCACCGAGTAGGATGTCATCTCCCGACTTTATGTTGAATAGGGTGCGATCTACTTGTTCCCTTCCGAAAACCTTTACGAAGTAGAAAGTCTGATAGGGTATCATACCAAGCCCCGGTGCTTGTTTTAACCCATACTGAGCTTTCCTAAGTGCGTACACTGATGTCCCTGCCGAGAGCCGGGCGGTTGTTCCACGTAGACTTCTTCCTTCGATGCGCCGTTCGGAAAAGATGACTTTACATCCATCCGATAGACTTTGAAGCCTTGATGTGTTGCGTAAGCTAGGAATAGACGAATGGCTTCCAATCTAGCGGCCTGGAGCGAATGTTTCATCAAAGTCAATTCCTTCCGCTTTGATCGCATCCCTTTGCAACTAGTCGTGCTTTATTTCGACAATGACGTTGTTTTCATCTCGCTTGTTTTTGAAGACCCACTTGGTACCAATGACATGCTGATGTCTAGTCTCCGTCTACAAGCTCCCAAACTTCGTTTTGAACGAACCGGTTCAGCTCTTCTTGCATGGTAATGATCCGGTCGGCATCATTAAGTGCGTCCTCTATCGACCGAGGTTCTTACGTAGATAAGAAACGAGGAAAATAGTGAGCTTTCGCCTTGATTAAATCTAGATCTTGTTCTTATTGTTGCTGATGGATCTCCAATGATAAGATCCGAAGAATGAGCATCTAGCCATGATCGTCCGAGTCCGGCTTCTTCTTACGGTACAACTTCGCGGAATCGGTAGGGAGTGTTAGGCATTTCGGTAGTGCGTTGCGAGATTGCAATATTTCGGTAAGAAGGTTAGGATCCACCGAGTTTCCGGGTTCGGGGGCATTTAGCTCGAGAACATTAATCGTTCCCCCTGAGTTCATATTCTCAGTAGAGGTCTTAGTTACCACTGGGGCTTCCTCATCGATCGATGTTATCTGTTGTTGATTCTGTTTGGGAGAATCAACTAGGTCAGCTACGTCGACTGTTGGTTGAGTCCGAGTTTGTTCATTGTCGACTCATCATCCCAATAATCTTGGATCTTTTCGGCTTTATCGGTAAGTTCGAGATCTTGTAGCTTCTTCGTCGACATCATCGTATTTAACCGTGTATCTTCCTCGTTCTCGGTAACAAATTCATCAAAAACAACATGAGGGCTTTCATCCACACAAAGAGTCCGATAGTTAAAGACTACGAAGGCTTTCCCGACTCGAGAGTATCCTAAGAAAACTCCTTGATCGATTTGCTATCAAAGACCTTCGGCTGATCTTTCCCATTATTGTAGATAAAGCAAGGACGACCAAAAATATGAAAATGAGAAATAGAAGGAATTCTCCCTTTCCATAGTTCATATGGTGTCTTCATGTGTTGCTTGAGTGAGTAGTGAGCGATTCCGAGTGTAACAGGGCGGTGTCGGTATCATCGGCCCGAACTTCGAGGGTAGTCCGAGACTGCGAGGAGCGTTCTTGCTACTTCTTTGAGTGTTCTGTTCTTTCGTTCGAGCAAGTCCGTTCTGGCCGAGGGGTGCGAGCAGTGATGTCTCGTGTTTAATTCCCTCTTTATCGCAAAGATGTCTTAACTACCGAGTTTAGAAACTCTGTTCCTCTCGTCCGAGCGAATTCTTTGAATCTTGATGTCCTTTTCCACACCGAGCTTCTTCGCCAGATTGGGCAACTCGGTTTGAACATCGATTTATTGGCGATGAAGATGACCCAAGTATATCTCGAGTAGTCGTCAATAACGACGGGGCATACTTCTTGCCTCTTATAGTCATCGAAGAGACCGGGTCCGAATAGGTCCATGTGCGGCGGTGAAGGATTCCATCGGTGGAAGGTGACGGAATAGGTGGATTGCTACTCTTTGTTTGCTTTCCCTTCGGACATGCTTCACAATTTCTGTCTTTAACGAACGATTCGTTGGGCGGTCCTCGACTTTGGAGTTCTTGGCTAGCTTGTTCATGGTCTTGAAGTTCGGGTGGCCGAGTCTCTTGTGCCATAGCCATCCCGACTTGTCACCGATTTTGTCTGTGCTTAGTAAGCAAGCCTCGGGTTACGCGATTTTCCATGCCCGCAACATAGATGTTTTTCCTCCGCGATCCCGATAACACTGGTTTTCCCCGTAGATTTATCAACAACATCACGAAACCGGCGTCAAAGATAACTCTGTTAAGATTATCACGAGAATTGACTCACGAAAGGAGATTATGTTGAAGTCCTTCAACATATTTTACTCTTAGGCCCGAAGCGGTCCCCAATGTTCGGCGTTCCGTATCCCCTTGTGTAGCCTTTAGAATTGTCTCCAAACTTCAATTGGGACCATCTTCTTGTACATAGTTGGTTAACGAGTTCTTCCGATATGTCATGTGTCTTGAGCGGCCCGCCGTCCACTATCCATGGGTCCTTATGCACTCGCAAAACAGAAGCATCTTTAGGTACCCTTTGGTTCGATTGGGTCCTTCTTGGTTGGTGGGTGATTTCGGAACCCAAATCTGTCTCGGGACCTTGAAGTCCCGAGACTTCTTCTTCCGAACCTTGTCGGCTTTCTTCTCCACGGGACTTGGAGATACTCGACTTTCTGCGATGATTTTGGGTTCAGGCGCTTTCTTCTTCCGAGTCTTAGCGCTTCTCCTAACCCCGGGCTCATAGTAGTACGAACCATACCGAGCCGGATGCTCAAACAGTGGCTCCTTGTATCGTTCCGCCCATCCGACCTTCTTGATTCCCCCCGAGTTCGATCTCGGTGTCCTGGGCCGGGAACCTTTGGTCGGTTGTTTGTTCTTTGCTCGGGCGAGGTGCGATTACTTTACTTTGTTCTTCGCCCGAGGTGTGGTGTCGGCGGCTTGCACCTTTCCTCCGACGAACCTATCGGCCAGGTGCTTCGAGCTTTTGGAGGTAGAAGCTTCATGGGTGTAGCCAAGGCCTTCTTTCACGGCGGTTGGCCGTTGTGCTCGAGCATGCTTTCTAGTTTCTCCTTTGCTCCCGTGTATTGTTCGGTCATCGGTTCTCTCCGGACCTCATCACTTCTCCCGAGAGAATCATAGTCCTTTTGTACGTGCCGAGAGTTTCGGTCGAGTTGGGCTATTTCGAGTCTCTTTCTCCAAATTGTCCTTGGTCGGGACCGAGATCCGAGTCTCTTGAAGCCGAGACTTAGTCATAAGAGATTCGATCTCTTCCTTGAGTCTTGCAACTAGATCCATCGACTCGGTAGAGACCTGACAATCGAAGAAAGTCTCGATTCTCGGCCTTTACTGTTCTAGTTCATGGATGGTTCTCTTCGAACTCTTGCTCAGCGAATTTGTTCCTCTAGCAGGTCGTCATATGCTTGTACTATGTCCATAGGGTCATCCGAGACCGAGCAAGTGTCGTGTGTGTTGTGTGAAGAGGAGGTTATATTAAGTTTAGAATTTACCTCGGCCTCTTCTCCGGCCATCGAGACCGTTGTTCACCGATTCCTCGGGAACCTTCTCTCCGACTTCAACAGCCTACGAATGCGGCTTCATCCTCGAGAAGAGTACATGAATGTATCCTCTTCAATTGAGTTGTCGGATATCTCTCCGGCTATGTAGGTCTGCCTCTTACGGGCAAATTTATCTCTTCGGCTTGCCGTTCGCTCTTTGAGCGGTGAGAGTTCGGGACGATCGTGCGATAGTGTCCCTCCTTCTTGCGGTTGTAACACGTGGATGTTCTGCTTTGCTTTTTCCACCGAAGCTTTTGGTGGACTAGCAACGAGGCTCCGTGTTCCCGCATTCGATAAAAGTGTTAGATTCTTCCCTTTTTGAATATTCTTTCTTACCGGGGGGAGAATCTGCTGTGATATTTCTTCAGCTTTCTGACTCTCTCCTTTTATCTTTGGTATTTGAGAGCCATCAGTGCGAGCTGGTCAGTACTGCAGACATTTCGAGATGTCTTTGTATCTGCAGGCAGCCTCTTCGCCTTCTTTGGAAGAAATCTTTTTGCCTCCGGTTTCTTGATTTGTTGCCTTGAAGGCATGATCGATTTGAGTGTCAGCTGGAGCACTGGAACACTTCTAAGGTAGACTATGCTCAAATTCCTCCATCTTTAATTCTGAAAATATAACATCAGGAGTTAGAGCATTAAGATCAGAGCGACGTAAATAAGTAGCAAAAGGAAGCCACTTCTGTCGGGGTAGCGCTCTTATGATCTTTGTGTTCATCTCTTTATTTGAGAACACCTTTCCCAGCCCGTTTATTACATTGACTTGATTCGTAAATCTGACGCTCAATTCGTCAGTGGTTTCACTGGGCTCCATCGCAAAGGCTTCGAACTTTTGAAGCTCTAATTCGAGCTTGTTTTCTTTAATCTGAGGAGTTCCTTGGCTCAGTACAGCCAGGGCGTCCCAAAGTTCTTTCGCCGTTTTGCAGTCCTGCACCCTCCCGAGGTGTGAGTCACTGAGCGTTGTCAGTATAGCATTTCGTGCGACTCGGTCGAGGTTATGCAGCTTTTTCTCTTCAGGCGTGAAGGCAGATTTGTCCTTGGGAACCTTCGGACCGATACGAGCACCTTCACCTTCCACTTCAGCGAACTGAACGATGTCTATCATTGGAATGATGGGTCCGGTCTCCAGTACGTCAGTCATGCTGTCGTGCAGCGACGTAAGGTGTGCCTCCATTCTTACACGCCATACCGTGAAGTTCTCTATTGAGAACATCGGCACCATCCTGATACCTGACATGTCAGACATTATGTGTACGAGTATAAGGATGAATGAAGAGATGCTTGTGCAGAGAAAACGTTTTCAAGGATCAGTTCGAGAAGACCAGTATTTCAGAATAGGTGGTCAGTTGAACACCGTGCGCTCTGATACCAATTGTTGGTCCGGAGACAAATATCAGGTGTAGAGGGGGGGTGAATACACCTGAGTACCGTTTCTTTTTCTCGGTGAAGGTCATAAGTTGTTGGTTGCAACCGATGAACAGTGCTAAATAAACCTTCGATCACGGGACGAGTGAGTCAGCTACTGAGCTCTCCTACTGACTTTTGTCAGTACTTCGAAACTCAGTCGGAGACTTAAGTGTGCGGATAAGTGTGGGGCCCGGAGTTTGTCTCTTTTTGAAAACGTGTTTTCGCAGATTAAATTCTTTTGGCGTGCGATTTTAGAAATACGTTTTATGCAAACTTATGATTTTCAAAGGTTTGTATGCAATAAAATAGTAAAGAACACAAGCGGTTTAACGTGGTTCTGGATACGCAAGATCCTACGTCCACGGTCCCGAACGAGCATGATAACTTGTTGATTAGTCCGAGCAAGTCTCGAGCAAGGAAACCGTGCACGGGACGAGATCCTTCTAAGTTATAGTCCTTAGCGACTTTACAATTCAAACCTAAGTTCGAAAGGGAGCGAAAACAGCTTCTCCAACTAATGAAGGAGTTCTTACAATAAGAACAGTTCACTAAAAATGAACTCCTTCGAATCTAAGCTATAAATCTGACAATGAGCTTAGGTAGAGAAGAAAGGGATCTAAAGACTCTAGAGAGAAGAACCACAAAAATATTCTAGTAAATGCGAGATTCTTCATTGGATGTTCGATTGAGTTGCTAGAGTGTTTGAGAGCTTGAGCAATTTCCCTTTTTTTAATTTCGTGCTTCGCGCTAGTGGAGCTTCGAAATCTTCTCTATTTATAGTGTGAGCTATGGCATATGTCCGTTGGAGACGACGATGCCACGTGTCACAAGCTTCCAAAGAAAACGGCCATTAATTCGAACTTGTTGCGGCAGGGCGATTAATTACGTACATGAGAGCGACTTTATTGTTTGGAGCGGGTAAGGCGTTGTCGGCTTCTCATTGGTCGAGGTTTGTGGTTGGTGAGAATGTCGAGTTGACCGTTCAAACAACCTCGTATGATCTTCTGGCCGAACTTTCGAAAAGACTTAAGTAGCCTGGGTCGCTTTTACGTCGGATACGATGGGCGCAAAAGGCTCTGTCTTCTTCGGCCGAGTCGGCCGACAAGGAATGTAACTTCGAGTAAGTCGGTGGCGCTAACGAAGGTGCCGAGCTTGCATGAGTTCTTCTGGCGATGACTTATCAGTGGCTTTGGATTGACTTCTGCCGAGGTCTACTCGGTGATGATCGAAGAACGCAAGCCGATTACACGATGACGTGGGGTTCCGAAAAGTATCTTCGATAGAAGATCAGTTCAACAATTACCCCGTACAGGACTTAGACAAGAATATAAAAACGATTACAACAAGTCTAACCTATACATCAGCTAATCCTAACGACACACTGAACTACTGATATCAGCTCGGTTTTGGGATCTTCAATTCCATAGTACTACTATGATTTCCCCCAATTTTCTTTTAACCACGAACAACTGAGTATCATCTACTGACTCATATCCAACAGGGGCCGATTGAGGGCCGATCTCCATCGGCCCTCAACATGTTAAAAAAAATTTAATGAAGGATCATCAGTCCTCAACATGCAAAAAAAAAAATTGAGGGTCGATGTATCGGTCATGAGATTGATGCCTCCATCGGCCCTCCATAGGCCTATTCATTATTTTTTATTTTTTATTTTTTAAAAACATGTTGAGGGTCGATGGAGATCGACTCCTGACAAAAAAGAAAATTTGAGGGTCGATGTATCGGCCATGAGATTGATGCCTCCATCGGCCCTCCATAGGCCTATTCATTATTTTTTTTATTTTTTAAAAATATGTTGAGGGTCGATGGAGATCGGCTCCTAACAACTTTTTCGTCTCAATCATTATATTTGTCATAAAATGTACTTTATGACTATATTTGTGTTTTTAGATAGTGATAAGCTATATTTGTGTTTAACTTAACATATTTAGCTTAACTCTGTTTATTAACACCTATCAATTTATTTAATTGTCTTTTCAAGTATAATTAAAACACATAAAAGCATCAATATTGACCAAAAGTATTAAAGGAGGAGACATGGATTGATTGATGGGATATATTTAACCTTTGGTTGGTGTATGATATCTAGGCTAAATTTAGCAAAAACAACCCTAATTTTGATTTGAACTTTAAATGCCATACAAATTGTCTCTATTCCTTTTGCTAAATTAATCTCATCAACACAATTAACAATTTTGAAAAAAGAGTCAGCATTGGGGCCCACGAGCCCTCTTTTCTTGGTTTCCATTTTTGGAAAATTTTGAAATAATTGGGAGAGCTTTTAGCCATGGGAATTGTGACCTCGACGGTCTTGTCTTTCATATTTTTCTTCGTGGCTGACATGACTATTCTTCCGATACATGTTTCGATTCAATTACGTGATCTCGATTGGTACGTTTGCATTCATCATGTATTTCATGAGTTTTTGCACAAGTTGGAGTCATACTAGAAGTGTTCGTTTGTATATACATGTGATAATCGATAAATGCAAAGCAATGAGTAATTCCTTGTAAAAGAGTTTTGTTTGGAGTTCCGACCATGCAACTCGTTTCGTGTTATCGAAATTGCAGATCCCGCCTTCTAATTTTAATTTTTGTTTTACACCTATTTATTTCTTTGAAAGATTATATTAACTTATTATAAGATAATAATAAGAATTAATTAGGCATACATTTCATTTACACTCTTTAAAGTTATTACAAAAATATTAATAATAAATAATAAAAAATTATTTAATGATGGGCTCCCAACTGAAAATTGTGGCTCATTACAGAAAAGTTCTCTAAATTGGACCCTTAAATAGATGCCCAATCTAATAATACTAATCAACATCGACCCATTATACTAAACCCTAATAAATGGGCCTAAAAGTATTGGGTTTTACACTTTTTTTAAATTAAAAATTGAAATAAAAGAATCATTCTAAAAAAATTAATCAAGAAAGTATTATGAACCGCTGAAAGTTGATCTAAAAGAAGAATAAAGAACAAAAGCATCTTCATGAACCTTGTTCTTGACTCTTGATTTCCATTTCAAACACTAGCTGTGTAATTAGGTTTTTTTTGACCTGTAATGGCATCTCATCTTGTGATTTGTGAGAACCTACAAAAGCTAAAAATGCAACTCTGTTTCAAGTGTGATGTGAATTGTATGCAACCGTTATTCGAGTTGTGCACGGGAAATTAAATGCTTATAGTCTTTCAATGATGATTTTTAGAGGCTAAAACAAAATATTTTCATACTATTTTTTTTTTATGATTGCATAATTACTCTGCAATACAAAACCGAAGATATAGAGCTCCAAAATTGATAAGATCATGTATTCATGTTTGTAACATTGTATTTCTGATTTTGTGATTTGATGTTTTAGCCGTAACTTCAAAATTGATATGTAGGATTTTGATCATGGCAACTCAAGCACCGCCTAATCGGGAGGAGTACAAAATCAAAGACACGAAGCCGCAGCTGGGGGAGCGGTGGCCTCACGGCGGCGTTCGCGGCGGCGGAGGGTGGATCACCAGCGACCGCCTCACGAGCACCTACGATCTCGTGGAGCAGACGTATTACCTGTACGTCCGCGTCGGAAAAGCACAGAATCTCCCGGCCAATCCGGTCACCGGAAACTGCGATCCGTACGTCGAGGTCAAGCTCGGCAACTACAAGGGGAAAACGCAGCATTTCGAGAAGAAGACGAATCCGGAATGGAATCAAGTCTTCGCCTTCGCGAAGGAGAAGATTCAATCTTCAATTCTTGAAGTTTATGTGAGAGACAGAGAGATGGTGTCGAGAGACGATTATCTCGGAAAAGTCGTCTTCGATCTGAACGAGGTTCCGACTAGGGTTCCGCCGGATTCGCCTCTCGCGCCGCAGTGGTACCGCCTCGAGAATCGCCGCGGCGAGACGAAGGTACGAGGAGAAGTAATGGTGGCGGTGTGGATGGGGACTCAAGCAGACGAAGCCTTCCCGGAGGCTTGGCACTCCGACGCCAGCTCCGTCTCCGGCGAAGGCGTGTACAGCGTGAGATCAAAGGTGTACGTCTCGCCTAAACTGTGGTACATCCGCGTCAACGTGATAGAGGCGCAGGACGTCGAAGCAGAGGATAAAACCCAGCCTCCCCAGGTATTTGTAAAGGCCCAAGTAGGGAACCAAACACTCAAGACCAAACTATGTGCGACACGCTCGACTAACCCATTCTGGAACGAGGATTTAGTCTTCGTAGCCGCGGAGCCTTTCGAGGAGCAGCTCGTGATCATAGTCGAGAACAAGGCCAAGGCCAAAGACGAAGCAGTCGGGAGGCTGAGTCTGCCTCTCAACCGCTTCGAGAGGCGGCTCGACCACCGCCCCGTGAACTCCGAGTGGTTCAACCTCGAGAAGTTTGGGTTCGGTGTTCTCGAGGGTGACAAAAAGGAAGGAGCACAAGTTCTCGACGCGGGTACACCTCCGCGTCTGTCTCGAGGGCGGGTACCACGTCCTCGACGAATCGACCATGTATGTAAGTGATCAGAGGCCTACCGCTAGGGAGCTCTGGAAGCAACCAATCGGTATCCTCGAAGTCGGGATCTTGAGCGCGAACGCGCTCATAGACCTAAAACCGAGCACAAACTCGTACTGCGTGGCAAAATACGGCCAAAAATGGGTCCGAACACGAACCATAGTGCAAAGCACTAACCCTAAATGGAACGAGCAATACATATGGGAGGTTTACGATCCTTGCACTGTCATAACCCTAGCCGTGTTTGACAACGCCCACCTCGGATCGAACAAGCCCGGTAAGGATTCGAGAATCGGAAAGGTAAGAATCCGATTATCGACACTTGAAACCGATAAAATCTACACGCACTCATACCCACTACTAGCCCTCCAACCCAGTGGCCTAAAGAAAATGGGGGAACTCCAATTAGCCTTTAGATTCACTTGCCTCTCATTAGCCCACTTAATCTACCTATACGCCGGCCACTACTTCCTAAAATGCACTACATACACCCATTCACAGTTAGCCAATTAGATAGCTTGAGGTTTCAAGCCATGAACATTGTAGCCTCCCGCCTCGGAAGGGCTGAGCCGCCCCTCAGAAAAGAAGTCGTCGAGTACATGCTCGACGTCGACTCCCACATGTGGAGCATGCGTCGGAGCAAAGCCAACTTCTTCCGAATCGTCTCCCTCTTCTCCAGCCTAATCGCCTTAAGCAAGTGGCTAGTACAAGTTCGCGAATGGAAGAATCCAATTAGTACAATTCTACTACACATTCTCTTCTGCATCCTAATCTGCTTCCCGGAGTTAATCCTCCCAACGATCTTCCTCTACATGTTCTTAATCGGGTTGTGGAATTTCAAATCGAGGCCGAGGCACCCTCCGCACATGGATCCGAAGCTCTCGTGGGCGGAGGCGGTCCATCCGGACGAGCTGGACGAGGAATTCGACACATTCCCGACTTCGAAAGCGGTGGACGTGGTGCGGATGAGGTATGACCGGCTGCGGAGCGTGGCGGGGCGGGTGCAGACGGTGGTGGGGGATATTGCGACGCAGTGTGAGAGGCTGCATGGGCTGCTGAGCTGGAGGGATCCGAGGGCTACTAGCGTCTTTGTGGTGTTTTGCCTTGTGGCGGCGGTGGCGCTGTATATCACGCCGTTTAAGATTGTGGTAATGTTAGGTGGGTTCTTTTGGCTCAGGCATCCGAGGTTTAGGAGCAAGATGCCGTCGGCGCCGAGCAACTTCTTCCGCCGGTTGCCGGCGAGGGCGGATTGCATGCTCTGATAAAACAGAGGTCCTCTGTTTAAGTTGTATAATGTATATCCATTCTCTGCGGAATGCATTAACATTGCGGATTTGGTCGGTTAACCGATCAAAACCGAATCGGAAATACAGTACTTTTCGATTTGAAAAATAGCTTGAGGAAGTTTTGTAATTTTTGTATTTTTCGATTTTCAAATTAATGTTACCCATTGAACCAACTAATTTAATGTACTATCTCGGTCCCATTGTTTAAGAATTTGTTAAATATATACTACCTCTGTCCCGCTATTTCCGGCACATTTCATTTGAGCATGGAAATTAAGAAAGTAGATGATTATATGGGTAGATGATAAAGTAGGAAAGAAGATGAGTGAGAGTAAATGATAAAGTAAGAGAGAGAAAATAGTAAAGTAAGAGAGAAAAATGATAAAGTAAGAAAAAGTAGGAGAAATAAAATGGTAAAGTATGAGAGATATGATAGTTATTTCCAAATTAGGAAATGTGCCAGAAATAGCGGGATGCCCATGTCGGGAAAGTGTGCCAGAAATAGCGGGACGGAGATAGTATTATGTGATGTACTTATATTCAAGCTATTATTAATTAGGTTAGAATGACTTGCAGATTTAATAAACACGTACGTCTAAATTGGAATTAGGTTTACGTTCTACGTTTATGGTATCAAGTCGGCAAATGAATTGAATAAAATACATGAATATAACAAAATTTATGAAAATCTTAATCAGTATTGTATTATGCGTTGTAAATTTTTCATTACAATTAAGGTTAATCTAAAATTGACGTAACTAAACTATTTTAATTCGGTTCTATATGGTTCTGCAAAATAGATTATGAATTTTGAGTTCATTTTACATCTCCTGATAAAAGTAAGTTTAATTTCATTAATCTAATGTTCTTTAGCATGGTTCGAGCCTTTTTTTTTTTTTATAGTTGGAAGATCAATTTATTTTTATTTGAAAATTTATAAAATTGTACTCCCTCCGTCCCGTTTGAAACGATCCGTTTCAAATGGGTACGGGAATTAAGAAAGTTGAAGATAAAGTATGAGAGATGAGTAGATGATAAAGTAAGAGAGAGAAGATAAATGTGATAGTGAGAAAGTAGATAATAAAGTATGAAAAAGAAAATAATTATTATAATGAGAGTAGATAAAATAGGTGAGAGAAATGATAAAATATAAGGAAGTTATTTCCTTTTTAAGAAATGTGTTATTTCAAATGGGACGTTCCGAAAAGGAAAACAGGTCGTTTCAAACGGGACGGAGGGAGTATATTTTATTCTAAATTGATGATATAACTGAAAATGAAGGAACGGCTCGCCGATGTGCCATATGTAAGTTCGTAAAGCAATATTTGCGCGGGGACCCGATTAACTGATTACGGGTCGGGTCAGCCCCGAAGTGCTATTTCACTGGCAATAAAATCAGAACGTTATACTCACTCTCGGTAACTTCGATTTCTGCATCTGCCAGATCCACGCGCCGCCGCGATGACGGATTCGGACGCCGCCGGCGAACAGCAATTGGAACCACCATCACCGTCCACCCCGTCCTCTGCACTCTACCTCCACCCGCGTCGGGAGCCATTCGAGCACGGCCTTCTACCCATCCCCAAACTCATCTTCACCGATGGAGTGCAGACTCTATCCAATCTCAAATACGCTCTTCTCGGATCGGATTCGAATTACCGGGTGAACTCGGAAACCCTAGCTAGAGTCCTTCAAATCAGCGTCGAGCATTCGCGTCTACTGATCGAAACCCTATCCGCTGTATTGCATGACGATTCGGATCCTATTGTGAAGGCTAGAGGTCCGGAGGAGATTGATGGAGCCGGCGTGAATGTGTTGGATTTGCTTGTTTTCTTGTACATACAGAATTATAAGAGGTTGCTGCCGAAAGGGCACAAGGATTCTGCTGCTGTTGCTGATGTTTGGCCGTCTACGTCGGCTTTTGATGGATTTTTATCTGTGCTGTCGCCATTACAGGTGATAAATTTTCTAATTTTGAGTTGGAGATTTGGGCATTCTTGGTTGTTTATGGGTTAATTGAGTTTGTTTTGTTGTTTCTCCAATCTTTTATTAATATGCATCTCCCTGTACTATAGGCAAGGTTGATTTTGTAATGTGGATTGACTGTATAGGAGTTAAAGTTTATTTAAATACTTTGCATGTATCTAAGACTGAAATTTGCGTCCATATTCATTCCCTGCCTTGGTTAGTATGTGGAAATTATTGCATTGGATAAGAATCTTCTATCCTCTGGCCATTACAAACTTGTTAGTCTCATTACCCAACAAAATTTCTACACTCATGATATGATAGAATTTAACAATTACAGTAGGTGTAGCAAAATGAAGGTACCCACTCCTTAATGTGATAGTGTTGCAAGTCCATTATGTTAATTTATTGCCGTTGTCAGTAAGTATAGCCCTTCCTGTTCCAGTTGGTGCGCAGCAACAGCCGTAGATTTATGCCATCCCAAGCAGATGAAGAGGCTCATCGGTTATCGTATCTAGAAAAACACCTGGGCAACATTCTGTCCCTCTTGGCAGATGCTGCAGAAGGGGAAGGTGACGAATCTATGGTATGTAATGTTGTTGCCAAAACCTGCACCCTTGTAGAACTGGTTTCCTAAAAAATTTTAAGGGGCATGAATCTTTATTGGGTTTTTGTTGGTGGAGGTTCACCTATCACTAAACTTGAGTGTTGCATTGAACGGTTGAGTTATTTTCTCTTTCAGGTCTTATCTGTCGATAAGTTCCAACATCTCGGATTTCTAATGTATTTTGGGGAAAAGGAATCTGAGCTAATTCCCTTAAGCCAGAACGCTCCATTTTTTGCAAATTCGGATCCTGACATGCCTGCATCTCCTGTTCCTGCACCACAAGTTCTAGATTGGCTTCTTCAGAACATATCCTCTGCCCAAGAACATATTGCTGATAGAGTATCTACAAAAGAAAATGGGCCTAGTAGTTCTTCTGAGCAAGATGTTGCAATGACTGACAGTGGGGCAAGTTCTGCAAAGCCCTCAAGCAGCGTTAGAGGTTCAAGTTTAATTGAGGGGATATCTAAATCATCTTGTGTAAAGCAAGCATCTGATCTTAAGGGCACATCTGTAAAGGTGAATATTGTTCCTTGTTCTAGTCCAACTGTCCCTTCTTTCTACTTTCAGTTTTGTTGCAAAAGAATTCCAAATTTGAGTTCTCATAGATATTCTGGTTGTTTTTTATTCTCCACCTCTCTTAGGAGCACACATCAAACTGAGGTGCTCTCTCTTAATTTAGTGATAAGTATCATTGAAGTATTATCTCTATAAATAGGCGAGGGCATAAGTTGTTATGCGTTGAAAAATAAACTAGTAAGGATCTATACTACTTGTATTTCATTGTCTTTCAGCACGAAGTCTTCATTTGTTACATATCATGACATGCTGGAGAATTGGAAACTGATCCTTCATCTTTTGGTATGCGAAAAACATATTATTGTGAGTGACGTCATAAAGAAAAATAAGGAAGAAAATTGACAACCTTGGGTCGACCAGTTATTGGTTACATTAGATGCAGTTTACTCTGTTTTATTACATTCCTCTACATCTCAGTTCTGGGTAAAATTTCACCCTTCTTGTATGTTCTGTTGATTTCCCCCCTCAGGTTGTAAATTGCCATGAATCAGTAATTTACATCTTGGCACCTTTGAAATATGCAACCGTCTATGGATGTTCTGATGCAACTATTGTCCTCGGAGCTGTAGGCAAGGTAGTGATCTGTCGAAGCTCACAACATGACTTCATTTTGTACATATGGAGTATGCTTATTTTAAATGTTCTTGTAATTAAATTTGCTCATATTTGCCGAACTATTGTCCTACAGGCCGTTAGAGTTGAACACTGTGAACGTGTTCACCTTATCACTGCAGCCACACGTATCTGCATTGCGAACTGCCGTGAATGTATATTCTTCTTAGGGGTTAACCAGAAACCCCTGATTGTTGGTGATAATCACAAGTTGCAGGTGAGACTTGCCGTATGTTAGTGTTAAACCTATCTGTGAAGCTAAAAATTGTCTTTTGTCCTGGTGATTTATTAGTTATTTAGTTTGGTGTTGAGTGCTTATTGCATAAATCCTAATTTAACCTTAAAAAAGTTTCCAATATGGTTTTTCTCATTTTTCTGTTATCAACTTTTGATTGGGTTGTCATCTCACTTATTAATATGGTTGTCATCAGGTGGCTCCTTATAACACATTCTACTCACAACTGGAGGAGCACATGAATCAAGTTGGAATTGATCCTAACGTCAACAAATGGAATGAACATGTGGCTCTTGGAGTGATTGATCCGCATGATTCACTATCCCATCCTGCTGGTGGATCAGATACCCAAGCTGAGTCTGCCATGTCCCTAGATTCAGACCACTATACTAATTTTGTGGTAGGTGCTTTATCTAATGGAACATTAGTGGAGTATCATCTACGGTTCTGCACTGTTTATATGATTCTGATCTTTCAGTAGTTTCGGTTTATAAATAGCTCATGAAACCGGATGTATTTATATTTTTATTAAATTTAAGATGTCTCCATACTTTCTGAAAATTTCGCGAAGTCCTAATATGCATTTCCATTATCAGATTCCAAGCTCGTTGGCAAGTGAAGAAGTTGGTTCGACGAAAGTTAACCCCTTCCCTTTACCTGATCCTTACCTTGCATCACAACAGAAAAATGTATGTTCTCGTGATTCATCATTCATGTTCTGTACCTCATTATGAATCTTAGCCATTTGTTCTTTGATACAAATATGACATGGTTGTTTGTTTCTTGGCTTTGATTTCCAGCATAAAAGTCTTGAAGAAGTTAAGGAACTCCTGAGTAAAACTGAACTTGATGAGAACCGGAAACGAGAATTGGCTACTGCACTCCATACTTGTTTCAAAGACTGGCTATGTGGTAATAATGCCCACATTATCCAATTTCTTTACTAAATCATACTTTGAAATGTGTACTTTGGTTTTTTATTTCGTATTTCCTTCAATAATTTGCATTCTTGCACCTAATTTTGTTAGTTCTACCTCTTATAGACATTATGTTATGACTGACATGCAGATATCCCAGTTGTCTTGATACACACTATATAACTGCAAGCATGATTGATTTTCTCTTTCCCTATTTGCATGAATCAACAGCATCTGGAAACATCCGGCAGCTCTACTTCTTGCAGGGCGAATAAGAGCATACGCTGTAGGGAGAACAGAACAAATGAAGTTCAATTTTCCACCATTTCCTCTCAACTATTATTCAGGCTTTTCAAGTTCCTAACTTACCATATTTGTTCATCTGGGGGCTGCTAAGACTTTGAGGTTGCCACGTCAGATTCGTTCGTAGAATTCAGCTGCCATGATCATACAGGCTAGTTTTTGAGCTTACCTGTCTGCTAACACATTATATGTCATGTAGTTCAGTAGTTGTGAAACTTAGTCTATCAACAAGGAGATCGATCCTTTGGCTCTGTTCCACAAGAAGAGTAGAAAATGTAACAAAATATTGTTTGTGCTCCTGACCTCAGAAAGAAGCTGCTGTAAAACTGCAATTTTTTGTTCAATGAAATGGCCATTTCGCTTGCACTTCTCCATGTATTGAATTCCCTTAGGGTGTTAAAATATCAAGGTTTTATTGACGGGCACTTTTCATGTTCAAAATCAAACTTGTAATGGTTAACATGAAGGCAGATTAATTTGCGCTTATTATCTAACTATGGTTGTCTCGTTGCTTTTGGCACGTCGATTAAGAAACTTGGTGAAAGTTATAACATTTTTCCTTTGAAAAACCAGTATTTGAGGGATTCTTTTCTAGTAAAACACCATCCTGTTAGCTGTAAATTAAATTGGCTAAAATAGGGTTTTATTTTTCACCTTTTTCCTCTGTGGCAGAGGCAAACTAGTGTTTATTGCTCTTTTCTTGGCTACTGATACTACTAGTAATCATAAACTCACTATCAGTAAACGTTAAGAGTTGGGACTTTATTATTGCTGCAACACAAAAAAACTAAATTTAACTGGACTCAAATTTTACAGAAGGAAAAAAAAAACTAATTCTAGCATAAAAGAAAGAAACGTGACTAAAACTAAAAATATCTAGACAATTGCATTTTCAATGGATCAATCACAAACAATTACTCCCTGTTCAAGAAAACAAGAAAAACCAGTTGCAGAAAATCCAAACAGTCAACTTTACATGACATGCCATTGCCAATGATTTTAACCACAACTTTATGTAGAGATTAGTATCTCTGGAGAATCTAAAGAAAGTAGAGAAAGTTTATTTAAACTGGTCATTCATCATCTGTAATGGTAAGAAGGGGGGAGCCACCACAAAGAAAGCCCAGTACATTAATGTCTCAAAAAGAGCTTAACAGGAACAGGAACAGCGGATGCAGTAACTAGTTGGCATTCGGACTAGGCCTTTTCTCTCGGGTGTAGACATAATTTACCCTGCCAGTCTCCCTTTTCTCAATTCCTAGTATTTCAATGATGGCAGAAGTGGCGGCAAAGGTACTTCCTGCAGACAAAGCTGATGAAATGCTCCTCCCTGCATAAATATTGATATTTGTTGTCAAAGTTGAGACCAAATTTATTTGAAGCATATAGGCCTTGTAATTTTAAAAGAAGCAGAAGGAAAAGCACTAATGATTCTAGCAAGCATGGGTCAATTAGATTTAGATGAAATAGAACAAATGATAAAAAGTTTATGCGACATCTTAGACAAACAAATAAACTAGACTGTATATTATCAAAAGATGTGATCACTAAATGAACAGGGAGACCGGAAAATTATGGTAGACACCTTTTGTTGCAAGGTACACAGCCATCAATATGTGAAGAGCAGATTCCATGTTGGCTGAATTAATCATCATTTGATCAGGTTGATGTTTATCCCTGATAACTTAAAACATGTTTTCTAGGTCCATTTGACATAAAATAAACCTTAGTCATACCCCTATTGGATCTCCCTCTGAGCCCTTGAGACCAGAGCCTTTTATATTCAGCCGATAAGTTTGGATGCAAATTAAAAAGAATGAGGGGAAAAACAAATCAGGTGCTACCATCCTCTCAAATTTTGCTCCATTAAAATAGTTTAAATGATGTCTTCTATTCTTCATCTTTTGTTTCTTAAATATGCTTAAACAACAACAGTTTCTCAGCATTGCAAATAACTGCCAATTCCTACTGATAAAATTTCAACAATAATAGGTCAAACCATCAACTTTGAGCAACTTTTTGGAAAAAATACTGCATAGACATCTCACAACGAAATACAAAAAAAAATAAGCAAGAAGAATAGTTTACCTTTCAAACCAAAGACAGTAGCACCAGCAACAAACCCTCCAACTGCTCCATTAATATAGTCTCTTTTCATACGCTGATTCTGCATTAGCTGCTCACCCGCCATGTAGAGTCCACCTACAGCAGCAAATGTCCCTCCATGGTTACCCATCATCCTCAGTGTCCGCATCAAACCAGGAAGTGCAACTCTCCTCTCAACGCGAGGTACATCATGCCAAGTAGCAACAACCAAACCCCAAATGGTACCAGCCACAAGCCCTGTGGTTGCCCCTTTTAACGTTTTCACAATAGAAGAATCTTCATCTTCCAATTTCTTAAGATCCTCAATATCCATTTTAGGTATCTTTGGATTAATCCAACAAAAGTCTGTACAACACAGACGAAATCAACATTCAGTCCTCATAATATACTATTCGATTTTTCAAGAACAAGACGTCCAATACAAGAACTCAAAAGGGAGATTAATATGACAAGCACTCAAAAAATAGCAATAGCTCAACACAGATATAACATTAACAGTTTGAATCCATGTTATACTCCCCCCGCCAACTTTTTCGGGGATGACTCAGCCAGGACAATTATGTACGTCGTTCTTGGAACTCAGACTTAGGTTAATAACGGAATTGAAATAAAACGTAATTTCTTCAGGGGAGGAGAAGCAGACTGCAGCCTTCCATAAAAACATGTAAATCAATTTCTCTCAAATAAAAGAAATAAAAAATATATCGGTCCTATATCGAACAAACATGCTATCCCACAGAGTTTCCAAGATATGATCAAAGGTTCTACAATTCAAATGTACAAAAACAATCAATTACACTAACTAAACAAAACTGGCAGACGAGAATCCAAGAAAATGTCGTCTTCATATTCAAGCCTAATTGATATTTTTTTCTAATCGGAGTCTCAAACCCTAAAAACAGAACTGATACAGCTTCTCACTACAAACTGAAAAGAGGAATGAAGGGTAAATACACAAACCGATATGCACTACTCCAGTGAACCCATCCGAGAGAAGAAGCTCACCTGATGAAAATTAGAATTTCAGATCTTCCCGAGAGAGAGAGAGAGAGAGGGAGTAGTGATGAAATTGATGAGGAAATTGACTCTAAATATGTGGGCCTTATTGGGCTTTATTAATACACGAACTGGGCCCAGAAACTGGCTGACATTAAAAAATCCAATTGTATGAGGCTTCGTAAAGCCCAATTCCAAGGCTCGATTTTCATTTTTCATTCAAAAAAATTCTAATCTTAATTGGGAATATCAACTAAACTATATGATTGTAATTGTTCGAATGCATAATATTTGGCTATAAACCAACCACCTGAAGCGACGTATTTAAGGTAATGATATTTCTTTCTTACTATCCTCGTCATAAAAAAAATAAATATCATTTCGCTAGTGTTGCTTTTTTAGACTGGATAAAATAGTTGAGGGGATGGCAGAGTGGTTGAGGTGAGGTTTCCCGGGACCGACAGGTCATGGGTCAAATCTTCCCAAAAGTAATTCAGGGGGGCGCAACCCGAGGGCTCAAATAAAAAAAATAAAAAAAATAAATATCATTTCGCTAGTGTTGCTTTTTTAGACTGGATAAAATAGTTGCTAAAGGGAAAGCCATTGTTCAACTTTTTATACATATCCATCCAAAAATGATGTCAGAAATTGCTTCAAAACATTGTCATCCACAACAGCAAGAAGATTAGACAGAATAGTAGCTCTGGGTGGGTGATCCAAAGAACCGAGTATTGGTTGATCTGAAAGACCTATCAAAGTCTGCTTCAGCAACATCAGCAGCAGTTGGCTTCAGCAGCCTCCCAAGTGACTCCACAATCTCACCTATTGGAGGCCTAAACTCCTGCTCAGCCTATCAGAGATGATGGTTAACTTTCTACTTTCTTAATGTTCAACTACGACCTACATTAAATACCTGGATACAGAGAGTCACTATATCAGCAAAGCGAGAGAGCGACTTGGAGGGGATCGTGTTCTTAATAGGAGGGTCGACCATCTGCGCCAAAGACGCGCTGTCATGAAGCCGAGATGAGGCCCATCTCACAAGGGACTGCTCTCCTGATCCCCTTGAACTGCACACACACAACACATTACTCTATCAGAAAACAGCAAATGGGAAAGTTTTTACACTTGTGTTAAAAGGCTTTCTCCCAGTCAAAAGGCTTTCTCCCAGTCAAAAGCTCTAGCAAAAGCACCCCAAATGCATACACATCAGCCTTGGTGTTACCGGAGCTTGGTTGAATGTCTTCTGGTGCAATGTAGCCACTGTCAGCAATAGTCATTTCAGAAGCCTGCAAATGCATCATACTTAACAGTTTTAGACCAAGAGAGAGAAAGAGAGAGTAGCTGTCATATTATACTACTACTAGTGTAATACAAGAAATTATCAGATAAAAGAAAAAATACACAGAATTATCCAAATTTATAAAGCATCTCCTAACCTTTTTCAATTAAAAATTCACCTTCTTGTATCATTGTAATCAAAACAAAACATCATTTGCATAAATTAGTAATAGTAGAAGTTGAAGGCATATACCTTTAGCTTAACTGTGTTTCTAGAAAGGGGTCTAAGTATAGCAAGTCCACAGTCAGACACATGGGGCTTGAGCTCTTCATCAAGTAAGATGTTAGCAGCCTTTAAGTTGCTGTGGGAAATAGGCGGCACAAATGATGTATGCATGTAACTGAGAAGCAAAATAAGCAATCATTATGTTGTATCAGTTGATTTAAGGGATGGATTACTTAAAAAATGAAAAAGTAGTTATGTTAACTTACTCAAGAGCTCGTGCTACGCCAAGAGCAATCTGAAGGCGTACAACCCAGGGCAGTGGCTTGGAGGGAACACAGTGCAAAGCTTTATCGAGCGTGATGTTTCTGATAAATTCATACGCAAGGAGGTGCTGGCCGTGCTCCATGGAGTAACCAAGAAGTGTCACAATGTTAGGGTGCTTCAAATGTGATATGTTTTTAATCACGTCGAAGAATTGTTGCTCTTCGATGATGGATAGAGGTACTGTCTTTATGTTCTTCACAGACACAACCTACCAAAAGACAAAAAAATATATGTATAGGGTTTCAAAAATATCATAAACTTGAAGCATGCTGAGTTTAATTTCATTATTATATTTATACCATTCCATCTGGAAACTGTGCTTTGTAGACAGAACCAAGGGACCCTTCACCAATGAAGTGTTCTTCAGCAAAGCTGTTTGTTGCCATTTGAAGCTCTTCTATGGTGTACACTTTTGGAACAGTTCCCATTTTACTCTTGGAGAAGCTTTTTATCTTGGGTAGCTTCATTGTTCTAGTACGAACAGGAGGCAAGCGCGAAGGGGTGATCATCGGAGAAGAGCTGAAGCCTGATGTATGGGGACTGCCTTGTCCACTCATCGATGTATAATCTACGCCATAGAAAAATTGTAGAAGTGAAACATTATAACTGAATAGCATTGAACTGCAGAAAACCATTTGTGAGATCAAGAAGTAATATGTTACATGTATTTTACCTTGAATTGAATCAGTAGGCCGGGTTTCCATTGACTCTTCATGGCCCAACGAGCTTCTACGTTTCTTCACAAAGGACCGTTGCTTGTATATAAAAATCATAAGAGCTGCCAATGATGCAACAAGAAGGATTCCACCAATTGCTAGAACTATCCCAGCTGCACTTGATTTCTTCTTTCTTTGAGAGCCTTCTGTTTGAGAAGGAAGGTCCTCAAAAGCACTAACATTTGCTGCTGGTGGACTGTTCTGAGCTTGTGGGATGGAGTCAGTAGGAAACTTCCAAGGAGGATAGTTTGTTTCTCTTACAAAGTTATTGCCAGAAAACCTGCATAGAGAGGATATTTGAGTCAAACAATTATAGAAGGTAAAATGCAATGAAGAAGATAAACTGAAGGCTCAGCATGCCTCAAGTTGGTTATATTCTGGAAGTTCTCTGGAATAACACCACTAAAATGGTTGTCTTCAATATTCCTGAAATTGCAGCCAGTGATTGCATAATCACAGTAAAAATTCAAAAGTTTTAAGTTGGAGTACTCATACAAGTCAGTAAGCGAGAGATTCGCCAAGAAAATTACTGATCCCGTGAATTGATTGCTCTGCAAGAACCTGAAATAAGAACAGTCAGTTAGTTATTAGCATTTGTTACAGTAGACATCATGAGGATTAAGAGCAGAGAAGCTTACAATCCAGAGATGTTTTTCAAAGATTTGAATGAGGTAGGCAGATCACCGGTGAAGCTATTGAACGACAAATCCCTGATGAAAAAGGATTGTGTTTATAAGAGATGTAACTTAATTAGTCATTCTGAGTTCTAATTATAATCAATACAACTTACATTTCTTTAAGACTCACAAGACCATCAAACAAATTTCCAAGTGCTCCAGATAGCAAGTTGTGGCTCAGGTTCCTAAATGGAGTAAAAAGGACTCAGCAAAACAGGTCAGCTCAAACAGAAGACTTAGAATCTTCACAGCTACTTACAGATGTCGAAGATCTTTCATCATCTCGATTGAGTATGGAATGCTCTGACTAAATCTATTCTCAGCCAAGTTTCTGTTATGCATTGAAGAGAATCAGTAATTCCGACAAATGGTGTATGTTGTTACTGTAGTAACAAGCTAATTTGAGCCTCTTACAGATGTGTGAGATTAGGAGGTAAACTGAAGGGGATTGAGCCCTCAATGGCATTTGAACTAAGATCCCTAATAAAATGAAATTTACAAATTAAAAATAGATTACAAGAGAGAGGAGTTGATGATGTGAAAACTAAAGAAAATCAAACCAAAATTACTTACAGATGCGTCAGACTTTTGAGATTTGAGAGTTCAAATCCAAGAGTTCCATTTAGCCCCAGCCCATGAAGTTTCCTGAAAAGGAACACAAAACAAGAAGTTATACACAACATTACATTCATTCTAGAATAATGAATCTACTGTATTATGTGGGTAATGAATAATTACAGGTTGATAATCGATGATTTGAGGCACTGAACTCCAGTCCAGAGTTCTCCACAAGGGTCTCCATTCTCTGCTTTCCAATGCTCCAGCTGCAGAGGCCTATTAAGGGCCCTGTACAGTTCTTGAATAGCTTGAACTGCAACAAAGAAGTTCTGATCAGTTGCTACTAATTATTAAACCAACAAACATGTACAATATCATCAATTCAAAGATAAAATAATTCAACTATGTAAACTAAAACGGTGATCAAGAAACTAACCTAAAATCATAACAATATAATATAGCTTGTGTCTTCTGCAACCAAACACTATCAATTGTTTGCAGGAAACTCAAGAAATGTGACTACTATAAGCAAACTTCTTCGATTTTCCGGTGAAAATTCAAGATGGGAAACGAAAGAACACTAATTAGTAATTACCCTCTAACACATCAGTGATTGCCCAAGACGGAAGTCCCATAGTCGCCCAGTAGAGAGTCAGAGTGAGAATCAGAAAGAACGTGTTCTTAGCCATTTTCCTTGTTCGTCAATAAAATCTTCCGTCAAAGATTTTCCTGTAAAATAAAAGATCAAAGAAGTTATTAGGGATACAATTAAGCTAAGTCGAAAGTTGTTTTGACAGTATGAAATTGAAAAACTCGATGAAGCTTCGCATAATCGGAGATGTGAAAATCAAGGAAAGTATTTCGAACACTATTCTTCTCCAAACTTCAATCGCAAGTAAAATCTACTAAAATGTAGAAATCCTCACCGATTATCCCACTACCCTTCAAATTCGAAGTGGAATTCGAACAAAAACAACGAAGAACGTGAAATCTAAAGCAGATTTTTCACAATTTCTAGCAAAAAAAGACCGCGCACAAGCATAAACCCTTATATACATAACTAGCAACTTCTCAAAATCAAAGAAAAACACGAATTCAGAGTAGTATACAAGAACGAGTTGCAGAAAACCCTTTCAAAAACCTGAAAAATTTCCTCGCAAACACACACACAATCTGTATTCAAGTACGAAATGCATGTGCGCATGCAAATGTATGTAACTGCAGAGAAGCAAGGTGTGCGTTACCGAGAGAGAGAGAGAGAGAGAGGCTATTGATTGTGATCGAATGGAAGAAGAATTCTGAAGTGTGAAAATAAGACGACTGGATTCAGCTGAAAGACGGTTATGCAGCTAGTAGCGCGTGAACTACACGTGCCTCAGTTCTATGAATTGGCGCACTAGTTATAATTCAATCACTAAATTGTAAATGACCAAAATAGCCCCTTGACGAATGGGGTTGAACAGTTACACACAACCTGTTCGACGAAATGCCCCACTGAAGTTTTGAGAGTTCAGAAACAACCAATGTCAAGAAAAAAAGCATCACCAGTGCATCATCTTCGTAGCATCAACAACTTCAAGCAAACAGTTACAGAATCACAAACGGTCCAACAGATCAAACAACAGACAAACGAAAGCGCGTATTCGAGTACTTCGATTATTGAAAGAAAAAAAACACAAAGATTCATTCAAACAAAGGCGAAACTTCAGAGCAACCAATGCATATGCTGGAGCGAAGCATCGTAGCCCCTCGAGTGATCGAGCTCGTGGAATTCCCCTTCGCTTGGCTGACCAGCAAAAGGGTTATCGAGAGCACGAGAAGTTTGTCCGAGGCCAAGATCGGGAGGCACATCATGGTTGTAGCCAAACTGAGGAATGGCCGGACCAGGATTGACCAGTGGCTGAGCCATGGTTGGTCCGAGGCTCGTGGGGCGAGGCCTCGATCCCCACGGCTGGATTGACAGAAGAGAGAGAGCACTGCTCGAGTCCGAGACTCCGTTGAAACATCGATCTGGTGTTGTACCTTGCAGAAGATCAGAGAAGGGGTTGTGTGAGTTGCTCTGCAGTGGGAGGTTGTACTTTCCTGTTACGGAAGCTTCTCGTTCGGGTGGTGGATTCGGCCATGAGTCTCGTGCGGTGAGAGATGAGCAGGAGCTGAAGTCCATTACGAAGGGTCCGGTTTTGGTACGGTCTGCAGACAATCAAAGGAATCAATCAATCTAAGATTCAAGTTGAGGAGAGTTGAAAGCAGTTGAGCCTAACCGTAGATGGATGGAGAAAGAGTTCCATAGCGAGGAGACAAGAGAGATGCCGGTGAGGGCTTCCTCCTACGCTCGTTGTGGCCAGCTAGGCGCCTCCGGCAACTCCTCTTGCCTTGGTCGAATTCAGGTAGCTGGTGAAATCTGGAGCAAGGCTAACAAGAAGCTATTACTACATCCAAATTTGAAAAATTCGACAAGTTTGTACCGAACATGTAATGAAAATCGAAGCTAGTTAAGCAAGTTATGTATCTTGAAATCATTATTCCTAGTAGCAATTAAGCTTATTTCTGTGATTCAGAGGTATGTTACACATTTCTCGACTCGAAGAATACGAAGAAGCAAATCAACTAACTCGTGTTTCTTCTTAAAGAGAGCTTCAAGCAACACTATCAACTCGAAAAATATCTCTTCTCTAAGTCTGCTAAACACAATTCGTATTTCTTACAAAGTGTAATTCAAACCATTTATATCATGTTTCGATAATTTCGTTCTACATCAGCCTCTAGAAAATAAATCATCCTACATCACTACAGGCTACCCTCTTCTATTATGTCACCAATAAACCTACTTGAATCAATGTCCCTAGAAAGCATCTCCCACAATCCTCCGTTCGATTAATTATAGCCACGATCGACATTATTCACCTCGTATATTCAATCAAGACATTGCTTCAAATAGTTGGAGTTAACCACTTCTAAACCAGAATTACTCCCTCCCCTTTTTTTTTTTTTTTTTTTTTTTTTTTTGTTGGGAAAAAAAAAAAAACCCCCCCGCTAGCCGCGCAGCGCACCATACCCCCCCCCCTCGGCAGGCGGCAAACCCCCCAACAAAGAGGAGATTCAACCACCCCAGGCCAACCATAGGTGAAGGGTCCACCAAAGGCTTTTTCCAGTGGAGATTCGAACCGAGGACCTTTCGGTCCCGGGCCAACCACCTTCACCAACTTTGCCATCCCAAGGGGACTCCCTCCCCTTCTTAACATTGCACAAGCTGAACTAACTGCCTCATTGATAATTCAGATATGAAACTAGTGATATGCTAAGCTTAGACAACAAAAGCATACCAAGAGAGGAATTTGCCAACCAATTAATTTCCATCTCTAAATTCTTTATTACAACTTGATTAGCTGCTGCAAATCACTGCAATCAAATTTCTAGATATCAACTAAAGCTGATATGCTAAGCCTATTTAGTTTGAAAGTTGAAAGTCCTCAAACATCACTTTCAAAAGCAACCAAGACAAAGAAATGAAAAGGGAAACACCACCATATAACACCAAAGCTCAATCATACATCAAGAAGAACACAATGTAATACAGCTAAACCTCAAAAACAACCCAAAATATCAAGAAATGAACTTCAAAATAAAATCAAGAGCCCCAATGATAATACCAAGCTTATACCTTTATTTTTACTGGAAAAAAAAAAAGAAAAGAAAAGGGAGAAAAGGTGACCTGCTACACTGCTGACAAAACCTTTGCTCCATGCCAGCCACAATAACCTTAGGAGATTTTGAATGCATACCACACACCTTATGCCTTGAATAGTAAGCCTTAGCATCACTCAGATCTAGCTTGCAGCCCTCCACCTGACACCTAGGCGGCTGCCCCCCCTGCCCGGTTCCAGTCCTCCCTTTCTTCGCCGGAGACGGCGGAGGCGGAGCTCCGCCCTCGAAGTAGATTTTCTTGCCGAACTTTAAGCCATTAAGTGAGTCCGGACCAGCTGAGGAAGAAGAGGAGGAAGAAGAAGATGAGCCCTTTTCCATTCTTGATGGCTAAAACCCATTCATTGCTGTTTTCTCAATCAAGATTGTAGTTGAAGTTTAGTTAGAGACATAAAAGAGAGCGAGGATTAAAAATTAAAGGAAAAAGAAAAAGGGGTTTGTTATTTTTTGTATATATATAATATATGTGGGAAAAGTGGATTCTTTTTTGTATTCTTTTACAGTGTACAAATACTTCACAAGATTGTTGAGAGATGAGGGCCAGTTTGGAAAGGTGTTGTTCCAAGTAAAAATCTGTAATGAAAAGTGTTGTGTGGTGGGAGAGTGTTGGTATAAAGTAAGAACCTGACAATGGGCCATAACGGCTTGGTTCTGTCAAAATAATTGAACGCAAAGCTGATGAAAGAGACAGCTAGAGAGAGAGAGAGAGAGAGAGAGAGAGAGAGAGAGAGAGAGTGGTTAAAAGAAATTAATATTTCATAGTAGTTTGTCTGAGGAATAAAAGATGGTACTGTTAAGCTAGTGGGGATAATTCCTCTTCTAAATATGACAACTAGAGAACCCTAATTAAGCCAATGGCTGTTGAAACTTGAAAGATTATTAAACAATCAATTTTCATTATCAAACTCTGATCTTGTAATGGGTTAAAAGATAAAACTCATTTCTGCAGACAGGTATTTTACCCTAACTGGGTAAAAGTTAAAATGGGGGCAATAATTGGTACTTAAAGTGACTGTGGGGTCAAAATTAATCTTCAACAGATCATGAGCAGAAGCCCACGAATTATTTGGCATAGATAATGTTTGAATTGGGTATAAATCAAACCATCAAGTTTCAGTTTTGTAAGTTGAGAAACCTTGATTTATTGAAGTTTGATCCTTAAATTAGAATCCTCTTTTCCACGATCACGTATGATTTCCACATTGATTTCAACTACAAATCTGGATGGATTTACAATAATCCGAATTTAAATTATAAACCCATTTTAATTTACAGTTGAAAATTACAGTGGAATACAGTGGGATACAAGTATGTCATGGGATAGAGGGTCCTCTGGTTAAAGTAAACTAGAGGCCCAAAGGACTATTTGATTTATAATAATTTATGTTTGTGTCGTCCATTTATGTTGAAGTATAAATAAGCAATAATATATGTATTTAGTAATTTATCATATAATAATAATAATAATAATAAGAGATAGACTATGATGCATCATGTTGCATCGTATCTAATTATCCAATTTTGACCTCGAATTTGACCCGGTTTAATATTTAATAAAAAAAAAAAGAATTAAATCATCGTCTCTCCTCGTCGCCTCCCCTCCCCACTGCCCCCTCTCTCTTTCTCTCCGTATCTCCCCTCTCTCACTTTCTCCACTCCTCTCTCTCTTTCTCCACTCTTCTCTCTCTCTCTCTTCTGTCCTCTCTATCTCCGCCCCCATCATCGCCGTTCCTCTCCGTCTCTGTCTCCGTTGCCGTCACTCCTCGTGCCTCCGCCTCCATCGCTCCGGTGGCCGGATCCACATCCTTGCGATCTTCCAGATCCGTCTTCGCTCTCTCTGCCTCTGCCTCCGCCACGCTCTCTCCGCCTCCGACTTCTCCGACGAGGACTCGCTGGAAACCTACGTTGTCTTCCGCAATGTATCCAGCAACATCGTCGCAGGCATTTTGACGGCTGCGATTACTGTTTTCTTGCTTAAATTGTTGGAACTAATTGCTACCAGAGACGTATATAAACAGGTTTATGCTTTTTCCTCAATCGGGAAAAAAAAAGATTATTCATTTTTAGGATTCACGAATGTTTTCTATGCCTAATTTTCTAAGTCTATATATATATATATATATATATATATATATATATATATTTGTGGAGATATTGATTTTCTGTGAATTTTATTTTGATATTTCTCATTCCTGCTACTAGGTAATTGTGCAATGAATTTTATATGCATTCAAGAAGGTTTCTGTTTGCTTTGATTTAGTTTATTTACTGCATCATAGTTTCCTTTTTGCTTTGTTTTTTTCATGATCTTCGGAGTTTGGATTGATGAAACATTTTAACATTTCTGGCACTCTGCTCTCTACTGTGAATTAATGCTTAAATAGACACTTTGTTCATCATTTACACGTTCTTTTGTCATGATTGACACGCACAATAGAGACAATTGACACCTACTCTCTATTGTGAATTATGGCTTAAACATATATTCTGCTTATCATTGACACGTTCTTTTGTCATAATTGACACGCACAACAGACAAAATTGATATTCTGCTCTCTACTGTGAATTATGGCTTAAACAGACACTCTGCTAATTATTGACACGTTCTTTTGTTATGATTGACACGAATAGCAGAGAAAATTGACCTCATTATTGACACGTTCTTTTACCCAATAATAATAGCAGTATAAGAATTTACTAGGCACGATTCATCAATTTTTGGCATTGATTGCAAGATGCAGGGTGGACATTGATTGGTATGCTTTCTAGTACATCAATTTTTTATACCACTATTTATATTATTATATACCACAATTATCAGTTGGTTTCCAATATAGTTAAGCAACCTCAATTATGTTTTTTTTTTTGGTTTAAATCTCATTCTATGTTCTATTAATAAAAATAGTGATACCATATTTTGTTACCCAAAATAATCGTTACCCATAGAATTAGCAAATGATCAAAATTCTAGTTTTCTCTACTCCAACTATAAAGTTTGAGATATCGACAAAGATATGTGATTACAAATTTGGTGGTAGATAGAGAAGATATCGACAAAGATATGCAATTACTAACAATAATTAATAGAGTAATTTATTGTTTTCGAAAGAAGCCCATTTTCAAGTGGGCCTTAGTCACATTAGCCCCCCCCCCCGCCCAAAAAATGCCGTTGAAATTGCATTTTCACGCTCTGTTTTTTTGAATATTTTCTTATATATGTTACTAAATTACATCACTTTCTCAAAATAGAATACGTGCAATTCAAACGGCTCCATAGCCATAATGAGAGCTCCTCTCCTACCAAATTGTATGATTTGCATTCTAATTGTGAGATCTCTATTTTCTACAGGGGTATTTGGAACAACTTTTAGTTGTAGCTTAAGTGAGTGTTTGGAGTAGCTAAAGCTTATTAATAAGTGCTGAAAGCTGCTAATTTGAGAATTTGTAAGTGAGTGTTTGGAGTAGAATTTGATAATTGCTAAAGCTTATTTATTATAACTTTTTATATTATAGTTACATATAAAATAAATTAATTTTATATATTTTTATTATAATTAGATATTTTTATACGTTTATGTTTTTCGTGAGTACAACCTACCTTTTTCCATATAAGGAAGTAAAATTTAAGGACTCTTTGGATATAAAGTTCAATAGAAGAACGAAAAACTTAACGTTTTCCATCTTCCACCTTCTCGGTCAGCTACTCTCTCACACACAAGGAAACACAATTTCTGTATGTGGTAATGTTACGCCCAGAATGTTAGAACGAGAAGAGAACAACTCCAGATCTAGATCAGAAGTCATCCAACGGTCACTGAAACACACCATTCTTTCTTCTATTTTCTTCAGACATAGAGTTCTCTTTTCCGTTGGATTTCAATCCGCAACAAAGAAGTATGTCAAATTTCTGAAACCAACACTATTTTCAATCTCACTCTCTCTTTCTTTTTCTTAATTTCTGGTTTTTATTTTACGCCTTGGTTTAATCCGAGGTAGCTCTCTGCATGTGGTGAAATTTGCGTTGTTTCGTTGCCAGAGCTACAAGAACAGGGGTCACCTTGTGGAGGCGCGTACTGATTTCTTCAAATTAGGGTTTAGTGGCCTAATGCCGACGATTCACTCGGGATCGTCGATTCCGGAGCTGATCAAATTCATCAGGCACTCGTTTCGCGAGTCCGAGTTTGATGAACTCCAGAATACACTCTTGGAGCGGGAGCAGAAAATGCAAATCGAGGTGGAGAACCTCGTCAAATATGGCGATTTGCTGAAGAAACAAAATGATTTTCTAGAGGAGAGACTGGGCGTGAGTGAGAAGAGATGCGAGGAGTCGGATAAAGAAAATTTCCGATTGAGGGAGCAGATTGGGACGTTGATGCAGGAGAAATTGTGTATTGAGGAGAAATTCGAAATGAGTTATAAGAAATGTGAGGATATGATGTTAGAAAAGTGTAGTCTGGAGGAGAAGCTGGGCAGGAGAGAGAAGAGATGTGAGGAGTTGGAGGAAGAAAAGGTGGGATTAAGGGAGAAGATTGGGATGTTGATGCATGAGAAGTTGGTTATTGAGAAGAGATGTGAGGATATGGAGTGTAGGCTTGCCCTAATGGAAAACACTCGGAGCATTACGGTTTTGGAGAAGTGTATTCTGGAGGAGAAGCTACGTGGGAGTGAGAAGAGATGTGAGGAGTTGGAAGAAGAGATTGTTGGGTTGAGGGAGAAGATTGGGATGTTGATGCATGAGAAATCGAAGTTGGAAAAATGTGAGGATAGGTTTGGGGAGATGGAGAAGAATGAGAGGCTTATGGTTGTAGAAAAGTGTAGTTTGGAGGAGCAGATTGGGATGTTGATGCATGAGAAATTGGTTATGGAGGAGAAGTTTGAAATGAGTTGTAGAAAGTGTGAGGATATGGAGAAGAAGATTGATGAGTTGAAGCTAAAAAATGTTGAGGATGAGTTGAGAGTGAAAAGCATGGAGTGTGAAAGCTTGAGATGGCAGAGAAAGCTTGCCAAGATTTGTAATGTGAGCGTGGAAGATCTTCGGTCTATGGTAAGTCGAAGGGAGGATTCGGATGTTGGAGAGAAGGATTTGGCAAATATTGTTGATAAAGATGCAGTGGTGATAGAGAGTGATGATGAAACAACAGACTCGGATGATGAATCTTGCTCGGATATGGATACGAACATGGAAAACCTCCTTCAATGTAAAAGACGTGGAAAGGTTTAGTTAATACTATTTGCTGCACTTAATTTGAGCTTCTGATGTTTAGTTAATACTATTTGTCTTGCATTTTGAATGGATGGGGATTTAGTTGAGTTTAGAATTGGTGATTGGTGTGAATCGTATGGAGCAAGAAGATGAGTTTCAATGAAGTCAACAGTTTAATTATAATTTGTAAATCCGGCTTATTTGAATCTAACATGTATTTACAATTCAATCATTCATACCATTACCAGTGACTAAAACAAGAAAAAGAATCTTCACCAAAAGCCACTCAAGTTAAATGACCAGCAAGACAGGAGAGTATTATTGATCATAGAAATGTTGTATCGTCGGTGTAGTAAAGATAAGCCAAGTGACAGTTCTGACTTAAAATAATGTCACAGAAACAAATAAATAATAACGCAAAAACCAAAACCGATACCAACTCGATAACTCACACATTGAATCCGAGCACTTAAAGCTTGTCCTCAAAATCGGACAGGGGGTCATCTGCTCCTTCAAACCCTTCCTCTTGCGAATCTCCGCCACGAGAGTAGAAGCCTGTGATCCGGATTCAAGAGGATCCGACGACATCATGTCCCAATGATCAAACACACACTGCGGGAAAGCCTGACCGGAGGTTGCAGCTCTCAACGTGCTGGAGAAACCGAATGATTCGATAACTGGAAGGTATGCCTTGATGTTGTAAAGAGGAGTGCCCGGCCTCTGCATTTCCTCAAACACATGACCACGCTTCTGATTCAGAACACTGTAAATCCCACCGAGGGCATTCTCCGGTGCCTGGATCTCAACAAGGTACACGGGTTCCAAAAGACGAGGCTTGGCTGTAATCTGCGAGGCATAGATGACCCTCCTCGCAGTAGGAATAACCTGACCACCACCTCTGTGAATAGCATCGGCGTGAAGAACCACATCACACACCTCAAAGCAAATGCCTCTCATGTTCTCCTCAGCCAACGGCCCTTCCTTGGACGCCCACTGGAAACCAGCCACAACAGAATCCTTGATTTCGTTCAAGTACTGGACTCCCTTACACATGTCAACAACCATGTTGGGACCAGTGGTTTCAGGACCAAAACACCATATCTTCTTAGCAAGTTCTTTGTCCCAGCCAAACTCCTCCGACAGGATCTTGGACCGGACCTTGGGATCATCCCTTGGACCAATACGTCCATCATCAATGGCCTCAGCAAGTCCATCTTCCATTGGTCTGGCTTCCATGTAGAGACGGTTGTGCTTGTTAGGGGATTTGCTCATAACCGTACGACAAGACCTCTCCAGAACAGTCTCTCTGAAGGAAACGACAGGGTCGGACTTTATGATTTCAGCACCGCCCATAAAATCATCCTGCAAGTCCTTCAAGCAGATCTCAAGGTGCAACTCACCAGCACCAGCAACAATGTGCTCTCCGGATTCCTCAATAGTACAGACAACCATAGGGTCAGACTTAGCCAGACGCTTCAAACCTTCAACCAGCTTTGGCAGGTCGGATGCAACCTTGCACTGCACTGCAACTCTAACAACAGGCGAGACAGAGAACTTCATGGCTTTGATTGGATGAGCATCAGTTTCTTTCTCGTTTGTCAGGGTAGCATTCTTGGTGATGAATTGATCAAGACCAACCATAGCAACCGTATTACCACAAGGTACATCTTCAACAGTTTCCTGCCTCTTACCCATCCAAATGACAGTTCTCTGGACGCTCTTGACATACAAGTCCTTTTTCTCACCAGGGACATAGTTAGGGCCCATAATTCTGACCTTCAAACCAGTTGAAACTCTTCCAGCAAAAACACGGCCAAAGGCAAAGAACCTGCCCTTGTCAGAGGCTGGAATCATCTTAGATACATAAAGCATTAGAGGTCCCTCAGGATCACAGTTCCTGATAGCAGTGGCATAAGCATCATCCAGAGGTCCCTCATACAGGTTCTCAACACGATACTTTTGAGCTGTAGCTGGAGAAGGAAGATGGAATATCATCATTTCCAATAGAGCAGTGCTGGCTGGAAGCCATGTCTGCATGACACGCTTCATCAGAGCTTTCCCCATCAAGTCCTTCTCCTCGGACTTCATCGTGATGCCAAGCTTCTGCAACATTGGCCACAGCTTGTCTTTCTGGTCATTCATGCAAGTGTTGATGATCATTTTGATGGGTTCATAGCAGAACTGAACAAAACCACGTTTGCATGTAGCAGATCCAGTATTCTTGGTAGTCCACTTCTTGGTTGCTGGATCAAAGAAATTCTCTCCCCACAGCCTTTCCATCATCTTGGCCTCGTCAACACCAAACTTGGTAGCATACATCTTTGCAAAGTTTGTCAAAGTAAATGCCCAACCGTGCAGACCAGCAGAAAAGGCAACAGTACCTTTCTCCGGGTAAACCTGAACATCACCCAACAAAGGATCCTCATATGTGGCCATGATAACGTTGGCATTCTCAATCACCCTCTGGAATGTCTGGTAAGCCTCCTCTCCATCAACTTGCAGTTCAAGGAAACACCTGTCCATCTTGTTAACAGTCAAGACAGGCCTAATTCTTTCACCAAGTGCCTGTCGGAGGACAGTCTCAGTTTGGACGCACACACCCTCAACACAGTCCACCACGACAAGAGCACCATCGGTGATACGGAGAGCAGCTGTCACTTCAGAAGAGAAATCAACGTGCCCAGGAGAATCAATAAGATTGATGAGGTACTCGTTGCCTTTTCGTTCTCCCTTGTAATTCTTCAAAGAATCATCAGTCATCTCATAATACAATGAGATACCAGTGGACTTAATAGTAATACCACGTTCAGCTTCGTCTGCTCTAGTGTCTGTCATTCTTACATCTCCAGCAACCTCTTGGGCAATGATACCAGCAGCCGCAACTAGAGAATCTGTCAGGGTGGACTTTCCTGCGAAGAGTGTTCAAAAAAATATATTACATAATGTTTCAAACTATGGAATGAACTATGAAATTTCATTCTAGAGTGAGATAATACTTCTTAAAATGAAATCAATATCTCAGCTTCCTTACCATGATCCACATGGGCAATAACAGACATATTACGGATGTTTTCCTTGTAGTCCATAATCCTACGGAGCTCATCAGCTGTGAACTTCACCTGCAATCATTAATAATGCAATTATTGTTAGATCAAGTTACAAGATATGACAAGTAGATTACAACTAAAAGTGTTCCTAGTCTACTTACCATCTTGACGAGTTTTTACTACTTAATAAGTCCACCAAATTACCTGCAAGTAGTAATATGAAAAATCATTAAGGATCCAAACATTAGCAGTATCACAAATCACAGAAAAATGGTCAAAAACAATCAAGCAAATAGAACTCTTATGCACAAATAAAAAGCCTCGGATCATAAAATTAACACATGAAAAAAACTGTCTAATATCCTAGTATTTGAACGGCATGTAAACTTACTGGTATAAAATAAAAAATTCAATGCATATGTTGATAAAATTAATTAATCTTCCCAAAAAAAACTATTTTGATCATACCAAAAAAAAAACAGAATACAATTATGCCGTGGATCGCATATACTTAGTCATGTAATCAAAAGAAGCAGACTAAGTGACGAAATTATTCAAACAGAATATTACATGCAAATAATGAGAACTTAAAACTGAACTAATCGGCATAAAATTTATGTCTAATGGAACGAGATCAGAGCACAAAGATCAACAGAGAAGCCCAAAGTAAACAAGTTTTTCAATATTCAATCAGCTTAAGAGACAATAAAGCAAAGATAATCAGATATTCATACACAAAAAACATGCAACATGCAGTAGAAGTGGGGGAGAAAGGTGATGAAGGAACAGAGCTTACAAGACGAGATGGAGAAATCAACGGCGCTCAGTGAAACCCTAAAAAAACACTTGCAGGTTGCACACGCCTACCCTATTTATATACTGGAGTACTAATTAATAATTTAGGTTTAATGATATTGACCGAAAAGCCCCTTTGTACGCTGGTTATATTTTTTTATTTTTTTTTCGTTTTCTAAATCACGGAAATATCTTTGAGACTTTGATGTTATTTTTAGGTATATTCAAATTAATTTAAACATTAAATAGAATGAGTAAATCATTCTCCTCAATGTCAATATTTTCGTTTTACCCGAAGTAGAGTGAAGAATCAAATCTTTTCTTCAATTGGATTGATCGTGGTTTTGATTTCGAATCAAACAATTAAGCTAAATAAAGTAATAGGTTGCAAAGAGATTGAGGAATGACTATTAAGGAGTCGTTTGGTTCGTGGAAGGAAACGAAACAAATCAAAAAAAGGGATAGAAAAAAAAAAGGTTTAGAATGATTACTCATGCATCATCGTGTTTGGTACGATCTTAGAAAGGAAATTGATTCACCTTATTTCCATTAGTGGTTGTTTGATGTAAGTAGCGGAATTAATTTTTTTTAATGCAATAAAATCTGAATTTTTATTTTAAATTGCAATTATATAAAAATCACATGAAAAATAGCATTACAAAATCCATCAAAATCAACAATATGACATGAAATCCATAATTCACATCCAAATTAACAATACACCATCAAATGAAAAATAACATTGCAAAATCCATCAATATTTATATCAATATCGAAACCAACAAAATGTCTTCACCGCCCGTCATTGTTGCTATTACCAGGGCTTTCTAATAAAGTAAATTTTGAAAAAAATCTCTTCTCCTTTCAACCGAGAATTAATTAGAAGGAAAACATTCGGCCCACATCCTAAAATTGTCTTTTCTGGCTTTGCTTCTAAATCATGAACATAACGATTCATAAATCCACATCACATCTCCAATGCAATGTAAAGAATCAAGTAATAGAAACATCTTCAATGCATAAGAGGTTTGAAACTAAACACAACAAGAATTCAACTTAGAAGCAGCAACTTAGCACAACATAACAAAGATTATATTAATTCAAACACCATATAACAACTTACACAAATTCAGCAAGAATTAAGCAAGGACACATCAAACCAAATCCAAAACAAGATGCCTAAGTTGAACTAGAAACCAAGTTGAATAAAAAATCGAGAAACAAGTTAAAATCTGTCTACTTCAACAAAAAACAATAAGAATTCAGCAATAAATAAAGCAACAAACAAATCAAAGAAACCCCTCTTGATTTCTAACTCACCAATGCAGAATTAGCTCTAATTCCTCAACTAGAAATGAACCCTAATTTCCTCATTAGAGAAGCGAACACGGGGCTAGGAACTTCTTCGGTAAATGAATTTTGAAAAAAATAAAAATAAAAAATCATAGGGTGCCTAAGGCGAACCAATAGGATGCTACAACTTTCCCTAGCCAATTTCTTTACTAAGGAGAGTTTTTATTTTTCTGAAAGTTTGTTTTGAAAAATTATGTAGTACTAGTTTCTTTTTATTTTGTGAGATTTATTTAAGATTCATAGGCATTACTTTGTCGTTTTCTTATTTTCACTAGTTCATTGTATATGCATTTCATTTTATATATGCTACACTTAGCAACAATTTGTAATATTTATTATCTAGGACTAATTTATTTACATATTTGAGGACTAAATTTATAATAAAATTTTAAAAAATATACACAAATATTTTATATAGTTTTATTTAATCAAATATTCACGGATCTAAAATCGAATATTGTAATTTTATATTTGTAATTGAATAATAATTGAATATCTATATGAGAACGAATATTGAACACGGCTATAAAAAATAATTAAAAAAATACTTAAATGCAAATACTGATTTGAATCAAAAATCTATAATCTATAATAAAATCGAATGGCAATTGAATCCAAGTTGAATCCAGATTGATTTCAATTCAATCGAAATCTAATCCTATTTTGCCATAATTCAATATATCTATTACTCCCTCCTTCAAATCTCATTTCTCCATTTTATTTTTGTTGCAGTTATTTAGACAGATTAATTTTATATAATAAAAGTATGAAATCCAAATAATTAGTTAATTGTTTAAAATTAGTTTGTATGGTAAATTTGTAAGATCCATATAATTATTTAATTGTTTAGAGTTGATTTGGGTTTGTAAATGTGTGAATACCCATTTTCTTATTTACAAATTGTACAACTGAGATGGGACAACCCGAAAAAGACTACTGAAGTGTAATGGGACGAAGTGAGTACTATTTCGCCATTTTCTTATATTTAAATTTTCAATTTTCAATTTTGATTCAATTCAATTTCATCTAATTCTTCCATCCAATTTCTGTTAACCTCAATTTCAAAAATTCATTAATAGTGATATTAGGTAAATAAATTTGATAAATCAACTACTTATCAAAATAACACATATTTTAATTTTTAATTCATTTTTAAATTAAAAATTCATTCATTTATCTTATATTAAAATAATAATAATAATAATAATAATAATAATAATAATAATAATAATAATAATAAATGTATTTCTCAGAATAAGCGAACACATTTTGATTTTATTCGACTAATCAATTGAGCATTTCCATTCTAATGATTCGTCGAATTGATCGGAACTTAAAAGTCAATACTTGCTCCACGAAACAAATAGTTAAGAATTAATAATTTGTGATTTTTAGCCGTAAGTCTCATTTTATTTGTGACTAGACATAAGACATTACACGCAAATAATTAAGAAATTACAAAGTATAAATACTCAGTTTCAATTATAGCATAATTTTTATTTAATTTAATAGTTTATTTAAATGAGAATTTCGCCATAAGTAGTATTAAGGAATGATTAATCATGTATATTAATAATCATCTAATCTTGGATTTTAGAAGGATTTTATTTTTCCGTTATGACTTATGAGTCCGTATGCATAATATTTTTCGGAGCGGCTTGTATGTACCACTTTCATATACCCTTATGTGTACCACATGACAAAGGTATTGACATGTGACATTTCTCATTAAATCAAGTATGACATATTTAACACATGACAATACCCTTGTGGTGTGGTACTGATGCAGCTGTATTAATTCCATCTTTGAAGTCGCACTTTGGTTTTAATATTTACTAGCGTTTATTATGTTGTTTTAGTTCAGGGCATTTTGGGAACTTCAAAATATCTTTACTGCTTGTCGTATTTAGTCCAGAAGTTAGGGTTAGAAATCACTTTTTGGCTATTCTAATTTTGGTGGCTTATTGAAGCGAGCTGTGCTTCAAGTGTGGATTTCTTTCTCAATTAGTGAATACTACATCAGATTTGGTATCAGAGCGAGACTGTTCCTCGATCGATGGCCAACGCTGGTTCTAACGCTACTCCGCTCGCCGACGACGAACGGCGGGTTGCGCAGGTCGAGCGTCGACTCGACGGTGTAGAAACCTCCCTCAAGAAACTCACTCTTCTGCTAAGTAAACTAACGGGGGAGCCTATTATCGAAGATGAAGACGAAAGGGAAGGAACTCACCCAGAAGACCCTACCCAGGAAGAGCAGACAATTACCGGTGTGGAGGAACAACACATAAATTTCGACAACCAGTTCCTTCTACTACCTCAGGGACGAGGGCGTGGGGGACCTCAAGGCCAACGTGGGGGTTTTCGCGGGATCCGCCAACCAAACCCCAATTTCGGAGGTCGTTTCGGGCATCCTCGAGAGGGTAATCGACAGTTCCGTCCGAATACTCGACTACAACGGGAAATCGACATCTCGTCTGATGACGGTGACGACGATAACCCTTTACGCGGCGTTCAACATGGAGGCCCATACATCCAAAATTTCCAAAATAGGAGACCACAAAGGGAAGTCGTAGACCAAGGTTTTCGAATGAAGATGGACCTACCCACATTTGATGGTCGATTAAATGTGGAGGAAGTTCTTGACTGGATCCACAATGTCGAAAATTTCTTCGACTATCTCGACATTCCAGATTACAAGCAAGTGAAGATGGTTGCCTACAAGCTCAAGGGCGGTGTTTCTGCTTGGTGGGAACAACTGCAACTCAACCGTTGTAGGCAAGGTAAACAACGTGTGTCTACTTGGCGCAAAATGAAGCTATTGTTCAACAACGCTTCCTACCCCCTGATTATGAACAATTTTTGTACCATCAATACCAAAGTTGCCGACAAGGAAGTCGTTCGATTGATGCATATACAGAGGAGTTTTATCGCCTGAATGCGCGGGTTAATTTGGCGGAGACAGAGGACCAATTGATTGCGAGATACATTGGGGGCTTAACACTTGCAATTCAGGACAAGGTTTCCCTGCAAGGGTTGTGGACGTTGGCCGATGCTATAAATCTTTCCCTGAAGGTTGAGCGTCAGCTCAACCGCCCCTCTGTCCGTACTTCGAGTGGATTCCGCCGTGGAGATTCCTATTCTAATCCATCGAAGGGATCTACGTCGTTCGGGGGTCATGAATCATCATAAGCATTAACTAATCACCCTCCCGACCAACCTTCCAACACCGCGCCACCTCCATCCTCCAAACCGTCGAACAGGGTCTCCCGCACTAACCAAAATTCTTTTTCCGCGGGAAACACCTACAGTCGTCCCAACTTGGGGAAGTGTTTTCGGTGTGGGCAGCCGGGACACCTCTCCAATACTTGTACTAAACCTCGTCGAACAATTAATGTGGCTGAAGGCGAGACTGAAGGAAATAACAATTCGGAGGTGGAGGACGAGTATGAGGGGGCAGAGTTTGAAGAAGGGGATCAGGGGGATGTAGTTTCATGTGTGATACAACGACTTCTCTTAGCTCCAAGGCGCGAAGAAGACACTCAGCGCCATAAAATATTTCGCACACGCTGTACAATCCGGAGCAAGGTCTGCAATGTCATCATCGATAGTGGCAGTAGTGAAAATGTCGTTTCACGAGCTCTTGTCAAAGCACTACAACTTAAACCTGAAACACATCCAACCCCTTACAAGATTGGATGGATCAAGAAAGGACCCGAAGTCCGAGTTTCTAAAATCTGTCGTGTTCCCTTATCCATTGGGAAACACTATCAGGATGAGATCGTTTGCGATGTTGTTGAAATGGATGCGTGTCACATTTTACTCGGGCGCCCCTGGTACTATGATGTGGATGCAACTTACAAAGGTAGAGATAATGTGGTACTATTCCAGTGGGCTGGGCACAAAATTGCCTTGGTTCCTCAGTCACAACCATCAACTCCTTCCCCGATGGTTGAAGATAATAAGTCAGTGTTCCTTTGTACTACGGGAATAGAGTTTAGTGCCAACATAACTGCGCAATCTATGGTGTTTGTGTTGTTTGTTAAAGGAGAGTCAGCTGACCCACCCCCACTACCATCAGCGACCCAACCTCTTTTGAAAGAATTTGCAGATTTGTCACCAGACGAGCTACCCGATCAATTACCCCCTATGCGGAATATTCAACACCACATTGATTTCATTCCCGGAGCTAGCTTACCACACTTGCCACATTACCGAATGAGTCCTGCCGAGCATGGGGAACTACAGCGACAAGTGAATGAACTTCTAGCGAAGGGTCTGATCCGGGAGAGTATGAGCCCGTGTGCTGTGCCAGCCCTCCTAACACCCAAGAAAGATGACAGTAGAGCTATAAATCGGATCACCGTCAAATACCGCTTCCCTATTCCACGCTTGAATGACATGTTAGATAACTTGGCAGGCGCAGCAGTCTTCACTAAGTTGGACCTTCGCAGCGGATATCATCAGATTCGTATTCGCCCCGGAGACGAATGGAAAACTGCCTTCAAGACGAAAAACGGACTATATGAGTGGTTGGTTATGCCATTTGGCCTCTCCAATGCACCAAGTACCTTCATGAGGCTTATGAACCAGACGCTCCAATCTTTCATCGGTAAGTTTGTGGTTGTCTACTTTGACGATATCCTAATATATAGCCGAAGGGAGGATCAACACCTTGAACACCTTAGGCAAGTTCTTGAAGCGCTGCGTGCAGCCAAATTATACCTGAATATCAAGAAGTGCATTTTCCTAACTGCTCGTCTTTTATTCCTTGGTTTTGTGGTGGGAAAGGATGGGATCCAAGTCGATGAAACCAAGGTAGAAGCTATCCGGGAGTGGCCTGCACCAAAAACTGTGCGTGAGGTACAAAGCTTCCATGGTTTGGCGACATTCTATCGCCGGTTTGTTCGAGACTTCAGCACGATCATGGCCCCAATAACAGAATGTTTGAAGAAAGGTCAATTCCGCTGGGGTTCTGCTCAAGCAGATAGTTTCAAGCTGATCAAGGAGAAGTTGTGTTCAGCCCCACTTCTCGCACTTCCAAGTTTTGAGCGAGTGTTTGAAGTTGCCTGTGACGCTTCCATTTTAGGGGTGGGGGCAGTACTCTCTCAAGAAGGGAAGCCGGTGGAATATTACAGTGAGAAGTTAGCTGAATCCCGACGCAAGTGGTCTACTTATGAGCTCGAGTTCTATGCAGTTTTTCGAGCTCTAAAACATTGGGAACACTACCTATTCCAGCGTGAGTTTGTCCTCTATACCGATCATCAAGCTTTACGATATTTGGATTCTCAAAAGACAATTAACCGCATGCACGCTCGATGGACTGCCTTCCTACAAAAATTCAACTATGTGATCAAACACCGTTCTGGTACTTCGAATAAGGTAGCTGATGCTTTAAGTCGACGAGCTTCTTTATTAACTACTATCAGTTTGCAAGTGGTTGGGTTTGATGTATTAAAAGAAACATATGGTGATGATCCCGATTTTGGTGCAATTTGGAAGGACTGCTCTGAGCATCGCTTTGTTGCAAATTTTATAATTCAGGAGGGCTATTTATTCTTTAAGGATCGGTTGTGTATTCCCCAGACCTCTCTCCGTGCACACTTAATTCGTGAATTACACGCAGGCGGTCTCGGCGGACACTTGGGGCGTGATAATAGCTCTTGTTGAAGAGCGTTTTTACTGGCCGCAACTGAAACGAGATGTCCAGCGCTGCCCGACGTGCCAACGAGCTAAAGGCCATGCTCAGAATACCGGTTTGTATACGCCGCTGCCAATTCCAGAATCCATATGGCAAGATTTGACTATGGACTTCGTCCTTGGCCTTCCACGTACGCAACGCGGCTTTGATTCCATCTTCGTCGTCGTTGACCGTTTCTCCAAGATGGTTCATTTTCTCCCCTGTAAGAAGTCTGCTGATGCGACTTATGTTGCTCAATTATTCTTTCGAGAAATTGTTCGCCTCCACGGAATTCCCCGTTCCATCACTTCAGACCGCGATGTAAAATTCTTGGGTCATTTTTGGCGTACTTTGTGGAAGATGTTTGACACCTCCCTCCGCTTTAGTAGCACTCACCATCCTCAAACCGACGGGCAAACGGAGGTTGCCAACCGCACATTGGGTAACATGTTACGTGCCATTTCCGGACTACACCCACGCCAATGGGATGGCGCCCTTGCTCAGATCGAGTTTGCCTACAATAGTGTCCCCAATCGCTCTACCGGGAAGGCACCTTTTGAGATAGTCTATACCGCCACTCCCAAACACACAGTTGATCTCATTAATCTACCTAGCTCAGCTGATTTTAGTACAGATGCTGCAGATTTTGCTGCTCGTGTCCAACAAACGCATGATGAAGTTCGGGCGAATCTGGAGCGTGCTAATGCTGGTTATAAAAATGCTGCTGACAAACACCGTCGTGCTAAATCTTTTTCTGTAGGTGATCTGGTTATGGTACATCTTCGCAAACATCGTTTTCCCGCAGGCACATACAACAAACTTAAAGACAAGAAGGTAGGCCCCTATCGCATCCTACAGCGCTGTGGCGAAAATGCTTACAAGGTGGACCTCCCTGATCACCTCCGTATATCCAACACTTTCAATGTCGCTGATCTCTACGAATTCCACCCACCCGATGAGTTTTCTTTGCTGCCTACCTCGGGGTCGAGCTCTTTCCAAGAGGGGGAGAATTGATGCAGCTGTATTAATTCCATCTTTGAAGTCGCACTTTGGTTTTAATATTTACTAGCGTTTATTATGTTGTTTTAGTTCAGGGCATTTTGGGAACTTCAAAATATCTTTACTGCTTGTCGTATTTAGTCCAGAAGTTAGGGTTAGAAATCACTTTTTGGCTATTCTAATTTTGGTGGCTTATTGAAGCGAGCTGTGCTTCAAGTGTGGATTTCTTTCTCAATTAGTGAATACTACATCAGGTACACACAAGGGTATACGAAAGTGGTACACACAAACTTTTGTGAATATCTTTCTATAATATTTTTGTAATTTTTATCACTAATTTATAAATATTGTTATGATTTAGTAATATTCTTGCTTCTCCAAAATAATCGCCAAAATTCCTATAATTGAATTTAAGTGGTTAAGCATTAATAAATTATTTGTGATTTTTAGCAGTAAAACTCATTTTATTTGTAATTACAGGTTACACATAAACAATTAAGGGCATACTATAATCATCCTACACTAATTTTAAAAATAAATGATTAACATGTGTAATTATCTCTATTATTAATAAATGATTAACATTTGTAGTTATCTCTATTATTAATAATTACTTTCTATTGCCCATATTTATTTTGCTCATATTATAATCCTTTTACATAAAAACTTATAAATACTCAGTTTCGATTTTATTGTAGTTTTTATTTGTAGTTTATATAAATAAGAAATTCGCCATAGAAATGATTAATCATTCGTTTATTAATAATTATGTAATCTTTAGGAGGATTTTATGTTTTCCTTATAAGTCAGTATGCATCATGTTTCTTAAAAATCTTTTTATTATTTATTAATTATGTTGTTGATGCTATTACATCACTAATTTATGTAGTAAGGGAATGAATCGTATAAGAATACACTTTAAAATAGGAAATAGGAAGGAATTCTAACTCTCTATTTTATTCTATCAATGACTAATTAAGGGTAGTTTCTTCGATATATGAAATTTAGGTTTTGTTTACTAAATTAGTAGCAATAAATACGGGCTAATTAAGGGTATTTTTGTCCAATTCAATTTTAACATTTGTTACCCCCTTTCTTTCTTTGTCTTTTCCCTTCTCCCTTCTCCACTCACGGAAGGTTTCCTCCTCAATTCTCCAGTCTCTAGTCATATTTTCTCCTCTTCTACAATTGCGATTTGTAAGAATCAGGGATTGATTCGTCTTTGAAGGATATAATCGAAAGGCTTTCAAGTTGGAGACTTCATTTCTGCTTTTTTCTCCCATTCTCCAGTCGCGAATCTTCCCCCTTTTTCCAGTTGCAATTTTGCAACAGTGTCAAGCATCATTTCGTCTTCTTCCAATATATGTGTTTCTCTTGGCCTTCTTCCACTAGGGCTACGTAATTATCTACTTTGAGATTGAAGCTGCTCGAGAATTTGGCGAATTTGAGTTCTAAAGAGGCTTCGACTTGAATTTGAGTTCCATACAATTGTACCATTTCTTGGCAGGTTTAAGGTCGATCTAGCTGGTGTAACCGGAGAACGCTGTTGAATCTACTCGAGTACAAGTAGCATTGATGCATATTTTATTATTGATATATGCATATATCTATATTAATTTATATATATTTGCATTCGAAGATCTAGTTTTTTGGTAATATATTGGTGCATATTTTATTATTGGTTGATGCATATATATATATATATTAATATATGCATATATCTAATTATTTGTTAATAAAATTAATTATTGATTGATGCATATATTCAATTAATATATGCATATATTTAATTGTTTGTTAGAGCATCCACATCGCCCATATTTTGGCCATCCATATTGATGGATGGATGATGATGTTGCGATGTGACACCAAAGTGGATGGAGAGAGAAACAAAACGGAGAGAGAAACAAAACCATTCAACGTTAATGTTACATAAATTTTCTTATATATAGTAAGTATTGAAAACAAAAATCACACAATCTTCCATTCTCATATCTTTACTAAAATATTATTCTCTCTTTATATTATTTTAATTTCACTTCATTTTTCAATCCTCCTTTTGATAAATTATCCGAAATGGATAAAAATAACAATTTCAATTGGCCGAATTATTATAATTTTTCAAGCCAAATCATTATTCGGTACTGCAAATTCAATTTACATAATCGTTGAACCTTGATAATACTGGCTATGTTACACAAATACGATTTAAGGTTCAAAACTTGGCCACTTAATACTAGATATTTAAATATAAATCAAATCTATAACAATTTAACAAACAATAAGAACCATAAAAACAATTCGTAATCCAACCTTCATTCCTTACTGACAATTGACAACTAGCTTATAGCTATCACTCTTTCTATAAAATGTACTCACTTCATCCTATATAACTTGTTCACTTTCTTTTCAGCGTGATTTTTAATGTGAGTTTTTAGTTATGTGTAAAATTAAGGGTCCTTAAAAAAATATTTGTAATAATCTGCCAAAACAGAAAATTGGACAAGTTGTATAGAACAATAAAAAAAGGAATAGTGGAGAAGTTTTATAGGACAGAAAGAGCATATTTCTGGTTATGATCCAATAGAGTAACCAGAAAAAGAAATCAGTTTATATACAATGTGAAGCCCCTTTAACCAGAAAACTCTACAGATGCAAGTAAAACTAGAAATGTGGATAAATATTCAAAAGATCATTTTATTACCAGTTCAAGAATGTGAGTTATCCGCCAAACTAGCTTACAGAACATAGCTGAGACTCAAAGAATAACCATTCTGATTATATGAGAAGTATTACAAGTGGTGAAATACCTCTCCATCCGCGTAGCCACCTTTACTTGATTCGTCCTCATTCCCAAGCAACACGAACTCGAAATATGAGTTAACATAGTCCCTTTTTCAGCGAAACATCAGCAACATTGAATGAATGAATGATCCTCCTACCATAGAATGTTCACATAAGAAAATGTCCTTGAATGAATGAAATGAAGAATAAGTTGACAGAGTGCTTCTATTCTACATGATGACAATATTTACTAAGATTAAATGAGAAACAGTATGATTATACTAGCGAAGAGGAGGATCATAAACAAAGGTAGACATCAGTTACTGCACAAGTTTTAGGCGAGCCGGTTTGCTTCTAAAGCGACTTCCAACACTAGTAAGAGAAATAAGACATTGAGAGAAAACAGCCCAAGAAAGCACTCACAAAATAACAACTTATGCCAGTATTTGCCAGCCAAGAAGCAGAAATCAAACATGAGTTATAGGCAAGTTGGTACGTTTATAAAGCTATAGCTTGCACTAATGTAATATCACTGCACTTAAAGAAGATAAAAATGCAAGAGTTCAGTTGGTATTTACCGGCACTTTTGTATGGCCTGCTTTATCCGGATTCTGCAGTCGGTCAACCATAAATCTCCATTCTGCCATAAGAGCTCAAGAGCCAGTAGAAAGTAACTAACTATTTGCAGTCAGGAATATGTTTCTTATTCAGTCTTTTCCAAAATGCAGGCCCTTTAGCATGAGGAGTCACGTAAGTTCCGATAAACTCTTGTTCTGAACAAGCTAAGAGAGTGCTCAAGGACAAATCTGGACGCACTAATCCTTGCTCAATAAGCCATTTGTACATTGAGAGCCTAAGCTTCAGTCTCAAAGTTGTATAAGAGACAATTTTGGGATGAGTGAGCAAATCCGACACCCGGTAACCCAAGTCATCAACGAAATACCGAATCTTTGTTTCAATAACATCACTGGTCTGGTTAAGGATTTGAGGAGAATCTCTGACCATCTTGATGGCCTCCTCACGACTCAGACCATTATTCACTAAACAATCAAACCTCTGCTGAAGTTCCAATCCTCTGCCCCGAACCATTTTAAGAGTCTTCTCCATATCCTTTGAATTCTCTTCGAAGCCTAGGTTTACCAAAAACTGAGTTTTCAAAGCTCTCACTCGAACAACCTTCTTTACATTTTCCAGTGGTACGACTCTTTTACCAAGTACCCATTCCTCTAACACGAACGGATCGTCCATGATCATTTGACAAAGCTTCTTCTTCCCACAAAATGCCAGACTCAATATGCTCTTCACCTTTTTAAGCTTAACGGAACCCAGAAGTGCTGGGTATGAGCAAACAAGGTGGCCAATATCTTGGGCGGACATGTCAATTTCAATGAGGAATTTGTAGGAATTATGTAAATTATATGCAAACTTCAAAACTGGTATTTGCGGAAACTGAAGAAAAAGAGTCAGCACATGACTCATTGTTGATCCAAATTTCAGCAGTAAACCAATTAGGCCAAAGGTAATACGTCCAGAGGATTCGAGCAAAAGATCAGGATGCTGCTTAAACAGTTCCCCAACTTGCGGTTCACTCCAGCCCGACTTGCAAAATAAGCACATGAGCTGGAGCATGCATTTCCAATTGTAAGAATCCTCCTCCCGTAAATGCTCTCGTAACCAATCATATTCAATCCCTACCTGCTTTAACTTCTCCAGAAACTCAATAAATTCACCAACATTCCCCCTTAAAAGATGAGGACTAGAAGCAACAACCTTGGCAACAATAGACTGTTTCAACCCCAAATCCTCAAAAGATCGAAGCTTTGGTGACAGAGCACCATAATCATACCGAAACACCTCATTAACTTCTTTGAAAATCTTCCCAATCCTATTCCGTTCGACACCATAGTTACACAAAACATAATAGTTCTCCAACAACAACTCATCATCAGCCAAAAACATCAAATCCCTTGGAAGATACTGCGCGTATTCAGAAGGCTTCAACCCTATGCTTTCAAAGAATGGCTCAAACTCATTAACCGGATGGTACCTCAAGAAACGAGTCACGGAACGCTTAATTTGGTCATTCTCTATTTTCACTCTCTTCATCAACTTATTAAAAAACTGAGGGGCATTCTTACTCATATTTTCAGCATCCATGATCCTAAAACTCCTAGTTAAATGGAAATACTCTACCAAAGCAGCTTGTGCTTGCTCTCTCAATACACGTGCTGTTTTCCCATTCCCAGCCATATCCATATCACTTGCAAGAAAAACAGAACTCTCTGTCCCATGAAACCTAATTTGTTTCGCAATATGGTAGAAGCAATTAACATAAAGATCGGATTTTGGTGATGTAAAATTACTTTCTGCGCATGAACCCCATTTGAGAACATAGGGCATTCCGGTTCTCAGTAATCTGGTCATGAATAATTATTCCAACAATTGGAACAATGCAGAAAATTAGGGGAAAGAAAAGCCTGTTTTATTTCAGCGCAACCGAGTTGGACCTGAGCTTCTTACCTTGATGGGGGTTTCCCGAAGGCGTTTGGAATTGGGGATTTTGAGAATATGTGGCGCCACTGCAGTCTACTCTGAATGGTAGGAGAGGAGCTGTCGTTGGAGGATTTTGTAAAACCCTAATACGAGTTTTTTTATCTTTTAAAAATGAATTAAAGAAAAAACATACCGACCCTTGTTATTTCAGCTGAGTCGTTGGTGAGTTGAGAGCGAGTTCGCGTAACAGTTGCCGGAGAATCATTTGGTCCGGTGACGGTGTCCGAATATGCAGAGCGAATGGGAGTGATCGGCTTCCAGTAGCCGGAGGATTGGCTTATAATTGGAGAAACGAATTTAGAATTTGGGAGCGTTGGTTTTGATTTTTGTTTGTAGAAATTAAACTGCCACAACAACATTCTGACAGATAATTATTTTATTTTATTTTAAAACTAATTTCAAACTATTATATTATAACTAAAGTAAGGCATGCGTAACAGTGCAAGACATGTATAGTGATTATTAGTCGGGCGGATTCAAGGTTGGGGTTAGAGCGGCAAAATGGGCCTGATCCGGTGGGTCGATTTGGGGTACCCGAAAAAAGGGTTAGGTTGGACTTTAAAAATAGAAGTCCAAAGGATGTATAAAGGTGAAAAAAAGTAAAAAAAAACAAAAAAAAGGAAAAAAAAAGGATTAAAAAAATATAGGGCTTAGGGAACTTAAAAAAAAAAAAATTATTAAGGGTAGTTTAAAAAGCCCGGGATTTTGGGGCTAAAAAGTCCGTCCGAAAAAATGCATAATTATTAGATAATATTAATATTAATACATAAATATAAATGAAAAAAAGATGGGAGAGAAAAACTTATCAAAGAAATATTCAAAATGCAATTAATATATGTTTAAACTTGACGATTTTAAGTTGTTTATTGTCTTAGTTTGAATTTTTGTAATGTTTACTTGTATACGGCTTTGAATTTTGATATTTATTTGTACTTAAATCTATAATATGATCTATTTAGTTGATTTAATCACTTCATAATTTATATTTTATTCAATATTAATATATTTAATTTAAATTATACATATTAATTTTATTTTTATACAACAAATATATAATTATAAAATTATAAAAAAATATTAAATAAATTAGTGGGCTAAGCCCGCCCGCCCGTCCGAAAGCCCGGGGTCGGGTTGTGCTTCATAAATCATGACCCGATAAAGTACCGGGCGGGCTCGAGCAGGCCCAAAATTAAATTGGCCCGATAAGCCCGGGGCTGGGCCGGCCCGCCCGCCCATTTTGCCACCTCTAGTTGGGGTGTGTTTCTAATATTTTATTTTAATTATTTATTTGTTTTGCGGTTTAAATAGTTTTTAAGTGTTTGTAAATCACGTTTATTGTGTTAGCTTCTTTAAAATTAAGGAGATAACGTGCTTGATTAACTAGTTTATTTTAAGCATTAATTGAGATGTTTTTAGTGTTTAAAGTGCTATAATTTTTATAACTACAAAACATATCAATTTTTTATTTTAATTCAAAAAAACATTTATTTTTTATTAAAAATGTTTATTTTTAACGTTAAACAGAAGCAAATAAGTACTTTTGTGTTTACAAATGTATATTTAAAGCACTTATCTATTAATTGACCGCATAAACATTTTTTTTAGTGTTTGAAAAATATGCTTATTGTGGTAGCTTCTTTAAAATTAAGCAACTAAACTATTTAATTAGACAATTATTTTAACCATCTATTGATATGCTTTTCGTGTTTAAAGTACAATAATTTACGAAACTATCAAATATATATTTTGTATTGTATTCCTTTTGCTTAAAATTAATTATTTTCAACTTTAAACATAGGCAAAAAAAAAATTATAATAAGCATTTAAAAACACACCTTAAAAAATATAGAACAAAATTCGTAACTTTAGGGGAAAAAAATAGATTAAAATAGTATTTTTAAAAATTATATAGAACTTAAAATTCTATGCGATTGCAGAGTGGACCCCACCCAGTCAATGCCTACTACTTCCTACGTCCCACCGAACTTGTCCAGTATTCATTTTCGGGTTGTTCTACATGATTTCTTATTCATATAGATAGGTATATGATCTATGGAGCAATTACTTAGAAGTACATTTTGTGCTACAACCCTTACTATATGATAGAAAAGGATCTCATTATCCTGAACCGATTTTACGTTCAGTTTTTAAAAAATGAAGTAGGTATCACACATTTAACAACTCAAATCAACTCAAAAATATTAATTAATTAAATAAGTCTCACACCTTTACCTCACAAACCACCAACTTTCCTAAATTAGCACGTCGCAAAAAAAGTGGACAAGTTCGGGGGGAAAGAGGGAGTATATTAATTCATCATCACTATGAGCACCTCAAATTTGTGCAAAATAAAATTTGGCCATGTTAATGAGATCTTTTGTTTTGATTATTGATGCGGACTGGGTTGAAGAGGCTGGGCCCATTGCTTTCGCTTAATGGGCTTTGAATATCCTAATGGGCTTAATAGTGGCTGAATGTCGGGTCCAAACTAGGACATTTATAATTTGGGGACAGATTTGCAATCTATAAAATTGGTTCAAATATACAATTTTTCGAGACGAGCAAAATATTAATTTTTAAAAACATAGGTATAGATAATTTGGGTATGCGATGGATTCGTTTTATGGATGCATATTTTCCTCGTCAAATAAAAGTGGAAATTTCCGAAATGGTGAAAAAAGATTCGGAGGAACAAAATAAAGAAAAGTTGATGTATTCCAATCTTCCAATTCAGATTGAATTCACCTTTTAAGTACATGAATTAAAGTGTTTTCATCTACTCTTTCACCAAGCTTTATTTTCTCTCTAGTTTTATTTACAGATTCTTCAACTTTAAGTACGTAAAATTTTCTCTCTTTAAATATATTAACTTTCCCTATTCTATCATCCACTTCCTCAAAGAATCCAATGCCTCTTGCCCTACACCAACGTCCAATAATTACGGGTTTATATCTTCATGGTTAAAAAGTTACGGGTTTAAATTCTATTAGTATATTATAAAACGAATCATTTAAAACGTACCCGTTAACGCGGGATAAAACAAAAGTGTGCAATACATTCAAAAGCCTTGTAACTGTCTTCGATCACGAGGGAGAATCTTGGGGCTGCTTCTTGGAGTCATCAACTCTGAAAATAAAGACCTGTGTCAGCATAGATGATGTTCTACGTTATTGTTTTGTTTTAAGCTATTTCAATTAAATAGTAGTAAATAATTAAATATATATAGTCATATAGACCCTTTTATTTAATCGAAGTTTCCAACAAATCTAACTCATGGCTTGCTTGCAGATCAAACTTGAGCCAAGAAATTCATAGATTTAACATAGGTTTTCGAACCATAAATTAAAATCATGTGAGATTTACGAGTTTTACTGATATATTTTTTCGTTGATAAAGCTAAGTACACTTTGTTGAAGCGATCTCATGATTAATATGATCAAGTAATTACATACTAAGATTAAGAAAATAGTTTTTTTCCCTAGTGGTTTTTCAATTTGAAGAAAAATACAAATGAGATGGTTTATCTTTCTACAAAGTGACTGCAGAAAACATGGAGGATAAATAAATTTAAAGTTAGGTAAGATCGTGGGAGGATTATTTTTAGCCTGCACAAAGTGTATAATTTAATTACTTGGACTAGTGTCCCTCAACATATTTAATACGCTAAACATTTTCTTTAAATTTCAGGAAATGTTCCACATCTTAAATAATAGTTATACTAATATTAACTATGCTATCAGATATATGAGTTTCATAACATAATATCGAGTAGTGGTTACGGATTCATGGGTAAAAGAACTATTTTATAGCCTATGCATAAAATGGACAAAGATATAGAGATTGGAGATAAAGTGTTTAAAAACCAATCTTGGACAGTATCATTTTCACCTTTTCTAATTGTTGTAAGAAAAAAAAATTGTGGGTTTTGAAGATCTTGATCTTTAGCTGTTGTCTGATCACAGCATGTTGGAGAGAGAGAGAGAGAGAGAAGACATTGGTTTTTGTAAATTTGTAATATCAGCGATTAATCGGGCTGGTTTATCTCATCGAGTTATGCAGACTCTGCCTTTTGATTCCTAAAGCCCAGCCGCAAGACTTGGGCGACCATCTTCTGCCCCTAATATTTTTATCTTCACTTTCTTACGTACTTATTAATTAATCCGCCGAGAAAATCTTGATTTTTAATACTATAATATGGTATGCATTTATATTTGGTATTAATTAATTCACCAAGAAAATTTCAATTTTGGTGTGCATTTTTTTGGGGTCATATTATGTAGTTACATCGGTAATATTTTGTTTTCTTCCTTCCAACGACATAGAAACTATTTCAACATTTTTTGTTATTCAATATATTTCCGATTAGTGGCACGTGTGCCTAACGTTGTCTGATCAGTAGTATGATAAACCAACAGTAAATTAAGATGATGAGGAATGAGTTCGTAAAATACAATCTCCTGAATAATAAAAAATGAACACTTTTTAAAGTTACGGAGTCGCATTATAGTACCAAAAATAACACAAACTATAAATCAAAATTTGAAATTATCTTTTAAAAATCTATCAACCCACAATTATATATATAATTTTTTTTACTTTCTTTAAAAATCGTTTATAATGGTAAAATTTTTATTAGTCTCCCCTACAGAAGTTAATTAGCTATCCAACGACAAACTGATGGGTTTATTTTAGGTGGATAATGCTACTTATCTCATCAAATTTCATGGATTTATATAGTCAAGACATGGTGACAAGGGTAAATTTAGCACTTAGACAAAATCAAGAAACCTAATTCTTTTTTCGAAAAAGAAAGATTTCCCACTTCAATACTATACAAAGTTGTTGGCACTTTATTTAAAACCACCAACTAACTAGTCACAATTTGGAAAGCAAGATCCTCTATAAAACCCACCACCCCAGCCCACCCCACCCCAAAAAATGGCCACTTCACTCAAACCTCTCAACCCCATTCCCTCTCCCTCTCCCTCTCCTCCCTCGTCTTCTCTCTCATCCATGAAGCTCAAAACCCTCCTCCAAACCTTCATATTCTCCCACATCTACCGCACATTCACCAAAGCAAAATCAACCCTAATCCAACTCCTCAAAAACTTGCACTACTTGAATATCCACGTGTCCAAATTCCGAATCAAGAGCAGCAAGAGCAAGAACAAGAAGGTCTATTTTGGCTCCTTTAGGCTCCACTACAATTGGTGCTCATCTCGGACGGTGCCGGTGGTGATGAAGAGCAGCTCGAGCAGGCCGCCGTCGCTCCGGTACGATGGCGTGGAGGACTCCGGCGAGCTTGCTAAGTACTTGCAGTGGCTGGAGGAGAGAGGGGATGAAGATTCTTGCAATGAGATTGATAGGCTTGCTGATTTGTTCATTGCTAATTGTCATGAGAAGTTTAGGCTTGAGAAGCAAGAATCTTATAGAATGTTTCAAGAAATGATGGCTAGAAGTGTTTGATATAATTTGTGTTATCTTGACTAGATCAGGGTCATTTTTTCTTTTTCTTTTTCTTTTTCACATTTTGGGGAATATATATTTTTGTGTTTTTTCTTTTTTTTAATTGGGGTTTTGGAGTGAAGGGATGGTGGGATTTGTGCAAATTCTAATTTTAATTTAAGATCATGTTGGAACTAGACTTTTCAACTCTTGCAAGTTTATCTTGGTTGTGGAAATGCAGGATCTTGGATTCTTGATTATGACTTATGAGGCCCTCGAGTGGATATAGTTGCATGGTTGAGATAATACAAATTTTTTATTTCTATTGATTTTTGACATTCCCCGCAATTTACTTCTACATGTGAAGCAGTGTAAACCATCGAAAAAAAGATGTATAGTTTTTGCACGAAAAATTGAAAGGAGATGTTGAGTTATTTATTCTTTTCACACATTTACTTTCATAAAGCACACAAAAGTGGAAACCAATTAAGTGGAATGTCATCATCTATGAAATTTGAAATTTGAAACTATTGTTTGCATGTCTTAATCTTGTTCAATCCTCTAACTACAATGATTCGAATTCATGATACACCAATTTACCTAACAGTTGTCTAAATGATTCACCAATCATATGCATCCAATTATTACATCTAGATTGCAATTTATTCGGGTTACAATTCTAAAATCAACGATGACGAACATAATATAATAGTGTGTCTTTTCATGGCCGTTCATACTCCCTCCGTCTCATAGAAAGTGTCTCATTTCCATAGGACACGAAAATTAAGAAAATTGGATTGTGTGGTATATATTGTTTGACTTTTTGAATTGTTAATTTTGGTCCACGTATTATTTGCATTTTTAAGAAACAAGACACTTTCTATAGGACGACTCGAAAAAGAAAACAAGACATTTTCTATAAGACGGAGATAATATATGATTATGATTTAATTCGAATAATCCAAAATTCATATCACTTAACAAGTGTGAATGGACTATATGAGTTCAGTTGTTAATTCTCATGCACAAGATTTGGGGTTCTTTAAGCCGGGACCGGTTCTTGTCGGCCGGTCCCCCACTCCAAACCCGACCTTTGTAACTATCAGTTATTAAATGCTTTACCTGTCTCCATTGTAGAGGACTAATGTGGGCCCATCTGGGTTCTAAAAGAAAAAAGTAAATAAAACTTATAATTTCTTGAATATTTTAAAAATATATTAATCACTTTAATTTGCTAAGTTGGGCTTTAGGGCTAGCCTTCTAAAATACTGCACCACATTGAATGTCTCTTCTGAACTGGAGGCCCAATAAAGCCCAATAGTTGGGCTTCAGTTTTTGGATTTTTCATATTCTAATTCTGTTCTATTGATTTTCATACTAATTTCTTTTTGAAGGCAAACATAAAAATAAGAACCAAACTAGTACATGATAAATATTAATTAATCTATATTCTTCATTTTATTTATTGAAAGGCTAAATTTGAATTCGATCCCTAATACATAATTTTTCTGTTTTATATGCATAAGAATAAAAATCTAAAATTATTTAATAAATTGCTCATTGTGGAAGAATTTATTAATTGTGAGTATAGTATACATGATTCAAAGTTCTCATACAAAAGTTAGACAAACTACATCCCACTATTTATTTTTCGACAATTCACTATACAACTAATATAAAGTACTCAGATCTAGTTCACCATTCTTGTTTCATTTACTTGAATAATTATTATATCATTTTTGTTTTATTTTTTAAAATAGCAAATTACTACAAACATTAGATTCTCTTACAATACCGAATCCAAAAAAATGAAACAAAAATGGTAGAAAAACACTAGCTTTATATATTCCCACTCAACAAATAAGTAATTTGCAAATTTGTACAAAAAGTAAAGATGAAAGTTGTCCAAAACTAGATAAAAGCAAAATGGAAACATAAACTAGTTGACTTCAAATAATTCTTCGAAAACTTGAACACCCTTCAAACTCTTGTCGCCTCCACGGTGCCGGCGGTATCGTCTCTCCGGTCGGCAGCGCCGTCTCCGGGATACTTGCTCCGGCGGGTTTCAGAGAAGAAATCGGATCTTAATTCAGTCAAAGCCTTGCTCAGCAAACCATTCTCAGCTTGAATCACATCAAGCTGTTTCTTCACATCAAAACACGCCGCTGCCATGTCATCGTACGTGGGACCCGCTTCCTCCTTCGAATCGAATTTTGCCACGTGTTCGATTCCGATTTTGTCCATCACCAAGAGTGGGAGCCTAATCCCAGCCATCCGATCACGCGGCTTACCCACCACCACCGCGTCCATATCATCCAACGCCTCGCGCGGCGGAACCCTAAACCCCCACCTGAGATTCACCACCGCGAGATCGCGCAACGGCACCGCCGTCCTCGCGGTCAGCGCCGCACCTTTCAGCAGCCCGTCCACCACCATCCCTGCCTTCCTCGATCCCGCCGCCGCGAAAAATCCATTCGCCTTGAAATACCCGTTATTCACGAAATCCTCTCCCCCGCCGTTCAATTTCTCCCCCAGACTCTTCACCGTGTCCGACGAGTGAGACTTCTTCAGCGAGAAATCGCCGAAATCAGGCTTGAAGTGGATGAAGAACCTAGGGTTTTGATTGCCGACCAAATTGAATTCCGCGCTCATCACGAGAGGGCTCTTGTTAGGCGACCCGAAATGCCCAATCCCGGTCTTGAACAAGAAACTGAAAGGGTTTCTCGAATCGTTCGGACGGTATGAGAATTTGAGCGACGGGCCGGATTCGAGAAAAGTACCGAGGTTTAGACACAATTCCTTCGAATCGCCGGCGGAAATTCCGGATTGGAAGGGGAAACTCATGATATTCAGTGGGATTTTAGCTCGGAGCAAGGGCTTCTGCTCATCCCTAAATTTGATCGAAGCCTTCATCTTCAGCGAATGATTGATTCACTATGTAAGGCTGGGTCTGAGATAGTGAGAGTGTGGGGATTTGGTTAGCGGTGGTGGAGATATATGTAGAGAGGAGAAGCGGCGGAGATTTGGGTTAAGAATGGCGGAGGAGGAAGCAGCTGGCTATGGTGGAGCCTGGTTTTTTGGCGTTTGTTGAGAATTTGAAATGACGATTTTGGTGTTCCGAGTTCTTAAGATGAGTTAGGTTTATTGAAATTATTGTGGGGGGTATAATCGGATATAGTTAAGGGAAAATTTGAAAGTTTATGAGGGTTAGTTCTAAATTTATTTGAAATTCAAATATTTTGGAATCATATGCTTTTCCATAATTAAGTTTTGGCATTTGCCTACTAGGCAACAAAACAAAACCAAACCGGTGCTTGAAATTAAAAAATATTGACATTAACCAAAAACAGTACTTACTCCGTTGCACTAATTAAGTCTCATTGCTTTTCGGTACGAGAATTTAAAAAAGTGGGTGGAAAGTGGTAGAGTCCATTTGTATAGAGTGGTTATGATCCACTAATTTCTTTCCATTTATGGAATTAGATTTGTTTAGTGAAACACCCAAAATAGAAAATGAGATTTGATTAGTGAAACAGATGGAGTACTATATTTATAAAAAAAATTAATTGTTCGAATTTTTAATTTAATTTCAAACTCGAACTAAATGCTCCTTAAATTTACTATTCCAATTCGGGAAAGCTTAGATTAATTGCAAATTTGATGTTAACCAAAAGCAATGGTGGAATTTGTGTGGTCTATAACATTCATAACATATGGTGCTAGCAAAAAGAATCTAAATTTACAATAAAATGAAGTTTACTTATGCTATTCTGAAATGCACATAATTTACTATAAATTTGAAATTTTGACTGCTGTAGGCTGTCAGAAAGTTGTCATAATTTAAGGTTTACGATGATAAATTACCTTGTATTGATTGGTTTCTATAAGTAAACCAGTAGCAATTGATACCTTGTAATAAATAAATACAGCCTAATATAGTTATTTAACTTATGTTAAGGTCCAACGGGCCATAACTTATTTTCAGTAGTAGCTAGAAACAGGCCCGCTATTGAACCATGGAATTATGTGGAAACCTAAGATTTTTAATAAAATTATAATATTATTACACTCAACTGTATGTGGGTGTTACTATTATTACTATCAAATCGCTTCTAACATGGATTAACATTAGATCAATCATTTAACACAAAAGTGATAGTGTCAACTAAATTATACGTTGTCGTTGGAAGTTAATGACACACTTTTTAATTGTTTTAACAGAGTGGATCCATAATTTATAATTCGGAAATAAAATAATACTAGTATTAGTCTAAAAAATGTATATAAAAGTTACTATAATTATTCAGATTTTGATGTCGTGTGGCTTTGGCTCGCATCCCTGTATCCGCATATGTTTGTGCACTATAGAATTATTACTTTATATTTCACCTATTATTTGTCTTTGTTTGTGTATTTAACATATAATTACATTATTCAATATTGTGTACATTGTGTTTGATAAATTTGCAACATGATATAAATATAAGAGCAACATTATGTTATAGTTATAACTATCTGCAACATGATGATATATTTGCAACATGATGTTATACAAGAGTTTAAAAAAATAAGAAAAATTATAAAAGGTGAATGCGTTAGGGTGTAGTATAATTATGAAATCTTGTATAAATCTAGTTTTAAAGGGAAAAGCAAAAGTACATAATATCTCAATCTTCGTGTCGGAAATGATTTAAAGATCGTCAATCTCCAATTCTAATATAAAAAACAAAAATCATTTACTTTCAAAGACATTTTATTCAATTGTGTTGGATGCATGTATGAACCTTATTTTTTGCACGATTTTTTTACTTTTCTATTGCACTGAGACTTTATTATTGTTCTTTTAATATGCTGTTTTTTTCTAATTTATTTTATATTTGAGTATGTATATGTATATATAAAACTCAAAACATATGTGGAGGATCGAGTCGTATCCTAAAATTTCAAAAAATATCACATGTCATATGTTCAAGTTGAGTTATGCATCAAGTGCAATTTAGCCTGAGTTCTTTGTTAGCCTAATATCATGTCATGTCGCGTTGTATTATCCCGAATCCGAACCCGAACCCGAACCCGAACCCGAGTCGTAGTGCGTTTCAAAAGAACAAACTAAAATTGTTGGCAATAGAGAAAAGCAAGCGCACGCAACTGACTTCACCCTATTTCGCAAACGAATCACAGCCGTCGTTCTCATCCATCCACCATCCGATTAGAAGCTACCTGCTCATCACCGCAGTAATTGTTAAGTCTCCATACAATCCTCTTCTAAAAGTCGTTCCCCTATTTTTTTTTCTCCAAAATAATTTTTTCTCCTAAAATAATTATCGAAAACCCAAGCAAAAATTTCAATTTTCATCCATTTTAATTTAATTAATTTGACCGGATATATATTTACCCACTGCTAGATCGATACATACACTGTCGTATACGTATTTTTTCCGGATCTGAGGCTCGTCGGAACCCGCGGCTCTTAAACCCGAACTTTTTCGCGCTCCGGCTCCGAAAACCCTAAACGGCCCGGCGACGTAATTTTTGTTTCTATTTCGGGACTTTGTAGATCCTTTCAGTGCGTTTGCTAGCGCAACTGTCTCGTTTCGGCTGCTGAGAAGTGGGAGTTTGTTTTTTTCCAGCAATTTGTGGCGCTTTGAGTGTGGAAAGACCGTTATTGGGTGAGTTTTCTTGATGGGTTTTTATATTTTATAATATTCGCCGTTGGTATTTTTGTTTTCTTGAAGTCTTCTTTGTTTATCTCGGTGTGTTTTATGGGTCGTTGAGGAGAATATGTTTGAATTGTGTGAAGAATATGTCTGCATGCATTGCTGAAGCAATGCTTTTTGGCTGGAGGTGGGTTTGTGTTTTTGTTAAGCTGAAGTGGTTTCTTTTTGGCCGGTCAATTTGCTTATGGGCCTGGTGGTGTATTTTTCTTGATGTTTTGGTGATAAGTTAAGCGCCTGTTCGTTTGTATAACTCATTGTTTTATCATATTTCTTGTTCCTTTTCAGTTTACAATCTTGGTGAACTTTTCTCTGTAAGTACTAGATGCTTCATGATGTTTTGCTTTGCGAACAAGCATGTACATGTGCATGGGCCGAAGAACTTAGTGAACCTACATGTGCTTATCTGTTGTAAGATTGGAGAGTTTAGCTCGCACTGATTATGGTTTAGAAAGTCTTCTTTTGACTGAGAATGCAGGTTATATGGAACTACCAGTTCTTAGTTGATGAAGCGATTGAGAACTCGATTTGTGTCTTTGAAGCAGTGAGTCTAATATAAGTTAGTATTTGGTGATAAGGCTCTGTTCTGGGGTCCTAGGGCACAGAAGAGGAATTCAGATTAGCAATTACCGCGGAGGAGGAAGATCTGTTTAAGTGAGATGTACCTTGAAATAATATTCCACATGATATGACCATATTGTTTATGAACGTTGTTTAGTATTAAGGTTGGTATCTGGATTCCAATAACTGGCTGTGTTTCTTAGACAGTTAGACTTATGAGTGCTCACTGAGATTGCTTAATGAATTAATTTACATCATCACATGTTAGAAGCTTATTTCTTGTGATGTGGTTATCGGGATTCTGAAGAAGTTATTTTTAATCTTCGTGTGCTTTTAATTTGTATTAATTCATTAAAAATATGCAAAGAGTTAAGCACAGTTTTACATTTATATGTCTTGTTCACGACTTACAACTAGTAAAGTAGACATAATATGGTTAAAGCTTGTGCTGAAATTAGAATAATTTTTATTTGTGATATGAATAATTAGTGGTTGGTATAATGTTTGTCAGGCTACTATAGTTTTGAGGAGGCACTCAAGTGCCTTTTAACAATATGCCACAAGCAGAAGGAAGGCTACAAGTCAACTTAAATGTAGGGGTTTGTACTGGGACGAGCAAACATGGGCTGTCAGATGATTTTTAAGATATCATACTAGAAGTTTACATTTTTGCAAAACATATTGCTCCACATAACTGTTGATGGTTTTGCTCATGTTTGTTCAGAATCTCTTCTACACCATTATATTTGAATGCTCTGCTCAGTATGAAATTTTTATGGCTTTGTTCAGATTCTTCTGTATGCATGAGAAAAGTTATAATGCCCACCCCATGTTTTTCTTATTTGCAGCATGTATATTATTCATTCTCCCTAAGTATTTATATTTTCTGACCTTTATCGTTGTTTTGTATGCAATCATTTCACTTATGTTTATAACAATTTTGTGTTTTGCAGTATAATTATGAGATAGACATCTACTGAAAGTCATGGCCTCCAAGGGTCTAAAGTCTAAACATGACCATGAATCACGTGCTAGGGGGCCGAAGGTAAGGGTTTTAACTTCATATTTTCTGACTTTGTCTGTAATAAGCTCCTAAACCTCTTACTAAGCTTCTCATCATCTTTGAGCATACTTGATTTGTAAAATAACCTAGAGTATCTTTAATCTTCATTTCTGAGTTTGTCAAATTATATTCTGGACATTTATTGCTGAAACACCTAATTGATATACCTGGTAGAAAATCAATCCATCATCGGAAACTAGTCATCAACTCCGCTAGGATCTGTCAATTTTTTATCTGTACATATAATTTTCATCTAATTTTCATTTGCACAATCCAAACTTTCTGGGTTGTGAAACAAATGGAAAGATGAAATACATACATCCCATGGTGCAGAACCTTGTTTTATGAATTAGTGTGCTTTTACTCGTACATTCAGGTCATGTTTTCTTGAATTCTAAAACAGAAGGTCATCTATACTGCTGTCGTTTTAGACTCGTGGCTGTGACAGTTCATACATATGCTTCATATTATTGTATTTCTGATTTGTTGTTAGGAATTTGATGATTTGCTTATATATCATGCATATTTATATGTATATATCCCAAGTAGTAGCTTGAATGATAAGAAATGCTGGAGCATATAGCAGTTCACTGCCCTAATATTACATTTGAGCTTAAGAGGCCTTATATCTTCCGTTTATGTTCTGCTGTCACTTTTTATTGGAATGCCAGGCTCTTGAAGCTCCAAAAGAACCTAGCCGTCCTAGATCACATTGGGATCATGTCTTGGAAGAGATGGCCTGGTTGTCAAAGGTAACCAAGTATATCTTATTCCAATATGTGTAGTTGGGTTGCTCGGTATTCAACTTTCTGAGCTTCTCCTTCTGCTGATTGTATTTTTTTAGGACTTCGAGTCAGAGAGGAAATGGAAGCTGGCTCAGGCAAAGAAAGTTGCTATAAGAGCCAGCAAGGGCATGCTGGATCAGGCTACAAGAGGAGAGAGGAGAGTAAAGGTGCTCATATTTCCTTCTTACATATGCTTAAGATGCATGTTCTTAGAAAAATAAAGGATGTTATTTTCTTGGGCTGGTGTTGATAATATATTTGTGCTATGTTTATTTCTTATTCTGAACACATTTGATCAGGAAGAGGAGCAAAAGTTGAGAAAAGTTGCCCTCAATATTTCCAAGGATGTAAAGAAATTCTGGACAAAAATTGAAAAGCTGGTAAATCATCTCTGACTGACTTGGCTATATTTTGGACAAAAACGGGGAAGCTACTAAGTTGAGACTGACCGGTTGACTAAACCTTCGGTTATCATGGTTCTGCAGGTTTTATACAAGCACCAGTTAGACCTTGACGAGAAAAAGAAGAAAGCTCTTGATAAACAACTTGAGTTCCTTCTTGGACAAACTGAAAGGTATCAATTATTGAGAAATGTTTTGACCATTTGCCTGAAGTTTTTCTTTGTAGATCTTAGTGTATTTTAGTTTTCTTGTATGTCTGAAAATACTGATGTTCATCTTGCTTCTCTTTAGGTACTCATCAATGTTGGCTGAGAATCTTGTCAATCCTCCGAGTCATTGCAAACCATCTTACTTGTGCAATACCGAAGTAAATCCTACTATTTCGGAGACGAGAGTTGATGAAACTGATCAAAAGGCTGAATCAGATAATGGTAAGGCTTGAGCTTTTTACACTGGTGAATTATACTGTTTGTATAGCTTGTTCGAGTTTTGATCCTTTCTTAATGCTAGGGTCCCAGTCAGATCTCCATGCTGCAGATGAAGATTATGATTTGCGGTCGAGTGATGAATCTGTAAGTTTTATTTTGCAACAGGGTTATCTTTCTTGGGGTTTTTCTAATAATCTCCGCTAGTTTTTCTGGATGTATAATTTATGCCTTTTGCTTCTGCAGCAAATCCACTCTAGTTCTGTTTCTTGTAACTTTTTTGGCTAGTTGACCTTGCCCCAGGCAGTTTTTCTTTTATTTTCCTAATTCCTTCCTTCTCGGGTATTCTTTTATGAGTATATTTGACATCGTACCCTGGCTTTTGCACTCAAGATAAATTTGGGCCACTTTTCACTGATTAATGTGATCTATGGTTTCAGATTTTCTTGGTGGATAACTGCAGATTATCTAAGGATTATATTACCAATAGTAAATAGCGCACCTTGTGTCATGGGGATTTTAAGAGAGCTTCTCTACATTCATTGTACACCTTGGCCATCTAACTTGTAGAACATTGACTAATGTGCCTATGCTTGTGCTGCAACGCTCTGTTTACATTCTCTGTTTTCTGAGCCCAATTTTATGTTAGTGAAATCTGGCTTCAGAGCTGTTCTTATAGTGTCTTCTTCTGTTGCCTTTAGGATGACGATGAGCGTACAATTGATGCAGATGAGGCTCTTATCAGTAAAGAAGAACGGGAAGAGGAATTGGCGGCATTACAAAATGAAATTGATTTACCTCTTGAGGAGATACTGAAACGCTATGCTTCCCCAAAAGGTACCTCTTTATTATGTACAAATAAATCTTGAAGGGTCCCTAATGCTTACTAAACTGCCAATTTGAGAAATTATATGAGCTAAATAGTTTGGCTATTGATGGGTTGTCCTCTTGTGCATGCATTTAATTATATGTTACTGGGTTGCATCAGCATTTTTAAAAGTTCTGCTAGTATTAGCCAACTAATATAGGGGTATCCTTAGACTAGCCCGTGAACATGCAGGGATACATATTCCAAACATCAAAATATGGTAGGTAGTCATCTAGGTTTTGTTTCTGTACTTTCTAAGACTATTTTTGCACTCTCATTAGGCTGATAATGTATTTTCCTTACATGCTTGTGGGGACAAATGCTTACCTGAAGTTTATGACATTCATTCTGGAATTTTGATTTCTTCCCTATGTTCTATGGTTTATTGTATATCATTTAATTTGGTTTTTGCTCAGTCAGCAGAGGAAAAAGTCCTGACAAGGATGATGATATACCCGGACCAACTGAACATAATCAATATAATGGTTAGTTCTTATAATTTTGCTATGTATTCTGTAGTTAATAATATCCTTCAAACTTTAAGATTCAATTTTATTCAGGAAAACAAGATGACATGGGATCTGCGCCTGTGATAGAGAAAGGCAGCTCACTGGTGAATCCTGGTCGTCGTTGTGTAAGTTGTATGTGTTTATATGTACTGTCGCAAGTTGTAAAGAATGTCTAATACTCAACATAATATTTCTTGTTTGGTGTATACAGGGCGAAAGTAATGGTGCTTTATCTGCATCAGAAAACCGTTGTCTGGAGGCTGAAAATTTCAAAAAGAGAATTCCTTTGGAGAAGCTTCTTGCACTAGAGAATAAGCAGATGTCACATGAGTTAAACGATGAACAAGTAAGAGTCTGTATTGGAAATCTGAATATAAGTAGCTGATTAATGTACCATTCTGTTAATGTTGTATAGACAGCAACTTATTGATCTTAGTCTTTTCCTTTTTCTTTTAATGCTTATTTCTTAGCATGCTTAAATCAATATTAGATTTATGTTTCTCAACTTCTTTCTGTTTTATGCATTATATAATTAAGATTATGACGAACTCTGATTTACCTCAATTTTGTAGGAAGATGATGATTTTGTACTCTCAGCCAAGGACGAAAATGAATATGACATGGTAAGCATGTGATTATTGTCTACTAATTGATGGTTGGACATGTGTTTCATGATACTATTGTGCGAACAATTCCTGGATCAGCTTATTGTGCACCTTCAGTCTACCTGGAGAGCACATTAACTGATTCTCGACCCTCGCGTGTCTCTGAGTTTATCCGTATTCTTTCTAAAATAGTACTCTGCATTATTACATAAAAGAGCTTATGTATTATGGACTCATTAATTATTATGTTAATTTCGTGTTAAAATAAATGATTGTCTATCATTATTTGACAAATGTGGTTCCATATCCAGGATGATGAGACAACCCTTTTGGAGGAGGAAGAATTAGCAAATGCTGAGCCAATTAATACTCTTGACGAGGTACGATAATGGATTCCTAAATTATGAAGTCCTTAATCTTCAAACTCTTAATAGTTTCAATATTCATTTCCCACTTATTTAAGTAGCAATTACTCTTGCACATACTTGTGAGACATTCAGTTTAGATGATGATCATAAGTCTTTTCAGATTGAACTTCTCAAGAAGGAAAGTGAAGTTCCCATGGAGGAGCTGCTTTCAAGGTATAAAAAGGTATGTTGGACAGCTCCGTTTTCTTTCCCTACTGCTCTTATTGGGTGCACATATAATTAATAGTTCTCTTATGTTTTTTTACCAATCAGGGCAGTGAAGATTTAGATGATGACTCTGGGTCTTCCACTACTTCTGGTTCTGAGGAGTTATCGGATTCACCAGAACATGGGAAGTCTTACCTTGAGAAGCATGATGTTGAATCTAATGGATTAGAGCTAGATATATGCTCTCATCCAGAAGAAGTGGCTGAATGTTCGGGAAAATCTGGAGAAGAGATGCAGAGTGAGAGTATAATTGCTGATGCAGCGGCTGCTGCTATGTCAGCACAGCCAACTGGTAACACATTCTTGACAACAAAAGTACGGACAAAGTTCCCTTTTCTTCTAAAGTATCCGCTGCGTGAGTATCAGCATATTGGTTTGGATTGGCTCGTGACCATGTATGAGAAGAGACTTAATGGAATCCTTGCTGATGAGATGGGGCTGGGGAAGACAATTATGACCATTGCACTACTTGCTCATCTAGCTTGTGAGAAAGGAATTTGGGGTCCACATCTTATTGTTGTTCCAACTAGTGTCATGCTCAATTGGGAGACTGAGTTTCTCAAGTGGTGTCCTGCTTTCAAAATATTGACGTATTTTGGAAGTGCAAAAGAGCGGAGAATAAAGAGGCAGGGGTGGTTGAAACCTAATTCATTTCATGTTTGCATTACAACTTATAGGCTCGTCATCCAGGATTCTAAGATTTTCAAGAGGAAGAAGTGGAAGTACCTGATTTTGGATGAAGCTCATCTGATCAAGAATTGGAAGTCACAAAGGTGGCAGACATTGCTCAACTTTAACTCCAAGCGGCGTATTCTACTAACTGGTACACCATTACAGAATGATCTTATGGAACTTTGGTCTCTGATGCATTTCTTGATGCCACATATTTTTCAATCTCACCAAGAATTTAAGGACTGGTTCAGTAATCCTATATCTGTTATGGTAGAAGGACAAGAGAAAGTAAACAAAGAAGTTGTTGACCGACTTCATAATGTTCTCCGTCCTTTCATACTCCGCAGATTAAAAAGGGATGTCGAGAAGCAGCTTCCTTCGAAGCATGAACATGTGATATACTGTAGACTGTCAAGAAGGCAGCGTAACTTGTATGAGGACTTCATTGCTAGCTCTGAGACTCAGGCTACTCTAGCTAGTTCTAATTTTTTCGGAATGATAAGCGTTATCATGCAACTTCGCAAGGTCTGTAATCATCCAGATCTATTCGAAGGTCGTCCAATTGTTAGTTCTTTTGATATGAGTGGTATAGATTTGCAACTTAGTTCTTCTGTCTGCTCAATGCTTGCGCCTGGGCCTTTTGCAAATGTAGACCTTAAAGGTTTGGGGTTTGTTTTCACACATCTGGATTTCTCCATGACATCTTGGGAAAGTGAAGAAATTCAAGCTATTGCTACACCTTCCAGCTTGATTCAGCAACGTGGAGACCTGTCTGATTTGGAGGAGAATCGGTTCATATGCAAGAAAAACAACAAAATACTTTTGACAAATATATTTGAAGATATCCAGAAGGCCCTACTAGACGAGAGAATAAGAGAAATGAAGGAGCGTGCGACAGCTGTTGCATGGTGGAATTCTATAAGGTGCAAGAGGAAACCTGTGTATGCCACTGGCCTCAGGGAGCTTGTCAGTGTCAAGCATCATGTCCATGATATTCATTATAAAAAACACAATCCTCTGTCTTATCTGTATTCATCCAGGCTTGCTGATATTGTACTTTCACCGGTTGAAAGATTTGGAAAGATGGCGGATCTGGTTGAAAGTTTTATGTTTGCCATACCTGCTGCACGCGCTCCTTCCCCAGTTTGCTGGTGCAGTAAGAGCGGATCACCTGTGTTTATTCACCAAACATCTAAAGACAGATGGTCACAAGATTTTTCCTCTTTTCTCACTCCATTTAGGCCTGCTATTGTCAGAAGGCAAGTTTATTTTCCAGATAGGAGACTTATTCAGTTTGACTGTGGTAAGCTGCAGGAGCTTGCAGTTCTACTCCGGCGACTTAAATCAGAGGGTCACAGGGCTCTTATATTTACCCAAATGACAAAGATGCTTGATGTTTTGGAGGCATTCATCAATATTTATGGTTACACTTACATGCGTTTAGATGGTTCCACTCCGCCTGAAGAGAGGCAGACACTCATGCAGCGGTTTAATACAAACCCCAAGATATTTCTTTTTATATTGTCAACACGCAGTGGAGGTGTTGGCATCAACCTAGTTGGGGCAGACACTGTGATTTTTTATGATAGTGACTGGAATCCTGCTATGGATCAACAGGCTCAAGATAGGTGTCACAGGATAGGCCAAACACGTGAAGTTCACATATATAGGTTGATAAGTGAGAGCACCATTGAGGAGAATATTCTGAAAAAGGCCAACCAGAAGCGTATACTAGATGATTTGGTTATACAAAGTGGAAGTTACAATACAGAATTCTTTAAAAAAATGGATCCAATGGACTTGTTTTCGGGGCATGGAACAGTTTCTGAAAAAGATACACCAGTAGACAAAACACCCAAAAATTGTGGGGATGCATCATTATCTAGTGTGGATTTGGACGCTGCCCTAAAGAATGCTGAAGATGAGGCGGACTACATGGCATTGAAGAGAGTTGAAGAAGAAGAGGCTGTAGATAATCAAGAATTCACTGAGGAAGCAGTTGGAAAGTTGGAGGATGATGAGCTTGTCAATGAAGAGGAAATGAAGACTGATGATCCTGGCAAACACACTGCTGTTAAAACAGATGAAGGCCACTCAGTGCGCGAAAGTCATCCGGCTGAGGAAGGGGTCCTTGCTTTGCAAAATAATGAAGATGATGTTGATATGCTGGCTGATGTCAAACAGATGGCTGAAGCTGCAGCGGCAGCTGGACAGGCGATCTTATCTTTTGAGAATCACTTGCGCCCAATTGATCGATACGCAATACGGTTTCTTGAGTTATGGGATCCAATTATTGACAAGACTGCTGTTGAATCGAATACTCAAATTGAGGAGGCTGAATGGGAGCTGGACCGCATCGAGAAGTTAAAGGATGATATGGAAGCAGAGATTGATGATGATGAAGAACCATTGGTGTATGAACGTATGTCTTCCCTCAACATTGACCTTTTTGTGTTTTCTATTTTCTTTTGCAAATATTACATATTTTCTGGAATATCCTGATATAATCATTTCATATGGGAATTACTCAATTGATTTTTTATTTTTGTTATAAACACATGTTATGATCATTTCATATGGGAATTACTCAATTGATTTTTTATTTTTGTTAATCTTTCTGCTGGGTTTAACATGCTTTGGAGTTCAAACATGTCTCCTGGTTTCTAGATGACTGGTCTTGTGTGATTTGGAACTTAAAGTTTGAGTTAATAGTTTTCACCGTCAAATTTCCTTTTTGTTTCCTTTAATTATTTATATGGAATTCTCTGGGTAGGTGTCATTGCCATGAAAAATTATTCTATTTCGTCAAAACTCTTTAAGACAAATTCAGTGTACTTGCTAAGCAGAAGATAAGAACAGCACATCATCACATGCTTAGGCTTTATCTTGATTTTATTGTAATGCTTAGGTTGGGATGCTGATTTTGCTACTGAAGTATACAAGCAGCGAGTTGAAGCACTAGCCCAACATCAGGTATGAGCAACATTTGTTTTAAAGTATTTGATTGAGAAGGGTTTAAGGGATTCATACCATGTTTGACTTATTACATTGACTGTAGACGAATTTATTAACCCTAAATAAGCAAATCAAATATTCTGTTGGTCTAATAATAATTACAATTTGGCAGTTGATGGAGGATCTGGAACGTGAAGCCCAGGAGAAAGAGGCTTTAGAATGTGCCAACTCAGATTATCCAAGGTAAATATTTGTGGCAAACAATGCGACTTTTCGCCAAATGTTTTTGAAATGATCCATATTGGTGTATTTGGAGGGATTAGGTTATGATTTTTTTTTTTTTTTTTTTTAAATCTGGCCTCAAACATGACGGAGCAAGTCATTTTGTGAATATAGGCACTCCTGCATGATAAGTGGGAAATTAAGTGAAAGAATGAAATATTTGGTATATAAGTGCAAGTTATTCATCTATGGAAATTAGATCTGGCCTACAAACATGGAGTTAACAAATACATTAATAAATTTAGATGGACATGGACCCTTTGATTTGCAGTTGGTGGGAGATCGGAGTGTCTGATACTCTACTAAGTCATGGTATATTCAGAAATTGTAGTTGTTAGATAGTGGTAAAATTTATGTTGACTAGAACATCTTATGATGAACAATTGAATGTATAGATTCTGTTATTGGTATGCCATGATTGTTACTAACTCTTAGATGCAATAGTTCTACTTAGGTGGAAATTCTTTGAATAGTATATAATGTCTTGATAAACGTTTTGCCCTCTGTAGTGTATATCGAATTTGTCAAACCAAAATTTCATGTGAACTATAGTTTTTCTTACTGAAGGCAAATCCTTGTTTACTGACCCCAAATAAGTTTACATCCTGGCTTACCCTATTCAGTTACATACTAGTATGTGATACTGAAACGCTGATGGTTTTTCTTATACAGCAGAATGAGATAGACGTGCATTATTTCTGTAATTGGCCTTCATCACAGTGACTTCATTTACTCTTTCGACCCTGCTTTTTTAATCTAGCTTAATTTGGTTGACTCTGAGCAGGGATGATGTTACTCCGAAATCCAAACCAAAAAAGAAAGGCAAAAAGGCCAAGTTCAAATCTTTGAAGAAAGGCGCTCTAGTTTCGAAATCCATCTCTGTGAGAGAAGAGTCATCAATAGAACCTATGTCCATTGACGATGATATAATCTACGATGATACTGTTTCTTCTTCGGATGCATTATCACCCTGCTCAACTCCAGAAAAGCGGCGTAGACCTGCTTCAGATGATGAACAGAAAAGCAGAAAGAAGTCTAAAAAGTCAAAGGCTTTGGTTCACGGGGACATGATTCTCTATTCCAAATCTTCTGGCGAGCATCAAGATGAACTTAGAGATAATGGTTTCTTTGATATTGAAATGAAGCAAGTAAGTCGAAATAAGGCACGCGGAAAGATATCTATCCCGAGCATGCCTCTGAAACGGGTTTTCACATTAAAACCAGAAAAGTTAAAAAAGAAAGGGAACATTTGGTCCAAGGATTTCCTCCCTTCTCCTGATCTTTGGTCACCAAAAGAAGATGCCACATTATGTGCGGCTATTCATGAGTACGGCCCAAATTGGAATTTGGCCAGTGATATCTTGTACGGAATGAGTGATGGTGGATCTTATCGGGGAAGGTTTCGTCATCCTGTCCATTGCTCTGAAAGGCTTAGGGAGCTACTTCAAAGATATATTTTCTCTGTCAGCGATGTTACGAACAATGACAAAGCTGTTGGTATTGGTTCTGGGAAGGGTCTGCTTAGAGTAACTGAGGTACATTTAGCACTCTCTTTCTCTCAACAAATCGCTCTAATTATATAATGGTGTTTTTATGTTATTAAATCCCCAATTGTGTGATTTTCTGTAGTGTTATTATATCACCAGCGGTGCTTCTCTGAGTTTGTTTTCTTCCAGTTTTCTTTTTCCTCTTATGAAGATTGATGTAAAATTGGTGAAGGATGATTAGTCTCTCAAAGTTAAAAGATAGTCCTGCCAAGGATACATCTGCGCTACTAGCTTAATCCAATAGAAAATGTCGTCTTTAAAATGTACTCCCTCAGTCCCATAGATTGTGTCTCCTATTCCATTTCGTGATGTAACATAGAATGTGTATTTTTTCTGAAAATGGTAAATTATTGCAAACGCTTTATTTGTGGGACCCACGACTTCAACTCTCCTTAATAACCGTGATCTAAAGAAAGCAGACACATTCTATGATTTTCTCCGTAGTCATACTTGCAAATTCTGAGGCTAAACCGCCTTCTTTATCTTTTTGTGTGTTCTGCTTATCACATGGATTTGAGTGTAAATTTGTCTGTTTGTTTGGTTTCATTTAGTTTTATTAGTTTTCAGTCAGTTGTTCTACCGTCCACAGAAAAAATGACCAAGTTCAGTTCTCTTTGTAGCTGCATTCATCTCAGTGTGAAATTTGGTAAATTGTAATGTTATTAATAGCTTCTGTTTTCCTCAATGCATCATTACTAGGCTCAGGCTCTCTGTGTATCAGAGAAATTGTTTAACCTCACAGGCATCTTGATCCTTTGCTAATTTTCCTTTTCTCTAAATGGCATGTTATGTTGATTGTGGTATTGGTATTGGTATTTTAGTAATCAGCTGCCTCCAATTTTCATATCTTTTCAATTATCTTATGCTATGTTTCATGCATTAGGATAACATCCGGGTATTGCTGAGCGTTACTTCTGAAGTACCGGATCATGAACCACTTCTTCAAAAGCATTTCTTTGCGGTGCTTTCTGCTTCTTGGAGGAATTTCTCACACTCCAGACATAGGGACAATGCTCTAATTTCACAAAATGGATTATATCCGTCAAGGAAGTTACTTGCTTCCATCAGCTATCAGAATTCGTTGCAAAAATCACCAGAGAGGTTGGGGTTTACTAATTTGCATCAGTGTGGGAAGTTAGTTGCTGCTGCTTTGAATACTACCAGCAGCCTTCGGACAGATGGCAGCTCACCTGTCGTCAACCATACGGAGGAAATACCCTCGGAAAAGGGGCGGTTGGATTTAACGCTTGAAATTGAAGGAGATAGGGGTGAAACTCCAACACTTCCCTCTTTTGTTAGTGTTTCGTTTATTGATAGAGACCCATCCACGTCTTCCAAGACGCATGGTGGAGAGGATCAGAATTTCAAATCTTCAAGAGGCTCAATTGAGATTCCATTCAGGTATAATTTCTTATTCAGATTATCAAAATTGTATTCCATCTGCATGAACAGTGTTTGTAGGTGAGTACAAATCGAGTCCTCTATGTGTTTATGAAAATTATGTTACTTATTGTAAGTTTATCTTTTTGAAGTCTTGGATTTTGGGTCATAAACCCGGTGAGGATCCCCTATCCCCATTTTTTGTCTCATTCCATTTCCCACCAATGGAATGGTGACACGTGTATTTTTAAAAAATAATTATATACCCTATTTGGGTTTGTTAACTCTAGGGGTAAGAATTATTTTGGGGATAATTTTTAAAAATACATGTGTCCCCATTCCATTTGGGGACATGGAATGGGACACGAAAAATGTGATAGAGGATCCTCGGTGTCAGAAACCACCCTCCCCCATTCATGGACTATTCTTTCTTTTTTTATTTTTCATTCAAATTGGAGCGCATTTTTGCTTATGTTGTTTGTTTTAAGTTTCAACTATCCGTAATCATATGTTTCTTTCTCATTCACAGAACTGCATCAGCAGCACACTTTGATAGTTGTTCCGTTGGAGAATCACAAGTTTTTACCGTGGGCGATAACCGGTCCTGGAATCTAAAATTACCATATTTGGGTAAACACAAGATCCCTGCTTCAGAATCGGCCAAGCCTTCTAAATCGAAGTTGAGAAGAACAAGCAAAGTTCAAACTGACCCACATTGTCCATCTTCCGAATTATTCCAAAATCTACCATTGATGCCGACTGTCCCCAGTCCGAGCTCCGATAATTTGTCACCCTCCTTTCTTGAAGGTGACATTCTTGAACTTGATGGCACTGGTCTACTTGACATGGATGAAGGCGCTCCGGTTGACATGTCAGGTTTCGTCCCATTTAACCTCGAGCCAGATGTAATATCGGGACTGGATGATTTATCAAACTTCCCCGAATTCACGGACATTGGGTAGTAATCTGATAATGCAAGCCAAACACAGGACTTTGAGATGGGGGGAGAGTGGCCATTTGTTTCGAATGGCTAATCTCGATTCTCAAGTATCGACCACTCAAGGTTGGGGGGGTATGATCGCGGTGCTATCGGGGAAGGAGCAAACAGAAAGATAGGTGTCTTAGGATGTCGATCGATGACCTGCAAATCAAGATTCCCCGGTAGCTGCAAATGGTTGTTCTTGAAGGTGAATGGTGATGTGGTTGGAGGTGATGAACAGTACTATTTATAGGATGGTAGGAGTTTTAGTGTAGTATTCTTGCAAGTGGTATTCATGCTGCTTAATTTTTGCTAGTTGGAAGATGTGCTTGCTGTTTTGGGAGGCATATTTTTGCAGTCTTGTTTGTTAGTCTATGCGGTGCAGGTGCATTATTTGCAGGGAAATTTGAATCATTTGCTGTTCAATGAAAAAAAGCTCTCTCTCTCCCCCTCCCTTCTCTCTCTTGTTCTTTTTTGTACTAATAATATATTTGGTGAAATTAGTTTGATGATTTAATTGGGTTCTTTTAGTAGGCTAGTTTCTTGCTGGGGTTGAAGGGACTGATTGTAGTATTATAGATTATGGAACATTGCACTAATTTTTTTATGTTTAGCACGTTGTAGTACTCCCTCCCTCCCGCTAAATAAGTCTTATTTTTTCATTTCTTTTCGGCATGAGAATTTATGAAATGGTTGGAAAATAAAATGTATGGTGCAAAAGTATGAAGTAGTTTGGTCCATTTGTTTAGTGTGGTTCTGTTTGCTCATTTCTTTTCATTTTTGGAATAAGATTTATTTAGTAAGACAGACATCTCGAAACGGAAAATGAGATTTGTTTAGTAGGATGTAGGAAGTAACGGAATTTTTATTTTCATCGGTATACTGGTTTATATAAGGTATAACAAAATATACATATATAGCAAAAAGTGTACTTTTAATTAAGGGAAATAAGCAGCTGTATTTTCTTAATACAAGGCCTAATCTAAAATATTGTCCGCAATAAATACTTCCCGCAAGTCGGCTAGCACTGAGTAATTGCTCCCGCCCATATTTATCACAGATTTCTTACCCTACATAAAAACTGAGAGAGAGGAGAGAGAGAGAGAGAGGAGAGAGCGGGTGCTCGAAATATTTCGAACGAATTTCCGAGCCCTTTTTTTAACGACTCCCTGTACTTTTCGAATTCCCAATTCCCTCAATTTATTTTCACTATTTTGCCTTTATTGATATGCGTTTCGTAAATTGAAACCCTAATTCCGAGTTTTAATTTCGCTCCTTTTTTTTTCCGGCTCTACCAATTCGCCCGCCCTAAATTTTATGATCAATCGAAGTACAGGCGACGATGGCAACAGTAAAGAGGGAGATGGTTAACGGTAGCAGGCGGGTCACTCGAAGGACGGCGCAGAATGTCAACGAAACACAGGGTGCGTCTGATGCCAGCGATGCTGAGGAGACTGCCGCTGTGCGAAGGGTTCTTCGGTCGAAGTACCTCAATTTCAAGAGCAGAATATGCGGTAAAATTGTGTTTTTGTTCTTCGAATTTCTTGAGCTTAAGTTGCTGGTTAGTGCATACATGAGCATCAATGGATATGCAAGTAGGGTTTTGTTGTGCAGTTAACTTTATTGTACTACAAGACAACTTTGGAAGTTAATTTCTTACAGAATATATAATCTCTGCCATAAATTTATGCAGTGAAAATATAGCTATCGTGTTATTGGGTATTTGTTATTTGAAAACTTCTATGGGTAATATCTCTTCTTTTTGTAATTTACGTGTTCTTATATTTTGTTTGTTTTTTCTTGTGCAGATGAGAAGGATGATATATCAAAAGTTGATTCGAGCAAGTTCAAATCATTTATCGAAGAAGTAGATAGCTTGCATCAACTGGGTAAAGTCAGCGAGTACTTATAGTTGCTTGTTTTTACTCATGTAGACTCTTCTTCTCTTTAGAAATAGATATGCTCGATTTTTGTGTAAGTAAGAAGGTATTCGATTGTTCCTTATGTGAAGGTGGCTAATTGTCATCAATTTTAAATGTTTCTTTCGTCATAACAAAAGAGTAATGGGAACTATGGTTTGAGTTTTAATTTCATATGGATTGCTATGGAACATATGATTTCTTAAGTAAAGCTGCATGAGTATTTAAGTATCATCTTCATCCAGTAAGCATTTTATTCAAGTTTATGCCACTCATTGGTTTGTTTATTATAGTAACATAAGTATTTTGTTTCTGTCACATTATATCTCATGGGTACATTTATACCTGAAACTAGTCTGAATCTTGGCTTATGTTTTGCTTTTCTATGTCTAGTACAAAAGCCCAGGGAACAAATAGCAGATGCTGAGGCTCTGTTTGATATTACAAATACGTTGGTGGTCTCTGTTAAAGCATATGATAACGATGGTGTGACACCTTCAGATTTGGTTAGTTGTCTTCTTAGAGATTTTGGACAAGAAGGTGGTGGACCAAGTAGTAGCCAAAATGGGTTAAGAAGTTTGATACGCTGGGGAGATCTTGGGCAAGTTGTCTCTCATGTTTTCAGGCGTGCTCCTGGTTGTCGCACAATGTAAAGATTTCTTGCACAAGTCCCTATTTTTCATTCCTTATTTTCATCCAAATTTAGTTGTTTTCGTTGTGTTTGATAGGGTTGGCCCCATGAACACTGAATTGAAACAGCGTAAGACTGTGGTTCATAGAAAGCGTGCAAAACCCACAGAAAATGTTCGACCTGAAGAGGTAAAATGTTTTACCGAGAGAGTGGAAGTTATTACCTAGATTCAAATGAAAGCTATAGAGAATTGTAGACGTGGGTTTCTTTTGACCCATATGGGGGATATGATTAATGCAGTGCCCGTATAGTTTCAGTCTAGCTATATGCATTAAATATCTATGGGCTGTTTTATACCTGAGACCGACTTGTATGCATATTCGTTCTCTTTGGCAGCTTGATGAAACTGATAATAATGAGAAAACGGATACTGACAAGAACATGGCCACTATGTTTGATGTTTTGAGGAAGAATCGCAAAGCCAAGCTCGAGAATCTAATATTAAACAGGAATTCCTTTGCACAAACTGTGGAAAATCTGTTTGCTCTATCATTTCTTATAAAAGATGGGCGTGCTGAGATGACAGTGGATGAAGCTGGGCGTCATCTCGTTTGTACGTATAATTTTCACTCTTGTGGTGTTAGATTGATTGTATATTCATATTATTTTCTTCTTCTTTCTTTCCCTTATCCCCTCCCTTATTTTTAAATTGATTCTTGCTTCTTCAGCCCCAAGGAATGCTCCTAGTGCCAATGCAATTCAATCTGGAGAGGCAACTTATAACCATTTCATATTTCGATATGACTTTAAGGACTGGAAGGTACTTGGGAACTTGAATTTTTTATTTAATTTTTTTTTCCTGATTATTACTGACAAATTTTCATCAGTCTATATACTTGATCTTTGCAAAACATTGCTCATATTGACCAGACTTCATATCTTTATAATTACTGAATAATCTCAACTTGTAGTTGATGTTGGATTCTGTTGTGGCTGGTGAGGAACTAATGCCACATAGAGTTGAGGCGCCTGAAGCAAGCAACGCTGAACCAGATTTCGAGTCCAGTGGATATCAAGGAGCACAGCCTACAACACCTATAAGGAAGCTATGTAGGAACCGAGGTCTGGTTATTCAGGAGAACACTGTAGTTGAAGATTCTCCCGAAAGCGACAATGCTTCTACCGATAGGGCTGCTGCCATTCGGAAAGGAAAGAGAAAACTCATCATAAGGTGAGACAAAATTCATCTACATCTTTTTCTGGATTTATTGCTTTCGTCGGCCAAACTCTCCTTGGCTCAAGACTGAATTTGTGGGGCTTAAAATCATTTTCTGGGAGAATTGTTTATTTTAGGAGATGTACAAATTTGCGTTTATTAGTTCTATTCCTAGATTATGTTTTCGAAAGATGTAAAGGCAGTTTAGGTGGCATTGTTTTGGAGACTTCTAGAATGTACTTGTTCAGTTGAATTCCAGTGAATTTTCTTCTGCGGTTAAAATTAGTTAGGATTCTCTATCCCATTTTTCGTGTTTCAATACATGTTTTATCAATGAGGTGGTGATATGTATTTTTAATTGACGGAAGATTTGTCAATCATGAGTGCCTAGCTAGGTTGCACGGACACGGGACACGGTATGACATGGACACGGGACACGGCATTTTTTGAAAAATTTAGGACACGATACGGGTGTTAATATAAAAAATATTAAATTATTAATATATATATATATAAATTTAAAAATGATCAAGTTAAGTTTTTTATTATCAAACTTATAATTCAAATGATCAACTCAAACGACATAGTTATAATTCATAAGTAGATAATCATAGCATAAAAATGTAAAATGCTAAAATAGGTAAATAATCTAAATACATTAGTAAGGTAAATAATATTTAATTATTTAATTATATATTTATTTATTTATTATTAATGTAAGGTAAGTAATATTTAATTATATATTTATTTACTTATTACTAATTATATATATGTGTCCTACGGTCCCTTTACTTATTTAATTTTATATTTATTTACTTTTTACTAATTTTCAACTATATGGCCCATTCAACTGTGTCCACTACAAGACTAAATTAAAAAACGTGTCCGTTGTCTCCTTGGGATGGCAAAGTTGGTGAAAGTGGGTAAGCCCGGGACCGATAGGTCCTGAGTTTAAATCCTACTGGAAGCAGCTTTGTGGAGCATGTCACCTATAGTTAGCCTAGGGTAATTGAACTTTCCTGTGTGGTTTGCAGACTACTGCACAAGGAGTGGGGTTTACCCAGTGCGCACTGAAGGTAGCGGCTGCGGCTTCCACGTATCCAAAAAAAAAAAAAGTGTCCGTGCCGTGTCGGACACACAAATCGCCGTGTCCGTTCTGTGTCGGACACACAAATCGCCGTGTCCGGAAACGTGTCCGGTTTTTTTTTTTTTTTTTTTTATGGACACGTTTTTGCCGTGTCGGACACGTGTCGGGCGCGTGTCCGGGCGTATCCGTGTCCGACACAGTACGGCGGATTTTTTCGGAGTGTCCGTGCAACATAGGTGCCTAGTGAAAAAAAAATCATATTGGGCTTTTGATATGGGCTACACAAGCTGGTCTGGGCCCACACTGAAGCCCATTTAATATTTTACTGCTTTTGAGAACTTCAATGACAGAGAGCACGTGACATTGAAGTTCTCTTTTGAATTTCCCTTTTGAATTTCCCCCAACCGTGGCAAGGGCACATCTTTGTTCTCTTCACACGTGACGTACATGCAACTTCCCTTTATTAACAAGTTCTAATTTTTACCCATCTTATTTCGACTTTTTTTTAGACATTTAAAGGGGTATAGTTTTGTGTGCAATAGCCATATGAGTATTAGGTAGATGTTTCTTAGGAGTGTTTGGAGTAGCTGAAGTTTATTGATAAGTGCTGAAAGCTGCTTAATGCAGCTGAAAATAGTTTATTTGAAAATCAGTTAGTGTTTGGAATTAAGTGTTGAAATCAGCTGAAAGTGGAAAAATAGTATTTGGAATACTGTTGATAAAAGTAGCTTATTGTTATTTTTTAGAAGAAATGTCTATTTTACCCTTAGTGTTATTAATTTATAAGAAATAAGTAAAATTCAAAAATTGTTCTTATTCTATATTTATTTTTTTGCTTTATAATTTTAATCTAATATTATAAAATATTAAATTAATATAAATATTATATAATACTATAATTGACAGAGAGAGGAAGAGACAACTATTATGTTGAAAAAAAAATTCAAATAAATATTTAGGGTTAGAGATATTTTTTTAAATTAAATAAAAATTTTAAGGGTAATTTGGTCCGAAAAAATTATAAGCAATAAGCTGAAGCTAAAAGTTGAGGTGGAGCAGCTTCAACTGCTTCTCCATTTTTGACTCAATTTTAGAGAATCTCAGCTTTAAGCTAGGTCTCCCAAACACTTCTGCACCAGTTTAAAGCTGAAAGCATATTTCAATAAGTTGTTTCAAACACCCACTTAAAAGAGCTTCGAAATCAGGTAAAAATATTATAATTCTTCTGTTCCGTCTCACTTTTTCTTTTGGTATGATTATTTAGGTGGGTTAGTTTTATATAATAAAAATGTGAGATTTATATAATTAATTGTATAGAATTGCTTTTTGTTGTAAATGTATGCTACTCCTATAATTATTTAATTGTTTAGAGTTTAGTTAAGTTGGTAAAGGTTTGGGGTTTATTTCTTTTTATTTAGAAATTGGATAAGTAAGATGAGTCAGGTCGAAAAAGAATACTGAATAATGTAATGAGACGAAGGGGTAATTTTAATTTTAATAAACTTAATTTAACCATCTTATACTTCCTTCGTCTCATTAAACTTATCTTGTGTCCAATCAAACTTGTTTTATTTCAAAATAAAAGAACTGAATTCCACATTTTCACCGTACATATAATTGTAAACAATTAATTAATCACATGGACCATATATATTTGCCAATCCAAACTATTTTTTTTAAATATGCAAAACTATATAATTTTAAAAGAACAAATGAAGTATCATAAATGATCCGCAACTCGAACTCAGTTAGAAGCTGCAACCATACTTCTTGACTTATGTAAACAAAATACTCGTACTGAATTAAAATATTGTACTCGAAAGAATATGTCTCTGTCATATTTGATTTTAATTGCTTATTTTTCTGCTGTAACAAAATGAAAATGTAGAGGAGAGAGCATTCAATACCACACCGGACTAGTCTATTTACGTTGCGTGCTGGTTTTCTCTTAACCACGTTCATTAATTTCCGAAACTATCCTTGCATTTGGAGCTTATCTGAAATAATATTGTATTATAAGTTAATTAGTTTAATTTTATACTATTTTCTGAAAATTTTGTGTGATTAGTAATCGTTTATTTACTCAAACGATATGTTAGACTAACGATGTCGGACAATCAAACTCGAATAGTAATCATTTTGTGATTTTTCTCTTGTAATTTTACTATACATCTACTACACAAAATAATACTTCTAATTAACAAAATAATGCAAAATACAGATTAATAGTTGATTATTGTTTTCATATAACATGAAAGATGATTTTCTTTCGTGTATTATAATTAAGAATTTAGAATAATTTTTTTTATAGCAAATATTATATTGAGCGTAACATTTGCCGACCGTTAGGTTTCCATTTATTTTTCGACGGCGTGGGAAATTATAGCACACTAATTTATACATATTGATCGAATGAATATTTGAAAATCAAAATTGTCATGTTATTATTAAATGTGAATTATAATTATTTAAACTTAACGAACAAAAAAGTCTAATTATTATTAAATACTATTTGTCCTATTATGTTAAATTAAACAAACTCGACACGAGATTTTCCTCATTATTTTAATCGTTTGATTATCATGTGTCACAAATTCACAATATTTATTAGCCGACTTTAATCGCTGAAAGATTTGTTGAATTTTCCATACTATTTGCATTTGGTTACGTTAAGTTAAGCTCGAGCTGTTAAAATATTATGCCAGCTGAAATTAAATCAATGGTAATTATTGAAATTAAATTTCCTTACTACTAAACCACATCATTACTCATTAGTCAATTCCTACATGTGTACAAATCGTATAAAAAATAAATATAGATTTTAAGGGTTAAGTTTTTTATTTTGAGGGCTCGGATCGTTTTTATTGCTTCGTTTCCCTTCTTCATGACCGACCTTATAATATATACAGTTAAGTGTTAAGTGGTATTATTGCTTAATACCCATTTTCGTATAACAAAACACAAAAATACCCAATCCTTATATTTACTACACAAAATACCCAACTTTACTTACATTACCCTTACTTTTTCAAAAAGTTGACTGACACCAATCATTTTCAGGTGTTTTACTGAATTCGAGACGAATAATTGAAGAAACAAACAAAAAAACACATGAATTCGATACCAATTAATTCGAAATTTAAATCCCGCTCGATTCCCGCTCAGTCCCGCTCACTTAAATTCAAATCCCGCTCGAAAATAATTACTACGAAAACTCGAATCCCGCTCGTACCCGAACCGGAATCCCGCTCGAACTGTCGTCGAATCCCGCTCGCCGACCGCCCGTCCCGCTCGCAGACAGCCGTCCCGCTCGCAGAATCCCGCCGCGGCAGAATCCCGCTCGGCGGGATCAGAAATCCCGCTCGGCCGCGCAACGGCCGCCTCCCACGTCTCCCCGTCCTGCTCGGCCGGTCCTAATCCCGTGCGGCGAGCGGGATTCTTCTCGAGCGGGATTCTTCCCCTTCTAATCCCGCTCGTCTCCTCAATTTTCCATTCCCTTCGATAATTTTTTCCTCTCCGTCGTCGAATCCCGCTCGAGAAAACAATTTCGTAGTTGAATTCGACTCCAAAACACAAGAATGGCCTATCAGGTTAGTCCCGCTCGAATTTTATCCGTTAATTTGGCGCGATTAAGATTCGAATTGTTTTGATAATTTTTTGATAATTTTTCGACTGTGAGCATGAATTTTGTTTAATTATTCGAATTTAAGCATGGATTATGTTGAATTGGAGTATGATTTTATCATATTATGTGGAAATTCGTAGCATGATTTTGTGAGTTTCGTAGTATGAATTTGAGTTTCGTAGTATGATTTTGTTTAATTATTATTCAAATTTCGTATCATAAATTTCGTAGAATGAATTAATTAATTATTCGAATTTCGTAGCATGAATTTATGTGGAATTTTATAGCATGAATTTTTGTTTAATTATTCGAATTTCGTAGCATGAATTTTTGAGTTTCCTTGCACGAATTTTATGAATTTTCGTAGCATGAAACAAATCTCGGAAAATAATTCGGCCGGGCAAATCCCGCTCGGCCGAACCGGAATCCCGCTCATGAGCGGAATTCCGGTTCGGTCGAGCGGGATTTGCTCGGCCGAATTTTTTTTTTTTTTTTAATTGTTATTTTTTATCGTTGCAGCCCGTTTTTAAACGAATTGATCTTCTCGATGCGACTCCGAGGATAGACATAGAGTTTTACCCGAAGATATTTGAAATAATTAAAAAAAAATTTAGTGTTTTTGAGGACAATTCTTTAGAAATCGAATTTAGGAATGGGGTTTTCGGTAGCTTTTTTGGATTGGAGGGTGGGTAGGAATGCGGCTAGGGCCCTCCATATGTTAAGGTGTCATGAGATTGAATCGGCGGGAGATGATTCGGCTATTTGGTTTTATGTGTCCGGACGACTACCCGCTTTTCTTGTTTCGATTACGCCCTTGTCACGGGTTTGAGGTTTGGATCTACCAATTTTGATCCGCATGCTACCTATGATCCCGGTTAGTCGATCGTGTACAAACAGCTTAAATAATTGTACACCAATAACGGGGAGAGATTTGTTGTCAAAGTTCGAGAATGGAGAGTTGAGATTGGACGAGTTGGGCTATTTGAAGGTGGCACATGTTCTAGCCTTAGTTTACTTTTTTCTCGGTTATAGTAACACGAAAATAGTCGACACGTGGATTTGGGTATTAGTCGATGATCTACGTGCATTTGACCGATTCCCGTGGGGCTCCTACACTTACGGTGCGTTGAAGCACTATTGTAGTTTTGTTCCGAGAACGGCGGAACGTACGTCCAAGAAATATCATTTTTATGGACCTCGTTTGGGCACTACAGGTGTGTTTAATAATTTTATTAATTTATTTATTAGAATTATTCATATATATCATGTCTTGATCAATATTGATTTTCATTCATTGTAGATTTGGTCCTACGAGGCTATTCCAAATTTTGGAGCGATTTGTGCCGAGAGGTTGTCTACAACCGAATTTCCTCGTTGGAAGAATTGGTACTTCGGTGGAGGACAAGCAAAGAAGCTTAACGGTTTTTGGCATCGTCGGTAAAAATATTAAATTTAAAGTTGATTTTGTTTAATTTTATTGGCGCTTTGTTTCTAATGGTAATTTTATTTAATGTAATTGCGGTTTGTTGTCCGAGATAGTCTCACACCATCCGATGCGGAGACACAAACTTATTATTGGCGAGTGTCATTGGCGAAGATCGACTCCATGTGTCCTATATTGCGGTTGAGAATCCATTACATCCGACGATCATAGGGGACCATGGGGTACGAGAGCTATACGGATTCGGACAACCGAGACAACGTCCGACCGGTTCTAGAGGAACCGGACGGAGGCAACGCCCGTTCCACCGAAGGTGGTAAACGGGTTCGAACGGAGACTCGGAGAGAGGGAGCCCGAGCAACAACATAGCTTGACCGTCGAAGAAATCCGTACACTGACTAGGGAGGAAAACAAAACCTTGGAGCGAAACTTGGAACTGCAGCACCGGAACTTGCGACAGGAAATAGTTCACGATGTGAAGACACTATTTAGGTCGGTGTTTGGTCGATCTAATAGCCGAGGATTGGGTACTACGTCCTCTCACGCGGGTGGTAACCGTACACCACACGGTCTTGTTAGGAGTGAATCTGTGTCAATGAGACACCGTCGTGACCGAGATGAGGATATGGGAGATCACTCTCCCGGGGTTGAGGAGGAGAGAGCCACATTGGTGTACCGCCCCGTGATTGAGGAGGAGCTAGAAGCCACAGTGTACCGGCCCGAGGTTATGGATTTGGATAATGAGGCGGAGCAGTCGGTGATTCCACCGATGCAGGATCGACACAGCGTATACGAGAGTGGAGTTTATGCTCCGGAGTCGGTGAGGAGCATGTTTGACTATGTCGACCCTATTTACGGAGATTGTCCGCCTCGTCAGAGCTGGTCCTACGGTGCACAGCCAATGCACCCACTTCCTTTCGACGGGGGAAATTGGCGTCAGTATTATCCTCCTATTCAGGAGCAGCCTTCAGCACACCGCCCCGAGATTGGTGCATCGTCTGCGAACCCGATACGGGTCGAGCCAACCTTGGAGGAGGACCATAATTGGTTGGATGATTTTTCTGTTGATACAGTGTATCACGTACCGTATAATATTTTATTTTTCTTTAGTTTACTTTATTAATTATAACATTTTTTAATAAATATCATATAATTTTAGGCTTTGACCTTACCCCGAAATAACCCTTTTGGTGCTCCATCGATGACCGCTCCCATATTAGCTGAAAATTATCGGCAGCATCGTTTATCTGGACTATGGTGCTTTACGATTGCTGCGAACTATCCTATCCCCCCGACTTATTCAGCGACCTCGAGAATCCAAATAAGGAGATGGATCAACAAACCATGGATTTATACATGGCAGCACTGAGGAAGATGAAGAGCTTCGGGGGTGTTGATGTGTTGGCTACTCTCCACTATCATCACACCGTGATAGTCGATTCGCTTTTCTTCGTAAGTAATTATATTATGCTTATTAAATAATTGTATTATGCTTATTAAATAATTACTGATTTTTTTCATTTATTTAACGGAACATTCTTTGCGCCGAATGGAATAAATATATTCCGGATCCGAAATTTGATGTGCACGACGAGGACTCCATCAACTATTCATATTTCTGGAAGCCGATGGAAAGTATAATGGAGTACATTCTCGGTAAAAATTTGACGGAAAATGCGTAAAAGTGGTATAGTGCCAAATACGTAAGTATTTAGTTTAGTCATTTATTTATATTATAAATTATTCATATGGTAATTAATTCTATTTTTTTTGAAGCTGTTATTGCCATGTCTCTGCTTTGATCACTGGGTCACTGTTCGGATTGACCTTGGCCATTGGAAGATTGAAGTGTATGATTCACTTGCGCACAAAGCTGATGAGCATGGCCGAGCACGTAGAATTCGGCAGTTGAGGCCTCTATGGAAGCTGATTGGTCCATTTTTATCGTACGACAATTACTGGAACAATAATGAGTTTGGATATCAGGATCCTGGAGCGCGGGCGCCCATTGTACAGATTATGCCTCATGAGCTGTAGTTGGTGCAAACAGATGATAAGAGCTGTGGACCGATGGCATGCATGGTAGTCGAGAGATTCATTGCCACTTACCCGACAATCAAGTGGGGCAACGAGCCAGGCAATGTAGCTGTGTATCGTCGACTGATGGCTCATAAGATCTTTGACATGTGCTATACGAAGCCGGGTCTATGATGACAATATCCGTATTTATATATTTGTATTTCAATTAAGCTATTTTATTTATATATTTGTATTTAATTCAAATATTTGCTTTATATATTTCGTTAAAAAGAAAAAAATTGCCTCGTTAAACAAAATATTTTCGAATCGTTAAGACAAGCGGGATTTGCCTCGAAAATTTGCCTCGAGAAGATAAAATTATTAAAAAAATCAAAATTTATCCAGGCAAATCCCGACTACTAAAATTATTAAAAAAATCAAAATTATTAAATGGATTATAGTTTTCGAAGACGGTAATTAAAACAAATAAAAATTACAAAGTAACATAATACATAATACATTATAAATTACGATATACTAAAATGCTTCCGACTCCGGTGATTCCGAGCACATCCATTCCCTGGACACTTCCTCCTAGTATGCCCAACCACACCACATATGCTTGCATTTTTTCTGGACCGCGTGTTCTCCCACTAGATGTACCTTCTTCGGCTCCTGAGGGTCGTCTACTATTCTTCGGTCTCCCTGCCTGACGCGTAATTATTGGCGGTAACACGACCATTGAGGCCACATCTTCCGGCACCCGCCAATTACGCATGGGTGCTACCGGATATAATGTTCCGACATAAATCATCCTCCAATTCTCAGTCTTGTATGCATCCGACACAAAATCTAGTAGATTTAGTCCGGCAACCCTATAAATAAAAATTTTGTTAATACACAAGTCCGGAACAACCCTATAGACGGAAAAACAATTATACCTGATAGCCGCACAAGCATGCGAACACGGGATCTCATCGAGTTGCCACTCACGACATTCACAAGCGTTTCTGCTGATTTGAACTCTCCATTGATACGTTCCGTCATGAACCTTGAATTTGTCTCCGTTCACTGACACAACAGTGAAACGATGTGAACGGTCCTCCGACGGAGCTAACTTTAGCTCTGCAGCAATTGTAAGCGGATTATCTCGTGCCTTGGCTTTTGCTCGACGTTGGTCACACCACTGTTCAACCATGTGACCTATTGCCTCGATCATAGAGCATATCGGCAGACGTCGTGCTGTGAGCAGTCTCGAGTTGATGGATTCAGCTATGTTTGAGGTGAGCTGACTGTACCGGTGAACGGGAGACTTCGATCTAGACCACTTTTCCGGTCCGATATCCATTAACTTCTCGTATGCCTCAGGATAGGCTTGACGAATTCCTTCCATCGCATGATCGAAATCATACATCGTATAAGCATAGGCAACATCATGATGCATCTTGATAAGCGTCTGACCATATCGTGTAAGCTTATTCTGAAGATGATAGTAACAAGTGCCATGAGCCGTTCCTGGATAAACGAGCCTCTACCGCGTTAGCTATGCTTCGATGTTGATCGGATATGATTATTAAATTGGTTGGCATCGTAAATGCTTCTCGGAGTCGGGACATGAACCACGTCCAAGAGTAATCGTTCTCAATTGGACCCACACCAAAGGCTAGTGGAAATATCTGGTCGTTGCCGTCTATCGTAGCAGCCACAAATAACACTCCTTTATTCATTCCTTTCAAGTGAGTCGCATCGACCACAATCAGATCTCGGAGGTTAAATACCCACGGGACAAGAGAAACATTAAAAGCAACGAATAATTGTTGGAAACGACCTTCTAAATCGACTTCCGGATCGGTTATTGTACCGGATTCGTTGTTTTCAAGCACGTAGAGGTAATCGAGAAGCATCTTGAACGAATCCGAGTGCCCGCCATAAATCATCGCCACAAAGACAATTACGGGCTCGTAGAGCAACACTATAGCTTGCTTGAATGCCGAATTCACTCGGATAGATGCCATAATTTCTTTCGGTTTTAGGACGATTTTTGACGGCGCATTCGTCGAGCAACATAAGCGACTAGCGCCTTTACACGAATCCTTCTTGGACCGCTTTGTGAAAAATCTCGATTACATGTGTGTTCGGCATGCAAGCGGTTTACAACCCACAACACATCTCTCGCGAAACGACGCCCGTAGAAAAAATGGACAAATCGCGACTCCGTCCGCATTTATACTCAACCCGACCACCGTCGAACGACCCACCCTAAAATCGAGACCTTGTTCCATGTGTCGAAGTGCAACAAAGAAGCAAACAAATCCGCCTTCTCCCGGAATGTCGCACCTTCACGGAGTGGATAGTCCACAACATGATCCGGATCTCGAACCATAGGTGAATCCGATGCATCGAGAGGAACGAGAGGAAGTAAACCGTCATTTACTTCTTCGGTGCCACCATATATTATTTCGTTGGTTGGAAGGGCACGGTTGTCCGGCATGAGCATAGATATCGGTTGATTCACACCACCTTCACGTCTGGATCCATGCCGCAAAGTCGCCAAAAGTACATTGATTTAATGCACCTTGGACCTCATCGTTTTCTTCTTCGGATGAAGTATCCAAAATATTTTCTTCATCACTGTCGGATAGAACATGGGTATCCTCTTCGCGAAAAAAGATTTCTTGTTCGCGAAAATTCTCAGCCCGATTGCTACCACCCGCTTGATCTTCAAAATTGAACCTTGAACCAAATTGTTCAACAACATCGGGTGTATGATAAGGTTGAGCATTAGAGTGCTCGAGAAATAAAGTCGGCTCGATTTGTGTAGTACAAAGACGAATTAGGTCCATATCGGTCGCGAGAATGGACCTAAACTTGAGACCATGACGAGAAACGTATGTGTAATAAATTTCATAATTTGACGAAAGTGAAAAGGGATTAAGATTGTATTGAATAAACTGTCTTAAAATTGGGATACAAATACTGTTCCCGGGAATGCAGACAACTCTAACCTCACCTCCGATATACTCGGACAAATTGTTAAATTGCCCGTTAAAATGAACAATAACATTATACCAACTATCCATTTTTTTTGTTTATGAAACGAAAATCAAAAGAAAGAGGAGTGAGTGTGTTCGATTTTGAACTTCAATCACGGTATTAATAGATAAAATCACGAGCGGGATTCCGCTCCACGCGAGCGGGATCCCGCTAGCGTGGCCGGGATCCCGCTCGTCCGCGTAGAGCGAGACAATGAATCCCGCTCGTGTACCTTAAATCCCGCTCTCCGAGCGGGATTTGCCACGTGGCCGAGCGGGATTTCTCCACGGGCGGGTTTCTTCTCCTCGAGCGGGATTTGCCACGTGGCCGAGCGGGATCGGCTCGACTTGCCATGTGGCCGAGCGGGAATCCACGTGGCCGAGCGGGATTCTACGTACACGAGCGGGATTCTATCAGTTCGTGAGCGGGATTCGGTGTTACTCATTTGCGCACGAAACGAAGCAAAATAACGGTTTTGCAGACTGACATGTCTGAAAAGTGGGGATATTTAAGTAAAGTTGGGTATTTTGTGTATGAATTATAAGGAATGGGTAAATTTGCCTTTTCGATTTAAGAAATGGGTATTTAAGAAATTGCCTCTACAGTTAAATCTCGATAAAGTAATATTCAATAAAATAATAATATTGCTAAGATAATAATTTCTTCTAGTGCTGATATGGATCAATATACTAAAATAATGTTCGATAAAGTAATAACCTCGTTAAATAATTTTTTTTTCTCTGTCCCAATGTTATTACTTTATTGAGGTTTAATTGTAATTAGTAATCGTTTTGATTGTATGGACGGCTATGTAGCCTAAATAACATGGTACAATAATTTAATTATATATTAATATATTTCGATTTGAACTTTTAATAAATATACAAATTTGAGATAGCTGAAAAAAAAAAAATACATGTTCATAAAATTGGGACGGTTGAAGCATATATTTTTTTGTAATTTATTTGGAAAATATAGCTCAAAACCATATTGTAACAACACTCAGATTTAGTTGGAAGAGATTCAGGGGCTGCCCAAGTATTTTTGGTACCTACGGCAAATGAGATCTTAGTTTGACAAAATTCAATGGGTAAAAAAAAAATATTACATTCTTTCTTCGATGTAAAAATAATTATTAAATTTTTATATTTAAGTTCTGCTAATAAACTATTTTTAATTGTTAAAATCGCTAATCCCACTTAATCGATATTGAGAAATTTTTTTGAATAATTTTTTAAAATCTCCTATAAAAAGTCATGTAATTGAAATAGTATAGAAAATAATATTCAATATATAATAAAAAGAATTAAAAAACAAATAATTTTTCTTTATTAAATTACTATTTCAACTGAGTTTCTAAGTTCAACCTTTGTAATTTATTTTTGAATTTTTAATTCCAAAAGTAAATCAAAACCAATTATACGAGAATGCATGATCTTAAAAAGATTCAAGATATTTGTATTTTAAATCACATTTTAATGTAAGAGATTGCATGATTTACTATGGCTGATAAATTAACTATGCTTGAAGATTAATCTGATTTGTGAACATGTATTTGCTTCAAATCGCTTTTTTTAATTAATTAATTTATTTATGTAGAAGTCGATTTTGGTTAATTGTGTTTGGCAATAAATGTTATGTTTGGAAGAAATAAAGGTAGATATTTGCTAATCATTAATGATTTATCTACTTAACAAGAAAAGTAAGAACAATAATTAAAAAAAGCCTATCGGTGGGCCTTATTAAATAAGGTTTATTTCTTGAGCTTCTTTTATGGACAAGTGAGTTTAAGAATTGAAAATTGATAAATTTAGCTAAGATATTATTTTAATAAATATTAAATATTACATATAAATTAAAAAAATTATAACTTGGGGGCCTTATTTTAATGGGGCCATTATGAAGATAATTACAGTCTCTAGCTTATTAACAATCTTATATTTAAATGATAGAGTTTTTCATATTTCGAATGTTGTTAATTTTTTAGTATATTGATTGAATAATACTCTCTCCGTCCCGCTAATACTGTATTCATTTCATAATCGGATTGTCTCGATATTATTGTTTCATTTCCTACAATAACAAAAATTAACTATTAAACCTAAAATGAAGTGGGTCTCTCCTTACTTACGAATCACCCCATATTCTTTTATTCTCTCAAAAAATATTTCTCGCGCGATTCCATTCGGCTACGAACTCGGAAAATTATGTTTTTTTTTTAATTTTTTTGAAACATATTATTTGTTCAATTATAATATGAAAAAATAGAAAAAAATAAATGAACCGATTGCCTCAACTATAAAAGTAAATAAATCGATTGCCTCAACTGTAAAGAAATAAATAAATAGATTGTGAGGGAGCGTTTGAAATTTAAGTGGAATAAAAATATAAATTCCTAAGAATAAAGAAAACTAGTAATACTATATGAGAACCGCACCCACCCACCTCCTTTATATCCGCTATTGGGCCAACTTTGTGGCTCATTGTCTTGGATGAGCCCCGACTATTATGGAGGGTCTTCCTTCATTTTCGTGTTCTTACACTTATCGATTATTTCTTTCAAAAAATAAATAAATTCATTATGATATCATAATATTAGAGGTTTCGACCTATATGACCTATATAATGTTACTAACTTACATAGCAGACATGACCATGAACGGATTTAAGGGGTATATAAGTGTCTTTAAATTATGTAATTGTTTTGGTGTTTTTTTAAAAATTATTATTACATCTCGCTTAAAAATTAAAATACAAATTTACCTTCTTAAATTTGCATATCGACCCCAGAATTTAAAAGCAGGCCACCACCTCGGCACCTCCTGTGTTGAACTTAGAGAACATCAAAGTGCTTCAATTACGATTGTACTCCCTCCGTACTGTCCGACTTCTTTTGTTTTTTTTTTCGTTACGGAGATTAAGATGAATGGATGGTTGTGTATAGATGAGTGGGTGATTGTGTGTAGAAAAGTAGACCCCGCAAAAAAATAATGGGAGTTTATGTACTCCTTCCGTCCCATTATTTATGTCCCATAGAGACTCGGCACGGAGATTAAGGCGGGTTGTGGAAAGGTATAAAGTAGTGGTGGAAAGGTATAAAGTGGTGGGATCCACCTATTTAGATGATTGTGGACCACTCATTTATGTTGACTTTTGGAATGAGACATAAATAATGGGACAATCAAATATAGCAAATGATACATAAATAATGGGACAGAGGGAGTATTAATTATTTTTCATTTTAAAAAATAAGACAAGTCAAGCAGAACAACCAAAAAAAAGGAAAACAAGACAAATAAAGTGGGACGGATGAAATATTTTAAATTGTTAATTTTTATTTTAAATTTAAAATCTCTTTTAATGTTTGTGAAATTATTACTCCCTCTGTCCCATTATTAGTGGACACATTTCCTAATTCGGACGTCCCGCTATTAGTGGCAACGTCCTAAATTAGTAAAAAGTTAACACCATCTTTTCTACTTTATCATTTTATCTTTCTTACTGTATATCTACTCTCATTATTATACTCATTTCTCTCTCCTACTTTATCATTAACACTCTCCTACTCTCTCATTATCACACTCATCTCTCTCTCCTACTTTGTTATCTACTTCTTTCTCCTACTTTATTACATATTCTCTTAATTCTCGTGTCGAAAAGAAAAACGCTACTAATAATGGGACGGAGGGAGTATTAGTTGAACCATAACTTTCTGACTTGGCAAAATTGACGCCAGTAGTACGATCATTTATTGCATAAGAAAACGAATGCCATTACGCCGTCGTTGCGTCACCAACTCACATGTATCCTACACCTTAGATCAAGAATTTCCATTAGATTAAATTGATTTCTTTCAAGTTTGAGATGCTTGAAAATCTTGTTTTTTTTTATAGGAAAATCATTTGGCCTATTTTTTCTGCCATGTAATATGCATGAGTGAGTCCCTTTAGATCTTTTATTATGAACAATAGTCTATTTTTATCCATCAGATATAGAGTATAGTTCACACAATTCTTTTTCCATCTAATCAATAATCCGTGCATTTGGCTTAAAGCATAATATTAAAATATATTTAATTATATGATGGGGCCTTGCTCTTGACCGAGAGCTTAAAGTGGTCGGTGGCTTCATCGACTATATCGGTAGAGCCGGTCCTATACTTATATCTAACATTTGTGTTATCAATTGACACTTTTAAATTATAAATAACACATTAAGATTATGAAATAAAAAGAATACATATCACAACACATAATCAAAATTATTTTTTTTCCTATAAGTTTGATATGTGCCTAATATTTTGAATATCTAATCTACAAAATCCCACATAAAAATAATGAAAATTACAAGAAAATCAGCGCGAGTGGTCAAAATTGCCCCGTGTCGATAGAATACAATTATACAGCAGTAGATACCAAGAGCATTTAGGTGGGTGGGCCCAGAGTTAAAGGGCCGGGGTTGATGGTGGGGCCCGCCCTTTTGGGAGGAGGGAAAACGGAAAAGCATTTAACCAGAGCGAGTGATGCTCATTGCTTCGCCACTCACGTGATCTCGCCTCTATATATCTCTCCTCCCTCGAGCCGGCCATTCCCACTCCGCACCGCCCACACCGATTCCACTCCCATTTTCTCTCACTACAATTCAGGAGAGAGAGAGAGATAATCCGCTTCTCAGGTAGTCCTTTTCTTTTTCCTATTATTTTATATTATTTGTTGCGTTTGGTTTGTTTTTTGGTCGGTGGGGGGAATGTGTGTTGATATTCATGCGATTCGTGCTGTTCGTGGCCTAATTGCGTCTAGATGTTGCCGATTTCTGCTCTGCATGTGAGTTTGCGAAATTGATCTCGAACGCGGTTGCGGTTATATGAAATTTGTCTGCGCGTTTATTCTCTATTGAGCGAGGAAATCTGATCTGATGCGTTTTCTTCCATTTTCCCAATGAATTAAGGAAACAAACGTTTTTTCCGTTTCCACCTTTAAAAAAATATTGATGTATTATAGTCAAAAAATTGCTTTGCGAGTCGGTTTTGGTTCTGTTTTTTACGTTACCTGCAGTTCCTTTGCTCTCACTTTTTTATAAGTCTGTTTTATAATGTTCATAAATTATATTTTTCTGGGCTGGAGCCTGAGAAATATCTGTGCTATTTTTGTACATTAATAACGAATTATGCGTCAATCCTGATGTGGCATCTATGCAGACTCTGTATTATACTACTTTTATGCAGATCCAGATTTTCTCAAGATTCTCATCAATGTTTTCGGTGTTTTAGTGTACTATCTAATCTAACTTTATAAGTTAGAAAGAAACTAATCATGGTTACTTTAATGCTACTTATTGTTTTAGGCCATCGTGTCCTTTAAGGTCGGCTTGTGCTAGTCTCTATTAAATGTCAACTTAGTCTCAAATTTGAACATAGGCTGTTGCTATATTGGACTAGCCGTTTTTTTTTATTATTCGTGAAACCCGCAGCAGCTACCTTCAGTACGCACTAAGTATACCCCGCTCCTTGTGCAGTAGCCTGCAAACCACACAGGAGCTTCAAGGACTAGCCGTTTGTTGATCATGTGGTGGTGTGCATTGGGTATTTCTTTCGGAGTATTGTTAGTCTTAGCCAAATAGATTAAGTTAAACACTATATTTGTCTATCACTATCTAAAAACACCAAAATAGTTGTGAAATTATACTTTATGGCAGTTATATTATTGGGCGAAAAAGTTATCAGGGGCGATGGAGGGCCGATGGGCCCTCATCGACCCTCAACATGATTTTTTAAAAAAAAATAAAATAAAAAAAATAAAGAAGGGCCATCGGTCCTCAATATGTAAAATAAATAAATTGTTGAGGGCCAATGCATCGGTCATGAGATTGATGCCTCCAGTGGCGGATCCAGGATTACAGGATTACGAGGGAAGGGTGAAACTAAAAAATTCGATAGAGAAGATGGTGAAGTGTACATTCGGGGGACGAAATACGAAATTTCTTAAAAATTACATATATAAAATCGCGTTTCGACACGAATTCTCGGCCAACATGGAGAGGCCTATTGATTAATTTTATTTTTATTTTTTAATTTATTTATTTTTAAACATGTTGAGGGCTGATGACCTGACAACTTTTTCGCTCAATCATTATATAGCATACTTTCCTGGTTATATTTGTATTTTTAGATAGTGATAGACTAATATAGTGTTTAACTTAACCTATTTGGCTAAGTTTGTATATTAACACTTGCTGGTTTCTAGTTAGATTTCTTGTTCAATTTACTTTGTTTTTCAATATTTACATTATTACTTACATTGGAAGATGACATATTATGCAATATTCTTTTTTATGTCGGATATTTAGCTGATTTGCTTTGTTTGTTTATGTGGTTTCCCTAGCAAGTACCAGCGGATCTTGAAACAGACTCTTTTTTTGTAGGTTTGCCTTTTTCTTTCCCTAAAAAATGCCTTTTCACTTATACTAAACGGCAGCTGGTTTTTCTTTTAGTTGGCAATGTTAAGGACAAAGTACAGCTGTTTAACAAGTTCTTACATACACCCCTTAAGCCACCCCTTGGAAAACATCCTTTTCTGAACTGAATGTTGGTCAAATCATGTTTCCATTTTATATTTATTTAAACATGGTCAAAGAAACTCCTAGACTTTCCTACAAACATATCTTGCACGATAGAGAATTTGTTTGCTTCACTTATCATAACTGTTCCTAATCCTATCCTAATCCTATTCTTAAGTGGCTATTGTATGCCCCTTAAACTATATGCTTTATGCTAAATTGAAGCCATCTAAATTTTTGGTGAATTAGATACATCTCAGAAACAGTATAGCTGTCTAAGAAGTGGTGACACTTAAGTATATCTTAATCATTCCTACTTGTTTAAGTAGAAGTCAAATTTGTTTGCGCGAAAGCTTCCATTTGGACCATAAATTCTTACATACTCTTTTATTTTAGTGCTATTTGTCTCCCCGAAGGTTAGATCTTGGCCACTGCGAATTGTTTTATCTGAAAACTAGCATTTTAATTGAGATCTTGCTACGCAGGTTGCTGAACAATGGGTGCTGGAGGGCGAATGTCATCGCCTCCTGTGGATAAGAAGGGAAAATCCAACGTCGTGCAACGCGTTCCATACACAAAGCCACCATTCACTCTCGGTGAGGTAAAGAAAGCCATTCCACCCCATTGCTTCCAACGCTCTGTTCTCCGTTCTTTTTCCTACGTCCTATATGACTTTGTCATTGCCTCTCTGCTTTACTATGTCGCTACAAACTATATCCCTCAACTTCCTCATCCTCTCCCCTACCTAACTTGGCCACTTTACTGGATATGTCAAGGCTGCGTGCTAACCGGTGTGTGGGTCATAGCCCACGAATGTGGTCACCATGCCTTCAGTGACTATCAATGGCTAGACGACACAGTTGGCCTAGTCCTCCACTCGTTTCTCCTCGTCCCATTCTTCTGTTGGAAGTACAGTCACCGTCGCCACCACTCAAACACTGGTTCCCTCGAGAGGGACGAAGTGTTTGTACCTAAACTCAAGTCTGATCTCAGCTGGTCAGCCAAGTACCTTAACAACCCACCCGGCCGAGTCTTGACTCTTTTGGTCCAGCTAACTCTAGGCTGGCCTATGTATCTCATGTTCAATGCCTCAGGGAGGCCTTATGATCGCTTTGCATGCCACTACGACCCTCACAGCCCGATCTACTCTGACCGTGAGCGTACCCAAATCATAATCTCGGATGTGGGCATTCTAGCTGTCACCTATGGGCTGTACCGTATGGCCGTAGCTAAAGGGCTTGCTTGGGTTATATGCGTGTATGGTATCCCCTTGCTTATAGTCAATGGTTTCCTTGTCTTGATCACTTATTTGCAGCACACTCACCCAGCCCTCCCTCATTATGATTCCTCGGAGTGGGACTGGCTGCGGGGTGCTCTTGCCACAATGGACCGAGACTACGGTATTCTGAACACCGTCTTCCACAACATAACTGACACACACGTTGCACATCACTTGTTCTCCACCATGCCTCATTACCATGCAATGGAGGCCACAAAGGCAATCAAGCCAATCCTAGGCCAGTACTACCAGTTCGACGGGACCCCGGTTTTCAAGGCCATGTGGAGGGAAGCTAAGGAATGCATCTACGTCGAGCCGGATGAAGGTGACAAGAACAAAGGTGTGTTCTGGTACAATAATAAGCTCTAGTTTTGGAATAATGCAGGAATGCGGTTTCTGTGGTGGTGGTGTTGTAGGAAAGGCTAAGGTTATGTCTGTAGTTAATGTTATGTCTGAAGGAGTCTTTGTTCATGTGGGTTGAATAAGACTTGTTAGAAGTGTTTTATGAAAATGTCGAATAATTCTCTGTAAGAACTACTACTATTTAAGCTGTGTTGGACTTAGAAATCAAGTTATTGCATGCCAGATCTTTGCTCTCTTTTCAGTTGGACTCATTTTAAAAACTTGCCCATTGATTTTACTAATCAATTTTGTGTTATGTCTATTTATTAGTAGGTTTAGAACTAAGGGGGGGACCTTGTTTGTATTAGGTATATATCAGTATTAAGATTTTGATGATTCTGAATCGGAATTCAATTTTAAGCTTTGATTTCCTTTAATATCTAATGCGTTAAACTTCTTTAAAGTAATAATATTGAAAGCGGAAAAAGATATTCCTTTAAAGAGATTATTATTTTATTAAATATTATTTTAATTCATTTGCTTTAGTCGGGATCGGAATAAATTACTTTATTACTTTATTAAATATTAATTTATTGAGTTTTAACTAGTGTAAATGCTTCTTAATTAATCCTAATTAATTAAGTCAATTAGGACACTTACAGCCAACTAATTTATTGTGTGGAAGCAAATAATATTAGCCATGAATATCACGATTATAGTGTTCTTAGTTTTGACGGAAACCGTTCAACTAATTTAAATAAATGTGTTACTCTTTTCGTTCCGCCCGACTTGTCTTTTTTATTTTCAGCATGAAAAATTAAGATAAGTGGTTAATTCTGTCTAGAGAGATAAACTCCACAAAGAAAAAATAACAATTTGTGTAGTAATTATTTAATATTTTAAGAAACAAAATAAATAGGATAATCTAAAAAAAAAAATAAGACAAATCTAAAGAGTATTTCTTTTTCATTTACCAAAAAGTACAGTAAGTAAATTTAATTGATTAAATTGGAAAATCAATTCAAAATAAAATAAAAATAAAAAATGAAAATCAGAAGAAAACAAGGTCTAAATTGGGCCAAATCTATGAAAACAACAACAGTAGTGCCAGCGGCATTTAGGTGCGTGGGCCCAGAGGGGAAGCATAGTGGGTCCCGCCCTTTCGGGAGGAGGGAAAGAAAAAAGCATTTAAGGATCCAGTGGTGCTCTCTGCTTCGGCACTCCCGTGAGTCCGCCTGCACAACAGTTACCATCACTCTCCTTTCTCTCACTACGATCTAGCAGCTAGGAGAGAGAAACCACCTACCTCTCAGGTACTGATTCTCTCCGGTTTTTTTAATTATGTTGACGTAACTGTTGGTTTCGCTTGTTTTTTGGTCTTTGGAGGCGAATGTGTGTAGATCTTCGCGTGATTCGTGCTGTTTATGTCCTGAACGGACTGAGACTTTAGCGATTTTTGCTGTGCATGTGAGATTTGGGAATAGATCTCGACTGTGGACGTGATTATCTGAGATTTCTCTGCGCGTTCATCCTCTTTCGAGCGTGGAAAATTATCGATGGCTGGTTTTACATGCTAAATCTGCAGGAATTTAATTCAATTGCCTTTTCCCCCTTTTCTCCATAAAATTAGGAATCACTCATTTTTACTTTCTTTCCAACTTCAAAAGAATATCAATGTATTTTGATTTTTGGATCTACAGTATAAAGTTTGCCGTTCGATTAGTGCTGTTTTTTACGCTACCGCAGTTCCTTTACGTCTTCACTTTTCACAGTATTAGAAAAAAATATTTTTTTTTGGGTAGTGTTTATTTATATTTTCTTTCGGATCGGATTTGATGACTTTCTTTTTCCATCAGATCCAGATCTTCGCGTTTTTATCAAACCTAATAAGTAATTGTGAAATAAATCATATATGGATCCACATTCTTGTAAACGTGTTTACTTTAATGATGCTATTTATTTTTGTCCACCATGTGCTGTAGCTTTAGGTCGGCTTGTCGTAAGTCCTATTAAAATTATTAATTTAGTCGACCTGCAACTATAGCCTTAGTACTTTGATTTATTATAGACGTTTTTCTTGACCACTTCAATTCTATACAAAGATTGATTATGCACTCTTAAGCAGTTTTCTTCCTTTAAAAGTGCCAACTTGCATCAAGATTTGTTTTCATCTTTTTCAGTTGCATATATTGCCAGTTTCAGATTCCGTGAATGTTTGTTTGGTACTTTAGAAAGGATGTCAGCCTTAAATTCTCACATGGGTAGTTGTAGATAGGACAAACCGCTTGCCTTGGTGTTTTTGTTATCTAGTAAATATTTATTTTTAAATGTCTTGTTTTCTATGTCCACTAATTACTTATACTGGGAGTTGCCATATATTCTGTAATATTCTTTTGTATGTTGTATATTTAACCAATATGGTTTGTCCTTTATGAGGCTTCCCTTGAAAGTATCAGTAGATTTTTAGAACAAACTCTTTTGATGTGATTGCTTATTTTGTTTAGATTAGCAAATGGGAAACTCAAGGAAGTATTAAATAGTTTGTAGGTTTAAATCTAAACGGCAGTTAATGGTTCTGTTAGTTGCTTTGTTAAAGAACAAAAGTACCATATGTTTAACAAGATTGGTATTGTAAATACGGTCGGTGGATGGTCAATATGTTGGTTTAATGCATGAACCTAATTGCGTACTTGGCTCAAGCCAGCCACAACTTGGAAACCCACCTTCCCTGAAGTTTGTGGTAGTCACATCAAATGATTTTTTATGAACACTTCCCTTTTTTTGACTTTCCTACAAAATATCTTAGTATGATAGTGAAACTTTTGTGATTCAATTCACGTATCATTTAACTTATCCTAGTTCTGTGTTTCCTTATTGGATCTTTTTAATGTGAAATAAAATACTTTTAAGTTGCCATTGTAATTCTTGTTCCGTGAATATTCGTTCATTTAAACTATATGTTTTTTGCTTATGTTTAGCCATCCAAAATGGAAAATTGGAAATGAATTAGTCATTAGTTACTAAAGCTAGACTTCTTTGTATTGGTCAGGATATTTCTTGAAGGAATATAAGGTTTGTTTATTTTTCTTTAAGCCTACTTAGTGGTCAATTATGAACACCAGAAGATTGCTGTAACACTTAAATGCCTTTTCAATTATGATAATGACAGTTAATAATATATTACTCCTACTGTTTTCAGAAGAATCCAAATTTGTTTGTGCGCCAGCTTCCTTTTGACCTGTAGATATCTTTTTCCCTTGTGCAATAAATCTTGTTCTGTTTCTTTATAAGCTATGTGGTTGCTCAAGTCATATTGCAAGTTAGACCAGTTGGATACAGTATAAACCCCTACTGTTTTGAGTCAACTGCACTGTTTAGGTAGTTGCGTGATGTATTTGGAGTTCAGGAAGTTTGTCTAATTCAATTTGTTATATATAGAGCTTAGCAAGATTGCAGTTTCTATGTTAATTTTTGAAGAAAGAAACTTCTGATAATTCTTTCATTGGCTCTCTGTTCCTAGGAAGGTTAGATTCAGTGCTAGCAATTACTTACACCTTTTGGTAACTTATCTATGTTTTTCTCTACTCAAAAACTAGCATTTTAATTCACCTCTTGCTTTGCAGATCGCTGAACAATGGGTGCTGGAGGGCGAATGTCCACACCTCCCGTGGCTAAGAAGGCAGCATCGGATGCCCTCCAACGCGTCCCACACACAAAGCCACCATTTTCGCTCGGTGAGGTAAAGAAAGCCATTCCACCCCATTGTTTCCAGCGGTCTGTTCTCCGTTCTTTCTCCTACGTCCTGTATGACTTTGTCATTGCCTCTCTGCTTTACTATGTCGCCACAAACTTCATCCCACAACTCCCTCACCCTCTCCCCTACCTAGCTTGGCCACTTTACTGGATATGTCAAGGCTGCGTTCTAACCGGAGTGTGGGTCATAGCCCATGAATGCGGTCACCACGCCTTCAGCGACTACCAATGGCTCGATGATACAGTTGGCCTAATCCTCCACTCGTTTCTCCTCGTACCATTCTTCTCTTGGAAGTACAGCCACCGTCGCCACCACTCGAACACCGGTTCACTTGAGAGGGACGAAGTGTTTGTCCCTAAACTCAAGTCTGGTCTCAGCTGGTCTGCTAAGTACATGAACAACCCACCCGGCCGAGTCCTCACTCTCGTAGGCCAGCTCACTCTAGGCTGGCCTATGTATCTCCTCTTCAACGCCTCTGGAAGGCCTTATGATCGGTTTGCATGCCACTACGACCCCAACAGCCCAATCTACTCAGACAGAGAGCGCGCTCAAATCCTCATCTCGGATGTGGGCATCCTAGCTGTCACTTTCGGGTTATACCGTTTGGCTGTAGCTAAAGGACTTGCTTGGGTTATCTGTGTGTATGGTGTTCCGTTGCTCATTGTCAATGGCTTCCTTGTCTTGATCACTTATTTGCAGCACACTCATCCTTCCCTCCCTCATTATGATTCGTCGGAGTGGGATTGGCTGCGGGGTGCTCTCGCCACAGTGGACCGAGACTACGGTATTCTCAACACCGTCTTCCATAACATCACAGACACTCATGTTGCGCATCACTTGTTCTCCACCATGCCTCACTACCATGCAATGGAGGCCACAAAGGCAATCAAGCCAATCCTTGGCCAGTACTACCAGTTCGACGGGACTCTGGTTTTCAAGGCTATGTGGAGAGAGGCAAAGGAGTGCATCTATGTGGAGCCGGATGAAAGCGAGAAGAACAGAGGTGTGTTCTGGTATAATAATAAGCTTTAGATTTGGGATAATGCAGTTTGTGTGGTGGTGTTGTAGGGGAGTAAGGTTATGTCTTGTTAGTTAATATTATGTTTGAAGGACTCTTGGTTCATGTTGGATGAATAAGACTGTTAGATGTTGGATGAGTAAAGACTCTGTAAGAACTATCTAGGCTGTTTTGTTGGTCCTAAGAGTCAAGTTTGTCTTATTGAACAAGACTTTTCTTGCATGTTTTATGTAAGAACTATCTATACATTGGGCATACTTATTGGGCTTGGTTATAATCTTTGCTTACTTATTTGGAATTTGTTCCAAATTTGGATTTATAACTAAGCAATAATCCCTTTCTAATTATGTTTTCAATCAATTATAGGAGAGGGTTTACTAATAATTTTTAAAGATGTATGAAAAATTCGTGATTTTACCTAATTGACATCGATAATTTAAGCTTTAATCTATAACTTATGCGCAATTAGTATGTTAAACGTAATGTTACTTCTAATTCAAAATTTGCTCTCCAAGAATTAGCTTCAACTCAAGCTGGACTACTCTCTATTACCTACCACTGGAACCGTGCACGTTAGCGAAAAGCAGCAGAATCCAGCTAGATCTGCGCCCTAACTGCCTGAGGTCCGGATTTTCTAGCCTATTTTCGGTAGACCACTTGGTGGCCCACCAATCACGCGGTGCCACGTGTGCATTGATGGGCCTCCAAGCCAATAAATTAATATTTGAATGTTAAAAAGATAGTCCATCAATGCACGCGTGCCGCCGCTTGATTAGTGGGCCACCAAGTGGTCACCGGAAGTGGGATAGGTGATCCCAGCGAACTGCCAGAAGGGCTAATGGGAGCCACGTTTGAAACGGTCCACGCTAACCAGCGCCGAAGTGCCAGACGTTTGCCACGTGGCATGAGCAGAGGAAATTCATGCGGTGGGCCAGCCCAGCCGGCACACGAGGTTCGTGGTAAAGATGACGTCCTTCTAGAGATCCGTTTCGTGGGCCTCAAACGTGGGCCGCTGATTTTGATGCAGATCTTCTGACAACTACGTGCAGATCCAACGGCTATAATTTCTCCATTATTCGTACATCGAGTTATTACTGATATTAATATTAATATTCTCATAATACTTTAACAAGATACTCCCTCCGTCCCACAATTCTTGTCTCTTATTCCTTTTTAGGACGTCCCACAATTCTTGTCCCTTTACCTAAAATAGCAAATTATTACACACACTTTATTTAAGGGCCCTACCACTTTACTCACAACCAACCATTCTCCTAAATTCCCGTGCCCAAAAGAAAAGGGACAAGAATTGTGGGACGGAGGGAGTATTATTTGGCCGGCCTAATACCTACATGCTCTCCGCACTTCATTTTTTATTTCATATTTATAATACCCATTTCTTTTATAAATATTAATATAAACTTCAAAAACATATTAAATTTATTTATTTGTATTCGACTCGACTCGACTCAATCTTCTACTGACTCTAATAGAAACTCAATCCACTTATTTGTACTGGTCGGCAATTGTACAAATAACCGTGTTTCCCTTACAAGGACTAAAGCCGAAGCAAAAAAGCCAAATGCATATATATTTTTTTTAAATAATTAAAATCCCATAAATGATTAATTGTTGGGACAAAAGTGATGGTTAAAGAAGTCCGGCTATCGAATTTCCACGACAGAATATTTAAAATACAAAATAGACAAACATCGAAATAATTAGATACTAGTCCTTTTGAGTGAATTTGTGGCCATTCGAATCTTAGAAGCTTCTAATCGAACATGTTACACTTGTTTTTATCTAGTGAAATGTGTAGCTTTCCATCTTTTCTATGTGGGATAATATTAGGGATGAATCCATAATTGGGAGAATGGATATGTAATTTCGGAGAAAAGAGAACAAAATGCGATTTAAAACAGATAAATTATATATATATTTTTAAAAAGTTATATACGACAAACTACCCTTAAGGTGATAGGGTGACAGGCTCACATAACGTGTCCAGTGAGATTTGAACCCATGGACCTTTTGATTTTGAGCCACCCATCTTCACCGCTATATCACATGAGAATAGTTGGCATGTTTTTGTGTATAAATAAAATGTTGTACCCTAAAAGGGCTTAACCAATTTGTTTTTGTCATAATATATATCTAAGTACTCATTTGTCATTTTTCAAGTACAAACCCTTGTTTTGCATGGTTTACGTATAATATATCATTGAGATTTCAAGAATTGGGGGACCATTATTTTAGTTCTCTCTCTCTCTCTATAACATGCAACAACAAATTCATTTGATTCTTGCCTCTACCAATATATTATGCTTTCCCATCATTAACCAGAATAGTATATCGATTCTTCCCCTCCTTATATAAATCAAAACATCCTCTTCTCCAACAACCAAACCAACTCCAAATTCCCATCAAATTCCCACAAAAATGCTAGCGAAAAACCACATTTCTTCTTCAAACACAATCCCATCACCACCACCCACACATAAAAACTCCCACACTATCTCAAAACCAAAGCCCAAAATCCGAATCATCCACGTATTCGCGCCGGAGATAATCAAAACCGACCCAACTAACTTCCGCGAGCTCGTCCAAAGACTCACTGGAAAGCCAACGAGTACTGATCTAAGCGGTGGCGGCGGGGCGAAGACGAAGGCGAGAATAGTGTCGAGAAAGAAGGAGAGGGTTTTTGCTTCGAGCAAGAAGATGGAGGTGGCGATGAGGGCGGGATGGTTTGGGGAGAGAGAGAGGATCAAAGGGGAGGAGGAGATTTGGAGCGGCGCGAATTCCGGTGGTGGGTTTTTGGGTGGGTTTGCGGAGTTTGATGGATTCATGCAGGAATTGAATCAGTTTCCGCTGTTGGAAGGTGCAGATGTGTATGGATTATCAAAACTTGCTTAATTAGTTTAGTGCAAGAATTAGTGAATTTATAGTGATTATTAACTAATTAATCATTCTTTTCTTTTTTATTTGAGCTTGATTAAGGATATGATTATGGTGATTTGGGCCTAATTATGATCTTCTACTTATTGCTGATCATTTGTGATTTGTTTTACTTTTCGAGTTTCTGACTAATAATTTTGATCACTTTTCTAGACTCAAATTGGATGTATATATATCCCAATTAATTAGTATTAATAGATTATGTCATAACGTAGGAATAGGGGCAAATTGAAAGTTATAAATTAGAAGAGAAAAAATTCCAATTTTAAGAGAGAGGGGTGGATTAATAATATTAATGAAAAAATATACAGAAAATAAAAAAAAATTCAAAATTCTGCACCTCTACCCAGTCCCTTTTTGGATCAGCTCATAGCTACGAATAATTAAAGAATACGAGGTAAAATACAATACTTGATGTATACTCCCTCCGTCCCGCTTGACTTGTCTTGTTTTTCTTTTCCGGCCGTCCACCCGACTTGTCTTGTTTCCAAAAAAGGAAAATAATTACTCCCTCCGTCCCATTATTTATGTCCCATTGGGACTGGACACGGTAATTAAGATAGTGGAGGTAAAGGTGTAAAGTTATGGTGTAAAAGTATAAAATGGTGGAATCCATTTGGTTAGATTGATTATGGTCCACTCATTTATTTCCTTATTTGGTATGTGACATAAATAATGGGACAACAAAAAAAAAAAATTCATTATGGGACACTCATTTATTAAGGCAAGTGGGACATTAATAATGGGACGGAGGGAGTACTACATAACCTACTATTTTTTCATTATGGGACCTACCTCTTTACACATAACCATCTATTCATCTCAATCTCCGTGCCGAAAAGAAACAAGACAAGTCAGGCAGGACAGAGGGAGTACATCTTAAACTAGTATTATTAGATTATTATCAATATAATGCTAATTCTTAATTCTCAAATAAGAGTATGGTTCTAATTTGTTTCGTCCCCAATATCAAAATATATAATATACTTGCTGGCTATGAATATAAGGTGGATCCAAAATTATAAATTAGATGAGCAAAATCTTCAATTTCAAACAGTAGAGCACATTAATTCTTCGAAGAAGTATAGAAACTCAAAAACAATGAAAACATAATCAGAATTCTACTCCGTTCCCCCTTATATCCGCCCATGCTACGAGTAAGAAGAGAATACGAGATTGAAATACAATTTTAAGTATAAAAATACGTAAATAATTTCCGACACCGCCCATGCTATGATTATGGTGATTTGGGCCTAATTGAGATGCGATGGGGCATACGAGGGGCGTGTCGGAGATGGTGTCAGTTAAGACCCCTCATGTAATAAGCGTGAAATTTGGGCCTTTAATTTGTTCGTCAAGCCATGCACGCGCTCTCGGTCATGTCAAACGACGTCGTGCCGCCGGCCGACCTCATCGTATTGCATTGTAATTAAATCAGATTATAGAAGTAAAAACTTTATAGAAATTGTAGAAAAAGATAAATGGTTTCAATAAATATTTGCAAATGATAACAAAAGGTGTATCCTTTTCCCTAAAGATGGGATGCCTGTTTAATTTATTTTATTAGTCGGCCAAATAAAAAGTGGATGAGTGTTTCTCACAAAATCCGAATCATAAAAATCCAATTATTTTATAAAATCATAAAGTAGGATCGTACATTGAAAATTAAATAATTGTTGAAATTGATTGTTGGGACAGACTGATGGCTCTAGTAGTCCGGCTATAAATCTCCACACAAAATATATAAATCCAAAAGAACAAATATAATTCAAGTGTAAATATGTTGAATTCAAATTATTTTTAAAGTACAAATACGTAGATTTGTGTTTGGGGAATCTGGATGGGATTCTTGAAAATGCAAGCCACGATGACATGATTTGGTTGGCATATCTGGGCAAGTCATCAAATCATTAATCTTTTTTTCTTAAGACTGAAAAGAAAATAATATTATTACCTCATTAAACAAGATTCTCTAATTTAAAACCATATATGTAACAATGATCTTATCTTATAACGTAGCAATTATAATGTGTGGTGTCTTTGTGTTTTTTTTTTTTTTTTTAATTCATGGAATCCGCAGCCGCTACCTTCGGTGCGCACTGGGTAAACCACTCTCCTTGTGCAGTAGCCTGCAAACCACACAGGAGGGTTCAACCACCCTTAATGTGATAGAGCGTGTGGTGTCTTTGTCTGTCTAGAGAGAGAGTGGAAGAGAGAGAGAGAGAGAGGGGTTGTGGATTCTTGGAACATGCAGACATCTAAAACTAGTAAGAGAAAAGGAGGGTTGGGTTAGAAATTAGTTTCAGACAACAAATTTGGGTAAAATTGCAGACTATCATGGATGGCTTTTAATTTATTTTCCTGACACCCACTGCAAAGAACTCAGTCAGTAAAAAACGAATTCAGTTAGTACCCCCTCATAATTGAACTACTATAATATTTTGAAATTAATTTAAAATTAACAATATTATTATTACATGTTTCCAAGAAAGGCAAGAAGAGGAGACCAACTAAACACGATTAATCTCACCATTTGCAATATTTTAATTTTTGCAAGTGGCCAACTACTCTTCTTTTACCCTGAAAGGGTTTAATCATACTCAATTATCATTTATCATCAATCTTGTATAATACCCAAATTACCCCTTTCGTCATTACCACTACAAAAACCCTACACTTCCATTGATGCATACAATATTGATTGTTATATATCAAGAATTTTGGGACCATTCTCTCTCTCTCTCTCTCTCTCTCTCTCATATGTCATAGCAAGATTCATCCAATTCTTGCCTCAAAAGATAGACATCTTAGTTTTCTTTTCTTTTTTTTTTCTTATTTAATCTTTTACCTGTTGTCCAACATTGATTAAACAAAATTCTTCCTTTTCAATTCTTATATATATTTACACATACATACACAAACAGATTCTATCAAACAATCCCACCAAACCCTCCATCAAATTCTCTCATCTCGATCTCCCAACTTCCACTATATCCATGACAATGGAGAATCAAATCTTCTCCCCAAATACACCTTCATCTTCCCCACAAACTATGCACAAAACCTCACAAACTATATCCAAATCTAAGCCGAAAATCCGAATAATCCACATCTTTGCACCGGAGATCATCAAGACCGATGCAGCAAACTTCAGAGAGCTCGTGCAAAGACTCACCGGAAAGCCGAATGATGGAAGCGGAGCTCCGGTGAAGACAAAAGCAAGAGTCTCAAGAAAGAAAGAGGCTAGGGTTTTTCCTCCGAGCAAGAAAATGGAGATGCGAGGAGGGTTTAGAGAGAGAGTGAAGGAAGAGGGTGAAGAGATGTGGAGGGGAGGTGGATTCTTGGGTGGTTTTGGGGAGTTTGATGGATTCATGCAAGAACTCAATCACTTTTCTTTTTTAGAAGGTGCAACTCAGATGCAGGATGTTTATGGAGAGTGTGTGGTTCTGGGAAATTGATTAATCTTTTTACTTTTGAATTTTGGAGTTATGATTGTAATGGATTAGGTTTCTTGTTGGATGATGATCATTGATTTGATTTTGATTTGTTTGTAGTGATATATATGATTGGAGCTTCTAATTTGGGATGTAAATAATTAATTTCTTTGTTGTATCTTTTTTGGATTATGGTATAATTGATGAGTAGAAAGTGTTTGTACTTTTCCAAGCTCCATTTGGATGTGTTTCAAGAAACTTAAGTTTAATTTTGTTAATTTTTGTCTCTACTTAGATTCTTGCTTGTTGGTTTGTATACTTGTTTCCTTGTAGTTTTTGTCTATAATATGAACCCTTTTCTAGGGACATGGAAAATCGTAGTCGTAATTTGAATTGCTATTATAAAAATATACAAACCACACATAAAAGTTAAACCGTACTGAACTAACTATGTGTGACATACTCGGTTTATACAGATGTTGGTACAACTAATTAATGAATTTATTAGAGGAGATTTAACAAATGCAAATTGCAAACATGATAGAATGAGGCTATAGATTAATTAAAATTGACTTAAAAACACAAAAGTCTTAAGTCAATTATATTCGCAATTTGCAATTAAAAATGGTGCACTAATTATTACATCCCTTGTCGTATTACTTGCTTAAGCAATCAAAGGAAGTTGATTATACGAAAAACATAGATTTCCCCAAATATATATTTATATCAAATAATCTTTAGGTTTGACTACCGAGAAAACAAAGATAATTTACTCCAGTTGGCCAATAATATTATTATTTTCAGAGTGTATATACAGATAATCTTATTGTTGATTGCACGTTATCATGAATTAATTATGTAGCAAAAACTAAACATATCCAATGTGTCTCTCACTACTAAGAGAACTATATACAGTTAAACCTCGATAAAGTAATAACCTTGAGACCGAGAAAAAAAAATTATTTAATGAGGTTATTAGTTTATCGAACATTATTTTAGTACATTGATCCTTATCGTGATCGAAATAAATTACTCCCTCCGTCCCAAAATTTTTGTCCGCTATTTCATTTTGGGTTGTCCCAAAATTCTTGTCCACTTTCCTTTTTTAGTAAATTATTACACACAACTTTTTTGTGGGACCCACAACTTTATACCACTCTACATAAAACTAACAACTCTCCTTAAAAACCGTACAAAAAGCAAATTGGACAAGAATTTTGGGACGGAGGGAGTATTATTTTAGCGAAATTATTACTTTATCGAGGTTTAAATGTACTTGATCCACATGCTAGAGTTTTAACTCGATTCGGTGATGAGTCGAACATCTTATATAGAGTTTATCATTTATGTTGTGTTTTTCATGACGATTTAAGCATCAAGTGAGTGTTTCTCGATGCTACACGAACCAATTCTAAAAATTTAGAGTGACAAAAAGCCATAGAGGCGGATTCATAAATTTATAATATGGGCAACAAAATTTAGATTTCATAATTATGGGAGCAAAAAGACAACTTCAAGGGATAAAATAGTAATTTCTCAAAAATAGGTAAAATTGATACACTCTCTCCCTGTATCCCCCTACGTATATGTATTCACAACGAATACAAGATTTGATCATATCATGTCAAACAAAAAAGATCTAGAAGAAGTTGATGTGTAGAGTAAATATATGAGAAACCCAAGTCAAAAAAAGTAAAGCAGCATTCACATTTGACAGTTTCTACGCCTCCACACATGTAGAAATACTTCAACTGGTCTTTTGAATTTCAACATAGAAATGTTTACAAAAGAAGGCTTCAATACCAACTCTGATAACAACCACAGCCAGTTCAACTACTTGTAACTTGCATGCAACCATAAAGAAATCAAAAACTTGTCTGGATGATGTAGAAGAAAGTATACAAACCACAGGAGAATCAAGGCCTCTTATTATGCTTCTTTTAGGTGCCTTCAGCTTTCGTATTCGTTTATTTCTAGCGGTGGCAATGGCCCCGGATCCAATCTTGTAAGAACTTCGGGTACTCCAGCAGTGTCTCGTATAATCTGCAACCAAATGTAATCCCATAAATCAGAAAATCATATTAGGAGGATCAAATAATTGACATAACATTAATTTTAACTTAATGAACAGATTATGATATAGTTCTAACTAGTGTTAGCACACAATTGGCTTCCTAAACAGTAAACATTGAAAGCGACACGAAATCAAGAAGACGTTACTAGAATAGAATCCCGTAGTACAATGTATGGAAATTTTGTAATTTAGACTTTCAATGTTACAAGTTATGTGTGACTAAGGAGTAGTGGAGAAATTACTCTCCTGTTCGTTTGGCTAATTCAACGGAAGGATATAGTGTCGTATTAACGGAATGCAGATCTTTATCCGGGATATCTTAAAACTGAGTATAACTGTTAAGAACTAAAAGTATTACCAGGATCTCTTCATCAAGATACGATATCATGAACAGCCTGTCAAACGTCCCACCTGAAAACCGACAAAAACAAGTAAAAGATAACAAGGTTACTAGCATGTTTTAAATTGATGCTGGATAAGTGATTGGCTGAGGCTAGGCAAATAGAATAACAATAGCCGCAAGAAGAAAATATACACCATAAAATAAATGGCGTAGCCGACTAAAACGGCACAGTTTGGATTTACAAGTAGAAAATCTAGATATGAGTTCAAAACAAGAAGCAGAGACTTTGGACTAGAATAACTGGATTTAACCAAATTAGCAAAGGGAAAATACAAGAATATGAATTCTGGTAAGTGGTAATTAGATGCAAAACTATTTGATTTCTAATGAAATTGAAATATTTTCTTTTTTCTTTTCCCATAACAGTTGACGGTCACAAGTCACTAGAAATTCATACCAAGTGGGATCTTCAATCCACCCGCTACAACATCCCTGATCGAAGCAGGAAGCTGCTGCACCGTGTTAGTAGCCCGAGCTAAAGCACCTCTTAGCTGTTCCGGCATTGATTCTTCATTAACTTTTGGGGATTCAAATATCGCTTCCACATATTCCTCTTTCATTCGAAGTGGCCCCTCAACGGTTAGTCGGGTGGTGATAGTAAATGTGCTCTCAATCTGCATGTAGGTGAGGAATCCTTGTTAGTTGTTAACAAACATATATCTTCAGTTTCCACCAACAAGAGATCCACAAGCACAATCCAAATTTTATCATTCAAGAATATAGAAACTCCAAATTTTCACCAAGAAAAGTTCATGCTTCAACTAGATATAATATCCTAACACAAAATGTCTTGTTTTCTGTGTTCATAAGCATTGTCAATCACTTTTTTACTAGGTTAGTAACTTCAGTTCTCATCTTACTCTCATATTTGCAGGAAAGAAAGATAAACCACTTGCAGTTTAAATATCCGGTCAATTCAGCCAAGACAAACATATCATTTTATTTGATAAAAAATCAAAAGGAACACACAACTCTTTATCCAAAGAAGCATTAGTCCGTTACCGAGTTTAATAATTTCACACTCGCAGAAATATTTGCGTATCCATCCTTGATCACCAAATCCAGTTTCGATAAACTTGCCAATGCTGGAGGAAACCTCCTGCAAAACAATTTCATTCCATCAAGATGCTGAAGTGGAGGTATTTTCCAAGAACTGCTGAGTAGCTAATTTAACCGATGTTAATGAAAAGTACACATTCACAACACAACAAGAACTTGTAACTAAAATGGGACTTACTCAAACAAAATCCGAGCAGCAAGGAGCCCCGGGCTTCCTGAACCAAACCACTCGAAATTCCACTTGCCTTCTAGAAAAGGAGACCTGAATAGCTGAAAGCACAATATGAACAACCTCATCGAGAAACCTAATTCTGCACTGATGGTTTGACAAAGTAAACACCTTACACTGTCGGTCTTGGGGTCGGATTCAGCCTCTCGAGGCTAACTATTCTCTCGTTCACATCAATTTGTTGTGCACTAGTTGTTTTCCCTGTGACCAATGCCTCGAATCCTCCAGCATCTTTGAACTGAGAAACACACAAACTAATCATCGACGTAATAGATATGCTTTCACATTGATTAATCTACCTTCATAACATTCTTACTTGAAATTTATAAATCAAAGAAGCTTCTTCTGCATGCTATATTCACAAATAACATGAAGAGTATATTGTGGCAACCGGATTCCTTTTCTTACAATTCATTTCTACATCGGCTTTGTTCTTTAGCCACATTAAGGAATACTAGAAACAAAGAAGCTAGAACATTAACAATCACAAATATGTGACTAATTCAAAGAGAAACATTAATACCTTAAGGAAATAGACAAAATTCTACTCATGTAACATTAAAAAAAAAAAAAAATCTTCTTACTTAGCCAAATACTACATTTCTTGAAAAAAAATCCTTGCTGCAAAAACATAAAACCTTCAAAGCAAATTATAGCCACATATAACTAAGCCAAAAAAGTTATCATCTTGATTCTTGAACCAAACTACAAATTAAGCATCCTAACCATGCCCATAGCTTGTCTAATTGTCTTCCTTAAAAAACAATGGAATTAAATAGATTACACACCATCATCCAAAAAGGGGAGTTTTAAAAAATAAAAAAGAGGAGAAAAGAAAAGAAACTGACGGCAAGAAGTAAAGATTCTTTAGCAGAGAGTGTTTCCATTTCTCTGGCGTAAGCAGCGGAAGGTCCCTGAACAGTTTGCTGAACCATCGCCCTGCATTTTCTGCTCAATTTCCTCTTCCCTCTTTGCAATTTGCAAACTTTACCGTTATTTTCAAGAAAAAACACGGCGGCGGGAGGTGGGTACGACGACGTACGGCCTAGATGGATACCTATTAGGCTCTGAGTAGAGATTGAGGACGCCATTTGAATTTATTCTTGAAACGAATTGAAACAAACGGTGAATAGGCAAAGCAGAAGAAGCAAGATTTTCAAGTTCCAAACTTTCTGGTCATTGGTTGGTAAGAATGAGTTGATAGTTTTTGGAGGGGCAGTTTCGACTACTAATTTATTTTACTTTTGGTTAATTAAAGATTTACAGATCTTCAAGTAATTAATTAAAGATTCTTCATCCCTGGAATTATTTACCTATCATCATGTGCTGTATTATTGCCTAATTTGTATAAGCTGTATTTTTACCATTGTATAGCTGTATTTTACCGTTGTATAAGTAAGCTTAAATTTACCGCTGCCTAATTTAATATGAGATGCATTTTACCGTTACTCCGTAATAATTTACTTCTGTTTATATTGAAATTCATAAAATTGGGTACGAACAGATATTTGATTTTGATATTATTTTACAAAAGCATCCAAGTCTGTCCAATTTTAAACAATTATACGCACATTTTTATTTATTTATTATTATTATTATTATCTTTTTCCATTACACGGCAACTTTTATAGTAAAATCTAGACCAATCGTAAAGAGAAACGAAATTTTGCGTTCAACATCACTCATATAAGAGTGAGAGACCGAGTCCACATTGGATGATATAACGATGAAGGTAGGTGGGCCGGGACTGATAGGTCATGGGTTTAAATCTCACTGAAAACGCTATGTGTTGTCACGCTGTCACAATAAGGATGGTTTTAACTCTTCTGTGTGGTTTGCAGACTATTGCACATGAGCGAGGTTTATCCTGTGCGCACCAAAGGTAGCGGCTGCGGATTCCTCATCATAAAAAAAAATACAAATAATCTACGTTATACTACAACACCAATTTCTCTCTATAATACATCACTGCACAGCCAGTTTATCACAGAGAGACTGATATGCTGCACTGCATGCCTTGAATTTGGCTTCTGCAACAACCTACAAAGATAAACACCGTTCATAGCTCGACTTAGGGACGTTGGTAGCAACGAGTATCAATCGATACTCTCACGAACGAAAGAAAGACAAACGATGTTAATCGTACCTTTGCAGAGTCTTGGTGACGATCCGGATGCCATTTCAATGCACAAGCTCGATATCTAAACACCGACTATAAGTTAGAAAACATATTCAGAACTCGGATTCAGAGAGTTTTCAAGGGATCTTACGCGGTTTTAACATCTTCGATGTTTAATGGACCGGATGGACTGAGTCCCAACGCGAGCCGGTCAGACCTCAACTCATCCACGGGCTTCGCATAGTACGATGATGAAGTGTATTCCTCGTATTCCTCATCCGTCTCGTATTTCGGACCAGTATAAGTTCTATAGTTGCTAGAGTAACTCGATGAGCTTGAAAAAGGGGGTTCATCGTGCATTGTGAAGGACCAATAGAAGGATCGGTTTCCACCGAAGATTGAGCGGAAGATGTTGTCGAATCTGGAGGAATCATCGTCGTCTTCACAAAACTCAAAACGTCCTAGGAAGTCGACATCATATTCAGACGACAAATAACAAGTAACGAATCGATAAGCAGTGTAGTAAAAATGTAAAATACATACTGTGAAATCGTTGTGATGCTTTGTTTCTTGTCTTGCCCCTTTTAGGCCCATCATTCCCGAAATTTGTACGGAACCATGAACTTTTTCGACTATTGGGTTGCTCATATTTATCTCTACCTGAATCCCAACTCTGTTGAACAGAAAACGGAGAAAGAATTCAGAAAACTAGACAAGAAATGGTTCGAGCATGACATGGAAGATTGTGGTCCGAAGATATGAAATCTCTTGCTCCGTGTAACGAAAAGGAGACGGAGAAAAGTAAATACTTGTAAGATGCATATATAACCTGAAATATGTTCTCTGCAAATTCATTGGCATCACGGAACATTGCTCGTTTCCTTTGCCTTCTATTATACCGGTTATATTCCTGCGTAAAAACGTTGAAGCAAACACAAGATTCGACACAGCAAGCATAACTAAAAGTAATATGACAAAATTGACAAACATGAAAGAATTATACCAGAACAGACAAATTTAAGGATTTCATGTTAGCAAAAACTTAATTGAATTTTAGAAAGCAAAAACAAACAGGAGAAGCAGACTAACATGACTGTACGAGCTAAAATCAGATGACAACCACAAAAACTAGCAACACCACCGTAAATTAAACGGCTGCAGAAGTGAAAGTAGCAGCTTGTTAACACAACTAATGCAATATCAAAGTAAGATTTCTTTCCATTGTATTAGAAACATTTGTAACCATGGAATGAGATACAGTTAAACAAAATGGAACTGTAAAACTAAATAATTATCCATTCAAGAAATTCGACATCTTTTCACAGCTAATTCTACAAACATAATGAATAACCACATTTAAATTGTTTAAAATCTTTATACATCAATAAATATACAATTTAAATCAATGTTAATATATATAAATATTGAATATGTTCTACACTCAATATAATCATAACCTATATATCTTATGTAGTGAAATGAAAACTTCTCCAAAACTTTTGCATGACTTCATATTCAGAGATGATACAAAGTGCAAAACATTACCAAGAAATATCCATTCATACAACATATTCTGCTTTGAGGAGAAAAAAATAGAAAAAAGCTTAGACAGAGGGAGTTACTTGCTTGCCTTTAGCATTCATGGTAAGAACTATGTCCAAACTGGCAATTTCATTCCACTACTTAGCTTAACTGTATACTCCCTCCGTCCCATTTAAGTTGACTTGTTTTCCTTTTTTGAGCGTCCCATTAAAGTTGGCTCGTTTCCTCCCAACTTAAAATAACACTCTAATATAATCTAATGATTTCCACTAACTTTACATTACTTTACATACAAGAAACAATTTTCTTAATCTTCGCGCCCAAAAGAAACAAGACGGAGGGAGTATTTAATGTAGTCTGCATATCATAAACTACTAACACTTTTCTACACAAACCTGTAACATTCATTTCATCTCCACTACTGAAGAACCAAATTTACAAAAAGACAATGAAAAAGAAAACTGCTGACCTTTGGGGAATCCTTATAAAAATTGGCCTGCACAATAAGGAACCAACAAAATTTAGTCGAATTATGCAGTAAAACTCGCAACCAATTACACTTCCATTTCAAATGTTTCAACACAAATCGTCCAACATTTGAATAATATTTAACTATAATACGAAAAAGCTCACATCTTTGTATTCAATACCACCAAAATACCCTAATTTCAAAATCTCAAAATCCCCAAACACACACAAAAAGACAATTAAATACGCATTCATATAATCCAGACGAAGAAATTGAGGAAAACGTACGGGATCCCAACTGGTCCGCCTCCTTCGCTCGGAAACTGGAGTGGAATGAAAAAGGCAAGCTCTGAGCTGAAAACGGTTGGATCCCGAATTGATCCCTGCTGCTATTCTGCTTGCTTTGTTCATTTTCGAATATCATTAATAATTATAAAAATGCGAATGTTCTTCGCTTTCTCCTCCCCTTTGTGTCGTTGGGGAGTGGCGACCCGGAAATGAAGGGCGATTCATAAATGAGCGAGTCAACCCGGAAAGACGGTGGAAGACATATTAGTAAACGGGCCGGGTCCTAATTGATCTGTAAATTTTCTGATCTGTAAACGGGCCATGATTCTACATATACTTTAAGCCCATTAAGCAATGTCACTGTTAATGGGCCTCTAATATACTAAGGCCCGGATTACATATGAATAATGGCATAAATCAAGCAACGTTCATTTTGTTAATGGCCCAATAATATGCTAGGCCCAAACTGATAAATAACGAATACCTAATTGTTAATGGCAAAGTAGCGGGTCGAACCGGCCGAGGCCCGCCCACCGGGCTTTTACAGTTTCATTGGGCCGGGCTGGGCCGACCCAAAAAAAACTGCAGGATAAAAAATAAAGCCCAGCCCAGTTTCGAGCTTTCGGGCGAGCGGGCTTAGCCGTGTAATTCATAATTTTATCTTTTTAATTAAGTGTTGAGTCGAAAAAAAAAAAAAAACTTAAAGGCGATTAGGATTTGACCGATTATAAAGAATCCATTAAGATAATATAATTAAGATAATTAATAATAATAACCGCGGAAGAGCTCGTGAAATGTCTTTATTTAATGTTGATCATCCTTAAATTGGAATAGAATATATATATATATATATATATATATATATATATATATATATATATATATATATATGATATATATAAAAGGAGAAAATTGTGGAAGTGTTTGTTGTGTGTCGAGGTAATGAAAATTTTATTTATCTAAATATAATCAATAATATTGTCCAACATTTAGAATCAAATTCATTTTACAGTTAGAAACTAAAAAACCCATTAAATAATCTATGATTTAAATTTATTAGTTTTAATAAAATAAAATAAAAAAACGGGCGGGTTCTTTTAGGATCAATACCTCAGGCTTTTTAGGCCCGAGTCCAATAAGTCTGGCGGGCTCTCTGAACGGACTTTTTAGGTCCGACTTTATTTCAAACCTCTATTTTTTAAGTCCAACCCAATACCCGGGCCAGCACATCGAGCCGGGCCCATTTGACCGGCTTTATGTGTGAGGTCCACCGTCGCTCACATTATGTGTGTAATTTTAATTTCTTTGAATTATAAAATTGAAAATCTTCACTCCTAAATTAGCAGCTCACTCTCTAGAAAAGTGCGCATTTGCACCCTTGAATATTCAAATTCGCCTCCTAAATTTAAATTTAGGATCTATTCCTACATAATTCTTTTGAAAAGCGTAGGAACCATTATCTCCTAAAATCGTATATAATCGCTTGTTTTACTTTTTTTTTCAAAAATATGCTTTTCTCATCTGTAAATGACTACATTGCACATTTTACTTCTAAACATAAACCTCATATTTTCGTCCAAAATTTTTAAATTTTATACTTCCTAATTTATAATCCTGGATCTGCAGTCAGCGTGGATCCCTTAAGTAGAATAAGTACTCATTCCATCCGCTAATCTTGCAATAGTGGCTTCCGATACGGATTTTAAGATAGTGGTTATGAAGAGGTAAAGTAGTGGATCCACTCGTTTAGACGATTGTGATCCATTCGTTAGTTTTATTTTAAGCAACGTTGCAAGATAAGTGGAATAATCCAAAAAAAAAATGTTACAAGATCAATGGCACGGAGGGAATATTATTTAGCAAATAAATTCAAAATTTAAATTCGACAATGTCTTTATATCGAGCCTGTAATAAATTGTGACTGCTAAGTTTATACGTTGGGAGAAGGAGTGTGTGTTATTGGGGTAACCTTAACGCCATGAAAATCTCTCATGGAATACTGATGTGCACTGCACGTTACCATCAACCGGTCAACCACGCCGAACTCGGTCCGTCTGAAACCGACACGTGGCAGTATATAGGAATGTGGTCGCACGTGGACGGCACGATCGCCAGACTCTGGAAACGGAATGCTGAGCTGGAATCTGCACGTACTTTCCCCATCCCCGACGTGGATATCATCATTGCCTCTCTCTCTCTCTCTCTCCACCCAGATAGGAAAATATTAGGAGAGAGAAAAAGGTTTGAGGAAATTTCGATTCTTTTATATGGGTGTGACAGAATCCGCCCAATTAGGGCTAATCTCGACCGTCCTTAAAAGTAAAACCGGCTGCAAAAGCGAGCCAGCTACCTTAACCATCGATGTAATGCTGTCGTGGGTGCCACAAACCCGAAGATCGAAATCATATCAATCCTACGGTCCAGATCCCGTAATCTTGAATTTGATCTGGATTTAATGTGAGGCCGAGATTTGATTTCTCGCACTTTAAACACGAGGGCCGGCCTTTTCGATTAAGAGGAGAAGCAGGGCAGTCCACATTATATCTGAGAGAGTCTCTTCAGAAACTCATCATAGGTGAATTTCAATTTTGAGTCTCACTTAGGATTCGATTCTATCACCGTCTTCCGTTGAAGAACGTTTGAATCTTGTTGAAGTTATTTCATCTTGTACGATTGCTGGTAGTACTGATTTATGCCAATTATTATTTTTTTTTGTTGCTGCTGTTGTGAGATCTAGTTATTTATGGATTTGTGAGATTTTCTTGATGGATCTGATGATGGATGTTTTGAATTGTGGTTGGATGTTTTAGTGATAATTTGCATGTGGTTGATCTTGTAATTTTTCATCATTGAAGATCATAATTTTTCCAGTTTTTTTCTGCATTTGTTTGCTCTTCTTTATCCAATGTTTAAGTATTTGATTTGTAATGGTGCTGTTAATTGATATACTGAAGTTGAACTGTCTTCTTAAGGTCTGCTCTCCAGTAAAATCTAGTCAAGTAGAATTGATGATTTTTGACAGATTGAATTTTACACCCTTTCAAATTTAAGTATTCATTGTTGAAATCTGCTCATGTCTGTAGATCTTGAATGGTGAGGCAGTCCAATCTGATTTCTTTCGACATTGCATTTTCTCATCGAAACTTACAATAGATGACAGTGGCAAATTAAATTTTATTGTCAATTTGTCATCAATTTGGACTAAAGCTTGACGGATCAGATTTGGGGTTTTGATCTTGAATCAGACACATAATTTTGAGTCTGTTGATGATATTTTAGTCATTGTTTTATCTTCAGATTCCATATGGCAGAAGCAGAGGATATTCAGCCCCTTGTTTGTGACAATGGAACCGGAATGGTTAAGGTAGCCTCTACTTCCTCCATCTTGCAAATCTCCTTTTATGATGCAATTTCGGAATTCTTATTCAGTTGATAGTTCTCATTAACAAGTCAAAGCACAGTCTTTAACCTTTTCTTTCGGTTGAATTCAAAATTAGGCCGGATTTGCAGGGGATGATGCTCCACGGGCTGTCTTCCCCAGTATAGTGGGACGCCCTCGCCACACTGGAGTTATGGTTGGTATGGGCCAGAAAGACGCGTATGTTGGTGACGAGGCTCAATCAAAGAGAGGTATTTTGACTCTCAAGTATCCGATTGAACACGGTATAGTCAGCAACTGGGATGATATGGAGAAGATTTGGCATCACACCTTCTACAACGAGCTCCGTGTTGCCCCAGAAGAGCACCCGATTCTCTTGACTGAAGCTCCTCTTAACCCGAAGGCCAATCGTGAAAAAATGACTCAAATAATGTTTGAGACATTCAACACCCCTGCCATGTATGTGGCTATTCAGGCTGTCCTCTCTCTTTACGCTAGTGGCCGTACAACTGGTAAGAAAAATGTTACTATTTGAAGTATGAATAAGTTGTCAAATTTCAAAGAACGTGATTATTGTTTGAGTTGGTGATGAATATCTATGATTCCGGAGCATCTGTCCAATCTTTCATGTCCAATTGTGATTTAAAAGAATGTGATTTCTGTTGAAATTCAAAGAATGTGAAATTTTCATGTCCGGTTGTCGAATTTCAGAGAATGTGTTTTCTGTTAAGAGTTGGTGATGAATGTCTATAATTCAGAGAATGTGATTTCTGTTTGAGCTGGTGATGAATATCTATGATTCGAGAGCGTATATTTGTCCAATTTTTTCATGTCCAATTGTAATCACCAACGAAATGCGAACACGTGTCACCATTTCATTTGTGAATAGAAATTGGACAATAGATCTTATTCCCTATGAGCCTATCGTGTACTACGTACCTATGCTCGGCCTTAATTTTGGCAGGTATTGTGCTCGACTCCGGGGACGGTGTAAGCCACACAGTCCCAATCTACGAGGGCTACGCCCTTCCCCACGCAATCCTCCGTCTTGATCTTGCTGGCAGGGACCTAACCGACAACCTCATGAAGATCCTAACCGAACGAGGCTATATGTTCACAACCACAGCCGAGCGTGAAATCGTTCGAGACATAAAGGAGAAGCTAGCCTACATAGCTCTTGACTACGAGCAAGAACTGGAAACAGCCAAGACAAGCTCTGCAGTGGAGAAGAACTACGAACTGCCCGACGGGCAGGTGATCACTATCGGTGCTGAACGCTTCAGATGCCCTGAGGTCCTCTTCCAGCCATCAATGATCGGGATGGAAGCTGCTGGTATCCACGAAACTACGTACAACTCTATCATGAAGTGCGACGTTGATATCAGGAAGGATCTTTATGGAAACATTGTACTCAGTGGTGGCTCGACTATGTACCCGGGTATTGCTGACCGGATGAGCAAGGAGATCACGGCCCTTGCTCCGAGCAGCATGAAGATTAAGGTGGTGGCTCCACCGGAGAGGAAGTACAGCGTTTGGATCGGAGGGTCCATCTTGGCCTCTCTCAGCACCTTCCAGCAGGTACAGTTAGTTACATTACTCTGTTTCATTCATGCAAAGCTTCAAAAGTTCAAGTTAACTGACTCTGCCTGATTCTTTTCTTGTAGATGTGGATTGCGAAAGCAGAGTACGATGAGTCGGGACCTTCGATCGTCCACAGAAAATGCTTCTAAATCAAGCTCTTCCTCAAGAACATTGAAGAGGTTATATGCTATACATCATATGATTTGCTTTCTCTGCTTCGTTCATTTTTCTTCGGGTTTCGTTCTTTCGTGTACTTTCTGAGGATCGTATGAACATCGATATGTTTTGTTCTTTTGTTCCGTATTTATATTAGTTTGTAGCAAGAATTGTGCTTTTCCAATGGTATTATGGTTGAAGTTTTGGCTGAAGAACAGAGCAAAACATATGGAATTTCCTTACTGCCATTTGTTACATGCTTGTTGGATTCTGTTTAAGGAAGAAGAATGAAATATTCATGTCTGAATTTGTGGTTACATGGTAATCGACAATCCAACTCAAGTTTATAACTAAGTTAACCGGAGAAAGAGAAAGGTAACTCATGTCCAATTGAAATAATCTCAAATTATGCGTTGGAGTTATGTAAATACAAGGGTAATAACGTTATTTTACTTTCAAAGTAACGGGATAAAAGAATTAAGATTAAATAAACACACCATTAGGCGAAGTGATGTAATTAAAGATTAATGACAATATATGGTCTTACAAAATCTGAGATAACACAGAACAAGGGCAACTACAAGTTATTAAGAGATTGATTGTACAAAGCCAAGGTTTTGCTTATTACCGGATTTGCCCGGTCGGAAGCCCTCGCCGGCCGGCCGGCTGATTTGATGAAGGGGAGCAGCACCGGAGCTTGAAGAATTAGACCAAAGAAATAACTCAAAACGCAGAACCAGCTGCAACAGCTCCTCTCTTATTAAGCTTGGCAAACAGTTATGAGCCAACCTAGGTAAAATTGAAGCTCGACGGGCCGACGGCGTCGACAAAACCTCGTATCGAGAGTTCAGGGGCAGTGGTCTCATCGTCCAGCATGTCGTGGTCGATGAAGACGACGACTATGGTGATATCGTCGTGGATGTGCCGCCTTACTCCTTGATCGAGTTTCTTGATCTCGTTATACGGCATCTGCCTCATTCGACCTGCCTTCTCGAGAGTGGATACCAGAAGTCTCCTAGCTATGCCCTAAGATGATCAAGAATGTGGATGCCAATGAAAAACGAAGTTAAAATAGACGGGAGGAATTTTAGGGCAATATTATTCAAGAATACAGGGTATCTTTTTGCAAGAAAACGAACATATGATAGTTTGACATAGTTTCAAATGAACAGTACTATACCATTCTGGGGTTGTTGTGGACGATCTCGACGGCCTCTTGATTGGTCAAGTACTCCCACAGCCCGTCCGAGGCGAAGATAACAAACTTGTCGTCCGGTGATATCCGTCGCGCGATTACGCTCGGATCAGCTCGCAGAACCGGCCTCCTGAGAGGCTCTGGAAGGTGGAATCTTGGAAAAGACGGGTCAAGGGAGAATTCCGGTCTCTTGAGGTAAGCATCACCAATAGACCGAGATACCTATAACATATACGAACAAGATCCGATAGTGAACACTAAATGAAACGAGTAAAACTCGAGAGAACAAAACACAAAACTCGGGTTAGCTTATAATCGAACCTGTATGATGCCCTTGATGCGCCACACGCCGTGCTTCATGACGACAATCTGTGAGTCTTCAGGATGCAGATTCCTCAACTCTTTTCTGATCTCTTCCATACTAGCATTGTGATCTCGAGTAAGCTGCTCGGAAACAATTCTATTCGATCGGTCTAACGTTCCCATTACGGCTCGAGAGTCTCCCAAATTAGCAACATATAGTGTTCTCTTCCATAAAACTCCAACCAGGCAACAAGAACCAATTGCTGCAAGTACTGGTCTAATTGCATAAGCCCTTCTAACAAGTGTAAGAAAACCGTTTTCGGTTTCGGAAAATGCACTTCTAAGTATATCTTCAGACATTGCTCCATTTTCTTGAGCAAGTCCTGCAATAAGAGTAATCAGGCCTCAGCCATTCATTCTTCCAATCTTAGAATCATAAGCATGCATATGCTCGCTTACCAAATACCTCAATTGATAAAGAAGTTAGAGAAAACGTGCTAACATGTCCCAAATTCAACAGATAAGTTTCTAATCCAGGCAAAAAGTGTAATTCACCGGCCAATAGGGCGTAACAGTTCCATATTCAATTGTAGCTACTTGAGAATTTAGAGAGTTTGTAAGTGCAATTTCCGATAACTTAAACACGAAATTGAACTCAAGAGACTCCCTTTTCCAAATCTTAGAATGATAACCATGTATTCGCTCTTATAAGCTACCCCGATCGATAAAGAAGTTAGCAAATACGAGCTAATAACACGTAAAAATGTCCCATAAGAAGCAAATAAGTCTCTAATCAATAAGATTAACATCACAGCCTATAGGGACCATCATAATTCAATTGTTTCAAGTTTAGGCTCAAAGAAGATAGTTTTTAAGTGCAGTTGTAAAGAACTTAAACATGAAATCAAACTCAAGAAACTCCATTAGATTACTAAACATACTGCAATAAATTAATAGAAGATGAAAGGGAGTCTTACTAATCAAATTAGCAAAGAGGTGGTCGGATATGTATCTTGAGGCCTCGGGGCCACCGTGGCCATCATAGACACCGATGAAGGTGGCGTGTCGACCAGTTTCGACCTGGCTCTGATCCTCAAGAACAGCATTTGCTTGCACAACTGCAAATGAAAACTCACCATGTGAGTGCTTCTCGAGATCTTTGGACCAGAGGAGCGTGTCACGCTCCCCTCCCGAGTACTCATCATCATCGTCATCATCCTTGTTCATAGGGGCGAATCGACCGGTAGGGCTCAGACATGAGGATGCTGTTTTTCCCAACCAAGAAAACATCCCTCATTTCCTTCTAAAGCAGTGAAGATTCTGCAGTTGATGAAGAAATCAATCCACACAAAATCAATGACTAGTTAAACTATATTGAATAAAACACAACACAAGAAACATCAACTGAACACAGAAGCATGATGTTCATGATAAACCATCAAGATGAAAAATTAAAATAAAATTCAGAATATTAAATTGGGGATACCAATTACTAAGAACATGATGCTTGAGCAGTTAAATAATTTCTACAACACAGATCAAATAGTAGAAAACCAAAACAACAATATGCAATTCACAAGCAACAATTTTTAAATTTGAAGCAGGAAAGTAAAGATCAATACAAATTAGGTCAATTCCAAAGAGAAAAAATAGTGAAGATTGACTACTGACAGTAAAAGCCACAGAACATCAAAATTCCCACAAGAAAAGCCCAATAAAACCCCAAGAAAGAAAATTTGTGATCATTCAAGAAAGTTTATAATTCGATTAAATCCAAGAAATATGAAACGACAGAGCTACTACTTCATCAAATGACAGCGCCTCAGATGAATTTTCGAAATAATAATTACAAAAAAAAAACTAAAATTTCATTTCAAGAGAAGGAAACGCTTACCAAAATTCGTTTGCGATAACTACCGAAACAGAGTAGCCAAGAAATCAAGATCCCGAGAAATAACCCACCAATGCAGAGAGAGAGAGAGAGAGAGAGAGAGAGAGAGAGAGAGAGAGAGGGAGAGAAATACAACTAATTTTTCTTGGAATAAGACAAACGAAGATCAAAATGCATGTAATGTCGGAAAGAGCATATTTTTAGGGAGTAGAACTGCAGAATTCAAGAAACCCTTGATGAAATTTGATGTGGGCTATCACAAGATTGAAACTTTAGAAGCAGACATCTGAGCTAAATTAGAGAGAGAGGGAGGGAGAGATAGGATGGTTTAAGGGTAAGAAAGGAAACCACGAGGAAGAGGTGTATATAGAGAGGGAGGGAGTTTGAGTTGGGAGAAATAGATTATGGTTGATAAGTGGAGCTGCAGATACATACAAGTTGTAATTTTCAATTGGATGATATAAGTGCTCTGTTAATCATGATTAAAAATTAAAAGACTAAATTAATCTTATTGCGCGTAATAATTACAACCTAATAACAGTTGTATTGCTGGATTCTTTATATGTTAGAAAGCTAAATCCATATTCTTTTTTGGATTACAATTAATGTTAGTTAATTAGTTTGTTTAGGCTGCTTTCTCAAGAAATCCCTCACCTACACCTTATTTAGTGTTGCGAATTTTTCTCATTATAAAAATTAAATTGTATTCGGATCGTTTTTAAATAGTATTTTCGATTTTGATACGATTAATTGAATAAAAGTGTGTGTGATTTGTTGGTTGAAACTTGAAAGTAGGTAACTGCTCGTGCTTGCTTCCATTTTCAGCTTTATTTAGATGCCCACGGCCGCCACCACCATTTTCACGTATTCTTCCCCCTTTTCGGCTGATAAAAAAGGTGAATTAAAATCATAAATAAAAGAAAAATAAAAATTATTGGAAGTGATAAATTATAATGGAATATGAAATAATAGTATTCTTGATGAAACAAAGTCTAAAGTTTGTTGTTGGTCCATGTGAATAGTTGTGCTTTTTTAGTTTAGACTTGGCAAGAAACTTATGACATTTGGATAAATGAGAAGATGTCTACGCCAAAATGGATACATATACACATTAAGACAATTAAGGGGCGTTAAATTTGTAATTTGGAGTTAAGTGCGTGTTCAGGATTTTCACCCAGAATTTATAATAAATTAATTTAAAAACCCTCTAAATTACTAATAAATTAAGAAATCCCAAACTTTATAGATATGATTCTAAAATGTTGATGCAGATTAGAAATCATCCCATTCCCCCTAAATTTTACACAAAAAGATAAGTATCTGTATATCCATAATATAGTAATCCTTGATTTGGGAATCCATCCCTAACTAGTACAGTACCCGTGCATTCGCACGGATCTTTTTTATGTTTTTTTATTATTTAATGTATAACTTAAATTATATTGATCGTCTTTAATTCATAAATTGAACCGAGTTCCGACAAATATATGCGAAATACATATATAATATAAGAAATGTATTCTCGTATATGTAATTGAGTACAAAACTTGTCGGATTTAGCACTTAATCGTACCATCTCCCCCATTTAAGACGAACATTGGTGCGTTCTTGGATTTATTCATGTCTATTGACACATTTCTCTATAGATTTTTGCAAACTTCTTTGTACACAATGTTTTTTGTAGATCTACAATGAACGTCTTTATCATCACACACCAAAATCTTCAGACCATTTAGCTTTGTGACACGCGGGACCGCAACACATAATTGACTATGATTAAACACGATTTCTTTAACTACAGAACCACACAACTTAATGATTGACCATAACTTTTATTAATAGTCATTGCGTAAGACACAATAATTGAGAGTTGTTTTCTTTACAATTTGAATAATATTCTTGCATCAGACGGTGTCATCGACATTGTAGGAACATATTTTGACGAGTGGGTATCTTTGCTTCTAATACACGATCCATAAGTCTTGTAATAATCAATTGAGTACAGTCGCATAAACCATTTCCATGATTGATATTTCTAAGCAGCATAATCGGAACTCTTACTTTCAAAAATAGATTATGGTTCGGTAGTCCAAAACTTCTAAGAGTGTTCAAAAACTTTGGTGTGTGGATGTCCGAAAACAGAGAGCTATTTTTGGTTGATTTGCACATGGTATTTGAATTCTGATATGTTCGGATTTCTCCTTCAGTGAGTGACATTATATATATGTTGACAGATTCAACTACATCCAAAGTTAGTTCCTAAATATTTTAGCACGATATCTTCTGGAAGTTCAACAATTAATTCTATATCATTGATGTCTCCTAGTGTTTCATCTCCAATACTTGCTATCTACTCTGAGAAAATTGATAATTGATGTGCTTCATCCTACGAGTTTATGGTTTGCAGCCTCATATTCTTCGTCTCTATTAAAAGTCTTTAGTGTTTCCAAAGATAGGATGAATTGATTGCAGCATATACAATATCTTGTTTGCTAAATTCGGGGAATAACTGGTAAAACATGTCGAAAACACCTCCGTAGACAAACGTTTTCCAACCAAATGGATAGTTGTAGCTTGATGGATTCTAAAATCTCATATTGTCACGCAAGCTCTTATCTAATGCTTCAAAACATAATTTGTTCATAATATAGCTTCATCCCTATTGAATGTTGAATATAGAATCTTTGGTTGGACTAATTAGAATCTTGAACCGTGAATATATCGTTCGTCCACCAAGTAGTAAAAGTGATCCTATTCCACTTGATGCAACATTGGTTACAATTTTTCCTTTGGAATGTAGAGCCGCTAAAATTCCCTTCAAAACAAAAGTTTTTCTTGTTCCTTCGTATTCTTAAATTAGATTATGTGGCACGTACAATTGTGTCATGCATTTGGTGCTATTCATCTGTGCCTTTTTGTAGAATATCATGTACTCTTGCTTAAGGTATTCACAATCATAATTCATAGCGCAACTCAATGTCCGGGAGTGGTGTGATTGAAAATTTCTGATCAAACTATCTTGACCGTTATCAAACAACTCAATGTCTGAGAATGATATGATTGAATAATTTCTTAAATTCTTTCCTAAATTACGTTGTTTTTTCTCAATTTCTATTAATGCATACCCTTTAATTTGATCATCGCCTTATTTCCAAATCTATAACACGAAATAATTATTGTTACTGGGTGACATGTAGTTTGTATCTAATGTATGTGAGTCGTTATACATAAATTAGTAACGTATTAATACCATTAAGAACATGATAAGTTAAAAAATTCTAAGAAAAATATTGTGCATATACTGAATCATAAGGAAAAAAATAAAATCCTCCTAAAATCTAAGATTACATAATTATTAATAGAGGATGATTAATCATTTTTTAATAATACTAATAATAAATTTCTTATTTAAATAAACTATAAATAAAACTACAATATATTTCAAACTTAGTATTTATAATCTATAATTTTATATTATAAAAGGATTATAATATGGGAAAAACAAATATGGGAAACGTAGTAATTATTAAGAATAGAGATAGTTACAAATATTAGTGATTTGATAATAATAGAGATAATCATTTATTTTAAATTAATGTAGAATTACAATATTATAGTTAATTATTTATGTGTAACGTCTAATCACAAATCAAAAGAGTCTCGTTAAAAATAAAAAAATAATCTATCAATGCCTAACCATTTTTTTCATCACTTCATGGGACCTAAAACTAAAATAAGAATAAGTATTGAAAAGGAACATATTTAGTTTGATTTTTTTTCCTTTTCGATAAATGAATAAATTTCTAATATAGAAATAAAATAAAAATTAAAAATGTGTTTGATTGATCAAATTTATTTATTAATATCAAGATTGATGGATTTTTAAACAATGAGTTGTTTTAAATGATTTCAATTATGTTGTAATTGAATTGATGTATCAAATGAAATTGAGTTGAATTAAAATGGGATAGATGAAATTGATATAAGCGAAAATATCAAAATAGTAAATTTGGGTGGAAAATAGATTTCAATTAGATTGAAATCAATTTGAATTAAATTTTGCATGTGCAGAATGACGGTTATAACCTGGAATTGATTGAAATTGTAAAATTACGCAATTCAATTGAAATTAATTCAATTGCCATTCTATTTTATAAATGAATAAATTTCATATTAAAATAAATTAAAAATTTAAAACGTGCTTAATTGATCAAATATATTTATTAATATCAATATTGATGGATTTTTAAAGAATGAGTTTTTTAAAAATGATTTCAATTATATTGTAATTGAATTGAAATTGATTTGATGTATTTGTTGAAATTGAGTTGAATCGAAATTGGATAGATGAAATAGATATCAACGAAAATATCAAAATATTAAATTTGGGTGCAAAGTAGAATTCAATTAAATTGAAATCAATATGAATTTTGCATGCACATAAAGATGGTTAAACTTGGAATTGATTGAAATTGCAAAAATATGCAATTCAATTGAAATTGATTCAATTGCCATTTGATTTTAATATATTATATAGATAGATCGATCGATATATTTGATTTGAGATTGAAAAAGATTATAAAAATTGAATTGACTTACAATTAAAATTGAAAGTTGAGATTGAAAAAGGCAAAATAATAATTAAAAATTAAAAATCAATTGAATTTAAATTAAAGGGGCAAAATAGTAAATAAAGTTTTACAATCAATTATAATCCAATTGCAATTAAAACACCATTGGGTTTTATTATATATACTCCATAAATAAGAGTTGACTTCATAAATGTAATCACCTAATTTCTTACACTTTTCACAACAAACTATGCACTTTTATAAAGAGTTTGAAAATGAATTTTGACAACTTTAATTTTGTACGAATTAATTTGTGTATACGGAATAAGTAAGGCATTGTTGTTTTCAACGCATACAACTCGTGACCAAATCTATTTCTACATCATAAATCCTATCCAATTCCACCTGCACAATCTCATCCTTTAGTCAAACAAAAACTATTCATCGTATATCCTCCAAGACTTTAGGAAATGTTCCAAGATATTCTCTTTCCTACGCAGAAAAGAATAAAAAAGTTATCATTTTGCTCCTCGTACGATAATAGGTGAAGAAAAGCATGGTGAATTCGTGTTATCATTTCGAAGAATTAATTTCAAGAACATGTATGAAAACGAGAAACATATACGAATTTATTTTATGCATAAAACAAAGAAAATAATAAACTATATAAGAATTTAAAAATGCAAGATGAAAAGTGAATTGGATCACATGTTTTGGGATAAGAAAAGTGCAAAAGCAAAGTGCGACATAACGTGAAATATAGTTCAATCTTGCGATGTTGTCTATTTTTATGTATAATTGTAATACCACCGTCTCTTTCACTACCGCTGCAAGTTATTGGTTCCAACATAATAATTTAAGGTTGTAAGAAATGAAATTTAATTTAATTATGGGCCGACGCTCGACCACAGAAAAACACATAGCCCACATTGAGAGAGAGAGAGCGAGCTAGGCCTTTTTTGTAGTGAAGAAGAGAGGGAAAATCAGAGGAGCGCGATGAAAGTTGACCGTTAAAACGGCGGTGGGGTTTTATTTTAATTTAAGTTTAAATAAGGAATATAGCCGTTACTGATGAAGTTTTAATGCCATGTCAATTTCCAGACAAGGAGATTTTAGGTGGGAGTGTATTAATTGAGAATATATAATGCTAATCATTTTGAATAAATATGTGTTTTCTAATAAACTCACTAACTACCACTTATTTTTATACTCTATCCGTCCCAATATTTGTAGCTCAATTGATTTGGGTACGGGAATTTAAAAAGTGGTGTTATGTGGTGTAGATTGTTTGACTTTTTTATAGTTAATTTTGGTACATACAATCATTACCTTTTTTAAAAGTGAGCCAGAAAGATTGGGACGTCCATTTCGAAAAGTGAGACAGAAATATTGGAACGGAGGGAGTAGTATAATGAGTCAACGAGAGTATAGTTGTACACAAAACTCAATAAATGGTTAGAAAACTACAATTTTATAGAAGTGGCTATAAATTTATTCAATTATAAAAAATCGGCTAGTTTTGGGTATCCAATAATATACTCCCTCCGTCCCAAATATATATGTATATTTTCTTTTTTCGTCTGTTCCAAATCTATATGCCTATTAGTAATTTTTTTGTATCTAATTAAATATTTCACCAACTTTAATAGATCTAATTAATATGATAAATAGAAAAAGACTATTTTATCCAACTTTTATAATAGCAAAAACAATTATGAAATTAACTTTTTAGCAATTTACTTTAATTTATTCAAATTCTAAAACCAACATTTATCTAACTTTCGTATCATTAAATTTTTTCTTAATCTATATGAAAAAGCAAATGGACATATAAAATAGGAATGGAGGGAGTATAAACCTAGTGACTTTCAACAAATATTTAAGTTTTTTATCATTCTTATAAAAATGAGTTTTACAATCATTTTTACACTGAACTGTCGAAAATACACTTAAAAATATACCAATTACCTCTTATCCTAAGGTTTAGTGGGCCAAACAAGAATATAATTGTAGAGCGGCCCACATTAAATTTTACTATATTTAACAAAATAAATAACTTTATTTTACTTCTTTATGGTCTTTAATTAGTAGTATTCCCTCGTGCTAAGTTTGATTTGTCTTGTTTTTTTCGGCACAACGATTAAAATGAGTGGTTGAGGAAGTGAGAGAAAGTATCTGAAGTGAGAGAGAATGTAGAAGATCGCTAGTTGTAATTGTGCATGGAGTTGGCAAGCATATTAAAGTGTATACATATACGGACTATACGTCTTACATGCATGCACTACTGAACCAATCAAGATTATAAAATATAGTAGTAATTAATATAGCCATCCCCTGCAACCCTTGTTTCATCGTTTCTAAGACATTTTATTGCCGTCTAAACATCTTAATTTTTTGGATAATGTTATATTAATACATGGGAATGTATGAGGATATGAATATAAGAAATGATCAAACGTTAAGACATCCTTAAATTCTTAATTAATTTCTAGAGAGAGAGAATTAAATAACCTCATAATTAAAAAATCCGCTGCTTATTTTTTTAATACGGCCGAACATGTGTAGTAGTAAATTTAGTAACGATCAACTTTGAAAACTTCTTGGCAAAATATTTAATCATTCCACGGCCAGTTCTATCAGTCAAGTTTGCAAATTAATTTAAAGATTCATAGGAACATTTCTCAAGTACAAGGACGGCTTCTCCGAGTATTGACGACCAGAAAATACAAACTATAATTTAATTAATGTAACATTGTCGGAAGGGCCTCTATAAATACCAACTTAAATGCACACTCCAATCTTACAAGTTCCTTCATAACAAGTCCAATTCCACTTTCTTTTTCTACTTAATTCACATTACTTTTCCATAATGGCAAAAAATATTTTGTTACTAAGCTTTGTAGCCCTCTCTTTTGCCTTTCTTGCACTTGCATTCGAGCCTAGCCCTCTTCAAGATTTCTGCGTTGCCGATATTACTAGCTCAGGTCATTTGTATTTTCCATTTTCCATTTTCTAGTGGAAATTGTATCTTAATTTCTATTTGATTAAATTTTTATGGGATTCGATTAAAACGGAAAATTTGATGTTAGAGGAGAGGACTGGTCCTCCTACACCAAAATAACATAGGGTTTAGCAATTTCAATTAGGGTAAAATTGTAAAACAATTCAAAAAATAAATGTTGCATTTTGGGGTGAGAGGTCGAAATACTGTTCTCCCCGAACATTAAAGAAACCAGATTAGACTAAATAAAAAGTAAAAAAATTCAGTACCATGAATGTGCTTATTAATTGTAAGTTGTGTCTTGATTTTTTCAGCAAGAGTGAATGGCCAAGTTTGCAAGAGCCCTACATCAGTAGTGGCTGACGACTTCTCCTTCAGTGGGCTCCACATTCCGGGAAACACCTCGAACCCTAACGGCTCGAGGGTGACCCCGGTCAGTGTAGCCCAGCTGCCCGGGCTCAACACCCTCGGAATCTCAATGGTCCGTATTGACTACGTACCGTGGGGGATCAACCCTCCCCATACTCACCCTAGAGCCACTGAGATCTTGACCGTTATAGAGGGCTCGCTTCAAGTAGGGTTTGTGACCTCCAATCCCGACAATAAGTTGATCGAGAAGACCCTTCAGAAGGGCGATGTTTTCGTGTTTCCTATAGGGCTTGTTCACTTCCAACGCAACGTGGGGACGAAGAACGCGGTGGCGATTGCAGCGTTGAGCAGCCAGAACCCGGGGGTGATCACCATTGCGAACGCGGTTTTCGGGTCGAAGCCGGATGTTAGTGGTGATATTCTTGCTAAGGCGTTTCAGGTGGATAAGAGTGTGGTGGATCAACTGCAGACCAAGTTTTAAGAATGGTGGAATGATGTTTTTGATTGGATTTCTTGCTTTGGTTTTTTATGTTAATTTTGTAATGTGTTTATGTTGCTTGATTGCATTGGTTGACAACTTGATTGTGCTGTGTTTTGATTTGTCTTTTGTTTGGAGAATGGAAAAAAATTGTACCAAATTAAACTATTCGCGAGAAATAGCAAAATCTTTTCAATGTGTTTACCATATTTTGGACTATTTCCATTTATGAAACTAGACGATCAATAATGCTTGCAACGGATACTATGACTAAATCTGAATTTCAACGGTCCAATCAACATTATTTGCTAGTAATATTTTATAATTAAATCTAGTTAATATACTTCCCGTCATATTTTATTTGTTTTCTTCACACATATTAAGAAAAAAATTAAAAAATATGAAAATTAATGTTGGTATTTAAAATTTGAGTAAATTAAAGTAAATAATTAAAAAGTTAATCACATAATCGTATTTTCTATTATAAAAATTGGATAAAATAGTTTTTTTTCTTAAAAAAAATTATCATATTAATTAGGCCTATTAAAATTAGTGAAACATTTAGTTATGCAAAATAAAATAAAATAAAGCTAATAGACATATAAATTTAGGACAACCATAAAAAAAAGTAGGCAATAATATGGGTACTTTATTGTAAATTCGTGACATTAAGGATTTTATTATTTGCATAATGTATAGTAATATATGGGAATGGATGAGGATCTTTAGTGTTCGAATTATTAGTCTTAGAATTATAGATTAATAATTAATTCTTGGCTTCTTGCTGTTGGACAGAATTTATATTCTACCGAAATTCTTTATTAATTTAAGGCACAATCATATGTTCATAAAAAACATTAATAATTTTCTACGTACTATCTAGAAAACTTATACTGCAGATCTTAAACGGTCCTCTTATCTAACAGAAACGAGCCGGCAAGATAACTGCTGTTAACCGGTGGTTCCGCTCCTCAAACACCACGGGAAATTTCGACAATTCCGGCGTTCTGACTATTCACCGCCGACAAAACCACGGTGTTCCTCGGCCCGACGCCGCGCTGGTAATGCACGAGCCGGGGCGGGACGACGAACAAGTCAACCTTCTGAAGCGTTTCTCCGATTTGTCTGTAGTCGGGGTACGAGGTTACAAATCCGACGTCCAAGGAACCTTCTAGAACCGTCAGAATCTCGGTTGCCCTAGGGTGATAGTGTGGCGGGATGAATCCGTTCGGTAAGAAATCGAGTCGGGCCAGTGTTAGCCCGAGATGTTCAGGCCCGGGATTCGGGCTATTTTCAGCCCGGTCCGGTATGGTTCGCCGTGTTTGCGGGTAACTGCAGGCTCGTGTAGAAGAAGTCGTTGGCCGTCCCTTTTTTAGGGTTCTTGCATCCTTATAATATAAAAATCGAGATAAATGAGAATTATATTATAGAGAAATAATTTAACACAAGAAATTCGATAAGTTTTACCCGGTCTTGCGTCACGTGCAACGCAGAAGTCTTGCAAGGGAGTAGGGTCAAAGGCCAACAGGGCCGGCTCTAGGAGTAAAGCCGGTGAAGCCACCACTTTAGGCTCCCGGCCGAGAGCAAGGCCCCATCGAGTACGTGTCATGAGGGTTAAATCCTTATATTCTTATATATATTTTTGTTTTGCTCATAAAATTATTATTGAAAGGCCTAGTTAAGTGGTAGAATACTATTTTTTTTCATCTTAGAGGTCTTGGGTTCGAACCTTATTTCTAACAATTTTTTTTTTACCTAAAAAAATAATAAATATGAAAGCTGAATATTCAAACATGAATGACTTATAAAAATTACTAATATTCTTCCACTAAAACAAAGCAGCTCATTGTACTTTTTATGTAACAAAATATATTTTAATGTTGCGCTTAAGGCCCCCGAAAGCTTTGAGTCGGCCCTAAAGGCGAAGGTGATGCACAAGAAATTGAGTGCTAGAGTGATGAACAAAACGATATTGATTTTACTAATCAGTTGTTTCTAATTTCTATTGAATACAAATTTGAGATGATTTTTTTATGCGACCAAACAACCATTTTATAGTGTCTTTCTTCTAATCAAAATGCCCTATAATATTGCCCATATCTTGTCTAGGAATGATCAAATTAATGATATTACGCCCATATATCAAGCTAACTTTACCTATTTCAAGAATCACAAGCTTACAATAGGTTTCAATGATTACAAATGGTGAAAAGAAACTGTTGAAAAGATATATATTATATTCCTCATAATTATATCCGTTGAATTGGCTAGTCAATTAAATTAATTTGTTTTGTAATTGGCATACACTAGAATTGTTCTACAATTTATAAAGTTTGCATAAAATTGTATACAATTATAAAGAATTGTGGTAAAGTTCGTAATTAAAGCATACAAAAGATTAAAGTCTTTATAATTTAATTAGCACGAATAATATAACTACGTATACGTACATAGCATGGATTGACCATTTCTTAGCAACTTAAAACATATAATCGGCCACATATATCCTCCAAACGTCCGAACACAAGCCGCCCTATACTTATATAAATATTTCTCTTGAACATTTCCTACGTGAGGGGACGGCTTTTCCCAATATTGAATAATATTGCATGCATGGGAAAAAAAAAAAAGTCTATAAATTCTGATCTTCACTACCTACCTTTCACAACCAAACAACCAATTCTCATATTTTCTAAGTCGCTTCAAATTTCAAATTCTCTAAGCTTTCATCATAGTTTGGTCGAACATGGCGAAGAACATCGTCTTCTTGAGCTTGATCAACTTCTCTTTCGCCTTCCTCGCACTCGCCTTCGAGCCAAGTCCACTGCAGGATTTCTGCGTGGCAGATATGACCAGCTCAGGTAATAATAATATGTTCATCGCTATTTCATGAACTACCCTAAACCCTACTGGTAAGAAATTTAATTTATTACTAATTAATTTGTGCTAATTTTCTCAGCAAGAGTGAATGGGCAAGCTTGCAAGAACCCTACAATGGTTGGAGCTAATGACTTCTCCTTCAGTGGGCTCCACATTCCGGGAAACACCTCGAACCCTAACGGCTCGAGGGTGACCCCGGTCAGCGTAGCCCAGCTGCCCGGGCTCAACACCCTCGGAATCTCTATGGTCCGTATTGACTACGCACCGTGGGGAATCAACCCTCCCCACACTCACCCCGGGGCCACCGAGATCTTGACCGTCATCGAGGGTACGCTTCAAGTAGGGTTTGTGACATCGAACCCAGACAATGCCCAGATCACGAAAACCCTTAAGAAAGGCGATGTTTTCGTGTTCCCGGTGGGGCTCGTTCACTTCCAACGCAACGTGGGCACTACGAATGCAGTTGCTATAGCTGCATTGAGCAGCCAGAACCCTGGGGTGATCACCATTGCTAATGCGGTTTTCGGGTCGAATCCGGGTATTAGTAGTGATATTCTTGCCAAGGCTTTTCAGGTTGATAAGAGTGTGGTGGATCACCTTCAGACCAAATTCTAAACCGTATCTGATATTTGTCTCAATTAAATTTCACAATGTGCTTTAATTTACTGTTGTAGCATGTACTCTTGATTCGGTTTTTCTACGTGTCATACAGTTTTTTGTATTATCCTGCTCTTTGATGGTATAAGATATTAATTTTCTTAAGTGATATAATAGAAATTTTATCTGTTTGTATTCATTTGAACTACTTCAAACTATATATCTTTGTATTTGTTTAATAGCAAAAAATCGGTGTTACTAAATACTAATTTTCTTTTGATCTTTAATTTATAGGAGTGTTTGATAAGAGGATTTGGAATTTGGAATTGTTATATAATCTGCATATAAAGTGCTTGAATTATGCTTATTAGAACTATATTAAAAAAAAATGGGATTTCTCATATCAATTGTAATTTGGTGGGTTTTAGAATCAACCTATTCCAGATCATCGGTGACGATATCAAATCGATTTGAAGCTAGCAACTAAACTCCCCTACAAGCGTCGTATTCAATTAAACTTATTCAAATTTTATCTTGAAAACATTTCAATACAATAGGATTAAATAGAACAATATCATTACACCATTAATTATCTCATTAATCCTAAAATAATCAAAACTTCTTCTGGAGAGCTTCAATAGTTTTCTTATCCAACTTAAACGCTCCGGCGAGATAACCGCTATCAACGGCGGGCTTCGCCGCGAACAGCCCGTTCGGAATATTAAATATCCCGGGGTTCTGGCTATTGAACGCCACCATGGCAACGGCCTTTCCCTTGGCCACATTCCTTACGGTGTGGACGAGACCCACCGGAACGGCGAACACGTCGCCGGGCTTGAGAACTTTGCTAAAGGATTGGTACTGAGGGTACGAGGTTACGAACCCGATCTCCATGGAACCTTCTAGAACCGCCACGAGCTCCGTCGCCCGGGCGTGGATGTGGGGCGGGAAGAAGCCGTTTGGCGCCAAGTCAACGCGCATGAACGTCATACCGAGGCCGTTGAGCCCCGGCATAGTGAGGGCGGAGACGACGGTGGCGGAGGCGCCGTAAGGGTTGGAGGTGTTGCCCGGCTTGTTCAGACCGCTGAAGAAGAAGTCGTTGGCTGTGACTGTTTTGGGGTCCTTGCATCCTACACAAAATTAATAATATTTTTTTTAATTTAATTGGATAAAATATATATTTAAACGGAGTGAAATAATAATTTTTAAGAAATTATATATAAAATTAAGTATTATTTACTATTTAGAGGGGGTCAACGGCCCGCTATTTAAGAATTCCTTTACAATTTTCTAAACTCAAATAGTATAATTAAAAAAATGATAATTACATTGACGTGGAAATTATGGGATTTATATATTTTTTTAAATTATCATAGACCCTTAAGTTTTAGATATATTCTTAAATTTATAAATTTATTACTCTGACCCTTGATTCACCGTATCCGTCCGTTGAGATTAATGGAAGGACGGATAAGTGGGACGAAGTTTCACAAAATCTTGTGTACCACTTTCGTATATTCTTGTGTGTACCACACCATAAGAGTATTAAAATGTGTTAAATAAGGCTCACTTGATTTAATGAGAAATGCCACGTGTCAATACCCTTCTAGTGTGTACACACAGCGAGGTATACGAAAATGGTACATACAAGCCGCCTCGACGAAGTTTGAGTAACTTATTTACTTTATCAAGTAATTTTAATAAATTATTTATAAAAGAAAGATGTCATGTTTTACTCTTTAAGCAGGGCGGATTTAGAACTAAAAGAAATGAAAATAAAATTTGAGATTTTGAAGAACGAAATAAAAATTATAGTACATAAAAAGTTAGGTTTCAACCCGATTGAGGGCACCCGCCAATAAGATGAAATTTACAGTTACCTGCGCCAGATGCAACGCAGAAGTCTTGCAAAGGACTAGCATCGAAGGCGAAGGCGATGCACATGAAATTGAGGGCCAAAGTGGCGCAGAATATACTTGTGGCACTAGTCATTTTTACTAATTGAAATTCAGACAGTAAAGTAATTAGAGGAACTCGTTTCAGATTATACGATAAATCAACCTATTTATAGTTGTCTTGAACCAACTTTGTGTTACTCATATTGTTATAATCTCCAACGACTATATTATATAATTTAGGAATTTAATTAATGTATCATGTTTTTGCAATCATGCACATGCAATATCTCCATAATGGTTGACCAATAATTTGTTGATGGTCGTTTTCGTATTTCATTATAAGGATTGTATTCTTTACTATAGAAAGGGTATAATACTTATTAATCTTTCCATCGTAAAAATGAGAATAAATTGTGGATTAATCCAGAGTCAAGATATAATATATTGCCTACTTTGATTATGTTAATCAGATGAATTCAATAATAAAAATTCCATTTTTATTTTTATTTTCTTCTAAAAATGACGGGGATTTATTTCTCTTTTTGTGAAGGGGTGTTTCTCTTTATTCCCATTTTCTTTTCTTTAATATCCTACTTTTATTATGTTAATAAAATACAAGCCTTAATGATTTCAACTCTACTATTTTGTAGAATTGTGTTTTTTCATAAGTTAGAATAAACGGTAAGTAAATAAATGGTTGTAACATGAATTAAACGCACAACCTTTCAATTTGGAGTAAACCACAATATCAATTTATCACACAGTATAGTCTACTTTTTATTGATTTTCTCGGCCCATTGGCCCATTCGGTATCATGAGTGTGCATTGATATTAAAATAATTATTCGCATCTCACATTATAAATTGAAATAAAACGATAATAATTATGTGCTAATTGTTTCCTTGTAGAACTTTCTCTGCAGATCTTCCACAATTTCCTCATCCAATCCAAATTGACATCGCTAGTAATAAGTGGAAAGCCACAGCCTAGTGGATTGCGCCTTTATTTAATTTTATGTATTTCGTAAACTTTCGACTTTCCCTGAATGCTTCGCCGCTGGTGCAATGTCGATTGGGATTGGCCACAAGGACAGCATTCACAATCGCAAGAGGAGTAGTCCCGGGATTCTGGCTGTTGAGCGCCACGCTCTTGCCGGGGCCCGCATTACAATGGAAGAGCCCGACCGGAACGACGAACACGTCACCCTTCTGGACCTACTGTAGAAAACTGGATCATGAACTCTTGGGAACGTATAGTACTGAACAACAAGCTTCACAATGAAACGGTGAAGCATGAAACAAGAAGAACAGAATGTGAATCTGAAACTGAGAGAAAGGAAGTTTTCATATGAATTGAAAATCTTGAATTACATTATGAAGCTTCTATCTTGTCATTTATATATAGTGAGAGACTTGAGGGTTAAGCTAAAATCTAACTAATTTCGGTTGAGAAAAGCTAATCTATAACTGATCAATAACCAATCTAAACTGAACTGCAACCGCATGCATAACAGAATCCAGCAGACTTCAGCTATCCGTTGGGCACGTGTGGCTTGTTTTCTTTATTGTGTCATCCTTCTTCCTTCTTTATCTGAGTTGTATCCTGTATGGAAGCAGAGGATGGTTTGGATGCTAGGCTCGTGTCTTGCATGGGAGAGGAAGCAGGTTTGGACGCTGATTTGGAAGTTGTATCATAACACGTCCGTCTGAAACTAGGGGTCGAATCCAACTTCCATGGAACCTTCTAGAACTGGCATAAGCTCGCTTCCCTAAAAAAACTACTAGAATTTTGTACGATTTGATTACCTGAACTTGTAAGATGGGCGAGGCAGAGATCTTGGAGAGGACTAGGATCAAAGGCGGATGCAACATTGGAGAAGAAAATGATGTTTAAAATGCTAAGTAAGATAACATATGCATCCATTTTGAAATTGAAATTGAAATTGAAGTAATAATATGATTTATTGATAAGAAGTAGCAACGTGATAACATAATGGGATAATTTCTTACAGATTTATAGGTGTATCAAAATTGTAAAGTGAATTATGTATCTTATGATCGGGGGCGGAGCTACAACTATCCTTCAATTTTTGAGAAATTTAAAATCCGTAGTAAAAAAACTACTTCTTGGTAGAAGGTAGGTTTCTTGAATTTTTTTATCTCGAATCGTATTGAATAAAATTACCTAATCTTTCAAATCCTTGTTTCGTAGTCGATAAATTATACGTCCTCTGGTCTCTCTCTCGATAAAGGAGGTAATAAATTATAAAACATCATGCATTCTACAATCTTACATTAAAAATAGGAGGGAGTACATATTATTAGCGTATGATTTATGTAATTTTTCAGTAAAGAAATTAGATTAATTCATTGTGAACTTTGAATAAGTCATTAAAAAGTCAATTATTTGCATGTTTGAGTATTTGAACAAAACGTAAATCTTGCATATGAATAATTTTCAACTAATCTTTAAACTATACTAGTCTTCTATCTCTACTATGCATGATAAATATTTTATATATTAGTAGTATTAAATAAATTTAAGATTTGCACATTGAATAAGGTACATACAAAATTAAGTAGTATTAACAGTTGATGCAACGTTGGTTACTTTTTGAATAGTTTATAACTTTCAGATAATTTCTTAAAAACACATTTCTTTTATTAAACATATTGTTAGAGTAATACATATGTACATAAGAAAAACATTTCTTAATATATCAAGATTTATTAAATTTGTAAATGAAGTCCAGCGCAACTGGTTAGCACCTCCATAACTTACTTAACCACCTGGATTCGAGGCCTTAGTCGGCAAGAAAGTATTAACTCGGTTGTATAAAAAAGTAGTTCTTTTTGGTTTTTTGGACAAAGAATAGTAAGGTAGTGTTTGTAAGAGCTTTTATAAGCAACTTTTAGTTGCTTATGCTTAAAGTTGTTTTTAAATAACAGTTGTTACTGTTTGGAATAGTTAGAAAAAAAAAAACAGTTTTGCAAACACTCTTATAAGCCGTTTTTCAGTTTCTTTTGACTTCTGCTTTTAAAAAGCACCTCTGACCAACTTATGAACTTCTGTTTATTCTGGTTTATATTTTAAACATAGAAAAATTAAAAGCATTTATTCCAAATATTAAAAAAATATGCTTTTGTTATAAAAAAGTCCAGAAGCACCTTATTTTTTAAGTTGTTACAAAGACTACTTAAGAAGATGTGATAGCTAGAAGCTATGTTCAAATTGATCGTTTATTTTGTATATATCGCCAAATTTATTTTATTATTTTTTTTAATGATTTTTCTCATATATAAAGTTGATGGTTTTTCAGTTTTTGTTGATATAGGGATATACGTATGTTATTATTATGTCGGATCTAGGGATGATTGGTGACCACATTAATTATGGTGATCATTAATATTTTATTCGTCAATATCTATCTAATTTATTTTAATAATTTATATGTTAATTGACTTTAGTATATATAGTTTATGGTTATTCAATTTTTAGATGAAAGGGAAGCGTACATAACATAAGTAGGAGCAGAAATAGGGTTTATGCTAGCTATCAGTTATGGTCGTATGACTTTGTTTTAGACTTTGTTTAGAAGAGTTTATAAATAATTTATTTCAACTTATTCTAAACAATAACTTTTTTTACGCACGTTGGAGAAAGCTTATTGAAATAACTTAAGAGTCATTCATAAATTTCTTTTACCTTATGTTTATAAATTAGTAGCTTATTGTATAAGTTTTAGATTTAATTAGCTGGATGCACACAATATAAAAAAAAATAAAAATTCTAGTAAAAAAATTGTATCAATCGGGATTTGATAGATGAATCTCTCTAATAAGCTCTTGTAAATAATAAGGTTTGACAAGGGTTAGAGAGATGATATTATTTAGATATGGTTTGACGAGGGTTTGATGATAATTAGGGCTTAAGAGACAAAAAGATAAGATAAATGCAAGTTTCTTGAACATGCATTTCTTGTTTAGTTTTTGATTGCCATTCTGCAAGCATAATGGCTCGAACAATTTGTGTGATTTTCAGGAAATTGATTCGGATGCACTTCTAATTCTTGTTTAGTTTATAATTGTTGCGAGTTTGGGCCTTGGGGACATATTCGTAATAGAAAACATATAAATTCTTTAGAGAATTAGAGAAAATAAGAATTATGAGTTGGGATGGCAATGGATTGGATTTGGACACGATCCTCCTCGGTCCAGATCCAGATTCGGAATTTTTTACTTTGATTCAATTTCGGTTCAGATTCATTGGATCTCAAAAAATGAGATCCACACTCAGATCTATTGGATCTACATGGTCTCGGGTCTAGACCCGGATCCATAAGTTAATTAAGTTAATTAATTCTATGATAACACGATAATCTACTATCATTAAAAAAATTAAAATACTCATGATATTATAAGAATATTACAATCATCTATAAAACTTTGATCTTCTCTCTAAAAAACTTTCAAATTCGTGGACAGTGGTACTCAATCTCCTCCCTCTTTTCTATTTGTTAGATTACTATTAAAGTATTTCAAAATCAACAAATAATGTAATGTGATATTTTAACTAGAATAATATAAATATAATATTTTAGATTTGATAATAAAATAATATTTTAGTTATAAAAATTGACGAAATCTGGACCGGATCCGAATCTGATATCGTAAAGTCCAAATTCAAATCCGTAAGTTCTAAAATAGGTCCAGATCCGATTCAAATTTAATGGATCCAAGTTTTTAAGATTCGGATCCAAAAAAGATCTGGATCTACGGATCTAAACCGAGTTCAAGATCCATTGCCATCTCTAATCATGAGTCAAAGGAAAGCGGAGACCATATAATACCCTTAATACCCCTGTTTTTACCCATTCTCTCTCCAAAATCCGCGGACTTCACCCTTTGAAATTAAAAGAAAGCTATCATTCTAAATCACCGGCATAAGGATAGAATAATATAGATATTAATAGCCCTAAAACAGCTGTTACTCATAAGACTAAAGTGGGCTTAGTATTTCATCTTAAGTGCAATGACTATTTAGTCCTGATAGAAGATGATAGAATTGGTCCTAGAATTACATAGCCGAATTTATAAAATAAGTTTTCTTTAGTTATTCGCCGATCTCCAATTTAGACCTCGTTTTGGTATTTTCATTACAAAGATTGTAATAATCTTTACCATTGAAAGAGTATTTAATTAGGAGTATTTTCATTATGCGTGAGTCTGTCACCTATGGTTAGCCTAAGGTGGTTGAACTCTTCTGTATTATTTGCAGGCTAGAACACAGGAGTGAAATTTACCCAGCACGAACTTCGGTAGCGACTGCGGGTTACCTCGTCAAAAAAATTTTGGAGTGAAACGCAATATCAATTTAGTACACAATTTAGTGCACATTCCGTTGACCTTTTTGGTTTAAAAGTCAATAACCCACTAAGCCATCGGTACGAGCCATTTTTGGCTCAAGATTAATGAACTCAGGCTCTAAGAAGATAGGCATGTTCATCTCACCGAGTGAATCAATTTTGAGAGCTCTACAAATTGCATATGTACAATTTTCGAAATAAGTTTATCTTTTTTCCATTTATAATAAACCTCTAAAATCAAAGTATGTGCCTTATTTGGATAATGAAAATTAGGTTAATCTCATTTTCGAAAACCAAATAGAGAGGTCCATCCCAATTAATTAAATTTAGGTGATGATTTATTGTACAAGTAACAATTGGTTAATTTAATGAGGACCTTTCATTTTATTTTATTTTCATAATGGCAAAATTAATGCTAGTAAATAATTAGGGCGGCCCTATTGAAATTAAGTCGCCCTACATTGTTATTATCGAACTCGGTTAAAACAATTTCGCATATATCACATACAGTTAAACCTCGATAAAGTAATATTCGATAGAGTAATAATCTTATTTCAATAATAAATTTTTTCGGTCCCGATATTGGTCTATGTACTAAAATAATGTTCGATAAAGTAATAACCTCGTTAAATGAATATTTTTTTTCCAGTCCCAAAATTATTACTTTATCGAGGTTTAACTGTATTCCAAATATTAAAAATATAAACGAAAATAATTTTATGGTAATTGTTTTGTTCTAAAACTTTCCCTGCAGCTCTTCCACAGTTTTTTCATCCAACCCAAACGACGTCGCAAGGTACTCACTGCTAATGTCGGGTTTAGCCCCAAACACAACGTTCGGAAGAGGGGTAATTCCGGGATTCTGACTATTCAGCGCCGCAATCGCCACAACCTTGCCGAGCCCCCACATTCCGCTGATAATGGACGAGTCCGACCGGAACGACGAACACGTCACCCTTCAGAAGAACCTTAACGGACTGTCTGAAATTAGGGTTTGACGTCACGAATCCGACTTCCATGGAACCTTCTAGCACCATCATAATCTCGGTAGACCTAGCGTGGTAGTGAATCGGGATTCGGGAGGGACCCTTTCGGGTTGAAATCGAGCCGGGCTATGACGATTCCGAGGGTGTTGAGGCCCGGCATTTGGTTCACCGTCACGACGGAGAAGGCGGCGCCCATAGCGTTTGAGGTGTTTCCCCGTAAGTCTAACTCGCTATAGAAGAAGTTGTCGGCGTTGACATTTGTAGGGTCCATGCACGGCAACCCGTTTACTCTTACTGCATGTTGTAAGATGAAATCTTCAATATCGAGAGAAAAGAGAATGAAACTAAAAAATTCAAAATTTTGTATGATAGTAAGATAGAGATGTAGAAATCTTCAATTTTAAAAGAGAATTGAATAAAATTATAAAAATTTATAAAATTCGAGATTTTGTACGATTGGTTACCTAAACTGGTGAGGTCGGCGACGCAGAGATCTTGGAGAGGACTAGGATCGTAGGCGGAGGCAATATTGGAGAAGAAAATGATGGTTAAAGTGGTAAGTAAGATAACACATCTAGCCATTTGAAAAATGAAATTCAAACAATTATATGGTTTATTATTGGCAGCAAATTGAGAACGTTATGGGATAATTTGTTACATATTTATAGGTAGTTTGGAAATAGTAAAGTCAATTACGTATGTTAGGATGTTAGAAACGTCGGCTAGAAAAGTATTAATAACGCTAAGTAGGAGGTTTTTTTGGCTCAAGAATGGTAAGAAAAGATGTTGAAGTAATAATACATCCAAGCATCGTGCATGTGACAGCTAGAAACTATGTTCAACTTGATGATTTGATCATTTATATATTTCGTGTATTTTAATTATTTTTTATATTTTAATCAATTTTAATCATATAGTAGTAAAGTTTATTGTTATTTATTTTTTAGACGATAGGGAAGTATAGGGATGAGCAAAAAATTACCATTACCATCGGTTTACCGATTACCAACAGTAATTCTTACCATCGGTAACGGTAACCGTCCGTAAACAAGCGGTAAACGGTAATGATTTTGAAAATACCGCAATTATCGGTACGGTAACCGTACCATAAGTGCGGTTACCATTAATACCAACGGTAATGTGCAATATTAAAAAATCTTAATTTTATTATATACATAAAATTATCTAATTAGTAAAAAATACTCTAAATCTCCTATTTATACGTTTTACCTTTTCATAATAACTTTTAATCATATGTTCATCGGCGTCTGACTTTTGAAGTTCATTCTTTATAGTTTGTGTTGGTGTTTTACATTATTTGACTGAGATTTTAGCTCAAAAAATTACTTGGAAAATTTAATATTTATAAGTAGAGACCATTAGTCAAAATGCGGTAATAGTTTTTTTCCTTGTTAGCGTGAAACTATGTTAGAGATGCGTGACTGGTAAATTATTTACCATTGGTACGGTAAACATTTTTATCATTACCAACGGTAACGGTAACCATAGTTTTAGGTGCGGTAAACGGTAAAAAAAATCATTTACCACTCATAAGCGGTATGGTAATCGGTAACGACGTTTTTTTTACCACTACCATCGGTGCTCATCCCTAGGGAAGTATGGGACTTGGGATGGTGGCTACGTTATGGTGATCATTTATTTCGTGCATATCTACCTAATTTATTTTAATTATTTATTTATGCATTTAATGAATTTTAGTTTATATAAAGTTTATGGTTTCCCAATCTTTAGATGAAAGGGAAGCATACATAATAAGATAATTAATAACTTTAACTAGGATTTATCCAATCATCAGTTATAACCCTAATATCCTCAAATTGCGGATAATATGTAGCGTAAGCGGTATTTCTTACTTCGGTATGATCTAAAATTCAATTTATTATTTTAATAACACTAATAATTATTATTATCCTCAAATTGATGATTAATGAATTTCGCTCATGCTATAATGCCATCCTTCACGATAATACACGGAAGGCTGATTTAGGAGGCCGTGGCCCATTCTATTCAAATTGATAATCATTTATTTCGTGTTCAAATTTAACGGCAGATGAATTAAAGTGCTTAATTCAAATTCTCATCCAGTCCCACTCAACTTATCTTATTTTTCTTTTTGATTTTTCTTATTTTCTAAAAAAGAAAATAATTACCACATAAACTTTTATTTTTTTTTGTGGGATCTATCTTTCTACACACAATCACCTACTCATCTACACACAATCACTCACTTATCTTAATCTTCGTGCCGAAAAGAAATAAGACAAGCTGGGCGATACCGAGGAAGTATTTAATTTCGTGTTCATATCCCATGTAAAATCACTAAAAAAGGATCTTATAGCCGCTTTTTTTTTTTAAGTGCAATGACCATTTAGTCCTGATAGAATTGAGCCTAGAGTTACACAGATTTGTTGGATTTTATTGAAGGGCGACAAGAGCACTTTTGAGTTTAGAATAAGAGTTTTAAAATCTTAATTTTGTACAAATGTAGTTAATATTAAATTGAGAAAAAATCATTTTTGATCATTATCTTGGTCGAATCTAATTTTAGTCCGTTAATTTGATAAATTATCCGTTTTTAGTTCATTTTACAAAATTGGCCAAATTTGTCAAATTTTGGTCCGCCGGGTTAATAAAAAAAAATTAAATTCACATTTTTTAATATTAAAATTATATTTGTAATACCAATTTTCGTTCTTTATATTATAATTGTATTCTAATATTAGTATAAATTATAAAAATTGATATTACAAATATGTTCTAATATTAAAAATATAATTTTGTTTTAATTATTAAATCAAAACTGGACAAATTTGGCCAAATTTGTAAAATGGATAATTTATCAAAATAACAAACTAAAATTGGACTTCACCAAAATAATATGTGAAAGTGAATTGAGCCCTAAAATAATGGGCCAAAAATAAATTTTATCCATATTAGATCTGAATCATATAACTCTTGGGAATTCAAATGTTTAAAATACTAAAAATTAAGAAAATATTATTTGAAGTCCATTTTCAATATAGGAGGTTCAATTTTTATGATTTTGCTATGAGCCTTATTTTTTATTTTATTTTTTTTCTGGATGGCCCTTGTGTGAACCTATTAGATCTCTATGCAAGAAATTATTTATCCGGTGATGTTCCTCCGTCTCAACCGGCTTTATTGATGGAAAATGTATTGAATCATTAAAACTAGGATAGAGTATTCTAATAATTTGTTATTTCTAAATTTAAGTTTTTAATTATAGTGTTTAATTTTTAATTTTCTGAGGTTCAGCCCAACATACATCCCATCCATGATCCAAATCCAAGATAACATGGTACTCCGTTCATTCAAATATCACGTTTTCATTATCGAGACGTGTCACTACAAATAATTATTTAAGATAATAAAAATTATGCAGGCAAATTTAATAACTAAAAATTCCAAAATCAACACTATACCTAACACTACTTTTTTGTTCAAAAGAAATATGTTCATTTCAAGTAAGGCTGACAATCCAAACTATATGAATTAAAATAATTTTAAATTTTAAATTTTAAATTTCCGAGTTAATTAGATACGAACGGTAAAAAAATCATAATTAATTAAGGTCAAAATCAAACAACATAATCAATTATTTGGTCATAAATAACTCGTAACGACTACAAATTCTCCGAAACATTAGAACTTTGTCTGAAGATCTTCCACGGTCTTCTTATCCAACCTGAACGCCGCCGCAAGATAACCGCTGTCGATAGCAGGCTTGGCAGCGAAGATCCCGTTGGGCAAATTAGTAATTCCGGGATTCTGACTATTAAACGCCACCATCGCAACACTATTCCCTTTAGCCAGATTCCGTACACTATGAACCAGGCCGACCGGCACGACGAAGACATCGCCCGGTCCGAGATTCTTGCTGAAGTATTTGTACTCCGGGTACGAGGTGACGAACCCGACTTCCATGGAACCTTCTAGAACCGCCACGAGCTCGGTCGCCCTAGAGTGGAAGTGCGGCGGGAAGAAGCCGTTCGGGGATAAGTCCGCGCGCATGAATGTGAGGCCGAGACCGTTGAGGCCCGGAACGGTGGTGGAAGAGACGACGGTGACGGAGGCGCCGTACGGGTTGGAGGTGTTGCCGCGGCGATTAAGACCGCTGAAGAAGAAGTCGTTGCTTGTGACCGCGTTAGTGTCCTTGCAATTTGCTGCATACACATCAATCAAATGATAAAGATATAGGTGGAATTAAGGACGCACGTGGAACCCATTCTTCAAATTCCATTTTATTTTATTTTTATTTTTAAAATTATGATTTCGCTTTGATTACGCCTATTCTTAATCCAAAATGGAATGGAACGACGTAGGGATCCATATGTAAACATAATATCTATTTAGATACGCTCGAATGACACCTTGAGAATGTATATAACCCTATTTTCAAAATTGCATAGTTTGTCTCATAAAATTGAAGATTATGGCATCAGATCAAGTGTGCAGAAATATGAATTAATAGAACGAGATTTACAATTTCAAGATAGAGGTGGACAAAACATAAATTCACAGGTTGAGATGGTATTTTTATTGAAAAAGAAAAATTATTTCAAAAATGAAAAAGGTGGACAAGATCTACAATTTCAAGGATCATCATAATAATATTTTTAAAAAATACTCTAAAAATCCGATTTTTAAAAAAACCCACCCACCCCTTGAATTTGTCAATTCCCCTAATTGTATATTTCATCACTTTATTCTAAATTCTGGATTCGCACCCACTAATAATAGCAAATTTCTTTTATTTTCTTTTATACAAGATGAAATCTGCAACTGTTAATAAACAAAAGACGAAATTTTTACCTTTGCCGGTGGGATCTGGAACGCAGAAATCATAGAGAATAGTAGCGTCGAAGGCAAATGAGATGCAAATCAAATTCAGTAGGGCAATTGTGATGAACGGAACAGAATTTGAAGCCATTATGTTATTAAAGAGAATAGTGACTTTTTGTAATGTCTGAAAGCTGATCAAGAAAGCTTCCTTTTGTGTGTTGTAAGAATGAAGACTGTTTTTATAGCTATTTTTGACTCAGATTGGAAGCTTCATTACAGCCAAAAATTCCTTGTAAAGATTGTGAAAATATATTTTACTCCAAATCACATCCCAGAAATTGAGTCAATTTATTGCATGACAATTTGCGTTCATATTGGCCGAATTTTTTAATTGCAGTAAATGATTTCCTCATGAAGTCAGATTTATATTATGAATATTCGATTTGACTTCAGAAAAGGTAGCCTACTGTAATAATGCCACAATTCTAATTAAATTAATTTTAGTAATATGTTTGTGTTCAGAATGGGTTGGCTTTATGTTGGTCAACTAGGAATGAAAGGCCAAATCAATTTTAGGGAACATGTGTTTATATTTAGAATTTAGAATGATTTCTCCTTTCGTTATACTAATTAGTTTCATGACACAATTAAACGTTGATAAAGTAATATTCGATAAAGTAATAATCTCGTTAAGATAATAATTTATTCGGGTTTCGATATGGGTCAATGCATTAAAATAATATTCGATAAAGTAATAACCTCGTTAAATGAATATTTTTCTTGATCCCAAAATTATTATTTTATCGAGGTTTAACTATAATTAGTTGGAGTCTATGTAGGCAATCTGGAAGTTTTTTTTGTCAAATATTGACAATTCTTTTCCATAAATAATAGTCTAAATTTTGTTATTCCAAACACACAGACTGTTGGTTGACCCAGATACAATTTTTTTTTATTACTCTATACCATTATTGTTAACCTATATTCCTTTTTCAACTGTCTTATTGTTTTATTTTTAAAGTATAAATATGGACCACAACCACTTAAAATAAATGGATCCCACCATTTTTAACACACATTTTACCTACTTTCTTAATATACGTGCGGAAAGAAAAAAGCCAACAATAATGATACGAATAAATCATTATTTCTCTAGATACTAATTACTTTTCTTTGATGTCAAATTCTCGAAAATTTGTGAAATTTATTCTCAAACTATTTACAATTGGTGATTTGGCCCTCAAAAAGTTGTGATTAAATATTTTTCTATAAAAAATATTATTGGTAAAATTAATCCCCAGAGTTTATACATTTTTGGCCAATATGGTCCCTGCAAAAAAAATTTCTAAAAATATTATTTTATTATTATTTTCAAAAAAAATATTTAACTAACTGTTAACTAATGAAAAAGTTAACAGAATAAGCAATTCAACTAATTTTTAATAGTTAGATGATCAAATAACTAAAAATAAAATATAAGGAACTAATTCGACCGAAACTTAATAGTTTGAGAATTATATTTTCCCATTTGTCTTCAGTTTATCCACCAAAAGCTGGGCTTATCGGGCTGAAGTTTTGCAGGCCACATATGCTTAAGAAGAGAAATTCATAAATTTAGGCCCAACTGTATATTTTTCCTTAAAATAACGTTTTTTATTTTTTTAAATGTTCGTACAACTTTTTTGTAATTGTCAAACATTTACTGTTGATGGAATTTGTTTTAAATTCTTTTAGCTAATTGATTAGTAAATAATTTACTTTTAATGTAATTGGTTATTCCCCCCATTACCCCTAGATTAATGAGTTGAATGATCAATTTAACCAATTATAAAATGTTTGACAATCTCCATTGCCAATTAGCTTTTGGTTTTTTAGCAATGAAATTGTCTCTTTGTTATGCAATGACTATAATTTAACATTATAAATGAAAAATAAAATAAAATAAAATTACTTAACTACATCAGTTAATTGTCAAAATTGTTGTAAATTCTTCTATTTAATTTGATGGAGTGCAAAATAACAGGAGACCTATACAAACCATTAACTATTAAAAAAAATAACCAAAATGAATTTTACTATATTAGTTTCTACTAGAGGAGGAGATAACAAAAATTTACTACTATGTATTGATAGGAAAGATTTAATATAAGTTGTTTGTTAGCTCAGCTATCACTAAAATAAATTTATTTTTGAATCTTGACCAGAAAAGCTTGTGTGTACCACTTTTGTATACCCTTGTATGTATCACACCATGAGGGTATTGACATGTGTTAAATATGATCCACTTGATTTAATGAGAAATGTCAGATGTCAATACTCTTGTGGTATGGTACACATAAGGGTATACTCCATCACTTTCTACGGATTGATTTCCATTTGAATTAGTATCTGTAAATAGGGGATTTTCCAAAAACTATTAAACAGTTTAAGCAAAATTAAAATTGCATGCCACCTTTTGAATAAACTATCAAGAAAACCATATTTGTTTCTAATTGCTGCATAATCAGCCTTGACCATTTCTTATCAGAATATATAATCAGAAGCCTCCTGCAATTTTCCAAACATCAAGGACGGCCATTCCTAGTACTGATCAAAAGAAAAGGACAAGAAGCTTAAGACAATCCAACACTGTCCAAACAAACCTCTATAAATACTAATCTTTATCTCCAGCAAATCATCAATCCATAAACAAGACTTCTTCTTCCCTTACTACATTACTTCAATTTCTTCTGCTTCTAATCATGGCAAACAAAATTATCTTACTCAGCCTAGTATCTCTCTCTCTTACCTTCCTTGCACTTGCTTTTGAGCCTAGTCCCTTGCAAGACTTTTGTGTAGCAGATCTCTCCACCTCAGGTTATAAATTCATCACTTTTCAACTTAATCGTCACTAAAATAAGCAATTCTTGATTAGTTAGACATGTAAAAATATGCTAACTAACTTGTATAATTGTTAATTTTTTCAGCAAGAGTGAATGGCCATGCTTGCAAGATCCCTACAATGGTAGGAGCCGACGATTTCTCCTTCAGCGGGCTCCACATTCCAGGAAACACCTCGAACCCTAACGGCTCGAGGGTGACCCCAGTCAGCGTAGCCCAGCTGCCCGGGCTCAACACCCTCGGAATCTCCATGGTCCGTATTGACTACGCACCATGGGGAATCAACCCTCCCCACACTCACCCCCGAGCCACGGAGATCTTGACCGTCATTGAAGGATCGCTTCAAGTCGGGTTTGTGACCTCAAACCCGGACAATGCCCAGATCACGAAAACCCTTGAGAAGGGAGATGTTTTCGTGTTCCCGGTGGGGCTTGTTCACTTCCAACGCAATGTTGGGATGAAGAATGCAGTTGCTATAGCTGCATTGAGCAGCCAGAACCCTGGGGTGATCACCATTGCTAATGCGGTTTTCGGGTCGAAGCCTGGGATTAGTAGTGATATTCTTGCCAAGGCTTTTCAGGTTGATAAGAGTGTTGTGGATCACCTTCAAGCCAAATTCTAAGATGTTTTAACTTTTATGTTGTGTGAAATTTGTTTTGTTTATTAGTAAATTACATTTGAGTGATGTAATAGTAATTCTTTGTCATTTTTGTTCAGTTCAATGTAGTATTCCCTCTGTCCCATTAATACTATACTTAATTGGTTGTTTTGATAATACTATCTTGTTTCCAAAAAAAGAAATAAAACAACACTACAAATCACAAAAAGTCATGTAGACCCACTCATTTACACACAAAAGTCAAGTTTCTTAAACTCCGTACCGAAACCCTACATGACAATACTAATGGGACGGAGGGAGTAGTAAAATATTTGTCATTCCAGTTCTCACAAAATTTATTACAGAACAGCCAAACCTGAGAGGCTCTTTGATTCATCTCTTCAAGCATCACTATTAACATGAATCATGCTATTTTTTTGCAAGCTGATTCTTTAAGGACGAAGAGCGGTAGATTCAAATTTAAGTGGTAGGTTGCTAGGATTGCGCGTTTAAGTAGAGGAATCATAGGCCAACAATTTGTTATAAAATCGAAAGATAACACCTAAGAAATGAAACTGACATCGATGGAGGTATACACAAGTGGAAAGCAATACCAAGAAAAGCGCGAGACATCCTCGTATAGTACTGTTAAGGGCTTGGCAAATCATGCAGCTGAGAGGGCCCAACTTAAATGTCTGAGAATCGTATCCGAATGGGCATTTTGGTGAAATCGCTGTCATCACTCACTGCCTGCTCTTTAGTTTGGCTCTCACTGGGTTTCCTTGCAGATGCATCATCAGGCCTAGAAGCCTTGATAAAAGGGCAAACTGGACTCATCCTGCAAATTCAAAATGATCAAAATATTCCAAATTAAAAACTGAATTCCCAAATTCCAATTTACAGCCCAATATTTGCTTCTTGAACCTTTTACCAAATACTCCATCCGTCTCATTATTAATGACTCGCTTGTCTTTTTTGGTTGTCTCATTATTTATACTTCATACCAAATAAGGAAGTAAATGAGTGGACCACAGTCAATCTAAACAAGTGGACTCATATTTTTATACTTTTACAATACAACTTTACACATTTATACACATTATCTTAATTTTCGTGCCCGGTCTCAATGAGATATAAATAATGGGACGGAAGGAGTACTAAATATAGATTTCACATAAAAATTACCACCCTTTTCAAAGAAGTCAATAACCAAAAGGCTCCTTACCTTGTCTCACACACAAAAAATAAAACCAAAGGTATTTAAGGTTCTCAGCATGAAAAGAAAAAAGCTTTATTGAAAAAGAATAACAATAAAAGTATTAGGTAATACGACGGATTATGCCCAATTATTTATTTAGATCTGTAATTAAGAGTATGGATTGTCACCATTAGTTTGGGGGTAGTTTTGATGGTTAATTTTTCTTGGTGATCAATTTCTTGAAAATTATTCAGTTTATCCATCAAAAGCTGGGCTTATCAGGCATGCTTTAAGACAGAGATAAATCGTAAATCAAGGCCCAACTATATAACCTGAGAGGGAAAAGCAAAATAATTAATTTATGAATTTTATTAGTATTAGGTTGAAATTACCACGCCATGTTAGGCGGGATAGTTGAAAGAATTTCTCAGTGTAAATTTATAAGGTGGGGTGGGAATTGACTTTTGAGATTACACTAAAGATTAATTTTCTATAATTTTAGAAATAATCTTAGTTTTTTAGTGAAATGATATGCAAGGGCAAGTTCAAGATTCATAATTATAGGATGAAATCTGCTATTCAGAGGGTAAATATACAATTTAGATCATCTGCACAGCACACCCCTGCAATCCGCTTAATGTAAAACAATGTTGAGGGTAAAGTTGTGATTGGTAAAATGCTTTTACTCAATTTTTTTTTTCGTTTTCTTTTACTCCTCTCAGTCATCTCTAGTTTTTTTTATACGTATTTGGTGAGATGTGTAAAAGAATTGGAAGGTTTGGCAAGTCGTTAGCTAAAATGTGAACGTGCCCAAATCTTCTTTCAGTTATTGCAAGTGGAGTAGTAGTTGTTAAATGACATCAAGAGAAGTATCTTGAAAGTGATTTACCAAATCAAAGCAAAACACATCAAGAATATCATCCATTGACTCAGATGTACAACACAACCGGCACTCCGGTCTGGTCCGGTCCAACATCTTGATACAAACCCGGTTTAACCTCACTCGTGGCGCAAAAAGTATGCACTCGAAAATCACACTCCGGTTTATCACAAACGTAAGACCAATTCTTACAACTCATCTCTCTATTACAAATCTTACAGCTATGATTGGAACTCTGTTGTTCTGTTTGCCGGAACTTGATGGTTACCTCATGCCGGTGGCTGACGTGGCTCACCTTCGGAGGCAGATACGCGCACGGCACGTGCAAGTCGACCTCACAGAGCGCGCAGCAGTAGGAGAGGGCGCTCCCCGGGCGGCCGCAGGCGTTGCAGAGGAAGGAGCCGCTGCAGTAGGTGGGGCCCGGCATGAGGATGAGGGGGTGGGTGGTGTGGGAGGGGTGCTTCACGTATCGGTTGGCGTTGCCGCAGTGGGAGTGGAGGAAGAAGCTGCAGGGCCAGCAGGCGAAGATGGAGTCTTGGCATGGGAGGCTGCAGCCGTGGCAGTGGAGGCGCTGCTCGGGTTGGAGCTTGTGGAGGGTTAAGGGGTGCTGGTGGCTGAAATGCTTGTACTCCATTTTGGGTTTTTCTTTTTTCTTGATGTCTAGATTGGTGGATATAGTGATTGAGTAGTTGAATTGGTCGAGGTTGGAGATTGGAGTTTGGTTGATTAATCATGCAACTAGGGGTTGACTTCAAGAAACATGCATGTTGACCTTGATCTGGAATTTACTCTCGTTGTTCGGCTACGGGAAATAAGGAGTTTGCTTTTGTGTTTAGTTGTGTGGGTCCCACTTGATTAGTTTGAATATGAAATCTTTTTTTTCATTAACTAAATTGGTTGCACATATCTCGAGTTTGATAAAGTGAAAGACGTGATTTGATGGGGTTGATTAAGATTAGTGGGATTATAATAAATTACAATTAATTTAATAAACTTTTCATTAAAAAGAACAAGAAATTAATAGCAGGACACCCAATCAGAAATCAAGACAATATTAATAAGAACGGAAATCGAATATTAAATCACCTCTAGATCAACCACTTATGCAGAAGGAGGAATATCAACTACACTAAGGGGGTGTTTGCAAACAATTAAAATTTTGAACTTATGACTTAATTTAAGGAAAAGTTGATTTTGAGTGTTTTCAACAACTTAAATTCTTCAAAATTATCTACATTTAAGTTGAATAAGTTGAAGTTGGTTAAGTTGGTTTTAACCAACTTCTCCAACTTAATGGCATATTTGTAATTTCGGATAAGTTATAATTTGACATCTTACTTATAAATCTCAAAACTACTACAGTATAAATTTTGCAAACACTATTTTTTCAACTTTTTCTTCTTTTAAGCAGTTTTTGCAAACACACCCTAAATTCTATAATAAACCACTTTTACCAATTTCTCCTTAATTTAAGTACTTAAAAAAAGTTTAAGCTAGTGCAAACACCCACTAAATGTTATCGGTATATCAATAAGTAAGACAATATTAATAAGTAGGCATATTCCAAGTCAACCATCTCAAGTTAGTTTGCTTGTTTATTACAAATCTCCAAGTTCCTACCAATTTCTGCAAGTGGGATAGTCATATAATAAATCAAGAGGGAATTGGAGAGCAAGAATGAGTTGCCAACATGTAGGTTTGACTTTTAAGCTCCAATGGTGATTTCCAGAATCCAAGTCAACCATATCTAAATACTACTAGCTAATTAGCATGTATGAATCAAGATTTGTCAATTGTCAACTCATCTTAATTCTTGGATAGATCAACTTGAACCCCTTTTGCCACCTTATCCTACAAACAGATTCCTCATTCCCCTTCTTACATGACATAGACAACATTGGCCAGCAGAATCCACAACCTTATAAAATCTCACCTGTTTTTTTAAGCTGGCCTGCCTTGAAATCAAGACTTTTGTCATAATTTACTCTTAGTTGTTATTTGTTATGAAGTTTCTTGTTTTTATCATCACAAGCTTGCCAAATGGATGCTTTTGTAACTGCATTATTACCACAACTTAGTCCTTCAAAATTCAGACAGAAACACTAAACACAAGAAAATCAGGAGATGCAAAATGAAGTTGCCAACATGTAGGTTGACTTTGAAGCTCCAATGTTGATTCAAGAATCCAATTCAACCATCTATTTCTTCATATTAGCTCATTAACATGTAGTATGTATCAACATTTGTCAACTAGTCTTAATTCTCGGATATATCTCCTTTTGCCATCACTACAAAGTACAAACAGATTGCTCTCTCCACATTTGCCATTGGCCAGCAGAACCAACAACCTTAACAAATCTCAGCATTTCTTATGCCTTGAAAATCAACACTCTTGTCATAATATATACTATTTGGTTGTTGTTTGTTGGTTTCATCGATAAGGTCTTGCCAAATAAGTGCATTATTACCACAACTTAGCCCTTCAAATTCAGTAGTGCTTCTGTAGCTGTATTTTCACAAACCAAGATGGAACAAGCCTCAATGCAGTTGAAGCATTTCAGCCACGAGCATTCAGTAGACTACGTGAAGTCGTGTTTCGATGCAAACCGTGTCTGTTCAGCCTGCAAACTCTCAATAACACCAAAGAGTTTCTTCCACCACTGCAAAGCTTGTAACTTCTCCCTTCACAAATTCTGCTACACCATGCCTAAAGTAGCCATCCACCCTGCTGATCCAAACCACAGTCTAAACCTCGTTGCCCCGCCCTTTCCAAACAATCCACATGATTGTGTGGCTTGTGGGAGGTACATTGATGGGTTCTACTACACCTGCACCACATGCTCCCTTCACTATCACATGCTGTGTGTAGCAATCCCCTCTTTCGGTTAAGCTCCTGTCTCATGATCATATGCTCAAGCTTGACCTCAAAACTATCTATGATCTAATCATACTAATGAAAAGCTTCGATTGTTGAATAGGCAGAGTTTCAGTTTTGGTGTGAAAGACCTGAAATTGGGACCCTCCACCGGCATCTCTACTCCGGTTTGGGATGAATTGGGACAGAAGAATGAGAACAGGAATACTGGAGATAAGGCGAAGGAACAAAAAAGTGTAAGAATTTCTCTTCCTTTTCTTGATTAGTAATAATGTTTGCACGAATATACACAAAAGGGCTGATCTTTATGAGTTTTGCAGGTGAATCTGAAACTTCTCATGTGTTTCTGGTACGAGGTTCGAAGCTTCTGGTCCTGATAGAGGAGAAATTACACTGCAATAAGGAGAAACAATAGGAAATGCGTTGTAATATCTATCCTAATGTATTTTGTTCAAAACTTCACTTTGTAATGTAAGTTCATTTTAGTATGGATTTAGAGTATCTAGACAAGAAGTAAAGTGTTGTGTTATGAGTCAGTAGATGATATTCAGCTGATTAGCGGTTAAAATAATATTTGGGGAAATCATAGTAGTACTATGGAATTGAAGATCCCAAAACCCAGCTGATATCAGTAGTGTAGTATCTCGATAGAATTAGATGATGTATAGGTTAGACTTTTTGTGATTGGTTATCTTTTTGTCTAAGTCCTGTACGGGGTAAAATATTGGATTGATCTTCTGTCGAAGTTACTTTCCAGAACCCCACATCATCAGTGTAAGAGTTTGCGTTCTTCAGCCAGCAGCTGATCTTTACCTTCAGTAGAAGATAACCCATCAGCTGATAGGTTATCAGCAGAAGAACATAATGCAAAGCTCAATACCTTCGCAGTCATCAGCTGACCCACTAAAGCATTATCAGCTTGTCAGCCGACTAAGTCGAAGAAGACAGAGATTGTCTTGAATCTACTGTATCCGACAGAAAACGACCTAGTCGTAAAAGTCATCTCGAAGTTCAGCAGAAGATCATACGAGGATGTGGAATAGTCAACTCTGAACACTGACACATTCTCACCTACCACAAACCTCGACCAATGAGAAGCTGACAACGCTTTACCTGCTCTGACCAACTAAAGTTGCTCTCATGTACAGTGTCAACGCCCGCCTGCGCAACAATTCGAAAAATATGGCCGTTTTCTTTGGAAGTTTGTGACACATGGCATCGTCTTCTCCAACGGACATATGCCTGCTCACAACTATAAATAGAGAAGAAAATCGAGCTCTACGCACGGGATTCACAAGGGAAAACGCTCAAGCTCACAAACAACTCTAGCAAGCTTAAAGATCATCCAGCGAAGAACTTGCCTTCATAGAATACCATTAGTTCTTCTCTCTAGAGTTATTTAGATCCCTTTTTCTCTAGCTAAGCTCATTGCCAAATTTATAGCTTAGAAAATTCGAAGGAGTTCACTTTTTGTGAATTGTTCTTATTGTAAGAACTCCTTCTTAGTTGGAGATCATCCCCTCCCTTTCGAACTTAGGTTTGAATTGTAAAGTCACTAAGGACTATAACTTAGAAGGGTCTGTCCAGTGCACAGATTCCTTGCTGAGGCTTGCTCAGATAAATCAACAAGTTCTCCTGTCTCATCAGGACCGTAGACGTAGGATCTTGCGTATCCGAACCACGTTAAATTGCTTGTGTTATTTACTGTTTTATTGCATTGCATACAACTGATTAAAAATCATATCTTTGCATAAAACGTATTTTTCAAAGCGCATCGGCCAAAAGAATTTCATTTGCGAAAACGCATTTTCAAATTGAGACGAATCTCCGGGCCCTACACTCTTATGCGCACAACGTCTCCGACTGAGTTTCAAGTACTGACAAAAGTAAGTAGGAGAGCTCAGTAGTTGGCACACTCTGACCCGTGATCGAAGGTTACTATCTGGCACTGTTCATCAGTCGCAACCAACAACTCAGCCGTTCTTCACGTTCTGAGAAAAGAAACTATGTTCAGGTGTATTCACCCCCCCCCCTCTACACCTGACTATCGTCTCCGGACCAACAATTGGTATCAGAGCAACGATGTTCTTCTGATCACCGGTTCTGTACTACTGGTCTTCTCGAACAGATCCTGAAAACGTTTTCACTGCACAAGCATCTCTTCTATCATCCTTATACTCGTTCACAATATGTCTGATATGTCAGGTATTCGGATGGTACCGATGTTCTCTACAGAGAACTACACGGTATGGCGTGTGAGGATGGAGGCACACCTTACATCGCTGCATGACAGCATGACGGACGTCCTTGAAACAGGACCCATCGTTCCCATGATTGACGGCGTTCGGCTTGCCGTGGGAGGTGTAGGAGCACAAACCGGGTGCTAAGATCCCCAAAGAAAAATCTGCCTTCACACCGGAAGAGAAAAAGCTGCACAACCTCGCTCGAGTTGCGCGAAATGCTATACTGACTACACTCAGTGACTCTCACCTCGGGAGAGTGCAGGACTGCAAAACGGCAAAAGAACTCTGGGATGCCCTGGTTGTACTGAGCCAAGGAACCCCGCAGATCAAAGAAAACAAGCTCGAATTAGAGCTACAAAAGTTCGATGCCTTTGTAATGGAGCCCAGTGAAACCATTGACGAGCTTAGCATCAGATTCACAAATCAATTCAATGTGATCAATGGGCTGGGGAAGATGTTCACCAACAAAGAGATGAACACCAAGATCTTAAGAGCGATACCTCGACAGAAGTGACTTTCATTTGCTACTTATTTACGACGCTCTGATCTTAATGCTCTAACTCCTGATGTTATATTTTCAGAATTAAAAACGGAGGAATTCGAGCATAGCCTACCCCAAAGATGTTCCAGTGCTCCAGCTGACACTCAGATCGACCATGCTTTCAAAGCAACAATCAGCAAGATTGGACCCAAACCTATTTCCTCAAGCAAGGCAGTGGCCACGACAGTAGCAAAGTCCTCTGAGACTTTAGGCCCTGACCAACTAGCATTGATGGCTCTCAAATATCAGAGAGAGAAGGAGAGAGTCAGAAAGCTGATGAAATACAACAGAGATTCTCCCTCAGGTAAGAAAGATTATCAGAAAAGGGAAGAATCTAAACCTTCTACTGATTGCAGGAACTCAGAACCTGCTGCAAGTCCATCGAAGCACTCAGCTGGAAAAAGCAGCAGATCATCTGTCTGCTATAACTGCAAGAAGGAGGGATATTATCAGTACGACTGTCTCGAACTCTCAGCTGCTCAACAAGCAGAATGGCAGGCCAGACGTGAGAAATTTGTCCGTAGGAGGCAGGCCTACATAGCCGGAGAGATATCCGACAACTCAATCGAGGAGGATACATTTATGTATTCCTCTGAGGACGAAGCTGCATTCGTCGTAATTGAGACCGGAGAAATAATTCCTGAAGAAACGGCTGAATACTGTCTGATGGCCGGAGAAGAGGCTGAGGTAAACTCCAAACTTAATGTAACCTCTTCTTCACACAGCACACACGACACATGCTCGGTCACAGATGATCCTCTAGATGTGGTACAAGCCTACGACGATCTGCTAGAGGAGCAGATTCAGCTGAGCAGAGAATTCAGCAGAACGATTCAGGAACTGGAACAGGTAAAGGCTGAGAATCAGAGACTTTCTTCTGATTGTTAGGTCTCTACTGAGTCAGAGAATCTGGTAGCGAGACTCAAGGAAGAGATTGAATCTCTTATGACTAAGTCTCAGCTTCTAGAGACTCAGATCTCAGTTCTGACTAAGGACAATTCTGAGAAAGAGACTGAAATAGCCCGACTCAGTCAGAAGCTCACAGACGTGGAAAAAGATTATGACTCACTCAGAAGAAGTGACGAGGTCTGGCGAGGACTGATGACTGAACAGTACCTGGGAGCTAAGGAGAAGCTGGAAAGTATGCTTAGAGCGCAAAGGTCAACTGTCATGAAAGAAGGTCTTGGCTATACTCACAAAGCTTCCACTTCAAAAAGCTCAGAAATGCTGGCTGATCGGTTCATCAGAGGAAAGGTGCAAGCTACTGACACCACACCTCAGGCGAAGAATAAACAGAAAATAGTTGCACCTCAGCCGAGCAAAAGGAAGCAATGACCAAAGGTTCCGGCCCCGGACACCACGATCAAACTCGGGGGGAACCAAGAAGGTCGGGTGGGCGTAACGAGTCATAATGAGCCACCGTATGAGCACCCGGCTCGGTATGGCTCGTACTACTATGAGCCCGTGGGTCGAGAGAAGCGCAAAGACTCGTAAGAAGAAAGCTCCCGAACCCAAAATCATCGAAAGTCGGTATCTCCGTGTCCTGTGGAGAAGAAAACTGACAAGGTTCAGAAGAAGAAGTCTCAGACTTCTAAGGTCCCTAGGCAGATCTGGGTTCCGAAATCACCCACTAACATGTAAGGACCCAACTGAAGCAAAGGGTACCTAAAAATGCTTCGTTTTGCGGGTGCATAAGGACCCTTGGATAGTGGACGGCTGCTTGCTCGAGACACATGACATACCGTAAGAGTCTGGCGACCAACTACGTATAAGAAGATGGTCCCGAAGTGAGTTCGGTGACAACTCAAAAGGCTACACAAGGGGATATGGAACGCCGAACATTGGGGCCGCTTCGGTTCCAAGAGTAACATATGTTGAAGGACTTCAACATAATCTCCTTTCGATCGATCAATTCTCGTGATAATCTTAACGAGTAATCTTTGACGTTGGTTTCGTGATATTGTTGATAAATCTACAGGGAAAACGGTGTTATCGTGTTCGCGGAGGAAGAATATATACGTTGCTAACTGGAATACCGCAGAACCCGAGGCTTGCTTGCTCGCACAGACAAAATCTAGTGACAAGGCATGATGGCCGTGGCACAAGAGACTCAGCCACCCGAACTTCAAGACTATGAACAAGCTCGCCAAGAACTCTAAAGTCGAGGACCGCCCAACGAATCGTTTATCAAAGACAGAAATTGTGAAGCTTGCCTGAAGGGAAAGCAGACAAAGAAAAGCAATCCACCTATTCCTTCACCTTCCACTGATGGAATCCTTCAGTTGCTTCACATGGACTTATTCGGACCAGTCTCTCCAGTGACTATAAGAGGCAAGAAGTATGCCCTCGTCGTTATTGACGACTACTCGAGATATACTTGGGTCATCTTCATTGCAAACAAATCTGATGTCATGACTGAGTTGCCTAAACTGCTGAAAAAGCTCAGTGTGGAAGTACAGAGAATTCGATCAGACAGAGGAACAAAATTTCTCAACTCAGTAGTTAAAGAGTACTGCGAAAAGGAGGGAATTAAGCACGAGACATCAGCTGCTCGTACCCCTCAGCAGAACGGACTTGCTGAACACAAAAACATAACACTCAAAGAAGCAGCAAGAACGCTCCTAGCAGACTTTGGACTACCCTCAAAGTTCTGGGCAGATGCTACTGACACCGCTTGCTACACTCAAAATCGCTCACTACTTACACAACAACACATGAAGACACCATACGAACTATGGAAAGGGAGAATTCCTTCTATTTCTCATTTTCATATTTTTGGTTGTCCTTGCTTTATCCACAATAACGGGAAAGATCGGTTGAAGGTCTTTGATAGCAAATCTGATCAAGGAGTATTCTTAGGATACTCCCGAATCAGTAAAGCCTTCAGAGTCTTTAACTATCGGACCCTTTGCGTGGAGGAAAGCCCTCATGTTGTTTTTGATGAGTTTGTTACTGAGAACAGGAAAACTACAAAGACAAATACTGAAGATGTCAGCAGCAAGCTATAGGATCTCGCACTAGATGATAAAGCTAAAAAGATCCAGCATTGTTGGGATGATAAGTCAGACGATGAAGAAATTCAGACTCAGCCAACAAGCGATGTAGCTGACCTGGTTGATTCTACTGAACAGAATCAACAACAGTTAACAACGGTCGATGAGGAAGCCCTAGTGGTAACTGAGACCTCTACTGAGAATATAAACTCAGGGGGAACACAAATTGTTCCTGAGCTAAATGTCCCTGAACCTGGAAACTCAGTAGATCCTAACCTTCTTACTGAACTACTGCAATCACGAACGATGCGACCGAAATGCCTAACACACCTACCGACCGTGCGTAAGTAGTATCGTAAGAAGAAGCCGTACTCGACGTTCATGGCTTGACGCTCATTCTTCAGATCTCATTATAGGAGATCCTTCAGCAACGATAAGAACAAGGTCTAGATTAAGTCAAGGAGAAAGCTCACTCTATTCTTGTTTCTTGTCTACAAAAGAACCTCAGTCAATAGAGGACGCACTCAGTGATGCTGACTGGATCATCGCCATGCAAGAAGAGCTGAACCAATTCGTCAGAAACGAAGTTTGGGAGCTTGTTGACGACCTAGACATCAGCACGTTATTGGCACTAAGTGGGTCTTCAAAAACAAGCGTAATGAAAACAACGTCATCGTCAGAAATAAAGCTCGACTAGTTGCCAAGGGTTACTGTCAAGCAGAGGGAATCGACTTTGATGAAACATTCGCTCCAGTCGCAAGATTGGAAGCCATTCGTCTTTTCCTAGCTTACGCAACGCATCAAGGATTCAAAGTATATCAGATGGATGTAAAGTCAGCTTTTCTGAACGGCGTACTGAAGGAAGAATTCTACGTGGTACAACCGCCCAGCTTCCAGCAGGGACATCAGGTGTACAGACTTCGGAAAGCTCTGTATGGGTTAAAACAAGCACCCAGGGCTTGGTATGATACCCTATCAGACTTTCTACTTCATAAAGGTTTTCAGAAGGGGATAGTAGATCGCACCCTATTCAACATAAAGTCAGGAGATGACATCCTACTGGTGCAAATCTACGTGGACGACATCATTTTCGGCTGCAGAAACGTAACCATATGTCAGCAATTCGAGAAAATGATGAAGGAGAAATTCGAGATGTCCATGATGGGAGAGATGAATTATTTCCTTGGATTTCAAGTGAAACAATCACCTGAAGGAATCTTCATCAATCAAGCCAAATACACTCGAGATCTTCTCAAAAGATTCGGCTACGACTCGAGCAAACCAGTCAAAATCCCCATGAATACGAATTTCAAAATCGATCTAGACAAAGAGGGAGCTTCTTTTAACTCTACTGATTATAGAGCTATTATTGGTTCTTTATTATACTTAACAGCTAGCCGACCTGATATAACTTATGTTGTAGGTGTATGTGCAAGATTTCAAGCGGATCCCAAGCGAAGTCATCTAGACTCAGCAAAGAAGATTCTGCGATATCTAAGAGGAACACCTGACACATAGTTATGGTATCCTGCTGATGATAATCTAACACTGACAGGTTATTCTGATGCTGATTATGCAGGATGCAGGATAGATCGAAAGTCAACTTCTGGAACGTGTCAGTTCCTAGGCAGCAAGCTAATATCTTAGTTTTCAAAGAAACAACATTCAGTGGCAAGGTCCACTACTAAAGCTGAATACATGGCTGCTGGAAGTTGTTGTGCCCAGATCCTTTGGCTTCGACAACAACTGAGAGACTATGGTATAATTCAGGATGAAGTGCCCATCTATTGTGACTCCACCAGTGCTATTGCAATAACTCAGAATCCAGTTCTCCATACGAGATGCAAGCACGTGGATATTCGACACCACTTCATCAGAGACTATGTCGAGAAGAAGGATATTAGAATGGAGAAAATCCATACTGACAAGCAAAGGGCAGACATACTGACAAAACCACTAGCTGAGAACAGATTTAGAGAATTATCAGTTGAGCTAGGTCTACTGGATCCTACTGAATCGTGTCAGTAGAACACAACAATTGGTTGGTATCAGTAGAAGCCAACCACTGATATACCAACAATTGGTATCAAGTGTAAGGGATTAGTATGACAGTCGAAGACTCGATACATTGATTCGGGCCGGGAGAATCAAACCGCACACGCAAGGGGGGAACGTGGTCATCAGCACGTCAACCACCTCCTTAGTCTTAACGGTAACCAGCTGATCGTAAAAGTTCAGCTGAAGAGGTTTGCGTTGTATTTACTTAAAGTTTATCAGAAGCATGCTCGCATTTATTATCTCAATCGCTAGCACTCAGTAGTTAATGAGCATTTATTTCCCGCCATTAATTTTTAAGGATAAGTCAGTAGGAAACCGTTCTCATTTAAAATGACTTAGTCTTTAATGCTGCCTGCAGCGCATTTAATGCACGTCTTCTCACTTACTTTAACTGCGCATTATCCTATGTGGGTCTATGGTAGAGGCGGCTATGTAATCATTCCTCTTATATCATCAAATCTCAGCCGTCGATAAAAATGAGAGATTAAACCCCAGCCGTCAGATCTAAACGGTTTATTACGCAAGATCTTATAAAATCTTTCATCTTCTACATTAGCCTTACTTTTCGCCATTTACAAACTCTTGGAGCTTTTATCTGCGATTCAGTTTTTTTTTCCTTCATAACCTAAACTGCTTTGCATTTGCGTATCTCAAGCTCTAGGATCTTTCGGTAATGTATTAACTCTGCCTAAAACTTATACTGACTAATTCTATTTTCAAGTGCTAACGAGTTTTTCTGCAGATACTCATGGCGACAGTAAAGACTCCCACAAATATTGACGAGATCATCGTCTCTCGCATCCAGTTCGAACCAACAATGGCGTTACGCCAAGTTGATCTTCCATACTTGGAGCCCGTTTTCGACGCCATTGAAAGTTCTGGACTAGAACTGCTCGTCTCCAGGCAACCCCGAGCGTATTTGCCCAGACAAGTGGCGGAAGTCTACTTCAACTGGAGAACCCTAGATTCAGGGGTAGAGGAATCATCCTTCGCATTCATGAAGGAGGTTGTACCGAATTCGTGGGATGCAAGTCAGCATATCATCAACATCCGAGATGCACTGGAATTAGCATTTGATCTTCCAGCCGATGGAATTTTTCCTATTGGATATAAGGAGAAGGAGATCAACGCATACGTACGTAAATTCGTGGCGGGGAAGGATATTGCGTTCAAGACACTCTGTAGCCAAGAATTAGCTGTTGCCACGATCGGGCGCTCGCATACATCGTTTCTCACATCCTCACGAGCTCAGCCGGTTCGTATGATCAGCTCTCCAAGCCACGCATCCAGCTGATGATGGCTATTGATGATGGAGTCCAAGTTAACTGGACGGACTACTACGCAGCCGAGCTTAAGGCTCAGGCTCAGAAGTTCGCAGCCACACCCACTGGTGAGAGAAAACTTATGAGTGTGGGGAAGGCTGGCCGTATGGGACGAAGATGTCCGTCCCGATCGAGCAAGCGGGCCTCAAGGAGTTCAGCCTTTGCTGACTCCGTGTATTTTGACAAAGAAGCTCACAAAGTTCAAAACGAGAGCCGCTGCTGAAAAATCAATCGGGCGAGGGCCGCCTGATCAGAAGAGAGTCGTCTCCGACTTACCCCTTCGCGCCGACCCGCCTAAGAGGAAGAGGCTAACCAAGACTGGACCTTCTGAGGTCTCAGTAGAACAAGCAAGACAAGCCTCTCCCCCACCCACTCAGGAAGAACAAATCCTAGACTCTAACACCGGCATTGAGGGTGCCACGATAAAGGATAAGGTTCAATGCATCAGTTCCGAGGAGACTCAGTCGGACATCAGGGTACCGACTAAGGAAACATCCTCTGAGTGGACCACGATACACTCCACCCATCTTCGCTCTACCGGAGAAATCCATGCTCAGATTCCTGAAATCGCTGAGCATTCAGACTTGGTGGAAACTGCCATAAGGGCCAGGACACAGATGCTGCTGAGGTTTCTCAGCTGGGATATTCTTGAAGATATTATCATAACTCAGTCAGCTCTGTCCTTACTTGCCGAGGAGCAAGACTTGCAGTCAGCTATAGGGTTCGGGGAACCAGCTGACCTTGCTTCATTTGAGGACCTGAGGGCAGCGATGCTTTATCTCCTTAGTCTCGCGCTCCTCGGTCCTCGGCAATGCACCCTTCGCCTCCATCTCATCATGATGATGATAACGAAGACAAAGATGATGACAAGATGGAACAGGCGCCACCCAAGGATGCAGATTTGGGAGGATCTGCTGAGGGTACCACTCCCCGCAAAAAGGGCCAATCACCACCACCTTCTAAATCTGGTGAAGCTTCAAGTTGCCTCGAAGCCGAGTCGAGCGCAACAACTCACGTTATCTGAGCAGAGGCTCGGAACCAGCTCCTATCAAATCCAACCAATAGGTTCCATGACCTCCAAGTCGGTGAACAAAGCCATCAGGCGCCAAGGGGACAAGAATCGTCTCCTCGCCAAAGACGTACACATCAAGTGGGCTCAATATACAAAAGCCCATACTGAAAGCGTCAACCGACTAGCAGCCGAGGTCGAGAAAGTCTCACCAGCTCCTACTCCACAGATCAATATTCAGGAGATCATTGAGACAACCCTTGCAGCTCAGAAGGCGGACCTTGCCGCTCAGAGTCAGCAGCTCTTATTAGCTCAGCAGAAGTCATTCTCTGAGCAGCTGACTCGTAGTCTCGCGGCGATCCGTGCCAACATGGATGAGAGGAACAGAGTGGCCACCTCCGGTCTCCAATCCGCAATTCAAGAACAAAGCGGAGGCACTCAAAGAAATCCGTAAGGAAATGACAACCTCTCATGATCGGTCTCTGAAAACTCCGACAGAGTCACCGCTCAATTGAAAACATTTAGAGCTGATCAAGAGAATAACTGGGAGCAATATTGCGACCTATTCAAGGATTTCGAAGCCACTGCCTCTAGGATCAAGGACCTCGTCTACAATTTGGAGAAGGACGTAAAAGCCATCCGCACTCACCTCTCCCAGGCTGATGATGCCAAAAAGGGGGAAGGAGAAGTAAAAGAAGAACATACTGAGGCGGAACAGGCTGAGGTACAAAAGAGTCCCGAAGTCCAACTTATTGAGGCAGGAACTCGGGGGGGAAGGTTCACCCCATCAGCCGGAACCAGCCAAGCACTCCCAAGGAGAAGGTTCACCGCCCAAGCTAGAACCGGTTCACTGTACTCCTCCCGGAGTATGTCCCACTCCAACCGACTGTAACTGAGCCAACACCTATCTCATCTCGCCAAAGACATCGAGGACGTAGCTCGTTTCCTTAATCAGGAGGACGAAGATGAGCCACAGCAACTGACACCGCAAAGGCCGGGGAAGGAGATTACAACTGAAGCCACTCCTCCATCTTCCCCGACCCCCAAATTCAAAACTAAAGCGGAGCAGGAAGCGTACGATCTAAGAGTTGCTCAACAGCTGCAAGACCAGCTAGATCATGAGCATCAGCTTGAAGAAGCTAAAAAGGCGAAGAAGCCTAGGAAGCCTATTGGGCAAGATTGCCAAAGAAAGGCTAAGGCGGATTGTGGACAAACGAAGAAGAAAGCTCAGGAGGAGCTAGCTAAAGTCTCCACTACTGCAGTCCAGTCTTCAGCTCAGAGTTATTATCCTTCCAATCTTACACCTGAGCAAGAGGCTGAAGACAAAGCTACCTAGGAGGCCACGCTGAAAGGACTCAATCTCCGAAGAGGAGATGCTAGAACAAATGCCCTCGTGAGAAAAGAAAAGATTGGGCCGACCCGGCAAAAATGATTAGTCTATCTGATAAGCCAGCAGCTGACTTGAAAAGGCAGATACCCAGAGCTTCAAAATATTACAGGAGAGCGCCCATAGCACCTTATGTCAAGAAGGCGCCTACTCCTCACATAGACAAATGGGTACCAGCCGAACTGAACGAGCTATGGGAGGAACTCAAAGAATCTTTCATCAAGGGATACCATGTATGGGACTTCTATCCGTCTGGGATACCCGCTGATCAACTATTCGAAGAATGTCTTCATCATAACTTTCCCCAGCTCGCAGAACAACTTCTGCCAATCATGGAGAAAGAGAAGATACCCATCAGAGCTCCAGCCTTCAGAAGAATCCCTCCTCCTATGACTGCTCGCGGCGTGCTTTGCACAAAAGAGATAGAAGATGAGATCGAGGCAGTTGCTTATCATCACAATCTTAGCACTGATCAGCCTGATGATCTCGAGGAAATCCAGACTCTGCGGAAAAGAATCTACAAGTTTTATTGTCTAGATCCTCCAGCTGATAGGTCTGCAGACTTCAAGAGCCGAACGCAGAGATTCAGACGTCAACCTTGATCTTCTTATCTCAGGTTGTTGTAATAGTACTAGAAACCTTGTAATCCTCTGATCATATATATCAGTTTCTATTGCTTGCCAGACAATTACTCATTGTCTCACGGCCTTTGTTTGTGCTTTCACAACTGATCACTGAAGTGATCTGACACACACTCTCACATAACCGTTTCTCTGATTTTGCCTATCTCTCACCTGCTGAACTTACTGAAGTTATCTGTTTCAGTTTTACTGAAGTCTTTCTAAGTCAGTAGTCTAGCATTCCTATCTTTGTTTTTATAGAAGTAGAGGTTTTGGCATCATCAATTAGGGGGAAATTGTTGGGTTATGAGTCAGTAGATGGTATTCAGCTGATTAGCGGTTAAAATAATATTGGGGAAATCATAGTAGTACTATGGAATTGAAGATCCCAAAACCCAGCTGATATCAGTAGTGTAGTGTCTCGATAGGATTAGATGATGTATAGGTTAGACTTTTTGTGATTGGTTATCTTTTTGTCTAAGTCCTGTACGGGGTGAAATGTTGGATTGATCTTCTGTCGAAGTTACTTTCCAGAACCCCACGTCATCAGTGTAAGAGCTTGCGTTCTTCGCCAAGAATGATCTTTACCTTCGATGAAGACACCCGTCATCACCGATAGTTATCGCGAGAAGAACATAATGCAAAGCTCAGTACCTTCACAGTCATCAGCTGACCCACCAAAGCATTATCAGCTTGTCAGCCGACTAAGTCGAAGAAGACAGAGATTGTCTTGAATCTACTATATCCGACAGAAAACAACCCAGTCGTAAAAGTCATCTCGAAGTTCAGTAGAAGATCATACGAGGATGTGGAATAGTCAACTCTGAACAGTGACACATTCTCACCTACCACAAACCTCGACCAATGAGAAGCCGACAACGCTTTACCCGCTCTGACCAACTAAAGCTGCTCTCATGTACAGTGTCAACTGCCCTGCTGCAATAATTCGAAAAATATGGCCGTTTTCTTTGGAAGTTTGTGACACGTGGCATCATCTTCTCCAACGGACATATGCCTGCTCACAACTATAAATAGAGAAGAAAACCGAGCTCCACGCACGGGATTCACAAGGGAAAACGCTCAAGCTCACAAACAACTCTAGCAAGCTTAAAGATCATCCAGCGAAGAACTTGCCTTCATAGAAGACCATTAGTTCTTCTCTCTAGAGTTATTTAGATCCCTTTTTCTCTAGCTAAGCTCATTGCCAAATTTATAGCTTAGAAAATTCGAAGGAGTTCACTTTTTGTGAATTGTTCTTATTGTAAGAACTCCTTCTTAGTTGGAGATCATCCCCTCCCTTTCGAACTTAGGTTTGAATTGTAAAGTCACTAAGGACTATAACTTAGAAGGGTCTGTCCAGTGCACAGATTCCTTGCTGAGGCTTGCTTAGATAAATCAACAAGTTCTCCTGTCTCATCAGGACCGTGGACGTAGGATCTTGCGTATCCGAACCACGTTAAATTGCTTGTGTTATTTTCATTTAAGCGATTAAAAAGCATTCTTTCAAAAACGTATTTTTTCAAGAAAAAATTTTTTAAACAGACGAATCTCCGGGCCCTACACTCTTATGCGCACAACGTCTCCGACTGAGTTTCAAGTACTGACAAAAGTAAGTAGGAGAGCTCAGTAGTTGGCACACTCTGACCCGTGATCGAAGGTTACTATCTGGCACTGTTCATCAGTCGCAACCAATAGCTCAGCTGTCCTTCACATTCTGAGAAAAGAAACTGTGATCAGGTGTATTCACCCCCCCCCCCTCTACACCTGACTATCGTCTCCGGACCAACATAAAGGGATAGTGATTCATGTAAGAACATAAAAGAAGAACCAAACAGAATCTCTATGTTATGTTAGGTTAGCTAACATGATAAGATCTAACACCCCAAATAAAATACGAGTAACATTTAATAGATCAAGAATTTCAATGGACTTAACTTGTGTTTCTTGACTCAGTCCAAAAGAATTATAGGCCTGCATTCTTGATGATCTTGAGAATAAATCCTTCCATTGGTTTTAACATCGACATAGTTTTTTAGGCCAATGAGACAAACAAGTAACTCTCCTTGGCTAGATGATGATCATAGATGAGACAAGTATACAAGGTAGCTTTACGCGTTTTCTCCTCTATCTTGTTCAATATATTAGTCCATATATACTATAACATAACCTTGTGCATCAATTGTTGGTACTAAATAAGAAGAAAAAATGGAGATTGTTGAAGTACAACAAATCCTTCAACATTTCAGCCACCAACACTCTTTATCACTAATTCCTCACCAGAATCAAGCCATAGAGAAAGCTTCATGTGCAGCATGCAATAAAGAAGCCGAAGGATTGACTTACACTTGTGAGCCTTGCAACTTCCATCTCCACAAAACTTGCTCCAAACTCCCAAACAAACTCTACCACGGTTGTGATAAAAAGCACGCGTTAGCCCTCCTTGCCTTGCCTCCCTATGAAGAAGGGCAGTTCGTTTGCAATGCCTGTGGTGCTTATGGCACCGACTTCTGCTACCACTGTGATGAGTGCTCTCTTGATTGGCATTGTGTATACGCGTTTATGTATCCGTCTTTGTTGTCTAAGGCTCATGAGCATGCTATCGATCTTTGCTATGAGCCTCCTTATGAAGACAAGGCTTTCAAGTGTGATGTGTGGGGGGGGAGAGGTGCAAATCATTGGCTCTACCGTTGTGGGAGTTGTGAGTTTGATGTTCATCTTAAATGTGCAAAAGAGACTGATGAGTCGATTTCGTACCTAATTATTTCCGTCCGAAAAGTCTCTTAACTGTGCAGGCGAGACGCTTTTGTTGGCAGTTATGCAGGAAAATAGGTTGATTTGGCACGACACGTGGAAATGATGTGGCAACGAGTTTCCAGCTGTAATGGCGAGATTTTGAGCGGATTTGGCCAAGAAAAGAAAGAAGGAAAGAAGAAGAAAAGAAAGGAAAGAAGATAAGGAAGGAAAGGAGATAAATAAGGAAGGATGAGATATTACCATATCTCATAGATCCTTTCCTTATCCACAAAGGAACCCTAGTTGTGATCTAATTCCTAGGAGCACTATAAAAGCACGAGGGAGGCACGAAATTTAGCAACCTTTATGACCACCTTCTCGAGCTCTCGACCTCCTCATAACCTCGACATACATCCCTTTACCGATCCATCCTATTCCGACTTCACGCCGCCGCCGACCGGAACCATCGCCATCGCCGATTCCACCAAAGCCTAGGAGAAGAACCAACTACCTTTCCATTCCATTTTATGCAAGCCTTTAGTTCGAATAGAAGAAGACAACACTTTCGTATTTCAACTTTTAATGTTCGCACTTTTAGTTTAGTTTGTTGCTTTCAATTTCCGTTCGTTTTGAGAGATCGAAGACTATCGGTACTCTTGATCCTATTTCATTTCTAGTTTTAATTCAGTACTTGTTAGCTTTCAATTCAGTTCGTGTTTCGTTCTTAGTCTTAGTTCGTATTTTTATTTTATTTTCAGTTTTCGTGCATGCTAGGATTAGGGTTACGAATGATATATGTTCTGCTTTGCAAAGTGTCTTACCTGCGGGCGGGACGAGCTTTCATGAGTAGCTAAACTTTTAGTGGTCCGGCAGGATGTAAAACGCACACGTGAACAGTACATGAGGCTTAAGTTCTAATCATTAATTGAAGGGTTTCGGGTTAATTCTGGTTTATTTAATCTGACTAGTAATTTAGGATTGGCCACCCTAAGTTGCGTAGTTTGTAGCTAACTTAGTACTTCCATCGTTTCTCGTGGAATAAGGCTAGGTAAGTAGCAAAGTTATTCATTAGAATAATTGGATTAAACCGGTAGGAGACTATTAGATGCCCAACATACGAGTATGCTCCTATACTAGGCTCCCTTAGTTCGATAAAGTTGTTTAGCTATTAAATCTATTGATTGCCCAACAACGTAGGTTGTAGCTAAATTAGGGAAGTAGCCGTTTCGATGCCCAACATGGCGGTTACCGACTAAGTAAGTGGGAGTGAGGATTACGCAGTTTAAGTTACGGTAATCTATAACTAGTTGATTCTTAAGATTAATTCATTTTATGTGCCGATGATTGGAATTACGTGTGTGTGAATATTCTGCTGGACCCATCTCTCAACTGCCTAGTTAAAACAGTTTATTTCAGTTTTCAGTTTTTACATTTCTTTCAGTTTTTACAAGTTCTTAGTTTAGATAAAAACCCAAAACTTGCGTGGTTGCTAACCAAACTCAAGATAAGTAGAAAAATAATTTGTCTAGTCCTCCGTTTCCTGTGTTCGATACCCTGTGAACTATACTGATATAATTCTCAAGTTTTGCAGGATTATTTGGTACAATACAGCGATCACCAGAGACTCATGATCCTCAAGTTGATCATGGAATAGAATGAGTTTTTGTTACAGCATGTGATGTGTTTAGGTTTGTTGCAACATGTGATCATGTTTGGTTTCATTGGTTAGGCCTTGTAGTGATGAAAAAAGAAATATTCAAGAATCATGGTTACAACATGATTGATAAAGGAGCTTAGTTAAAAGTCATGTGATGATGAAGAGGAGATTTGGGCTTTTCATATCGGGCTTGTTTAATCATATTTTTGTGGGCTTTTGCTTTTGGGCTTTACCCTTATTTTAATTTTCTATATAGTTGCATCCTTTGAATTGTACTCAATCCGTCCCACTTGATTTATTTCGTTTTCCTTTTTGGATGGTTCCTGATCGGATCGTTTACAAGAGTTTATGAGGCTCAGACCACCAATACAACCACCACACCACAATAAGCACAACACCAACACACCATAACTTCTATTACAGAATTACTCTCACAGATTCTCATAAAACAAGATCTCACAGAGAGAACAAGAACGAAGAGAGAATAGAGAGATAGAGAGAGAGCAGTTGTGCAGCCTTCGATTCTCATCCTTCAACATTATATAGCTAGGGTAAGAAACGGATATATAGCGGGCTTTCAACAGTAACGGACGCGGCCGTTACGGACTCAACATTATGAGCTGGGCCGCACTCATAATGGGCTGGTAATGAAGCTGGGTTGGGCACGAGGTGCTTATGGGCTGGGCCTGATGAGTCAATTTCGTACCTAATTATTTCTGTCCGAAAAAGTCTCTTAACTGTGCAGGTGAGACGTATTTGTTGGCAGAATGCAGAAAATGAGCTGATTTGGCACGACACCAGGAGATGATGTGGCAATGCAATTTACAGCTGGAATGGCGAGATTTTGAGTGGTTTTGGCCGAAGAAAGGAAGAAGGAAAGAAAAGGATCTAGAAAGGAAAGAGAGAGGAAGGAAAGAAGAAGATAAGGAAGGATTAGATATTTCCATATCTAAGAAGATCCTTTCCTTATCTATCAAGAAACCCTAGATTTGATCTAGGTATTATAAAAGGAGGATTGGAGCACGAAATTCAGGGAGCCTTTACACACGTATACAGCGCCGTGCATACCTTTCCACCTCGGAGACTCATCCTTTCGATCCGATCAACTTACCACCGCCACCGAACTCGCCGAAGCCAAACGCCGCCGCCGAGAAGATCACAACCACCAGCCTTCCGATCAATTCATGCTATCGGTAGTTTTATGTTTAAGAAACAAACACTTCTATGCTTTCGTATTTTAGTTTTCAGTTTCGGATTCTAGCTAGTTTTATTATCGTTTTAATTTCGTTTCTAGTTTTATGTTCGTTTCGTAAGACCGATCGCTACAAGTACTTTTTAATCTAGTTTTAAGTTGAGTTTTAATTCAGTTTACTTTTGGTTTAAGATTCTCGTTATTATCTCGTTTTCGGTTCATAGTTCGTTATCTTTAGTTTAATTTCGTTTACGTGCATGCTAGGGTTAGAGTTACAAATGGTGCATGTTCGATTTGCGGGGTGTCTTATCCGTGCGGTCGGGACAAGATTCTATGAGTAGCTAAACTTTCGGTGGTCCGGCAGGATGTAAACGCACACGTGAACAAGACATGAGGCTTAGGTTCTAATAATTAATCAAAGGGTTTCGGGTTAATTCTGGGTTTATTTAATCCGACTAGTAATTTAGGATTGGCCACCTTAAGTTGCGTAGTTTGTAGCTAACTTAGTACTTCCATCGTTTCTCGTGGAACAAGGCTAGGTAAGTAGCAAAGTTATTCATTAGAATAATTGGATTAAACCGGTAGGAGACTATTAGATGCCCAACATACGAGTAGGCTCCTATACTAGGCTCCCTTAGTTCGATAAAGTCGTTTAGCTATTAAATCTATTGATTGCCCAACAACGTAGGTTGTAGCTAAATTAGGGAAGTAGCCGTTTCGATGCCCAACATGGCGGTTACCGACTAAGTAAGTGGGAGTAAGGATTACGCAGCTTTAAGTTACGGTAGTCTATAACTAGTTGATCCATGAGATTAATTCATTTTATGTGCCAAGGATTGGAGTTACGTGTGTGTGAATATTCTCGTTGGACCCATCTCTTATCTGCCTAGTTAAAACAGTTTATTTTCAGTTTCAGTTTCTGCAATTTGTTTCAGTTTTAATAAGTTCTTAGTTTAGTTAAAAACCCAAAACTTGCGTGGTTGCTAACCAAACCCAAGATAAGTAGAAAAATGATATGTCTAGTCCTCCGTTCCCTGTGTTCGATACCCTGTAAACTATACTGATATAATTCTCTATTTTTGCAGGATTATTTGGTGCAATACAGCGATCACCAAATTGGCGCCGTTCTGGGAACGGTGTTATCTAGTTTTATTGTTTTCTACTAATCTTTTGTTCTTTTTAGCGTTGCATGAGCAGGTCTTCCAAACCTAACCTCATATTTGATCCAGAGGTCGAGAAAACAGCAAAGAGGATTAGGAAGAGGACAAAGCTGCAAAAGCAACAGATTCTGTCCGAGGCAGAACACGTCTTAACTGCCCAGTCAGAAGACAGAACAGACGCCGGTGATCGGACCGGCGACTCCGAACCGTAAGCTGTTAGGTTCAACAAAACACTTCATAATACTCCAAGAACCAGCTCGAATCGAATCGAAGAGATGGAGGACGAAGTGCACAATCCTCAACCCTTGAGGATGAATACCGGATCACTTGACATGGGAGCGGACCTTCCTGGTCCAATTCAAATCACAACTACTGAGCAAATCGATGTCAAGTTGAATATGGTAGCTGCAATGCCGAAGTTCTATGGAAGAACGAACGAGAATCCCAATTCCTTTTTGGCCTCGTTCAACCAAGTCTGCAATCTGCACAGACAGGGCAATCTGGATGCATTCAAGCTAAAGGCTTTTCCATTCACACAGCAAGATGGAGCACATGCATGGTTCTCATGTCTAAAGCCAAATACAATTACAACATGGGCCCAGATGCGTACTGTTTTCTTGAAGAAGTATTTCCCGCAGTCAAAGACAAATGCACTTAAGAAGCAGATTTCAGGGATCGCTCAAGAAATAGATGAAACTTTCGGTGCATATTGGGAGAGATTCGGGCGACTTGTTGATAGTTGTCCAAACCATGGCTATTCGGATGTGGAGCTTCTACGCATTTTCTATCAAGGGATGACGAGACGAAGCAAAGGCCATGGTTGATATCGGTACGAGAGGAAATTTCCACACAAGCCTCTACGAAGATGCAAGGAATATAATCGAAGGGCTTGCGGATTCTACCTCGCAATATAAAGGGCCGAGACCAACAAGGAGAGCTGTAAATTGGTCTCATTCCGATTACATGGATGAGATTGATAATAAAGTGGAGGCAAAATTTAGCTTGTTACAAGATAAGCTCGACTTGTTACTCAAGCGAGCGCTCCTACCCCAAGTCGATCAAATGCCGATCATGCATGTGGAGCATGCGGAGAAAAGGGACATACGTCGCTGCAATGTCTGGGAGAAGAAGTAAACGCTGCAGGAAATTGGAGCGGACAACAAGGGGTTCATCCGAATCTCCGTTGGAAGCAACCGGAGGAGCATTTTCAGCTCTAGGAATCCGCCTCAAACCCAATTTCAAGCAACCATATCAGCAACAACATGGCTATCAGCAGCCATACAATCCTCCTAATCATAACAACTATCAGCAGACGTATAGACCCCCGCACTAGAGGCAATTTCAGCAGCAGAACGCCCAGCCTGCCCATTTTCAGCAGCAGAACGCCCACCGCCCGATCGGAACAACAGAGCCCTTTAGAAAAACTCTTGGCCGAGATGGTTTCTTCGCGAGAAGATACCACCGCATTTCAACAACAAATGCAGCCGGGAAATTAATCGTACCTAGAAGGATCAGGCAAGCTACGATGGAGAATTTGGCTAAGCGGATGAATAAGCTAAGTTCTCGCAATACAAGAAATAAAGACTTCCCAAGGACGGCTTCCACTCAAACTCAGCCAGAATCCTAATGCCCACAACCGCAATCGATTACGGCTGCGTGGAGGGAAATAATTACCTGGCCCGACACAGGTAAACACCGTAGAAGTCGCCAGAGAAGAAGAAAGCTGCTGAACGACCTCTACCATCGAAAGTTCAAAGGAACAATATGTCGAAGATCCAGAACAAGAAAGAGATGAGGAGCACGTCTAAACCGGCCGCCGAGCATGAAAATCTGATTCCGCCACCTTTCCCCGAAGCTTTAGAAAGGAAGAGAACGCCAAACAAGGAAAGCATGGATTACATGAAGTTGTTCGAGAAGTTGGAAATAAATATCCCTTTCCTTGAAGCCGTAAAGATTCCCAAGTTCGGGAAATTTGTGAAGGACTTCATAGCTAGAAAAGTTCCCAAGTCCGGTAAGGTTTTGTTCGATCACACAAGATCGGCAATTATACGTAAGATGCTTCGGCTAAATGTGCCGACCCGGTATGTTCACACCGCCCGTCTAATGGGTGATGTCATGATTAAACAAGCCATGTGTGATCTAGGAGCATCTATAAATGTTATGCCTTTATCTGTATATAATCAATTGGTAGGAGCGGAGTTAATATCCACTAAGGTGATTATTCAATTAGCGGATAGGTCATGCATTGCTCCAATTGGTTTACTTGAAAACATTTTGGTCGAATCAACAACTTTGTCTATCCCGGCCGATTTTTATGTGATTGATACAAATGATAAGCAAGTTGAAGGAACTGCAGGAGTGTTATTAGGTAGACCGTTTTTAAAGACTGTAAAGGCAATAATTAATGTGGATGAAGGTTCAATAAGTGTGTCATATCATAATGAAACTTATGTTCATAAAATATCTGAAGCACTTAAGAAACCCTACGATCATGAAAATGAGAATGCTTTTTCTACTGACTCCATTGATGAAATTGTCCAAGAATATCTTGAGACGTATGTGGTGCAGGACAAAATGGAAGTTACCTTGACTCAAGGACTGACCGAAGCAGACCTCGAAGGTATGAGAGACGAAGAAATCAGAGAGAGCATCTCAGCTTTGTACGCAACTCCAGAACTACAAACTATCGGCATTATGTCTCAACTGCCCATACAGGACGCTTCTGAAAAGCTGCTGCCGTCAATCATCAAGGCACCAAAACTGGAGCTTAAGCCACTTCCAACAAATCTGAAATATGCCTATCTCGGAGAGAATGAGACGCTGCCCGTCATCATTAATAAAGAGCTTGATGAAGATCAAGAGAAGGCGTTGTTGGAAATTTTGAAGAAGCACAAGAAGGCCATAGGTTGGACTCTAGCCGACATTACTGGCATTAGTCCCGACATATGTGAACACTCCATCCTCATGGAGCCGGATAGCAAACCTTTCCGAGACCATCAAAGAAAACTCAATCCGAACATGAGAGAGGTCGTATTGAAGGAAGTATTAAAGCTCTTATCCATGGGTATTATCTATCCCATATCGGATAGCAAGTGGGTAAGTCCTGTACACGTTGTGCCCAAGAAGTCCGGATTCCAAGTTGTCGAGAATGAGAAGAACGAGTTGGTTCCGGTACGCTTAGTGACGGGATGGCGCATGTGTATCGATTATAGGAAGCCCAATGCCGCGACGCGTAAAGACCATTTCCCGCTTCCATTTATCGACCAGATGCTCGAGAGACTTGCAGGGCAAGCTTATTTTAGCTTCTTGGATGGATACAGTGGCTATTTCCAAATCCAAGTGCGAGAAGAAGATCAAGATAAGACGACGTTCACATGCCCATATGGAACGTTTGCTTACCGAAGAATGCCGTTTGGATTATGCAATGCGCCGGGCACCTTTCAACGATGCATGATGAGCATATTCTCGGACCTCATCGAGATGTGCATAGAGGTCTTCATGGACGACTTCACCGTTTACGGTGACTCTTACACTTCGTGCTTGAAGAACCTCGACAAAGTCCTAGCTCGTTGTGTTGAGAAGAATTTGGTATTGAATTACGAGAAATGCCATTTTATGGTGACCGAAGGAATAGTACTCGGTCACGTCGTTTCTAAAAGAGGAATAGAAGTCGACAAGGCAAAAGTGGAGGCCATCGCAAAATTGCCATATCCGATAAATACGAAGGAAGTTTGTGGTTTCTTAGGACACGTCGGCTTCTATCGGCGTTTCATAAAGGATTTCGCAAAAGTCGCTCAACCACTAACAAACCTACTTCACAAGGATGTCGAGTTCGAATTCGATACTAAGTGTAAGGAGGCCTTCACTATCCTTAAGGACAAGCTTGCAACAGCCCCTGTGATGCAAGCCCTGAACTAGAATAAGCAATTCGAGATTATGTGCGATGCTTCTGACTGTGCAGTCGGGGCAGTGCTGGGACAGAAAAATGGAAAGGAGAGTCATGTGATATATTATGCATCCAAGACATTAAATCCAGCCCAAAGCAACTATTCCACCACAGAGAAGGAGCTGTTAGCTATCGTCTTTGCCTTCGACAAGTTTCGTTCTTATTTACTTGGCTCAAAAATCATAGTGTATACCGATCATGCTGCCGTCAAACATCTCCTTGCCAAGAAAGAAACAAAGCCGAGACTCATCCGATGGATTCTTCTCTTACAAGAATTTGATTGGGAAGTTAAGGACAAGAAAGGAGCAGAAAACTATGTGGCGAATCACTTGAGCCGATTAATTCAAAAAGACGATGGAGAGCCGATTAAGGAGATTTTTCCCCGAAGAGCATTTACATGTTGTTCGCGAGACGGTGTCCAGCCTTGCCAAGCTTCGCCAAGACAAGAGTGTTTTACGGTTGGAGTCCGTAAAGTGTCTCTACGCCTACCAAGACAACTCCGAAACAAATATTGCCGAAAGTCGTGGGTAACACTTCTAAATTACCTTGGTTTGCTAATATTGTGAATTTCTTGACTTCTAAGCGGCTTCCACCCGAGTTCACTCATGCCCAAAAGGCAAAATTGAAGAGCGAGTGTAAGCGTGACTTTTGGGACTCTCCAATCCTTTGGAAAATGGGAGTTGATCGAGTTATCCGAAGATGCATTCCGAGAAGAAGAGCAAGGCGACATCCTTCACCATTGTCATTCATCCGCTTATGGAGGACACTTCGGACCAAAACGAACCGCAAGGAAAGTGTTGGATGCGGGTTTCTTTTGGCCGAGCTTACACCTTGACGCCTATAAGTACCGTAAGTCATGTGCACGTTGCCAAATGACCGGAATATATCTATGAAGGATGAAATGCCCCAAAAGCCTTTGAGATTTTGTGAGATATTTGATGTATGGGGTATGGATTTCATGGGTCCGTTTCCTAGTTCAAGGGGTAACATGTACATTTTACTTGCCGTTGATTATGTTTCTAAATGGGTTGAGGCAAAGGCTACAAAAATTAACGACTCTAAAGTGGTTGCGGGATTTCTTCGAACTAACATCTTTTGCGGATATGGAGTACCAAAAGCCATCGAAGTGATCGAGGAACACATTTCCGCAACCGTACCATAAAGTCGTTGATGAAGAAATATGGAGTAGCCCATCGAGTTTCTACCGCTTACCATCCACGCACGAATGGGCAAGTCGAAGTTTCAAATCGAGAAGTGAAGTCTATCTTGGAGAAAACGGTCAATCCTTCAAGGAAAGATTGGAGTACGAGGTCGGACGACGTCTTATGGGCTTATCGAATAGCCTATAAAACCCCCCCTCGGTATGTCTCCTTATAGATTGATTTTCGGTAAATTATGTCACTTGCTCGTGCGGTTGGAACACAAAGCCTGGTGGGCGGTACGTAAAATCAATATGGATCCGACCGAGAGTGCTAAGGAGCAGAAATATCGCCTTCAAGAGCTTGAAGAAATCCGGTTAGAGTCCTATGATGCTGCTATGAGGTATAAAGATCGCACAAAGGCATGGCATGATAAAACAATCCGGCTGAAGACTTTTGAAGTGGGCCAACTCGTATTACTTTACCAATCGTGCCTACGCATCATGCCCGGAAAGCTCCGCTCAAGGTAGATCGGTCCATTTCGGGTGTGTTCGGTCTGGCCAGACGGAGCAGTTGTGATACAGAAACTGAATTCAAACGAGACTTTTACTGTCAACGGTCATCGTTTGAAAATTTATCATGCTTTGCCGCAATGATAGAAGCCGTGACGAGCGAGCTTGTCCATTCCCTAGTATCTTTGACTTTTTGAAGAGGAGGTCTAGCCGAAGACTCTAAAGAAAGGCGCTTCCGGGAGGCCACCCGTTATATTTTCCGATTTTCTTTGATTTATTTTTCGTGTTTTTAGTTTGATTTTATGCTTGGTGTTGTTTCTTTTATTTTTCAGAAATTTTGCTAAGGAAGGAATTGGGGATAAAAGTGCAAGGAAAGGAGTTGGAGGAGTAAAGATGAAGAAAAGAAGACTTAGAGGTCTACATTGCAATTTTCAAAAATACCAAGGGACCCAATTGTAGTGAGGGAACGAATTTTGGGAACTCAATTGCATAAAAGCCAAACATTTGGAGCCAATTAATGTGAAGAAAAATATGGGGCCGAATTGAAAAGAAGGAGGGACCGAATCTTTTAACTGTACAGTTGGGAGGACCTGATTGCAAAATTCCCTTGTATAAAAGGGGAGAAAATCTCAAACCCTACCATTTTCTACTATTCAAATCTCCCTCCTAAGAAACCGCCGCCCACTACTTCCCTCTATTCTAAAACCGTTTCCTCCTCCACAAGTCCTCCTCCCTGCACAGTCGAGAGACAGTAGCCATACCTCCGAGAAAGAAGAAATCCGTCTTATCCGCTGCTGCTCGCTGGTTCCAAGCCGCATACTCGATCCTGAAACACAGCCGCCGAGAGATGCGGCCGCTACTCACCAAAGAAGCCGCACCACCGCCGGAGCTTCCCCTCATTGTGTATGAACCACCACCTCCGCCGGAGTTTACCTATGTGGAACCAAATCCACCACAAATGGCAGAAGAAGCCGGAAGTCACTATGCCACGGAGTCTACATCTCCGTCGAAACCGCCACGCCGACGGTTACGAAGATACACCGGCGCTGCTACCTCGCAGAAACCGCCACGTGAACCAACTCCTGATCCTACTCCCGAACCGACGCCTCAACCGCCGGAGCCGACGCCTCAGCCGACGCCCGATCCCACGCCTCCACCATCTCCACCGCGTCGTTCGAGAGCCCGAAAACCAAAGGCAAGTCGCGCGGATGGTGCTTCTTCGTCAAATCCGCCGCCCAAATCTCCGCAAACTCTATATGAGTGGTTGCCCTTCCTTGAGTTTCAACATCCACCACCACCACTCAATTACTATGAAGGAATTAATTGGACCGAAAGCTTGCGAGAGGAGTTGCCGAGCCAAGAGGAAGAAGACTTGGACTACAAGTCCGATGATCACGATGGCAACTTTGAAGACGATTTCAACATGAATTATTTGTCTCTTGCCGATTCCGAATCCTCTTCAGCCCTTCCACGAGAGGCGGAGTATGGAAACCGAGTTGTTATCCGTATTGACTCACCGGCAGCCGTCCATGCACTCTCTCTATTTGAGATCGAGTACATGAATTTGCGTCTCCTAGAGCGCGAGGGCAAAGATTTCCGAAGTGGCCGACTCCTTGACCGTACGTTCCTTCGCACGGCAGGTATCATCGCACCTTTCTTTCAATATTTTCGAAATATTGGTTGGACATGGTTGCTTGAGTCGCATCATTATCCGTGCTATAAAGAGGTTGCAAGTGAGTTCTTTAATACTTTTCATTTTGAGGGTGATAAGGACTTGGTTACTCCGTGTATTGAATTTCGTTTGTTTGGTGGAACTTATCATATGAGTGTTGCCGAGTGGAATGCTAGATTAGGTAGTTGCACGTTTGATGATTATTACTTAGGTCATTTTGAGATGGGTTGTCATAGTATACCGAGCAAGGATCCAAGCTATATAGGTTCACGGGCCGCGTGGAGGTTTCTCGCCCCAAGCGACCCGGATGAGTTTGTTACCTCCGGTTCACATGTTAGTTTTATAGAGGATCCCGCCCTTCGCATGTGTCATCAATACTTAGCCCACAATTTGACTGGAAAGAGTACATCTTTTGAAAAGGTGAGTGCAAACGAGTTGTATTTTCTTTGGTGCATGGTTAATAGGAGACTCGTTAACTTAGGTTGGTGGATTGCGCATAACATGTTTATAATTGCTAGTCATACCGTGCGTCACATGACTCTATGCCATGTTCTTGCCACGTTCATTGAACGTAACTTTATCGTCCAAGATGCCGGTTATTTGACTAGGGTAGAACCACCAACTTTGTTTGATTGGTCTTTGTTGAGACACACTCGCCTTCCGTACCAACCGCCTAACCGGAGAGATCCAGCTTTTATCCACCGGGACCTCGTGTCTCGAGTGCCTTTACTGCTGCAGGACGGGATACAGGTGCGACGCTAAGGACGGATCTCGGATTCCCTTGGACGCAGAGTAGATCGCCTCCGCCCGCACGCTTATGAGCAGGCATCGCCTCGCCTTGCCCGTGGCGAGGCGACCCGTGACTTGTCTTCCCCCATTTTATTTTATTTTCGCTTTTTTGTCTTTTTTGTTTTGTGTTTTTGAGTCTATTTTTTTTTTGTGTTTTCTTGTTCTTACACTTGATAGGGATCAAGTGTAAGGAGGGGTGTTTCTTTTGTTTTTATTTGTCCTTAGTTTTCGTAGTTTCTTACACTTGGTAGGGACCAAGTGTAAGGAGGGTGTTTGTGTCTTTATTTTGTTATGCCTTCTCCCTTGTTTTGTCTTTTTCTCTCTTGCTCGAGGGCGAGCAAGGTTTAAGTGTATGGAGGGGGGGGTATTTTGTGTCGAAGCATGCCAAAATTTTTTGATTTTCGAAGTGCCGTTTTCTATGATCAAGCTTGTCTTATTCATGCTTTTATTTTCAATATGCTAGCTTGTAAACTTTGTGAAGAGTAGATCTAGGCACGTATGTGTATGTAACTTGGGATGACGAAAAATAAACCTTGTTGGATCGAAATTTATAACCACTCACTTAAATAAGATTTGAGCCTTAAAGTAGGACACTTCCTACTATTCTTTTGAGAGTGTTTATCCACAAAGTCGCAATATGTTTGAATCACTTGTGATAAATGATAGGAGGCACTAGGGATTCTTAAAGCCACACGGCCGCGACAAAATATTTCCTACCCGAAATTATCCCTTAGTGAACCAATTTGAGCCTTGACCGAATTTCTTTGATTTGAGTTAGTAAAATTTTAGCCAATGCCATTTTAAACTTTCTCTTGACCCGTGTCATTGCATGTTTTACGAACTCTTTTGTGCGAGATAGTTAAAATCTGAAGTGAATTACATACATCTTCTACCTGCCCAGTATAGACATGCTGCGAAAGAATCAGATGGGATAAAAGTCTAAGTATAAAAACTGCTCAATATAAGCAGAATTGAAAGTGTCCTGTTTGTACAATTGAAACAGTTTGTGCCCAGTTTACTGAAAGAGAGTTTATGCCACGAATGTTAAAAAAAAATCCTGAATAAGATACGTGGCATGAAAGAAAGAAAAAATGGGTACATAGTATTGATTTTGTAGCATGGATGTAAATTTTCTAAGTGGTGGGAGTTTTGCTGACTTGACTGCACAAGAGAGAGAGTTTTACATGCATAACACTTAATTTGAATCTTAATGGAGCTTAGTACCCCTAGGGCCCTTACCAACATCAAATTGTCTAAGTCCTAAGCCCCATTACAACCGAATGAGAAAGACCTCCTTGATATTGCTATTGTGATGATCTCTTATCGTGATTGCGTGGATTGTTTTCTTTGAGTGGCTTGAACCGGACCTAGATTAGTTGAGTGTAGAGTGAAACTTGAGGAGATCCGCATTGTTTAGATTTTGACCAAGTTGAAATATATGTGTTTAGTTTCGAAATTTGCATCGTTTGCTTGTTGGATGAGATTATGATTGCATGGTTTGATATTGCTTGGCTAGTGAATTGGTGCAGAGAATTTCGAGTTGCTTGGTATGGCTTCTTGTCTTTGTTTTGTGAGTCCGTTGTTATTTTCTTTTTCCGTTCGTGACGAGTCTTGTTTGTTCTTGTTCGAGTCTTGAGTCTTTTATTTTGAGTCTTGGGTCTTGGGGAAGACCAAAAATAATTAGGTACTTATCTTTTGCTCTTCTTATACTCGAGGGCGAGTATAGCTCAAGTGTAAGGAGATTTGATGAGTCAATTTCGTACCTAATTATTTCTGTCCGAAAAGGTCTCTTAACTGTGCAGGTGAGACGTATTTGTTGGCAGTTATGCAGAAAATGAGCTGATTTGGCACGACACCAGGAGATGATGTGGCAATGCAATTTACAGCTGGAATGGCGAGATTTTGAGTGGTTTTGGCCGAAGAAAGGAAGAAGGAAAGAAAAGGATCTAGAAAGGAAAGAGAGAGGAAGGAAAGAAGAAGATAAGGAAGGATTAGATATTTCCATATCTAACAAGATCCTTTCCTTATCTATCAAGAAACCCTAGATTTGATCTAGGTATTATAAAAGGAGGATTGGAGCACGAAATTCAGGGAGCCTTTACACACGTATACAGCGCCGTGCATACCTTTCCACCTCGGAGACTCATCCTTTCGATCCGATCAACTTACCACCGCCACCGAACTCGCCGAAGCCAAACACCGCCGCCGCCAAGAAGATCACAACCACCAGCCTTCCGATCAATTCATGCTATCAGTAGTTTTATGTTTAAGAAACAAACACTTCTATGCTTTCGTATTTTAGTTTTCGGTTTCGGATTCTAGCTAGTTTTATTATCGTTTTAATTTCGTTTCTAGTTTTATGTTCGTTTCGTAAGACCGATCGCTACGATACTTTTAATCTAGTTTTAAGTTGAGTTTTAATTCGGTTTACTTTTGGTTTAAGATTCCGTTATTATCTCTGTTTTCGCTTATAGTTCGTTATCTTTAGTTTAATTTCGTTTACGTGCATGCTAGGGTTAGAGTTACAAATGGTGCATGTTCGATTTGCAGGGTGTCTTATCTGCGGCAATAGACGAGATTATGAGTAGCTAAACTTTCAGTGGTCCGAGCAGATGTAAACGCACACGTGAACAAGATATGAGGCTTAGGTTCTAATAATTAATCAAAGGGTTTCGGGTTAATTCTCGGTTTATTTAATCCGACTAGTAATTTAGGATTGGCCACCTTAAGTTGCGTAGTTTGTAGCTAACTTAGTACTTCCATCGCTTTCTCGTGGAACAAGGCTAGGTAAGTAGCAAAGTTATTCATTAGAATAATTGGATTAAACCGGTAGGAGACTATTAGATGTCCATCATACGAGTAGGCTCCTATACTAGGCTCCCTTAGTTCGATAAAGTTGTTTAGCTATTAAATCTATTGATTGCCCAATAACGTAGGTTGTAGCTAAATTAGGGAAGTAGCCGTTTCGATGCCCAACATGGCGGTTACCGACTAAGTAAGTGGGAGTAAGGATTACGCAGCTTTAAGTTACTGTAGTCTATAACTAGTTGATCCATGAGATTAATTCATTTTATGTGCCAAGGATTGGAATTACGTGTGTGTGAATATTCTCATTGGACCCATCTCTTATCCGCCTAGTTAAAACAGCTTTATTTTCGGTTTCGCTTCGTAATTTGTTTCGCTTTAATAAGTTCTTAGTTTAGTTAAAAACCCAAAACTTGCGTGGTTGCTAACCAAACCCAAGATAAGTAGAAAAATGATATGTCTAGTCCTTCGTTCCCTGTGTTCGATACCCTGTAAACTATACTGATATAATTCTCTATTTTTGTAGGATTATTTGGTGCAATACAGCGATCACCAGGGCCTATCAGCTCAACATGCTCCACCTTAGGCCCAGTGGTGGTGTGCCTTCAAAAATGAAGGAAATGTTTGTAATTGGATCTTATATTTGTCATCATCTCCCCCTCCTCCACATCCTTGCAAAGATATTTCCCGCATCCGAAAAAAACACAAGCAGTAGGAGAGAAGGAGAGAAACATACAGATAAATTGATATTTACTTTAAATCAAGATTAAGTATATTGAGACAATTGTTTAATTTTTCTGCACTTAGACACTTAGTACCCATATCAACAGGATTCAAATCTGTATGAATCTTATCAAGCATAATAATCCCTTTATCAACTATATGTTAACATCTATACGTTTAGTACGATCATGAAACACAGGATTTTTACACAATTGAATGGCAGACTGACTGTCATAGAATAGTGTAACAGAGTTATTCAGACAATTGAGTTCAAACAGAAGGCCTTTCAGCCAAACAACTTCTTTCAATGCTTCAGCAGCAACAACATACTCAGCCTCTGTAGTAGATAATGCAACAATAGGTTGTAAGTGAGACTTTCAACTTATACAAGAACCACATAAAGTAAACACATATGATGTTGTAGACTTCCTATTATCTCTATCATTTGCATAGTTGGAATCAACATAACCAGTAGAGATGGCAATGGATCTTGGACCTGGTCCAGATCCGTGGATCCAGATCCATTTTTCTGGATCTGGATCTTAAAAAATTGAACCCATTGGATTTGGATCGGATCTGGACCCATTTTAGAAATTACGGATCTGGATCTGGACTTTACAATCTGAGATCCGGATCTGGTCCAGATCCGTCAATTTTTATGACTAAAATATTATTTTATTATCATATCTAAAATATTATATTTATATTACTCTACTTAAAATATCACATTACATTATTTGTTGAGCTTGGAATACTTTACTAGTAATCTAATAAATAGAAAAGAAGGAGGAGATTGAGTACCCACTGTCCACGAATTTGAAAGTTTTTTTAGAGAGAATATCGTAGTTTTATAGATGATTGTAATATTTTTATAATATCATGAGTATTTTGACTTTTTTTAATGATAGTAATGCTCTTATAGATTATCGTGTTATCGTAGCATTAAATAACTTAGTAAAATTTTAATTGATTTAATTTTTTTTAATTTTAATTAAAAAACTTATGGATTCGGGTCTAGATCCGAGACCCTATGGATCTAATGGATCTGGGTTTGGATCTGGATCTCATTTTTTGAGATCCAATGGATCTGGACCGAATTTGGATCAAAGTAAAAAATATCGGATCTGGATCTGGACCGAGGAGGATCCGGTCCAAAACCGGTCCATTGCCATCCCTAATAACCAGTCAGTTTTGTTCCTTTAGAACATTTTGAAAACTTTAACCCTACTGATTTTGTAAATTTCAGATACCTAAACAGGCACTTTACAGCATTCCGATGAGGCATACCAGGATTTGACATATATCTGCTCAAATAACTCACAAAGATAGGAAATATGTGGTCCGGTACTCACCATGAGATACATACCGGACCCTATAGCAAGAGAGCATAAGGAACCTTTTGCATATCAGAGATTTCAGGATCAGTTTTGGGAGACTGATCCTTACTTAACACCACATGTGAAGCAAGAGGCACATTGACAGGTTTTGCAGCAGACATAGCAAATTTACTCAAAATTTTATCCACATAAGAAATCTGGTTCAGAATAAGAGTGCCAAGTTTTCTATCTCTAGTAATACTCATCCCTAGTATCTTTTTGGCATCTCCCAAGTCTTTCATTTTAAAATTATCACTTAGGCATTTCTGAACATGTTTGACTGATTTCACACAAGGACTAGCAATCAGCATATCATCCACATATATCAATAAGTAGACAGGAACATATGCAGATTTAGTATAATAGAGGTAGTGATCAAATGAACTCTTTGTAAAATTCAGATAAAGCATACATTGATCAAATTTCTTGTTCCACTGCCTAGGGGATTGCTTTAAACCATATAAAGCCTTTTTCAGCAAACACACATATTAGGTTTAGAAGGATCTATAAAGCCTTCAGGTTGTTTCATATAAATCTGTTTATCTAAATCACCATGAAGAAATGCAGTTGTTACATCCATTTGTTTCGGTTCCCAGTTAAAATGAGCAACTAAAGACAACATAATGCGCACAATAGTCAATTTAACAACAGGAGCAAAGATTTCTGAGTAATCTACCCCCTCTTTTTGAGTAAACCCCTTAGCAACTAACCTAGCTTTGTATCTAAGAGACTTAGGTTCATGCTTAAGTTTGAAAAGCCACTTACAATCCACCAGAGAACATGAATCAGGCTTAGGAACAAGGGCCCAAGTATTATTCACATGCAAAGAATTCATTTCAGATTGCATAGCATTTATCCATTTATCAGATGAGGCAGAATGTATTGCATCAGAATAGCAAGTTGGTTCATTATCCAAAGACTCACACACACTTAGAGCATACATCAGATAATCATCATACTTAGAAGGAGCATGCATATTTCTTCTAGGTCTATCTCTGGACAACATGTAATCAGAGGGTACAACATCAGGAACAGTTTCAGAATTAGCATGCAATTCAGAGTCAGGCAAAGAATCAGAATCATCAGATAATGGTTCAGAGGTACCACTAGACTCAGTAGGATCTGGAATAGGTTCAATTTCAGAATCAGAGATGATAGGTTCTGATGAGAATGGTTGAGACTCCACCTTAGAAGGAGTATTAGTATTTTCAGAGGGAGAAACAGAAACAAGTAGACAAGGAAATTCAGTTTCATTGAAAACCACATCCCTACTGATTATAACTTTAAAACCAGGTTGAGACCTATCCCAGAGTCTATATCCCTTCACCCCTTCTGGATAACCAAGAAAAACACACTTCTTAGACCTAGGGTCTAACTTATCACCCTTATGATGTACAAAAGCAGCACAACCAGATACTCTAAGGTGAGATAATCCAAAGGTTTTCTTGTAAACACAGATTCAGGGCACTGACCCTTAAGAGAACTAGAGGGAAGCCTATTAATCAAATAAGTAGCAGTTAAAGCAGCAATACCTCAAAAGTTCTTAGATAGTCCAGAGCTCTCTAGCATGCATCTAACCTTATCTAACAAGGTTTTATTCATTCTTTCCACTACCCCATTTTGTTGAGGGTTATAAGGAACAGTTTTGTGCCTTCTAATCCCTGACTTAACACACAAATTATCAAATGGGAAATTGCAAAATTCAATACCATTATCAGTTCTAAGTACCTTAATTCTCTTACCAATCTGATTTTCAATTTAACTTTTCAGTCAGAGAACATTTGAAAAACTTCAGACTTATGTTTTAATAGAAACAACTATGTTTTCCTAGAGTAATCATCCATAATAGACAGGTAATATCTACAGCCACTATGAGTGGAGTACTATAAGTGCCCCAAACATCAGCATGTATGTATTCAAGAATATCAGAAGACACAAATTTATCAAATGAGACAATGACAGGAAAAGAGACTTTATGTTGTTTACCTAGCACACATGAGTCACAGAAAGGTAAATTAGACAGTTTATCTTTTCCAAATACTCCTGTTCTTCTTAAAATAGTCATATTCTTGGAACTAGCATGTCCTACTCTTTTATGCTATAGAACAGTTTTGTCAGAAAAGGAAGCATGCACATTTGATTCAGAAGTAACAGGGCGAGCAGTAAAGGGATACAAATTATTGGTTCTCTTAGATTTAAACACTACTAGAGACCCATTTTTAACCTTCATCCACCCACTCCCACCAAAACCATCATTTTCTAGAGCTGTAAAAGACAGAAGATTACATGCTACTTCAGGTACATACCTAACATCTTTCATAGTGTATTCAAAACCAGACTGGAATTTCGAACATATATTACCAATTCCAAGCACATAGCATTTATGTTTGTTTGCAACAATAACATAACCAAAATTTCCAGTTTTCAATTTTGAAAAACACTCTTTAAAAGGTGAAACATGATATGCACTGTCAGAATTCATGAAGGGAAGCTTGGTTCAGTAACCATAAAATACTTGTCTAGAATATTCGTTTTAGAATCATCACCTAAAATAGCATTGGAAACACTTTTCTCGCTCAAAGATTCTGTTTTCCTTTTCTAGGAGAAGGACGGATCTTTCATGTAATGTCCATATTCCCCACAATTAAAGTACTTCCTACCTCGAGTTTTGGACTTAGACCTAAACCTTGGGTTCCGTTTCTCCCCCCTCCCCCCCCTATTAGAACCGTAAGAAGAATTTGTTCTTTCACTAGTTCTACCTCTCACTTGATAAGATGAACTATGTTCGAGGGCTCTAACCTCTCTATTGAATTTTAAATCCATTTCCTTACTCTTAAGAGCACTAATTACAGTCTCAAGATCTATTTTATTCCTTCCATACTTATCCATACTTAATGGCAGATTGAACATCATTATAAGACTCTGGAATGGCATTTAACAAAGCAATAGGAGCATAGTTATCAATACTAGTATCACCTGTTTGTTTAATTAACTGTAACAGTTTATTAAACTCATCTAAGTTCTTATCTATATCCTTAGACATATCTAGCTTGAATTTAAAAAAACTCTGCAACAAATACATCTTAGAGGGGAGGGAGGTATCAGTATACAGATCATTCAATCTATCCCACGTTTCTTTAGCAAAAGAAAGATGTTCTACTTTCCTAAGCACATAATCAGATAAGTTCAGAGTAATAGCATACAAGGCAAGATCGTTCATTTCAGTTTTCTTCTTTTCAGATAAGTCAGCTTCATAAGTATGAGTAATAGTAGCAGACACACGTTTTTCAATCAATATTGCAGTCATTCTCTTTTTCCACAGATTAAAATCAGATTTTTCATTAAAAGTGGCAATTCCACTGGAGGAGACCAAAGTCATTGATAACAGAAAAAGATATTAACCCTTTTTGGTTGATATCTAACAGTATAAACTTGCTAAGGGATTTCCCAGATCACAATCGCAGGATCAAGTCCTGGGCGCAGGGGGTCACCTTAGCTACTGTCTGAGATATTAAAGAAAGGAGAGTAACCGTATATTACGGTTAAAAATCTGATCTTTACAGATCAGAGACACAACAAATAAATTCAAAAAATTACAGTTCAGAAGAGCAGCGAAAGCATACAGATTTACAGATCCACATAATAGGAACACACGTTTGGCAAGAGCAAGCAGATAGACAACACAAAGCCCTAACTGCACCAGTCGGCAGATCTATCAGCAAGCAAATCCCAAGCCTAACTGCACCAGCCGGCGATATAAAAAATTTGAAAAACAAGATGTCTAGTCGCTTTACCAGAGCGAGGTTCGGAGACTTAAACCTCGTTTTTACCTGATTGGGCGACAACTTTAGATCTAGGGTTACGGTTCAACAACCGCTCGTTCGCGATCTAAGTTGTCTAAGGCGGAGGTGGTCAGGCGGTGATGAAACCCGCTCTGATACCACTGATCAGATCGTTTACAAGAGTTTATGGAGGCTCAGACCACCAATACAACACCACAATAAGCACAACACCAACACACCCTAACTTCTATTACAGAATCACTCTCACAGATTCTCACAAAACAAGATCTCACAGAGAGAACAAGAACGAAGAGAGAACAGAGAGATAGAGAGAGAGCAGTTGCGCAGCCTTCGATTCTCATCCTTCAGCATTATATAGCTAGGGTAAGAAACGGATAGCGGGCTTTCAGTAGTAACGAACGCGGTCGTTACGGACTCAACATTATGAGCTGGGTCGCACTCATAATGGGTTGGTAATGAAGCTGGGTTGGGCACGAGGTGCTTATGGGCTGGGCCTATCAGCTCAACAGTTCCATACTACTTTTACTTGACTTGTCTCATTTTCTATAGAGGAAAATAATTACTAGTACTATGCAAACTCACATTTTTTTTATGGGACTCACTCGTTTATACACAACCAACCATTTATCACAATCTCCATGCCGAAAATAAATGAGACAAGCCAAATGGGACGGAGAGAATAATAAATTAGTTTTTTTTATAATTGAAGAATTTTGAATGGTGCACCGATCAACCATATTTTCATCAGCTCAGCGGATCGATATTTGGATGCCTACATGATATAGAAGATTCACTTCCCATTATTCATCTGCAAATCAACGTAACTTAATTTATTGTTGGAGTCATCTTAAGTATTTCGAAGAATCAACAAATTCAATCTTTATTCTCTTTATTTTTAATCTATTTATCATTAAAAAATCTACAATTTCAAAATAAAAAGAGAGAAAATCTAAATTCAAGGGCAAAATTTAAAAACAAAAAATTAAACGTAAAAACCGAGTTCACCATGATTTAATGTCCCCACTCACTCTTCATATCCGTCAATGCAAATAACTTAAAATAAAATAAATTGATTAGATTAATCATGTATTATAATACAGTCTTTTTCCCGGTCACTTTCAGTCTCTCTCATAAGAGCCCAAGAAACACAGTCCACGCTGTCATCATCCGTACCTGTCTCTTCTTTGATCTGTCCATTCCAATTCCGGTAGCCGGTGACGCCCCCACTCGGACCACCAGCTCTGGGACGTGCCTCACCAGCTCTGGCACGTGCCGTCCAACCACAAATCCTACTAACTATTTCCCTTTTGATTCTCCCATACAAATATATCCTCATGTGTGTGGTGCAGTGTGTGTGGTGCAACAAATTAAAGTTAGAGAGAGAAACCGCACAATACAATTAGAGAGAGAGAAGCCAAAACACATTTCTTGAAGGGCATGTTTTCTTTGTGATCTCTCTCTCTAAAAGTTTGGCCTTTCTTCAACAGTCTTCTTTTTCTTCCATCATTTTCTTGACCCAACACACAATTATCTCGTACATGTATTATTCTTTCGCATAGTCTTATCACTAAAATATGAGGATCAGAAAGCGTTTGGCGCTGTGCTCCGTCCCTACGCCGCCGCCTCTATCAGATCTCCACCTCCGTCGGTCAGACGCGCCGTCGCCGGATCAAAACTGCACATGGGCCTTCTCCAAAACTGAAGAAAAAATTAGGGAAAAGGTAAAAATCAAATCTTTAAGAAAACCCATAATTTTTTTCATTGTGACACAAACTGCACTTGCTGCAAATCCCATTTTTTTAATTGAAATTTCTTGTTTTATTTGATTGTTCTTTGCAGGAGTTTGGAGATGATCATGAGATTACTAAAAAGGATATCAGGTAAAGTAAAAGATTTACTAATTTGTATTGGTGTTCTCTTGTTAACAATTACCGAATGGAGGGATTTGAGTTCTTGCAGCAAAGCGTTAGAGAGAGAGAGAGAGAGAGAGAGAGAGAGATGACAGAACTGATGATCATCATCTTTCTTGATTTTAATTCTCTTACTGCATACTCTAAAGTGGTAAAGATTGCATTTTTATGTGGTGTTTTTACACCAACTTTGACTACCTTCCATAATCATATATCCATCTAATCTTCAAAAAAACCTAATCCCATTTCTATTTTCTTGACTATTTCATCTCTTCGTTGGAGAAAAAACAATTCATACCACCATGTGGTGCATGTTAGCATGGGACAATGTTCTGGTCCCCAGCTTATATATATTCTCCCGTGCATAAATAATTTTCCATCCTACTTGCATAATTATATTAATTATTTCTTCATCATTAATCCAGCTTTTTTCTCTTTCCAGCAAAACTGTTAACATCTGTGATGCGTCATCTTCTTTTCTTCAAGGTTAGCTTTAATTCTCATATATATATATATATATGGATTCTTGATGATGTGATTATCTAATCTAATCAAACCTTCTTGTGTAGATAACTGTTGTGGAGATGATTACAAGCTTGTTCCTTTGAAGAAGAGAAAAGGGATTTTCGAAAGGAAAAATCATGAAATGGCGAGTGTGAAAATGAAGTCGAAGACGAACAAGAAATGTGGCGAAAATTGCGTGGCTAGTTCTTCTTCCGGCGGCCGTGGAAAGAAGAGCAAGAGGGGTAGTGTGATCATGGAGGGGTCTAGGTGCAGCCGCGTTAATGGACGGGGCTGGCGGTGTTGCCAGCCGACGCTCATCGGGTACTCCCTCTGCGAGCATCACTTGGGCAAAGGGAGGCTCCGGAGCGTGGTGAAGAAAAAGAAGGAAGACTCGCAGCCGCTATTTATGGTTACCAAGAAGAGGAGTAAGGTTGGTGTGGTGAAAGCTAGATCAATGAGCAGTTTGCTTAGCCAGATTTGATTAGTCGAATTAGGGGCGGACTCAGAATTTATTTTTAAATTAAGAAATTTTAATTTTGAGACGGCAAATACGTAATTTCAAAGTGGGCGAAATAATAAATTTTGAAAAATCATAGATAACCAAGATTTATATGCATTTGTGTTACATTTTCTTTTTTATGATTAAAAAAATCTACAATCACTACCCAATATCGCATATGAACTCGTTCATGTATACTACTACTATATACTCCATTCCTCCTGTTATTACTGTCATCTTTCTAAAACAGCAAAAAATATTCTTAAACAAAAAATGAAGTGGGCCCTTCTTACTTAATACTCATCCTCATATTATCATACTCTCTCTCAAAAAAATCTATCTCCCACACGATTTTCGTTCCACTCTGTACTCAGAAATTTATAATTTTTAACATTTTGGAGACTTAAGATTATTTCTTAAAATACAATATGAAAAAAAATAAAAACAAAAATCGATTGCATCATCTATGCCCTGCAAAAATTTGGATAAATTATCATTTTTTCCACCAACCACTTCTCGAAAATTGTGTTCATTTCTTAATACTCCCTCCTTCCCTAATATATATGTCTACTTTCCTTTTTCGTATGTCCCAAATTTATATGCCTATTAGAATTTTTTGTATCTAACTAATTCTTTCACCAACTTCAATAGATCTAATTAATAATGATAACATAGAAAAAGACTATTTTATCCAACTTTTATAATAGTAAACACAATTATGACATTAACTTTTTAGTAATTTACTTTAACTTACTCAAATTCCAATACCAACATTTATCTAACTTTCGTATTATTAAATTTTTTCTTAATCTATGTGAAAAAGCAAATGGGCATATAAAATAGGGACGGAGGGAGTATAATTAAAATTCATAAAATACACACTTAAATAAAGTTTTTTAATCTTTGTGACGAAACTAAAGGAGACAGTAATAACGGGAGTATATATTTTTGAATATATTATTAAATGCACGTTTAATGAAGTGATTTTGAGTAGGGCAGAAGAGAAGCAAACAAAAGAGATGTTGGGTAAAGGTCAGATTATTGTCAGTGGAACATTTTGTTAATCCATTTCTAGACGCCAAAGAATCTATTCACCACCTTTTAAATATTCTCCTATCTTGGGCCTGGACCCATTCCAAATAGCTCATTAACAGCTTAAGCCCATTACTTAAGCCCAAACCACTAGGCCCATAATTTTTTCTCTGTACACTGTCAGAAAGGTGTGCACGTAGAGGCCCATTTCGATTTTTCTGCTGATGTGGCAGTCAAATTTTACTCATTGTACATGTACCTCCGATAAGCACAAAGACTTGTGTGTCACACAATATACTCCCTTGTATGTCACACTTTATAAGGTGTTGACATGTGGTATGTGTGGCCTTCCATAATTTATTTTGATTTGATTATTTAATTAAAATGTATTCCACAAGTCAAATGATTTATGGAGGTGACAAATAGTGGAGTATAATTGTGTGATACAAAAGTCTATCCGCTCCGATAATGATTCCAACTTTCTTCGTCACTACAACCTCATAAAATCAAAATAGGAAAATTCTAATTAAATCACAAATTAGCATTACTTAGTGGCTTAACCCCTAATAAAAGAAATCGCTTCTATAGTACTAATAATTATGTTTATTTAGGCTAAAATAAGTTAAGAGATTTATTAAGCCTCTAAAATTTGTGGCTCAGCCAACAGCGGCGGCAGCCAAAATCAGTCCTAATAGGAATCAAACTAATTATAATTAAATACAAGCTTAATTAATGCAATTTGTTGAATTTTTAGCTCTATAAATGTAGAACCAATACGGTGATTACTATTTGATCAATAATGATGGGTAGGGTTTTAGACTTTTGGTTGTATTTCTTTTTCTAGGGTTAACAAAGTTATGTCATGATTGGCCAAGATTTAATGCCATAATGCCCGCATAATTCAGTAATTAACAAGACACTTAATAATAATTTTGTGGGCTCTTAATTACAACTAGTCAAACTGTGCGGCGCGGGTTGTATTTGTTATTTTGACGTGATTAATTTAAACATTGTAGTCTACAAATAACATAATGGTCAAATTTAATTATTATAAAGTTGAAATTCGCTTTATTTTTTCTTGGATTTTTGGAATTGCTTGTCTTCACATTCTAGTGGCTCATGATTATGATGACTTTGGAGATTACAACAATGATGGCAATTAACTAAGTGGTGTAAATCATGATTGTTAACATTATAAAAATAATAAAAAAATAATAAAAAAAACCATTCGCATTAAAAATAGGGTGCGGATCCAAATATAGAATTAGGTGTGAAATCAGAAATTTTAAGAGGACAATAAAGACAAAATTGAAAAAATAATAATATGTAGATTTATGATCTTCACACATCTCCTAAATCCGTCACGATTAAGATATGAAAAGCCAACAAAATGGAGGAGGTGGATGGGGTGGGGGGGTGGGGGGTGGGGGATGATAATTGAATATAGAGCACACGAGCTAAGGCGTATATGCTAAGAGAAGAAGTTGGTCAAAAAGAAATTCATCATTGCCAAGGAAAAAAATTATTTCCCTTTTATTAGATTTCAATTATGAAAGAAAAGTAGGGCTGGTATTTCATTATCCGTACACAATATATCAATCTTACCCACTAGTATTTGAGCAGGGCTTTCTTTTATATTTATTAATCTTTCTTTTAGAAAAACCCAATATATTTATTAACATATCATCATGTCAGAATATATATGAAGTCAAATAAATTAATATATTATATCACGGTTATTAAATCAATCCTAACATCAATCGAATATTAGATCAATACTAGATCAATTAATGCAAAATGAAAATTTTAACTAAGCTACCCGTTTCAGTAAATAAATAAATTAATATATATTATAAAGGATCTTATCACTCGTCGTTGTTTTAGGTCAAAGAACTCGATCTTAATTTTATTGGTAACATAATAATCATGTAAAAACGTGATTAGGAGAAATGCCCTTGTCTTAAGGTAAAATTCTAAAAATATTAGTAGTAAGGTTAATCATGATTAAATCATTCAATGAGATTCGAATCTATAATTTTCGATCATAAAATAAACGTATGTTTTTCCAACGGGACAGTTTGTATACATTAATTATCTACTAACTCGATTTAATATCTTTAAACGCAACATCTCCTCTCAATAACACATGCAATTGCAATTCATAATTATGTCTTATATATAATTATGTATGCATTATGACATTAATTCGAAATAAACACGAAACACAATGTAATATTTGCGGGGTTGTTGTCTGTTTCTTTGGCAACATGTAACAGCATCCCAGGTTGATTAAAAAGGTTGAAAGACATGCATGTGAATATGTGATGATGGTAATGATGATTGTAATGGGTAATGATTACTATATAGTTGTGATACCCATAATAATTGAAATTAAAAAGCATGACAAATAATTAATCATTTTGTCCCACAACGGAACAAAGGATACTTCTACTCAATGAGAAGCTGTCTTTTCTGTAATTATAGACTTTTATTTTTCTTGTATTAAAGTAGGATTTCTCAATTGGTGAGTGATGATTAAAAACTACAAGTGACTAATATTTAGCACTCTCTCTAATTAATTATTTACATTTCTTGCTACAATTATCTTGGTGGGTTAGTGTGCATGATTATTATTTTAAATCGATAATGGCTGGAGATTTACACTGTCAGAAAAAACTTTGAAAATTAGAAAATGAACATTTGGCTAGTAAATGGTGAAGATAACAATTTTATTTTAATTGACTAGTATGTCGTCAGGGACGGTTCTACAGTGAAGCAGGTGAAGCCATCGCTTTAGGCCCCAACCGAGAGCAAGGCCAACATTTTCAAATTAGTCCCCTTTGATTTGGATACTGAGATTAAGAAATTTTATTTAAGTGTGTATTTTATTAGTTAATTGTATTAAGAAATGGACACAACTTTTGCAGGACACAACTTCATTCAAATTTTTGCAAAGCATAGTTGAGACAATCAATTTCTTTTTCTGTTTTCTATTTCCATATTGTATTTAAAGTTTTCAAAAAGTTAAATATCATAAATTTTTGAGTTCGAAGTGGAACGAAAAACATGTGAGAGATAGATTTTTGGAGAGAGATAGAGTATGATAATGTGAGGATGAGTAGTAAGTAGGAGGGGCCCACATCATTTTTTGTTTAAGATTTTTTTTGCTATTAGGAAAGAGATATTAATAGCGGAACAATCCGATTAAGAAAGTAAGACAAGAATAACGGACAGGGGAGTATATATTAGTTGTTTGTATATAAAAGAAAATAAAAAAGACTTAGCCTAGGGGTAAAGTACTCCACTTTCATAAGAGAGGTCTTTTATTTGAATCTTATTACTTCTATCGATACGTAATGTAGATATCAAGAGTCGAATCCGGATAATTTAAAAATATTTACTATATTATATTTATAACTAAATTATATTTTAGTATTTTGTTTTGGGTCCTCGAAAGCTTAAGGCGCTCTGTATGTCGTATTTAGTGGGTTTTTGGAGTAGATGAAGCTTATTGATAAGTGCAGAAAGCGGCTGAAAGCTGCTGATTTGAGAATTTATAGGTGTTTGGAAATAAGTGTTGAAAGCTGCTGAAAGTAAGAAAAATAGTGTTTGGAAATAATGTTGATAGCGGTTGCTTATTTTAATTTTTTAAATAAAATATCTATATTACCCCAAATGTTATTAAACAATTATAACTTATAATAAATAAATAAATAAAATTGAGAAGTTACTTTTTTTGCATTATAATTTCGATTTCAGTATTATCCCTAATGTTATTACATAATTATAATTTATTAGAAATATATAAAATTGATAAATTATTGATATTTTATATTTATTTTTTTCTTTATAATTGTCATCTCAATATTATAAAATATAAAATTAATTAATATATTAAATAACATATTTAAATGAAATATTTAATTATTATTTATATTATAATTTAATTTATATTAATATATAATAATTTATATTAATTGTGGAATTTTAATTAACCTGTATGGAAAAAGTTTTTTTGGAATAAAATAAATTTTAAAGATAAATTTATTTAATAAATTCCATAAGCTGTAAGCTGGAGTGATATAGCTTAAGCAGCTTCTCTAAAATATGGAAAGAAACAGAAAAGCTCTAACTGAAAGCTCGTTTCCCAAACACTAAGGTGGTGTTTGCAGTAGCTGAAGCTTATCGATAAGTGCTGAAAGTTGTTGGAAGCTGCTGAAAGTGGCTGAAAGCAGCTGAAAGCTGTTGATTTTGATAATTTGTAAGTGTTTGCAAAAAGTGTTGAGCGTCAAAAATTATAATACAATTGTTATTATACAATTATAATTGAGTAATCTTTATTACCCCTAGTGTTATTATATAATTATAATTATAATAAATAAATAAAATTGAGTAATTATTTTTTGTATATTATAAATTCAATCTTAGTGTACAAAGTATTAAATTAATCTATATTTTATTTAAATAAAAATGAAATAAAATTATTGTTTTTCATGCAATGTTAATAAAATGGAGTATTATGGTTAGTATTATTTAATATTATTTTTAATTTAATCAATCAATTTAAGAAACATGATTAAATGAAAAAATGAAATTACAAGAATTGGAAATTAAAAGGAAGAAATCAGCTTTCATCTAGTTTCATCTGCCCTTCCCAAGCTTTTGTAAATCAGCTGAAATTATCAAAATCGACTTTCGGCTAGTGTAAGAAATTGTTAATCCAAACACCCAGCACAAAAATCTATGCTGCTTTCAACTATCTCTTTGAGTAAAGAAGCTATTGCAAACACCCATTAAAAATATAGCTGAAAGTGGTGATCGCTATTTACACCAAATAATCCTGCAAAATTGCTAGAACTAAAATTAGTATAGCAACAGGTATCGAACACAGGGAACAGAGTATTTTAGAACTAAAATTCCTATTAATCAAAGTTTGGTTAGCGACGACGCAAGTTTTGGAAATTTCTTAACCTAAAACAAAAGAAGGTAAATAGTGGGAATTAAACACGAAGTAAACTTATGCAAATAAAACGGGTCCAGCAAGATGATTCACACATACACACATAATCGATCACTGACACTATTAATTAATTAATCCACTTAAGTCAATTAGTTGTAGGACACCGTAATTAAACTGACATATCTCATATTCCCCCTTAATTATTCGGTAATCGTCATGGTGGGCATTGAAACGACTACTTCTCTAAATTAGATGCAACCTACGTTGGTGGGCAATCAATAGATTTAACACCTAATCAGCTTTAAGAACTAAGGGAACCCAATTTAGGAGCCTACTCGTATGGTGGGCATCTAATAGTCTCCTACCAAATTAATCCAATTGTCCTAAGAACAATTTGCTACTTATTTAGCCTAATCCCACGAGAAACGATTGAAGTACTAAATTAGCTATGAATTAAACTAACCTAGGGTGATCAAGCCTAAATTAATTAATCCAATTAATTAACATAGATTAATTCAGAACCTAAGTGATTATTTTTAAGCCCTAATCTCACGAAAATATGGTGGTGCGTGTTTCACATCTCGCCGGCCCTAAAAAAGACTTAGCTACGCATATCGGCCGGACCGGGCGGATAGACCGGTTTGTCTTGGACGTAACACAAAGCATGCTGAAAATTCAAGAAATAAATATGCACGAAAATCTAGACTAATACGAAATCAACTAAACACGAATTGAAACAAAATTAAACCTAAAGAATTAGAATATACCAAATTAAGTCTTCAAATCATCCAACAGGAAATAAATACGGAAGCATCCAAATTCAGAAACGGAAACGGAAGCAGGAACATGTTGTTTTCTCCAAATCTAAACTACGATCAACGGAATAAATTCTGAAATAACAAGTCTGAAATTCTGATTTAAAACCCTCTGTCTCGATCTCCCTCGGCTCTCGGCTAACTCTCTCGGCTCTCGGCAATTGGCAATCTCTCTCCCTTCGGCTTCGGTTTAGATGGATGGTGTCGAATGATGATGATGAATTGGCGTGAATGGAGATAAGATGTTTCGGTGTGTTGGGCGTGCGTGTGTATGCGGATAGATCAAGTGCGGCGCCTCCAATCTCTCATATATATATATATATATATATATATATATATATATATTTATGTTTATCTCCTCTTTGTAGAATTAGGTCTTCTAAGTATGGAAAAATATAATATAAAGTATATTATATCAAATTCTTTCCATACTTAATTTTCCTCTTAATTTCTTCCGGATTAAGCCTATATTGCCTTTAATTTGCATCCGTCACATCAACGCCTTGTCACCGCTACATCATCATAAGAAACTGCAAAACAAACACCAAAACGCAATCCAACGGCCAAAGTATCGCCAAAATAAACGGAATATGGATAGTACGAATTAAGACCTATCAGAAAGCTATAAGCTGCTTAGCATAAGCTGTTTCAAACACCATCTTAGTATTATTTTCAATTAGGTAATTATATGTGACAATCGTAAATAAATATCCCAAGAGGAAAAATTGGAAAAACATTGATGAGAGAAAGGACTGATGAGTAATAGAAAAGGACAAGACGATGGAGGATAAACGACCTTTCAATCACTTGCCAAATATTGTACGAAAATATTTGATGCTGTATCTCCTTATTTCTAACTAGATCCTCTTCTGTGTGACCAGACGTATTCAAAAATTCGATTTTTCGAGGATGACCATTGATGCTCTGCCTAGTATCAAAGAAACCAATAAAATCGTATTTATAACAAGGTTAGTAAAAGTTTCAATATATTGTATGATATGAAAATTAATTTATTTTACATGATAAATTGAGTCACATTCCCCTTAAAAGGTCTTGTAAGGGAAAAATATATTCAACCTTATATAGAAGAGATGAGATCTTCACCAAGTCGATATGAGACATAATAATGGGCTCTAACACGTCCCCTCACGTGTAGGCCGGTATGAACATCAGACTACTACACGTGAAAACAAATGGTTCATAAGGACCGGTCCAACATAGGGACCTAACAAATCAATATCACTTAACCTGGCTTGATACCATGATAAATTAAGCCACATTCCCCTTAAAAAGCCTTGTAAGGGAAGGGATATCCAACCTTATATAGAAGAGACAAAATTTTAATTTACCAAGTTGATAAAAGACATAATAATGGGTTCTAACAATATTCAATCTTATATAGAGGAGACATGATCTTTCACCAAGTCGATATGAGACATAATAATGAACTCTAACAATATCCAACCTTATATACAAGAGATAGGATCTTTCTTCAAGTCGATATGATGGGCTCTAATATTAATATATAAAATGGTAATCATTAACAAAAGTTTAATAGTACTATTAGTGGCTTAATTTAATATATTTTGAAATTAATAATTTAACCATCAAATGACAAAATAAGTGGAGAGAATGATTAGTGGCGCGGAAATTGTCCGCTTAGTTCGGTGGAGATTTTAAATCTCAACACGAGTTGATGCGGATATTTCTCAATTAACAAAATCATTAAATTTTAGGGGCATTTTGATAATATTTCGAATACCAAACCCATATAAGGTAATTTTCCGTTCTTTTGAAATATGTCAGTTTCTTTTTCAACTTAATTTTTAAGAAAAATAATTGATGTGTGTAGAATAATATAAAGTTGTGGGTTCTTCAAAATAAGTGTTTTTAATAATTTATCAAAAAATGAAATTGAACAACTTTAATGGGACAATTCGAAAATATATACTAGACTATTTCAATTGTACGGAGTAATATAATTACATTAGTAATATCACTATCAAAATTTTGCGATGATATTATAAAGGTTGTACTTTTTCAAACTTATTGGATTCCATCTAAAGAAATCCTTGGAGAGTCATTGTTATATATTACAAATAAGGATTATTAATGAAATAAGGCACGAAATATAGCCGATTTGCATATTTAACACGAACTTTTAACTGTGCCGAATTAATGCATAAACTTTCATTTTTTTGCAATTTAAGACATGGTCGGATTCCCAATTTTTTTCGACCGCCGGAGTGCTGAGTTGGACGTCTACGTGTACTATATGAAACCACGTCATTTTGTACCTCAAAAAAATTGGCAGATTAAAGCATAAACTTTGTAAAATTTTCAATTTAAGGCATATCACATTTAAATAATCACAATTTAAAGCATAAATTTTGCTTGTTTCGCTAGATTATTCCATAATAAACCTTCAATTATTTGAATTGAATTCCAAAAAAAATCTCAAAAAACCATTACGAGACAAATAAAGATGTGACCAAAATAGTACAAAAAACAAAAAGAACACAAGCATGTACTACCAGAGATTAAACATTAACCGATATAGTGCATAACATAGCAAAGTTAACAAACTATGACCAAAATAGCAAAACAACGTAGCTACCAAATCCTTCACAACCTTCTACCTAATAGAAATTATTTAAAAAGATACTTATCAAGCCCAATCAAATAAAGAGGAATATAAAATTCAAATAAAATAATTAGAGAAATTTATTTAACTCACAAATATTTACTGTACAAGTAATTCCATAAATCTTTTTTTAGCATAAACAAGCAAAGAAGATAAGATATGGAGTTATTGAAGAAGAAATCAATTAAAGAGGAACATAAAACCCAAAAAAGAATCGATTAAAGGACATAAATTCCAAAGAAGAACTCAAATTAAATTTTAAATAAATTCAAAATTTCTATTTATTTGGATTTTATGTTTCTCTTTATTTGATTGTACTGGATAAGTGTTTTTTTAGATAATTTCTATTGGGTAGAAGGTTGTGAAGGATTTGGTAGCTAAGTTGTTTTGCTATTTTGATCAAAGTTTATGCTTTAAATTTTGATTATTTAAATGAGATATGCATTAAATTGAAACTTTTACAAAGTTTATGCTTTAATCTGCCAATTTTTTTTAGATACAAAGTTTCATATAATACACGTAGACGTCCAACTCAGCACTCCGGCGGCCGGAAAAAATTGGGAATCCGACCATGTCTTAAATTGCAAAAAAAATGAAAGTTTATGCATTAATTCGGCACAGTTAAAAGTTCGTGTTAAATATGCAAATCGGCTATATTTTGTGTCTTATTTCACTAATAACCCTACAAATAATTAGGTCTTAAACTTATTGCTCCATTTTTTATCATCTTAAATTATTGGATTTTTAATCAGATACTTAATCTATATGTGTGACATTTAACATAATTTAAGGTCTAAAGACTGACCTTTTTTCCCTAATGGCGGCCTAATTTGTACTTTCAGATATGCAAATATTAATTAAAGTAAATAGTAAGAGCAATCAATCGTCAATTGACAAGTCATAGCAGTAAAAACTTTTATTTTATGGCCTATATGGAATATGGATAACATATTTTAAGTTTGCAAATTTATTAAACATAATAGATCATCAAAAAATCCAAATAAATAATTTAAAGAAATAGAACATGTAAAAACCAATGCCTTTTACGAATAAACACATGCATGAGTTGCATCTCTAGTCTTTACTCTTTAGTAGACATTATTTGAAAAAAATTAAAATAATATATTATCTTAGATTAGAGAAGGAAAAATATGGAGTAATAAATTTGATGAGTACTTACTATAATAGAAATTAATATTTATTATTATATATATATACAGTCTAATAATCTTGGGACTGAGAAAAAAATATTCATTTAACGAGGTTATTATTTTATCGAGCATTATTTTAGTGCATTGACTCATATCGGGACTGAAAGAAATTATTATCTTAGCAAAATTATTACTTTATCGAATATTATTTTATCGAAGTTTAAATGTATACGTGTTTATTTATTGTTGGGTGTTAGGTGAGGATATTTATGATTAAAGGGTGCATGAGTTCAATAATTGCAATGATCCCAAAAGCATGACACAACTGACCCGCTCACCTTCTACATATCTATCATGCTATAATGTGTGCAACTTTTTATTGCCATATCCACCCACGCCTTGTGGGACCCAATCTATATACAAACATTTTTATAACTTATGCAAAAATTAAGATAGTTATATTTTGTACTTATATAGATTATTTAATTTTTTAATAGTTAAATATGGTTTATATAATTTTTATCATTTTCGAATACGTATCATTTGTAATGGAATTTACTAATAAGGAAGACGTGACATTTTTAGTTGAACGGAAAGAGTATATTACAATTGTATCGTCACCGTTGATGAAAATAAATTTCGTTCATGTACAATAACCTATAACGACAAATTGCCATATATAACATATTATAGCTTGTAGAATTGTAGTGGAATAACTTTTGAACACTAAAAATATATTTATTTCATATAATTTTAAGATTTAAAAAACCATGAAGTGAAAAACAATTATAAATAGAAGAAAAAACAATTGTTGCCTAATTGAACAATTAATCTCTCACTCATATTTCTAGTCTCTCTCTCCATAAATAAAGTAATGTAGGAGAGCCACAAATAGATTGGTATCCCTTTATTGGATACGGTTTTATTATAAGGCTTTTAAAAGGGCAAATCTGTCTTTGTATTGCGCCTTCATGCAGTTTAGCAATTATATTAATATATCCCATGTATTTATTTAATTCTTAAAATATTAATATACCGTTATTAAAAGAAGAAGAAAAAAGAGTGATGCCGTTTAATGAAATTAGCAGTGAGAACATTATTAGCTCTTTTAATGCTAATTAGCCTATTTCGTCACTATATTTTAAAGCTAATAGTACTAGATATGAAAGTGAAGTTTTAATTATTGTACAATTATTTATCATAAATTATTATCACTTTAAATTTATATTCTGCCGGCCGTCTAATAGCCTATTCTTAAGTGTAGATTTGCCAAACCTAGAATTAGAAATCCGAGATTTTTAATCCTTAATTATCACCATCACGTAAATCACATTAAAAAACACACAAATTAATTGAAATAATACGCTTTCACATAAAATAAAACTAAACGTAATCTTGCATACTTTTTTATTTACATATATACAACAATTATAGTATATAAAAATAATAAAAATGATTGCACTTCTTGGACAAAATCAATCCACTGTCTCCAACACTATCCTCTCTCTCTCCCCAACACAGGCACAGTCATTGTTTTGATAAATCACGTGCCGTTTGTCAACCCTAAAATATATTTTTCTTTTATTTTTTTTCATTTAAATTGCATAATGCAAATCATATTAAAACCCCTTTCAAATTGATGGTCTTGCAAATTGGCTCCGCCTCATTCAATTTACAGTCATATCTCTCTCTCTCTCCCTCCCTCTCTCTCTCTCTCTCCGTCTCTCTCTATATTTTCCGATGGAGTTAGCTTTGAGCTTGGGCGATACTCCAAAACCATTGCCCTTCCTTGACAAAAATCCGAAGATTATCGGCAAAGATTTAGGGTTCTGCATGGCTGCCGGAAAATTGAATTCCGACGGCGAAAGCGGCTCCTCCGCCGGTTCGAGAAGAGCCTCTTCATCAGATCCGCCGGTCCAGCTCGAACTCCTCCCATTCACTCCGGTTCAAAGATCTCACCCATCTTCTACCACATTTCCCTTCCCTTGGCTTAACGATAAACGTAATTATTTTCTCACCTCTTTAATTTAACCTAATTGAAGACCACTTATGCTAACTCACGATTTAGGGAAGGGCGAGGAAGGAGATGAAGAAGCGGCGTCGTTTTCGTCTCCGCAGACGGATTTCTCCATATTCAGAAGCGGAAATGGAAAGAGAGATTTCGAGCAATTAAATAATGGGGAATTTGAAGGTGATCGAGGCGCCTCTTCAAGAGGAAGCGATGAAGATGAGAATGCTTTGGCTAGAAAGAAACTCAGACTCACTAAGGAGCAATCTGCCTTTCTTGAAGACAGCTTCAAAGAACACAACACCCTCAATCCTGTACATCTCTCTCTCTCTCTCTCTCCTTTCTCTCCAGTTGAAACTTAAAAAATATTTAATTTTGATTATATGGGAGGTAAATCTTTTTATTTCGTGTAAGCGGGCTTGCAAAATATCTAGGAATAATAGATATTTGGTGAGTTTTTCTAGGCGATTTAATTAAAATATATATGAGTTTTGTAAATCAACTAATTATCAAATAGTATCAACTATCCTTAGGGTTTTGTGGGTATAATGAGGGTAGTTGTAAATTCAAAAGTAGTTACTTTTATGATAATGGGTTTTATTTTAGAAATTGTCGAATTATCTAAAATGACTAGTACGTTCGACATAATTACTACGAGACATTACAATATGATGATCAAATCTTGTGTGTATGCAGAAGCAGAAGCTTGCCCTTGCAAAGCATTTGAATCTCCGGCCAAGACAAGTGGAAGTATGGTTCCAAAACAGAAGAGCTAGGTATATACTCCTCCGTTATTTACAGTACGAACTCATGAATTTACTTGTGAATAATAATAATGTTTTGATTATATTCTTGAAGGAGACAAGTTTTTGATTTGATTTATGATACTTGGGCATTTAGGACAAAGCTGAAGCAGACAGAGGTGGATTGTGAATATTTAAAAAGGTGGTCTGAAACACTGACAGAGGAGAATAGAAGGCTGCAGAAGGAGTTGCAAGAATTAAGAGCACTTAAGGCTTCTCAGCCGTTTTACATGCAACGCCCTGCCACCACTCTCACCATGTGCCCATCATGTGAGAGGGTGGTAACCACCACCGCCGCCTCCTCCTCCTCCGCCGTGGCTGCTCCTCCTGCCGCAACCGAGGCGGAGAATAAGGGTTCCAAACTTTTTGGACTTACTGCTTCTTGATGATGATCAATAGTTGTAGTTGAAGAGTAGGGATATATAGGATATATACTAGTTTTAATTAATTAATTGTTTCTTGAATTTTGTTGTGTAGATATACTTGGGATTTTTACCAAATATTTCAGGATTCAGTAAGAAATTCGAAATTTGTAACTGATCAGATGATTCATAGGACTCTTTTTATTACCATCATAAATGCAAAGTACTGCACATGACTCTTCCATTTCATCACCTTCTCGCTAGTTAGAGAGAGAGAGAGAGAGAGAGAGAGAGAGAGAGAGAGAGAGAGAGAGAGAGAGAGAGAGAGGATTTGATTCTATCAAGAAACATCATATACCAAAAATTAATTATACTATTTTATCCTAATCGCTAATCAGTAATCAGGCATGCTTAACATGATGTAATGGTTTAACAATTAAAATCATGATGCTTTCCTGACTTGTTTGTAAACAAATTAATAATACCTGCCATAAGAAAATCTATTTTTTAATCAATAATAGTAACACCATTTGTATTAAATTATCTAATTATACCGCCACTCAAAATGTCAATTTTTTTTTTTTAGTGTATACTTGTTAAAAACATCTTTTTTAATGTAGTTTAAGATGCAATAGTAAAGGTTTGGGGAATTAGGAATTTGGATAATATTATTAATTTTATGTATTATAAATGTTTTTGAATTAGCTTTAGATAAACTCAAATCAGTTTTAACATTAATCAAATATTCAAAGGCATGCCAAGATGTTGTCACAATTATTAATAACTTATTGCAGTGATGCAGTCAAGAAAACAAAATATTACTAACATTTGATACCATGACATTATTATTACAGAATTAAAGTTGTCTCTTGCAAATTTCGAATGATTGGTCCATGTAATGATGTTGTCTGTATATATTTGTCTTTCGGCCCATTAGGATTTCAATTATTCGGAATTATGTTGCAGTTGCAGTCTTGCAGATGGATAGTTATGTATCAAGGTTGCAACAGTTTTACATGCTTTAATAAGTTCATTTTATTTGTCAAAATGATATCCTCATTTGGCCCACAAAACCAACGGGTAAGTAGTACTTCATCCGTCCCATTTAACATAATACGTTTTTTTAAAGAAATATGTTATTTTAAGTGAAACGTCACAAAAAGGAAAGCGTGTCATTTTAAATGGGACAGAGGGAGTAGTTAGTAGATTTGTTACGAAGGGTACTTTCGTCGATTCATTATAAAAGTAGTTATAAATTATACTTATACAAAAGTAGTTAAAAACTTATACAAGTATCTAAAAAGACTAATTTTATATATAGCCACTAAAAGATTCACAAATTCGACTAAATTTACCAATATACATTTTGAATTCAAATTACAGATTTAATTATCACGTGAAAAATATAATACTCCTTCCGTCCCGTTTAAACGACACGTTTCTTTTCGGTGCGAAAATTAAGAAAGTGGATGATAAGTAATAGAGAGGGGTAAATGATAAAGTAAGAGAGAGAAGATGAGTGAGATTGTGAAAGAGTAAATAATAAAGTAGGTGAGAAAAATGATTAAAAGATGATAAAGTGTGAGAAAAAAAATGATAAAAAAATGATAAAGTAGGAGACAAAAATAATAAAGTAGAAGATAATTTGTATTTTTTTTTGAAAAATTATTTCTTTTTTAGAAAATGCGTCACTTTAAATGTGACATCCCGAAAAAGAAAACGCATCACTTAGCAAAACAAATTTGAGACCTCCAAGTGATGTCAAGTCAGGCACGCCTATAGCCGACAATTTTAGCAAAATGACACTTCATTCATTACAATCAGTCAAACATATTTGTCTAAGCATCCCATGTGATTTCAGATAATTTCACTCAAAGCGTCAAACTATACAGTTTATTTAATTTCCAAATTAAAATAGGCATCTTTGCTGTATACTATTATTATATCGCCCTTTCTACAACAAAGACAACTAGAAGAAATAGATTTAAAATAACAAGTCTCCTTTCTACAACAAAGAGAGGCAATTGAAAAACAATAATCATTTCATGTTATTCTTTTTCTACACGTAAATTCTTGTAGCAAGTGGTAGATTACAAGTTTAAAATTTAAATCTATCCTCATTCTCCACATATAAACACTGCACCAATTTCATGTATGTATATATATATATATACCAATCAATTAATGTATCTATATATTCTAATCTCATAAAGGTTAAGTGTAATGCACCTTTCTTTAGGCTCATCCCACTCCTCCACAAATGCAGCTTCCTCTTCATGTGTGAGTATTTACCGGACTTGATCAAATGTGATTAGTCCGTGAATTTCGGGTTTCGGGTTTAGGATTTAGGGTTTACTCGTGGTGCTTAAGCTTCCTTTTACGAGCAGCTCGGCGTACAAGATTTCGTTCCAAGCATCTGGCACACCCGGGAGGCACCAGTGGCTGCAGTCTTGGAACTGCAGTGGCGCAATCTTCTCCTCCTCGGATACGTGCAGTTTCCGGTAGATTGACGGGTGGCCATCCTTCCGGTAGTCTGTCATTCGTGTGACATTGAGATAAGTTACGTGAGTTTTCATTCCTTTCAACACCTTCTCTAACACAGCCATCTTGGGTGGGTATGGTGTGAGATATGTTGAGTTCTTGATTGGCTCTGTTTCGTGGTCACATTGCCCGCCGGAGTTCCACTGCCCACCACTGCAGCAAGAGGTTGGAATGAGAATTGTCAATGGCAACATAAGCATGTGAAGCATAACAAGAAATGGATGGTCGACAATGCAAGAATCAAGATTCAAGAATTTGATCTTGTCTTAACTAACATACCAAATTTGTCACATTGTTGGCATTTTAATCCCAAATTTGAAACCCATCTTAAGCTAAGTTTGGTGGGCATGCTAATGATAACCATGTGAAGCATAACAAGAAATGGCTGATGAATGCAAGAATCAAGAATCAAGACTCTGGTCTTGTATTAATTCACAAACCAAATTTGTCACATTGTTTGTGATTTTATTCTCAAATTTGAAACCAATTATCAGACAAGTCTCTATCACCTGAAATGGGATGCTGAATAGCCTCTGAAAAACACTAGTGATTTCGACGGCTTGACATTGGAATCGATCCATCTTCCCCACGTTGTTAAGGCTTTCCGAAAGGCCTCAAGAACATTTAGATCACTATATATATGGCTGCCTTCTTGATAATAGTCCTTCCTGTAAACATTCAAGAACTATTTAGAACACAACAGAGTATATATATGATTGAGGAAGTTGTAATGGATTTTACCCTAAGGAAGTCTTCCCATGAGTCCACCAATGTCCAGTGTTGAACACAATGATGTCTGCATCCTTGTATTGACTAGCAGCTCTGGTGATCAAATCAAGACGAAGCGTTTCCTTCTTCGTGCCATTTTCGGATGCTACTTCCCATTCTTGAACCAAGAATGGAGCCACAAAGAACTCTACTGTGAACTTGTAATCCTATAAAGGTCAAACAGTCTCAGACATAAGTCTAAATTCACAAGATTAAAAACACCCTTGGACATGGAAATGATTGAATTTCTTGAAACATACTTCAAACACAAAGGAATATGAAGCTTCTGCTCGAAAATGAAGGTGGCCGGATTTTTCATAGACTTTCTTTTGATCTTTAACCGAGTTCCTCAATATGCAAATAAGGGATTCCCACATATTCCTATTTAAAGAATCACCAACAAAAACTAATCTCTTTCCTCTCAACATCCCCAACATATGACTGCCATCCAACCTGAATTGTTGATCAACACAGTAAATTATCTAAATCAGACAAGTATGTAGAATTGTTGATCATACACCATCATTTAGTATGCTCAAATCATTAAACAACTCGAATTCAAAACTAATCTCAAACACCTAAACAATCAAAATTCCCAATCATCCCTGTCCTTGAACCATCAAATACCAATCTCAACAAGAAAAACGGATTCAAACACAAAAACTAGACAAAAATGAAGCACATTCATTAAGCAAAACAGAGTATTTTTGCATTTGATTACAGATTGGAGTTACCTGGGAAGAGTGCAACCCTTTGGCTTCCATTTGAGTTTGCTGTAGCCATTATCAGGCCTGCCATTGCGGAAACAGTTGAATTGCTCATCAATCAGAGAACAAGAGCCAGGCTTGTAAAGTGGATAAGACTCATCTTTCACCCAATTTCCATCATAGAAATCACAATTCATCAAAGACTTGATCAAATCATCATTACTCTTTTTCGCCGCGGCTAAATTAGTACCGTTGCCCTGCTTCTTCATCAGAGAAGAAGTTAAGTTCTTCTTCAAGGAGCCTTTCTCCGCAATTGCATTTTCCCCATTGGCCGAGACGTTCTTCACTCCGCCGCCAGATTTCGGCGGCGCAATTGCGCTCTGGTTCGCTTTCAAAACTTCAACACGAGTCCGATTTTGCTTCGGAACTTCGATTTTACCACTGGAAGTCTGATTCACAGTAGGTATCTCCGGTGAAGTTGTAGCGTTTATATGAACTTGACCTAGATTCTTAGTGAAATTCTGCGGTGAAAAAGTAAAATTCGGAGGTCCAGCATTCTGCGCAATTGAAGAATTTTGAGACTGCGGCGATGATGAGTTGGGGAAAAAATAACTGTAAATTGAGGGGAAACGAGATTGATCTGATAAATTCGAAGATGAAGAAGTTGCATTAGTAGCGTAGGGGAGAGTAAAAATTGATGAAAACCAAGGAGCGGAGGAGTTCGAAGAAGGCGTGAAAGCAATGAAAATGGTGAAGGCGATGAAGACGAAGACGAATGCGTAAGCATACGCGATGCTTTTTCTGGTTCTGAGGTTTGAGAATCTGGATGTGTAGTCCGAGATCAAATTTCCACCATTAATGGGTGCATACTTTGCTATATCTGCCATACGCGCAGCGCGTATTTTGCAGTTTTTGTGCAACGAGAGAGAGAGAGAGAGAGAGAGAGAGAGAGAGAGAGAGAGGCTTTTTCACTTGCTTGAAGAGTCTTGTAAAGGAGGGGTCCAAGTTTGGGTTGTCCTACAAGTGGTGCTTGTGACGACTGTCGTCCATGCGTGACTCTGTGTTTAGAAAGAAAGAGAAGACGCTGTCCTTTAATGGAAAAAGCGACTTGAAGTTGGGGTTAATAGCAGAATTGCCACCACCGTCAGACTCACTTTAAAGACAGACCAGTAGAAATCCTCCACGTGGAGGGACATCAATTTGTGTGTGGTTTACCTGTTATCCTCTGTCCTATTCTATGAAATTCCAGACTCTGTCCCAAATCATTAAATTCTCATCAAATATTCAATCCATCCCATTGAAAACGTCTTGTTTTTCATTTTGGTCGTCCTATTGAAAGTGTTTTGTTTCTAAAAAAAGCAAGAATATGTGAACAAGATTTAACTATCCAAAAGTCAAACAATATACATCACACATTATCATTTTCTTAACATTTGTGCCCATTGGAAACAAGACGCTTCCAATGGGACGAAGAGAGTATAAAATAAAGTCCTTATATATCAGTTAAATAATTTGAATCGTAATTAATGGTATATTTATCTCTAACCAACCCCAGATTTAATAACTGATTGTTTTATGTATGCATCTGCCCGCGCTACAAATTTACGTAAAAAAAATCATATTTAAATTGAATTCTAAAATGCAAACTACTAAATAAAATACCATGTTAGGAGATATAACTCGAGGATGCTTTAGGCTGATTCCTTTAAATTTTAGTGGGTCACTTATGTTGGGTGGATCATCATCTATTATTTATCTATTTTGTATTCTCATACAACTTAAATTAATATTAATAAGAAAAGTTAAAAATTAGTTTAAGATAATGAAAATAAAAGGAGTCGTTAACGTGTGGGGCCCTACAATTGACGGCAACATACAAGAGTAATAATCCGTACGTAAAAGTGATTGATGCCAACGTAAGTCGTGTCAACGTATCATCGTACACATATTATGTTTTTTAATAATGTAAATAAATACACAAATGTTTTACCAATCCAAATATTAGTATTAATTACTCCCTCCGTCCCACATGAAACGTCTTGTATTCTATTTCGGGCTGTCCCACACAAATGTCATGTTTCCTAAAAAGGAAATAAATCTCTCTCACAAAAAGTTACTTTTTGTGGGCCTCATTCACACCACTCTCTCTCCTAACACACAAAAGTCAACCGCATAAATTACCGTGCCGAAAAGAAACCAGACGTTTCATATGGGACGGAGGGAGTATTTATGAAAATTTACATCATATAAATATAAGTACTATTACAAGACAAAAAAAGGAAAGGAAAAAATGAGGGGGATTTATAACGTTGGCGTGAAGTAGCTTTCTTGATCAGTGAATAGATGATGCCAACATTAATTGAAGGGCCCATATTAATATGTTATGATCACAAAAATGAACCAAATGTCAAGTATTCATAATTAATAATTGGCCCAAATTTCTGCACATATTCAAATTTAAAAACGTTACGATAAATCAAATGCAGACCCTGGCCTGCTTCCAGAATTATGTTCTTACGAGAAGAATATATTTCCATTTGGCTGGCATCAGAAAGACGTTTGTTTTGAGCTGGCAATATTTATACAATCTTTCTTGCCCTTACAAAAGTCCAAATTTTGCACTCACACAAATATTTCATCCGTTATAATTATTAGTGGCTCGCTTTCCTATTTAGGAGGTTACTACTCAGGGGGGTTTTCTAATTTACATTTCTCTCTCAGCCTTAGAAAAATCTTCCTACACGTTTTATTCTGATCTGTAATCTTCTATAATAATTATATTTTTTTTACTAAATTTATGCCTTATAATTATAAATATTGTATATTTTAATTTTTAATTTATACAAAGAAATAAGAATGTTAGAAAACAAACGAAGTAATTAACAAACGAAAAATCACCGACAACATTTCTTATTTTCTTACTTTCCCTCAAGTTCTCCAAAATCGAATAAAAATTCCAATCCGCCATGGAAATCTTCCACCTTTGTTCTTCTTATACTCGTTATACTATATACTTACAAAAAAATTAAAAAATCTAGGAGGCTCCGCCCCCGAACCCCCGATAAATTTCGCCCCTACAACTACAAATTCTGGCTCTACCACTATTGCTACTTGCATTATAATTGGTTCGTTCTAAAAAAACAAAGAATATAGAGACAAAATTTAACCATTAAAAAGTTAAATAATATACACCACAACACACACAACTTTCTTAATTCCGGTAACAAAAAGAAGTGAGCAACTAATGATGGACGGAGGGAGTACAATTAAAACTCTAATATACTTGGGACAAGTGAAAATATATTCATTTAGCGAAGTCATTTATTTATCGAAAATAAATATTTATTACTTTAGAGATAAATTTTTGATATAAAGCAAGCTCAATGTGTGTATTGGACTTTATATTTTTAATAACTCAATTCGTGTAAACATTAAAAAAATATAAAAAGCTTTAGTATTTTCTTTAGTAAAAACATATTAAAAATGTACATTGAATATATATTAATTTGTAAAACAAATCAAATTATTCAATTTTACAAAAAGTCAATAGTTTTATAGAAAGGACAAAGCTTATAGACATTAAAAATGAAATTTTATTTCTTGCTTATAATTAAATTATCCTAAAAGTATGTTTTTAGCCTGCAAGATTCATTCCACAGAAAATAAGATACCCGAAATTGAAGTTGTTGAATTTGATAAAGATATCCAAACATTAAGTAATGTCATCTCTAATTTCCTCTATAGAAATACTATTAATGTTCAAGGATCTTTTAGCTATCCTAGCGAGAATGAAGAAATTATTCACACACGTATTAAGAGTAATGATGATGATGAAGAGAATGATCTTAAACGAATGATAATACATTTATTCCAATTGTGTCATTGAAAAAAGGCATTTCAAGCAATAGTCATTTTAAATAAATACTTGTTGCAACACAAGCAATGTATTTCAGAAATTGTCTATATTTTGCATAAAGTAAAGGATGATCATGTAAATTTTGGTTTAGGTGGGAAGAAAAAAAAAAACTATGGAAATATACATTTATGAGAAAATGATTATTGTACTACTTTATTGTTGTAATTGTCTATACATATTTTCTAAAATCAGTAATTATTACTTTATTTTTTATTGTCTTTAAAAAAATTTTACTATTATTTAATACACTTAGCTTAATTATTATTTTAGTACACAGACCTAAATTGGGATAAAAAAATTTATATTTTAATTGAAATTATTATCTCATTGAACATCACTTTATCAAAGTTTAACTTATATCGTATATTTATGACAATACAAAACAACTATATAATATATTAATTAATAACCATACATATAAAAGGATACGGTGGGCAATTGACATGCTTCACTGTTTTTAGGAACAGTACCACCTAAAAGTGAAATTACCAAACGAGCCTTCCTTTGTAGAGCAGCTTTTCTTTAAAAATGGTTATTCTTCGTCTTTTCCGCGCCGCAATGTTTCTATCCAATCAGACGAAAAATTTCACTTATATTTTCTTGGCAAAACATAAACGCCCTAATTATTCGATTGGTTAAATCACGGTAAATTCGATCCATAAATCTCGCACTTGGAGCGTGGCGGCGTGGCAGTGGAGGTACACCATGTGAGCCTCGGCGAAGGCGAAGCGCTGCCGTACGGCTTCGTTGAGGAAGCCGCACCGCTCGCGGCACAAATCCACCGTCGGTGAGTCTTCGTTCTTCGATTCTTCAAAATGGCGCAGCCAATCGAGATGAAATTGGAGGCAAAAATGGATGATTTTTCTCAAAGCACGGTTAATTTGAGATGACATTAGAGTTGGGGGAAGAGGAAAGGAGGGAGAAAAATGAATCTTTAGCTGATACTTTAAATTTTTTCTTGTTTTGACAAGTAGTGTCGTCAGATAGTGGCAGGGAGAGAGAGAGGAGAGAGAAAGGGAGGAGGGAGGGGATGAATGTAAAATGATAAATATCATATTATTAAATTGGAATTTTACTACCTCCATTTTTTTTGTTTTTACTACCGATTGGTCGTTTGTTGGCTCACAAGGATGAGCTTTGCTTCTTCCACTACTTAATTATCCAACTTTTGTATAAAATCAGATTATTACTTTATTATTCTTTTTTTTACTAAAAATATTTGAACTATTATAAATTAATTCTAGATGATATTGTGAGTATTGGGCATCCATATATGTTATAATTATTAGAGTAAATTTATTTCCTATATACCGTAACAAATTCAATATACTGGAGTATCAGATTAATATTCCACTTTTATATCTCGTACATTTAATTTTAAATTTTAAGAGTCATAAAAAAAATTAACATAATAGCATTTGCAATCATATTTATGTATTTAATTATATTCCACTGGACAGACACTGACATGACCGGTGCCAATGCTCTATGTGTGTGCTAGTTGGCCACCAGCAAAAGAATAGGTCCAATTTCATTAATGCCCCACTCCAATTATTTCCCACTTTCCAACTGCTATAATTCCACCGACCCCTAAATTCTTAATATGAACTCACTTTTTTCATTTTGTGCTGTTAAAAGTAAAGACTTTATCTAATTCCGATTAGATTATTTCTTATTCATATTTATGACTGGATTCAGTTCAAATTTTGAAGGCCCCTTAATTGGTCCAAAGGCCGAAGAGCCCAACTCCGTAATTTAGTCCGCTGAAAAACCCATCAGAATGAAAATTAAGCTAATTTCATTGTAATAAAGGTACTATAATATAACTTTAAATTATGAACATATAAAAGTAGGTGGAGTTTGGCCCGATGGGCTATGAAGGATTTAGCGGTCCGATGCATTCATGTGTTGGTCTAGCCCAATACGAGAAATGAGATTTGCCCGTTGGACCGAGTTGACCCGGAAAAAGACCTACTACAAGCCAAGATTACATCTGCAATCGACCCGTGCAAGATAACAATATTACAGCAAACAACATATTCAAACAAAAATAGATTCCACAACTCTGTATTGTTTGCAGGCTAAAGCACAAGAGCGAAGTTTACCCAATTCGCACTTCAATAGCGGCTGCGGGTTACCCTCGTCATCCAAAAAAAAAAATGATGCAAAGCAAGTGATTGGAGAATGGAGAATACTCAAAATCACTCAAACATGAATTGCAATTATAATCAAATACAAGTCTTTTCATAAACCAGTCATCAGTTTTGATGGCAACTGAAATTTGGGTCCAGTCACTAATCCAACATCTTAGCCAATGAAGTGAAAAAAACATATCAAAGTACCACAATCTGAGTAAATAAAGTGCAAATAATTCAAATCCTGAAGCCAAAAACAACCCTTATCTTGTGGAAGATGAGATCCCTCCATCCTCTCTCTGTGTTTTCGACCACAGTTGCATTGCCATACCTGCATTTCATTTTGCAATATTAACATCAAGAAATGCAATTATGCTTGCGGAAGCCTCTAAAAGCCGACCAAAACTAACCTGTCTTCCTCCGGTACATCAGTGTGAGTGAGCTTGACCACAGTCACCCCAGATTCCGGCTCTTCAAGACTAAGGCGTACCTATTTAGCAATTATACGACACAATCAAATTGCATGTCTATGAGACAACAATGCTATGGAGAAACAATAACTCCAGAAAGCTTTCAAGAATGGAATAACTAATCAAACCAACAGAGCATAAGAAGACGACAAGACAAAGACATTCCTATTTAGCCATTATATGAAATGATCAAATTGCATATAACATAATGGAGAAACAGTAACACCGGAGAGTTTCCAAGGTCGGACTGATCAAACCAACAGCATAACAGAATCAAAAACAAGAAACTAGAGATCTATATTGTTCCTCATCTATCTGTCGTCACTGCTAAAATATGCGCCTAATGAAGAGCAGAGTATATCAAAATAAATGAACTCCAGCAATTGCATAATTAGGCTAAAACTAATCTAGCTTAACAACTATTCTAATTGTCGCATAATTGTACTCCTAATCTAAGTTCTCCTAATTATTCTCCTAATCTAAGTTGATTCCTTTTCCTTCATAATATTCTTGCTGCCGGAAACCAGACTAGGTCTGGTGTCTTGTGTGTCCCACCAAACATAATTCTTACAAAACGAGTTTACATTTCCCAATATTACACTCTCGAGCAATTGCAATCACATTGGCCAAACAAAGTTCCAAATAATCACAACATCAAATGTATTAAACAAGATTAAACCAAGCAAAAGTAGGATTTTCATATGCAGAAACACATGATTGCAATCACATTGGCAAAATAAAGTTCCAAATAAGCACAACATCAAATATACTAAACAAAGTTCCAAATAAGCACAACATCAGATATACTAAACAAGATTAAACCGAGCAAAACACGGATTTTCATATACAGAAACACATGATTCAAGCATAGCTGGAGAAAAGGACAACCATAATTCATCACTTGCTTATATAAAGGAGATTATAGCTAAATCAAGAATTAGGGTTTTAAATGATATACCGTGGACATGACGCCATCAGGCCAGTTCCCAAATCTCCATTGCTGAACAATCAACTTCCCCTCCTGCAACTCGATGTTCCTTCCCGTCACCGATCCATCAAAGATGCTGAACTCCCCACCTACTTGCTTGCTAATCCTCGCATTGCTCTGCGTAAACCCCTTCCACCTGTTCTCATCCATTAGAATCTCAAACAAATCTCTCGCTCGACAACTGAACTTCTCGCTCATCGTTATCGTCTTAAACCCCTCCTTCTTCTTCGCTTTCTTCTCCTCCTTCCTCACCTCCTTCACCGCCGCCGCGTTGTTACTCCCGGCGGCAGACCCCGGACCTTGATTCTTCACGGAGACTTTCTTAACTTCCAAATCTTCCTTAGCAGGCCCACCCTTCGCCATTGCGTCGACGTAAGCCCTAATTTTCTCAAACACGAAGGCTTTCCCCTTCGCAACAAAAGCCTCCTTCAACGTTTTCCCAATCGGACCGTCGTCTTTGATGGTGATTCTGATATCCGGATCTTCGCCGGCGTTCTCATCGGAAATGTAGGGAACTTCGACGGAACCCTCAGTCGTCAAAATCGATTTCCCATCCGAATCTTTTGCCTCCGCCTCGTACGAAATTACCAAATTCAACTCGTAGCCAGGGATAATCTTTCCTTTGCGGACATTGACGTAGGCCTCTCCGTCCAGTTTCTCGATCTTCTTAATTTTAATGTAGAGATTCCCCTCTCCGGAGAGGACGGCCTTGTTGCAGAGAAGGTGTTCGAGGAATTTCCTGGACCAGTCGAGGCAATTCGTCTCGGCCCAGTGCCAATTGTGAACGTTGGTGCCGTCCGGGCGGTCTTCCACGATCCAACGCTTATCGCCTTCGCCCAACCTCGCCATTGTTGGTGATGGGAGCTATCGATTTTCTCGAGTGTGAATGCGAGTGCGTATCTACTAGCATACGACGCCGTATGTCGAGGAAGAGGGGTTTATATAAAAGGATCAGACGGTTCGTAGAAACATCTAGAAGGAGTTCGTTGACCTAGACCATAATTTGTTGTATTTTTGTAAAATTTGTACTTTGAATAATTATGTCTATTCAGAATAAGGTTTATAAGGTTACAAAATAAATAAATATTGTTAGTTGTATTTTTGTATTAAAAAAAGAAATAAATAATAGGATGCTATCAGTATGTGTGAAGACAACCGCCATTACTAAATTTTGTATTTTTAAATATATATACTTTATCTATATTACCTTCATAAATATTTGAATATTTGACATAAATTTTAATTAAAATAATTAGATTAAATTAATTATGATGGACCATATGTGCTACATATTAATCCATTTATGGAGTGTGATATACAATGAAGTATAAAAATGTGACATTAAAATATTTGTGACCGATTTCATGTTTGGTAATTGAAAAACTAAAATAATTTATTTGTAAACTATTTTCTCTTATCTTGTATTTTGGTGAATATATACTAGACTAGAAGAGATAAGAACCTCCCTTGTTTCTCCTTTGCATGAAATGCTTAAAGAAGAAAATGATATAATTTGCACTATAATTTTATTTATGATATGTATTTACATTTTCTTTTAAAGTACTGTAAAAATCGTGACACCCTAATTAACAACCTATGCAAAGGAATATCTTTAAAGCAAAAATTGATATATCTATCAATCGTCCATTCTTTTTCTCTTTATAGAAGAGATAGAAGGATCTAGATACTTAACCTAGAACTTTAAATATTGTCCATTTTCTATGCAGGAGGGTTTTATAAAATCTAGCGGCTCGTAGAAACATCTAGGAATAAGTTGACCTAGTCGAGAATCTATTGGATCGAAGAACAATTATCCAGGTTTAATAAGCATACTTTTGTAATAAATTTGTACTAGTATTTTGAATACGCAATATTATTTCTATTCAAAATCAGGTTTATATTAACTTACAATTGAATCCTTATAATTTAATAATTGTTAATTAATAATCTCTAGTCCCAACTCGGGCTAGTAAAAAAATAATCAAATTCAATAAGATAATAATTCTCAAAAAACTTCATTATAAATATATAATCCCCATTAATATTATAAAACGACGTAGTTTTGTATTAAAACGATGTAGGTCAACTTACTCCTAGATGGGATAAGATCACCTATCTAACAAATTATTTTGTCCAATTGATATCTGATTTAAAATGACGATTAAATCCTTTTTATAAATCTTATCCTTTTATGTTAGTTTTTCAATATAAAATTACGTCGTTTTAAATCAGACACCAATTGAATAGGAATCTAGGTTGCACGGACAAGGAACACGGGATACGGCATTTTTTGAAAAATTTAGGACACGACACGGGCGTTGATATAAATAATATTAAATTATTAATATATATATATATATATATATATATATTCAATATCAAACTCATTGTTCACATGATCAACTCAAAACACATAAGTCATAACTCATAATTTATAATCATAGCATAAAAATGTGAAATACTAAGATAAGTAGATAACAACAATAAACATTAGTCTTAAAAGTCATAATAAGTCATAATAATCTAAATAAAAAGTCTAATCTTTCAAGTTTTATGAATCGGTGTAGAGTACTTCATCCAACAAATTCTTTTTCACTTCCGGCTCATCAAGGGTGAGATTTGCAATATCTAAAATCTCAACATCACTATTCAACTCAAAATTGTCAGTTTATTGACCTGTTAAGAGTCTAATTTTTTTTTTGTTGTGGCCGTGTCCAGGAAGAGTCGGACACTTAAATTCCCGTGTCCGGGAAGAGTCGGACACTTAAATTCCCGTGTCCGGGAAGTGTCCAATTTTTTTTTTTAAATTTTGTGGACACGTTTTTCCCGTGTCCGACATGTGTCGGGCGCGTGTCCGAGCGTGTCCGTGTCCGACACAGTACGGCGGACTTTTTCGGAGTGTCCGTGCAACATAGATAGGAATTTATTAGACAAGTGATCTCATGTTCTCTCCTTGCAGTATACATATTATATATTCAATAAACTTTATTTATTGTTACTTAATAAGCAGATACAGTTCATTGTACCCATTTTTAAGTGCTCACCCTTAATGTTGATTATATTTATTACTTATTTTTTAAATAAATAAATTTATTATTTCTTAATAAATTAATATAATTTATTATTTTTAATAGTAAATAGTAAAATAACATTAAATATAATTTATAAATTAATTTATAATTATGTATATTGATCTAATTACAATTCAATTTTGTCAAATTGCGGAAACACTCTTTAAAATAATAAATGTCAATTTATCAATTAATTAATATCTTCATAAAATAATAAGATATCATGGTCGTGACAATATTAAGGTTACAAAATAAATTAAATTTGCAAGTTGTGTTGTTTAAATAAAAAAAATCGGATTCGATGACTGTGATGAGGGTAGCTCAAAAAAGTTGGGAAGCTAAGGCAAAAAAAAAATGTTGTTTACATAAAAAAGGCAACCAATGATGATATTTTGAAATATGAAATGGCATGAATTTGAATCATATTGAGAGAGAGAGAGAGAGAGAGAGAGAGAGAGAGAGAATCAGTCACCATTTATCAGAAAACCAATACAAGAAATGCTTGGGAAGAATATATTAGAAACTGAATCAACAAGAAGCCAATCACCAATTTTAGCTTTTCTTCTAACACTATCAAACCAGGATGGTTCAGATCTACAAACCCATGCAACATTCAGCTTGCGAAACAACCAACCAACAAACCAAGACAAAACAATAAAATACACGTAGACTCGAGTTACAGCATAATAACTTGGTCACAGAGTTGCACCTTGAGCTTCCCTCTTTTCAACCAAGCTAAGTGCAGTTTCTGAAATTAGAAGCCATTCCTGATACATGCAGAAGGATACAGATCAAGAATCATATTATCATTAGCAGAAGCTACTGGTGGCAAGCAAATTTCATATATACCTCAAGGCAGCAACACTCTGCATGCAAGGGCAATGGAAGCTAGCAGAAGAGACGGTATGTGTGCAGCAAAGATAGGCTCAAACACGCGTGATATACTAGAAAGGCTTCTCGATTTTATTGGGTCTCAACTGGGTGTAAAACTCAGTGAAGTCTAACCGAAACATAAGGAACTTCAAGTCAACATGTTGCTGTATGGGCAACTGAGAAATAAAACCCTCAAAGATAGATGAATACTCCTTTGCAATTGCATCTATGTCTTGTGCCATGCTTCCAAGAAACTCCCCAGCACGTCTTGTTACGTCTTTCCTGCCTGGCCCCTGGTCTGCGGTTCTACATTATTTTACAAATAGCTCAATTCAGTCAAGAAGTGTATACATTAAAGAATTGGTTTTCTGTAAATTTCATATGAAAAAATTAAGGTGCAGAGGAAACTTCATACCTTGACTGCAACTCATATATGCCTTCGTAGAGTCGATCTGCATTACTTTGGAAGCGGAATATGAGATCAAATAAAACGAAGAGGGTCTTGTTTAGATTTTGGGACCGGTCACCCAAGAGAGACTTTTCAAGAATCGAATAAAGGTACTTCTCATGCGCTCCGAGTAGATCATCAAAATCTTTAGCAGCATCCAATTCTTTGGAGAATTCGGACCATGACTCCTCCAAAACTTCAAACATTATATAGTACTGTAGATTTGAAACGAAATGATTCATCTCATCCCAGAGAACTTGACATTTCCTTGATGTCAACACCAACTGCAGTTTAACAGCCTTCGGTAACTTAGAAAAGAATCGAGAACTGACACAATTCGGTTTCATCATTTTCCAAACACCAATCAGTGCATGCTCTACTCTTTTAAGCTTCCACAAAAAGTTAAAGATTCTGAGATACCTAGACATAACAGATTCCGTGAAAACGGTATTTAAGGGAACTCCAGCATCATATTCTAAAGAAAACACATCCCAACCTCTATCCCCAGTGTTATGTGGCATCATTTTCACCCTTAACCTATCAAGTATGTCACGGTCATCGTACTGGGCACTGGATGATCTAATTGCGCTTTCCAGTAACCCAGCTAGCTTGAATGAGCTTATGGTATTGGCAGCCTCGGAAAGATCTGGACCAATCACATCCATTAGGTACTGAACAAAATCACCTTGCCCAAGAAGTAAATATCTCTTGATTGCAAGGCAATGTTCCTTGAACTTATACTGTTTGTACATTACATCCAACAAATGCCCATCTATCCTTTTTGCAGCTTCTGTAACCAAAGATTCAAGTGCATCAGTCTCGCCATACCCAAGACCACCTCTTCTGGTACTGGTCCCAGCTGCAGCTGCTGCTTCAGTTGCAGCATCAGCCCAACCTTGATCTTCACAACAAACTCGAAGGAAATTGATTGACTTCCCTGTCCTTAAGATTCGCTGAGCAAGAGACTGAGAAATGAAAGATGGAAGCATTGCAGTGTCGAGCCGATAACCTTCCCTCCAAAGAGATTCTGCTTTCACCGGTTGACCCAAGACAAAAAACTCGGAAAACATATCCTCCAGCTCCCCCTCCAAAACCCAACTCCTTACCATCTCAAAGAGTGGGGAACACACCCGACGGAGTAGCCTCTTCATAAAATCATGCACGAGAGGATCACCATGTTGAGCATGCATATGAATAGCCCCAGCCATGGCACCGCCTTTTAAGACCTGACAGCTATCAACTAAAACAGCCATAAGCCGCATCTTTACAATAGGTTCAGTAAACCAAACTGACAGCCTCCTCAACGAAAGATAGTTACCAGACCTTGCATTTTCTGAAACTAGTGGGATTGGATTCATTGCTTGTGCTTCGAGCACAGTCAGTAACTTATAGTAATCTGACAATTCATCTTGCAATGCAGCACAAAAAGCCTGCCCAACTGTCCCAACATCTTCAGCTGGAGAACTTCCCATACATTCTGTTATATACCCCTTAACTTTCCTAAAAAGCCATCCAAGTTCACATAGCTTCCGGACCATAATCCTAGAAGCTCTTGTTACCTTAACCAAATCAGGAATCACATACGCATCAGCCTCCTCATCAAATTTCACATACTTCCCATCAATCCCTTGACAAGCATACAAGATATCCCTAACTAAAACCACTTCGGAAACCTCATTTTCCTCCTTTACCAAGTCCGCATACTCCCTATATGCCATATCACGAATATTTTCAGGGTCTTTCGACACCAACAATATACCTCCACCATATTGCTTCTCTAAATGCTCTCTTGTACTCAAACCCCCGGATTTATCTCCCAAACCCTTAAGTCTCTTCATATTCTCAGTTAAACTACTAAAGCTATCCAAATTGGCACCTAAATTCTTTTCACCTCGATCAATTCCCAATTTCTCCGAGTTACTCAAAGTCCTTGAATTCCTAACAGTGTCATACGAATCCCTCAAAACATCAAAACAGTTGTTAAACCCTCCAACGTTTAAATTCTTACTCAATTTCCCATATCCCCCAGAACTACTACTCCGCCCGTCACTCTCGTATAATGTGGGTAAACCGCCGGCAAAAGCAGAATCTAAAAATCCGTTAGAAATCATATTAGGGAACTGATTTTTCCTAATTTTCCGATCCTCCGATAAAGTCTTCAGCAGGTATAACACAGCCCACTTATTACTCACGCTTCCCGGCCCATGTTTCAGAGAGAATTTCGAGTAATAATCGGCAAATGTTAGGGCTGCGGAGGACTTACCGGCGGTGGCGAGACTCTTCTTGATAGATTCCGCCATGGAGAATTCGTCCGCCGCAATGGACGGCGTCATGCGGCTGGAGAGTATCCGCAGCGAGTATTTCACGGCTTGATTGTACTCTTGCTGTGAAGGGTTAGGGTTTTGAGGGTTGGAGGTGTAGAGTAACCGCTGCACTAGTTCTTTGACTAGATCTACTACTCTCTGGTCATCCTCTTCCATGGCGGAGACGGCGGCGATTTTGATTTTCAATATTGGGCGGGTAACTGCCAATGTTGTTGATGGCAATGTTTGCATATCTACGATCAGTGTGATTCATATTTGCCTGCTTCATTTATTTAATTTATATTTTTCCATTTAAAAATATTTCGTGTGATTTGATTTTGAAAAAAAAAAACAAAAACCCACCCAACCTAGGCGGTGTTTGCAACCGCTTAAATTTTTTAACTTATGACTTAATTTAAGGAAAAGTTGATTTTAAGTGTTTTTAACAATTTAAATTCTTTAAAATTCTCTACATTTAAGTTGAATAAGTTGAAGTTGGTTAAGTTGGTTTTAACCAACTTCTCCAACTTAATGGCATATTTGTAATTTCGGATAAGTTATGATTTGACATCTTACTTATAAATCTCAAAATAAGTTACTACAGTGTAAATTTTGCAAACACTATTTTTTCAACTTTTTCTTCTTTTAAGCAGTTTTTGCAAACATACTCCAAATTCTCTAATAAGCCACTTTTACCAACTTCTCCTTAATTTAAGCACCTAAAAAAAGTTTAAGCTATTGCAAACACCTCCTTAAAATGTCCTATTTCCCCCCAACCTATTAATTTCAGGAGAAACACTCCCAACCTATGATATTAAGTACAGTTACCTCCCTATTAAACTTTTCCATCCAAAACTCCATCTAAATTAGGGACAAAATTGGAAAAGAAATATTAATTTCATTAAAATGTGCAATATCACTCCCAACCTAATGAAAAATGTGTGATTCCACTCCCCACCTATGATAATGTTTAAATCTCAAATTTCCTTCAAATTTATCTTTATATACTAAGGATCCATTTGGTACGAATTTAGGAATGGCAATGGTAATGGATATGATAGTATAGTGATGGGTAAAAATCATGGTGTTTGAACATAATGGAGTTAAAGTGCAGCTCGATACGAGTAAATGGACGAAGACGACTCGAGATTTGGATTTGAAACGAGTGAGAACGAGTCAAAAGAAGTTGGAGTTGTAAGCTGTGACGACCCAAATGCGACTGCGTGAGGGTCATCACAGTGGATATTAAAGAAAGCAGGACACGACCCAGACACGACCCAGACGCGACCGCGTCTGGGGCGTTACAGAATGGACGAAAAAGACATGTTCGTATTAGAAAAAGAAACATCCCAATCACATAGATCCACACATAAAATAAGAGTAGTAGTACTACCATATATCCAAAACTACTTCAAGACGACAGTAGTAATCGTTCAATATCCAAACATACAAAAGAAAAACAACAAAAGCATGAAATTCAGACCTCTAACAGATCAGATGTCTACAACTATAACTATAGGTGCAGAAAAAGAAGGTATAGGTCCATAAACAGAAAGTATGGGTCCAGAAAAAGAAGGTATATGTCCAGAAAAAGAAGGTATAGGTGCAAAAAAAGAAGGTATAGATCAGAAGGTATCAGATGTCTGTGCAGAAAACCTGTCAAATGTAAATATAAAGATAAGCTCCAGAAAAAGTCACTAATATATTAATGATGTCTCTAATAAAAGTAGTATGTGAAAGAACAAATAGCCACTGAGAATGCTTAATTCATGATTAACATCATTAAGTCATCATAAATAAACTAAGATCTCTATGGTTTCTTCTTCGTCGTCGTCCCTCTATCATCTACTCCAACACAAGATTCTTCAATAAATAATTATTTCTTCTTACCACCACCTCTGGTCGGCAATTTATCAAGTCTCGATGTAGCTACAGAATATGCTCCTTGAATAGAAGACGTCATCACTTGTCCATAATTATCCTATAACAAAGTAGAAAGTATTAAGAAATTATTTGGCAAGAGTTAAATATCACAACTAATTAATTAAATTTGGAATTTATACCTGATTCAGAATATTCATAGCTTCAACAATGCTAGCTCGGCTATTTTGAATAATGACCTATAATTGAAAGATCAATATATAATGCATGTTTACGGAAATAAATAATGCAAGATGAATAAATGTGTCTAGTTACCGTTGAAGCATGACCATTGCTCGAACCTTCTCCTTGTTCTGCCAAGTGATTCTCATAAAGCTTGCATGTCCTAGTATTATGACTTGGGACTTTACAAAAACTACAATTCATTACAATACCGTTTCTTCCAAGTTTGTCCGCTTCTTTTGCTCTTTCCATTGCTTTCTTTGCTTTTTCCCCCACTTCCATTGCTTTTGCTCATTGCCCATAGCAAATGATTTCACTTTAGCTTTCGCCCTATACATTTGAGATCTACTGAACCTTAAAGATGTGTCTGCCTCTGCTACCTTCATCATAGATTTTACAGGCCATGAAGGATTTGTGCTGATATTGACTTGATACTTCTTTGCCAACCAGGTTGATGTAGCTGCCCTTACCTTATTTTCTCTACCACAGATGTGAGGTCCTACAAATCTTTTCACTTGCATTGTATCATACAACCCTCCTTTGTATAAAGATGCATAAATGTACCACTGACAATTTGGTTTTATACATTTAACATGGATCTTTTTTCTATCATTCTTTGGCCAGTTTAACTCTCTTCCATGTATCATTGAATGTCTTCTCACAGCAGCCCTAAATGTTTCCAGATTTTCAAATATCAAACCCACGTGAAATTGCGGATCATCCATATCTACTTTTGGGTTGAACACTTGAAAACCCTCGTAGAACTCAATCCCATGGTCAAGTTGTGGCTCATTGGGGTTTACATTTAACATGTAAGGGATTTCAGACAAAGTAGCAGATGCATCTATATTTTGATGTACATTTTCATCACTGAAATACCCATCACTATCCACAAATCCACCAGAGTGTATAGAATCTTCCTCGAGAGATTGATAGTCGACAACTTCAAATTTGTCATCATCATCGACTAAGTCATGAGAACTTATTTCATTCACCTCTTCAAGTATGTTGGTAGTTGTTGTTTCGTTACCAGATTTTGTTTCCAGATTGTCTTTGTCATACCCTGTTCTTTGATTTTCTTGACTATTTCCTCCATTAACTTCTTCAACATCAATACCCGTTTCAGGTTCATCGTGTCCCACAAATATTCCAACACAATTCTCATGATTCAAGAAGTAAACTAAATTCATGACATTGATATAGTCTCTAAGACACTCAAATCATTGCACTCGTCAACATCTCCCTTGTTAAATGTAAATGCCACTGAATCGGGATCAATCCCACACAATCTAGCCATTTCTCTAATTTCTAGCATTGACATCTCATCCACATCACAAAAATCAAAATAATCTGCAACCCCATCCTTATAGAACTTCCTTGAATCTTTGTAAAACTTCCCGTGGTGATGCATCTTAATAGTAAAGTATGTGCTAGTATTTCCTATAAATGATATAGTCGTTATATACGCGGGTTATTTTGCCATTTCAATTTTTTTTGAAAAAAATATTATCAATGTTAACTACAATCCTAAAGCATATAGAACTAGAATAAGTAATAGTTTGGCAGTTACCATGGTAAGATGTGTATGCTTCCTCTAGAACCGAATCATCTGCCTTCCTCTTTCTCCATACCATTTTCTGCAGCCACCACTGAAGTAAAATCAAAATGTGACTGAAGTAAGCACACCACTCACAAAGACGCAAAACCCCTACCATCCTAAGACGCAAAACCCCTACCATCCTGAAGTAAGCACACCACTCACCCACCCCTGACCCCCGCCGTGGGATTATATGGGAATCAGGGGTAATTGGAAATGCACATGAGGTGTTCGATATAATTGCTTACTCAAATTTGGCGATTTTTCTTAATTTCCTGAAGATTAGCGATCAGTTTTAGTGATTCAGCATCAGGAACTCTAAATTACAACATTTTATTTGATTGAGATCGAAATCAAAACCACCTATTATCAGTCCTGAAAAAAATATAGTATGTATGACCTCAAACATCGAAAAAGACGAATAGATTTTATTGAGTACCTTGTAGATGACCTTTGGTAGATTTCTTGAGAAGAAGCGACTCGAAGAAGTAGTAGAAAAAGAAAAAGAAAGAAGAAGAATGGTGAAGGAAATTTGAAGGAAATAGAAAGAAGTAGACGAATAGATTTAGGGTTATGATATTTTGAAGGAAATTTGAGATTTAAACATGTTTTCCAATTTTGTCCCTAATTTAGATGGAGTTTTGGATGGAAAAGTTTAATAGGGAGGTAACTGTACTTATTATCATAGGTTGTGAGTGTTTCTCCTTAAATTAATAGGTTGGGGGGAAATAGGACATTTTATATAGGTTGGGTGGGTTTTTGTTTTTTTTTTTTCCTTTGATTTTTCAAATTGTTTCATTTTTGTTTTTAGTTTTCATGCAATTACCAAAAATAAAAGCGAATTGAAAATCTTCATTTACAAAAATCATTTTTGTCCTACGTCGGGTTGGCCTCTGTTTTGTGCTTTAATTTCCCCTACGTTATTATTAAGACGTTCATTAATTGATAGACCGTATAAATTTTATCCTTCTATAAGATATAATATGTATCAAAATTTAAGAATTCTTACCAAATCTTGGGGTAGGATAAGATGAAAACTAAGAATTTATACTAAAATATTTTGTGAATTATCAGAATTTGGAAAATCCTAGAAGCTAGGATAATAGTTTTAAAAGTAAGATAAGTTTGTATAATTATAGTTGAAGAGGAAAAAAAATTGTAGAATAAGAATAAAAATATAAAAAATAAAACTTCCTCTATCCCGTTATTATTGTTTTCATTGGTTCCTATACGGAGATTAAGAAACTTTTTAAAGTGTATATTTTATGAGTTTTAATTATATTAATAAATGGATACAGTTTTCGAGGAGTGGTTGGTGAAAAGAAATTAGAATTTATTCAATTTTTTGCAAGGTATAGTTGAGTCAATTGATTTTTTTTTTCATGTTATAATTGAAAAAATAATTTTTTAAAGTTTCCAAAAAAAATTAAAATTCATAAATTTATGAGTTACTAGCGGAATGGAATCATGTGAGAAAGAGATTTATAGGGAGACAGAGTATAAAATGTGTTTGAGTAGTGGGTAATGAGAGCCCACTTTATTTTAGATTTAAGAATACATTTTTGCTATTTTAGAAAAAAGTATAATAATAGTGGAGTAACCCGATTAGAAAAGTAAGATAATATTAAAGGCGGCTGATGGCTTATAATTTGTGAGTGTGAAAGAGATAAAATCACACATATCTTTTATATATGGTAATATCAAAAAATTAAAAAAAAATCTATTAAATTCACAAATTTTCTTCCTCTATACTAAAGATGAAAGACCACGTGTACTTATTCACACATTAAAATCATCTTAATTTTGCACATTTTATCTTTTTCTACAATATTTTATATCAGATTTGTATAGTAACATTTTCTTCTGTTTTCTATTACAAACAAAAATAACTATAGTTCCAAAACTTCTCCTACTCCTATTTATTTTATTAAAGTACTAATATTACGATTAAAGAATAATACAAAATAATTAAGAATGTATAGTGTTATAATTGGATGGTTGGGGCTGGTAAGGGATAAAATAAAAAATAGATATAGTTGGATTGAGGAAAAATTAGTTTATTGGAGGAGTGAAATATTAATTAAATATTAAGATGGTTAGATGATTGAATATTTGATGATGATTAAAAATAAAGATGGTCTAATTTCTCGATTCAATCAATGTAACAACTAAAGACCCTAAATCAAAGAATTACAAAAACTATGCAACTGAGCCAAATTGATTCGAAAAAAAAAACTCAGATTCGCTCAAATAACGAAGAAATCGTGGTGAAAGTTGAAACACCGGCGAATATGAGTTTTTACTAATTATTTAAAAAACCCAAATGTAGGATTTACTTTTAAATGGATAATAATGAATTTGTTTAAATGATAAAAACATATAGGTGGGCCCCATCTTGTTTATTGCATTAGAGGTCCATTATATTGGGCCAGTAATAGTTTACATTATTTGAATTGGTCCAGCCCATTATGGGGCCCACTTACAGCCCATGTTTGTCATTACCTCATGAAGAGCAGCATAATTGATTGGATCAACGCAGGTAAGTACTACTTTATTTGTGTAATTGTATGAACATGTATAGATTGTAATAAAAGATTAATTATATTCAATCAATAGAGATGTATTATGATTCAAAAATTATTATTTTTTATTTTTATTTTAACTGAAATTTAATTTAAACTTTCAAAGATTTGTGTGGGACTACATATAGATACAACTGCAATCGCGTCTGCCCAGATCCCACAATCAAATTAAAAACTTTTCTTGATTTTAGGAAAAAAAAAATTTTAAAAATAGTATATGAAAAATTCGGAAAAACAAGATGTAAATTCAGAAGGCGAAGCATGAGATAATTGCATGGCCCACTTCGCTCTCTTCATAGTTCATACCCAGGTAATGAACTTGGATTCTTGCAAAAGTATTGTCCTTTTCTTCGCATTTGAAAACAGTAGAAACAAACTTGACTCGTGTTGGTGGTTTCTTGATTTTGAACAAAAGAAGACGAGAAATTTCCAATCTTTATATGGGAATAAGAATAACGACACTGCTGTTTAAGATCTCGAGTTGTTTTTGTTTTGCTCAAGGCTTGTCGGTTATTGCTGATAGAGATGTATAAAGACTGAAACTTTTTGTTTGAAATGTTGGTTTGAGAAGGAAGGATCAGATGGGCTTTTAATTTTATCTTAGATTAGTATCTCTCCTTTTTTTGACCTTTTTCCCATTTCTCTGGATTTGTCCTTGGTGGTTTTTTTTTAAATAATCTTTTCCTATTATCAGCTTTTCACTTTTCTGGGTATGTGAGATAGGTTTGTTTTTAGTGTTGTTGCTTCTCTATTTGGATCTTAGTTGGCATTTGTATTGCTGCACATGGAAATTGTTTGTTTAAGGCCAAATAGAGTGGGATGGAGTGAGCCCATTTGCCAATTTGGATAGAGTGGGAGTGGCCATTGGGATTTGGGAATATAAACTTGTGTTCCATATATAACATTCTTTTAGTGGAGAGAGGATGAACACAAAGCAGAAGGTTAGTGAGAGAAGAGAGGCACTGTGCTTTGAGAAAGATAGTGGTGAAATTTTCTTCTTTCCTACTATTACATAATGTAATCATTTTCCTTTCTTTGGATTCTCATGGCCTTTTGGGCATGATAATGAAGGCTTTTGATGTGCTAAATATGGTGTCAACAACTAATCACATCAACTTGAAAGATTTAATATGCCTAATTTTTAAATTTAGAGGGGGGTACAGAATATTGGTTGTGGGACGGTGAAGAAATAATGTTGCAATGGTTGTTCAGCTATCAGATTCTTCTGTAGAGGCTGCTTAATAGTCTGAGTCCCTCTACTATGCTGAGATCTTTTTCATGTGTTGACTTCCATTTTTCGCGTCTGTGATATCGCTATTAGTATACTTCATTACATTGCAAAGTGTTTCTGTTTGCAGATTTTTACCTTTGTATTGTTATCCTTAGTGAAGGAAATGTGAATTTGTACCATCCGTGTGAATGGCTTAAACATGGTGGTTGTTTATGGTGACCACTATCGGAGTCGCTTTCGTTTGCATGTCACGAACAGCAACAAATCATATTCTTGAAAATGAGAGGTTTATCTTCTTCTGATTTTTAATTAAGGGTTGTTGGTGGAATCTAATCTGGTCTAAGTTAGTTTGGTAATCTACCAAACCCAACCAAATGTGTAGAAAAAGGACAAAAAAATGCCTATATTGTTTAATTGCATAGATTTCCAACTACTTTAGCTATAAACATACATGTTCTATTCTCTAATCTTGACTATCTTCTGGTTTGCTTTCTATTTTTGTAGGCAGGCTATGTATGTTATTTTTGTAAGCTAAGTGTTAGATTTCTGCATCACTAATGGCTCCGGGGCGAAGTGCCTTCAAAGAGGCTGTTGAATCACATCCAAAGCAAACAAGTTGTAAAACTTTGAAGAAGGGAGATAGTGGTACAGTGAAAACTACTACACCACTTGCAGAAAAACACAGCATACACGGTGGTGTGCACGAGCTTCTTCAATGTCCGTCTTGTGCAGATTTGATGTACCCTCCAATCCATCAGGTTTATACTTCAAACCCTTCTTCCAAGATTAGATTTTGATCAGCTGAAACATGTCTGCGAACGAATCTTGCTTACCTTAAGATAGCCTCTTACTCTTGTTACATATTACTTTCTATTTGTTTAGTGAGATGTCTTACTTTGTGCAGTGCCCAAATGGACATACTTTATGTGCAAACTGCAAAAGAGTTCATAACTGCTGCCCGACTTGCCTCTTCGAGCTAGGGAACATAAGGTGTTTGGCTTTAGAGAAAGTGGCTGAATCTTTGGAGCTCCCCTGCAGATACCAGAGTCTGGGATGTCAAGATTTGTTTCCTTACTATGACAAGGCCAAGCACGAAAAGCATTGCCCTTTCCGACCTTACAGCTGCCCGTACGCCAGCTCTGAATGCTGTGTAACCGGCGATATCCCACTCCTCTTGGCTCATTTAAAGGAGGATCACTCTGTTGATATGCACAACGGAAGCACTTTCAACCATAGATATGTCAAATCAAATCCCCATGAAGTCGAAAACGCTATATGGATGCTAACTGTAAGTCATCTTATCCTCCCATATTCTCAAAATAAATCTTTGCAGTTAGGAGAATGAGAGAATAAGCAGTTAGAGATGAGTCCTATAGCTTTCTTGATCTTAAAAGTTATAAAACGACGTTATGAATGAACTTCAAGTTGAAACTTAAGCTCCCGGATGCTAACTACAAGTCATTTTATCCTCCCATATTCTCAATATACACCTTTGCAGTTAAGAGAATAAGAGAATAAGCAGATAGAGATGACTCCCGTTAGGTCCCTTTAGCTATCTTGATCTTAAAAGTTGTAAAACGAAGTTATGAATGAACTTCTAGTCGAAGCCTAAGCTCCCGGATGCTAACTGTAAGCCACTTTATCCTCCCATATTCTCAAAATACAACTTTGCAGTTAGAGATAAGTCCCATTAGGGCCCTTTAGCTTCTTGAACTTAAAAAAGTTACAAAACATTATGAACGAAGCCCAAGTCGAAACTTAAGCTCCCGGATAAAAATGCAGGTTTTCAACTGCTTTGGAAAGCAATTCTGTTTACACTTTGAGGCCTTCCTACTGGGAACAGCACCCGCCTACATGGCTTTCGTGCCTTTCATGGGCGAAGACAGTGATGCCAAGAAGTTCAACTACACTCTAGAAGTCGGTGCATTTGGGCGTAAGATGTCATGGCAAGGCGTTCCAAGAAGCATTCGCGACAGCCACAGGAAGGTGCGCGATAGTCAAGACGGACTTATCATTCCAAGAAGCTTAGCACTCTACTTCTCTGCTGGTAGCAGTGAGGAGCTTAAGCTGAGGGTGACTGGAAGGATATGGGAACTGTGAGTTCATATGGTTTATCAGTAGATTCTGTACAGTTTGTCTGAAGTCTACTCCTCTTAGATCTTACATGGCCATAGAGCAACACCCAACATGAGATTCTTGATTAATGTTGTAGTATCCTTGAAATCAGTTTTGTGGTGGCTTGTTGGATCTTGAGGAATGCTTTCATGTACCATGCATATGTTCTTTTGGATGGCAGGAATGAATCTTCTTGGAATGCAACCTTTGATGTGAAATTTTGTTTGGTAGGCAATCAAATTGTACAAACATCAACGTAATCCCAAAAAAGTAATACTGAAAATCCACCAAATTTAAGATGAATTTCAATTTTACTTATGAAGAGATTAGAGCTCCGAAAGTGACTTAAGTAATGTTTATTTCAGACTCCTTTTGTATATCCCATTTTCTACGAATATTCTTCGGAAACATGGTTCTCTTGTCCTACGTAAAAAAGATAAAAATGTACACTCCGCCTCCTTTTCTACAAACATGTCAATTTTCGCTCTCTTTCATAATCCTCAATCCGTTCTAGATCATCATGGGTGTAAATACTTTTTGATATCTTATTTATTTAGTTGATTATATATATGTCCAAGTCAAACTAGCATTAGTAATTAGTTTGTTGGCAACATTCCCACCAAGACTAAAGTATTTGGTTGTACGTATTTTCTTATCTCACTAATGATTATCAGACAACAAATGTATAATCTATACTATCCTAAAAATTATGAGGCAATACATCTCACAACGTTAAAGATTTGTTCTTGTGCAATGATTTGAGTTTAAGTAGACGTGCAAGATGAAGGCTGGCACGTAGATTAGTCATTTTGAGTGGTTAAAAAGAGTTTGCATGCGCATTTCTCGTTAAAACCAAAACAGAAACAGAAATAGTCTTCGAGACATATTCTCTCATCTTCTCGCCCCTCCATTTTTGCTCATCTTCTGTCTCTTTACAGGTTTCTCCTTTTTTTCTCCTCTTTTTCTTAACGGGATTCAATCTTTTTTGTCTAAAATCATTATGTTTTTTCCTATTGATTGTAGGAATATCGCCTTATAAGAGATAGATAGCAAATGTGGGCGTCGATTTTTACGATGTTTGCGTAGACTATACGAGGCTGCTGCCACCTTAGATTTGAACAATGTTGTGTTGCGGAGGAGCAGAGGAGGAGCCTTGTCCTCCAGCCAACCAATACACCGCTCCCCCTAAGGCCGCGTACGGCGGAGGTAGGGTTAGGGTCAGTAACCCGATTTTTTACAAATGGAATGATGACACGTGTTAATGTGCTCTTGAAAAAATGTTTAGGCAATGATAGAGGAGATCCGAGGTCTGGTGCAAGAAACGGACCGCCCCAGAAAGTGTTGCCGATTGAGATACCGGCTATGTCTTTGGATGAGCTGAATAGACTCACATCTGCTTTCGGGGCGAAAGCTTTGATCGGAGAGGGCTCGTATGGACGGGTTTACTACGCCAAACTGGCCGATGGCCGGAAAGCAGCTATCAAGAAGCTAGACACCACATCTGCTGAGCCGGATGCTGACTTTTCAGCCCAGGTGGGAAATGGTCAAAATCTTTGTGTTTTTTTAGGACAATTTGGGAGATGGGTATGAAGAAGTTTTTTAATTTCTGCAGTTGTCTCTGGTTTCAAGGCTCAAGAATGAGTACTTTGTGGGTCTGATGGGATACTGTCTTGAAGCAAATAACAGAATCTTGGCCTATGAATATGCAACAATGGGATCTTTACATGATGTTTTGCATGGTATCAGAATTGGTCTATTTCTTGTAATGGGTATTCTTGATTTCTTGATATCTTGATAGGATTGAGAAAAATATTGAATCTTGCAGGGAGGAAGGGGGTGCAAGGAGCTGAGCCTGGCCCAGTTCTTACATGGCATCAAAGAGTTAAGATTGCTTTCGGAGCTGCAAAAGGGCTTGAATTTCTTCATGAAAAGTGCCAGCCTTCAATAGTACATCGTGATATCAGATCAAGCAATGTCCTCTTGTTCGATGATTTTGTTGCCAAGATTGCTGATTTCAGCTTGACAAACCAGTCTTCCGACACGGCGGCCCGTCTGCATTCGACACGTGTCCTCGGAACATTTGGCTACCATGCTCCGGAGTAAGCTTAAAACACATGTAAGGTTATGAACTATTTGCTTGCTTACACTGATGAGGGGGGTTTTTAGGTACGCGATGACGGGTCAAATAACTCAAAAGAGCGACGTTTATAGCTTCGGTGTCGTTCTCTTAGAACTCCTCACAGGAAGGAAGCCAGTAGACCACACCATGCCTAAAGGGCAGCAGAGTCTCGTCACTTGGGTGGGTCTTTTTTTTGTCATGTGTATTTAGTGTCATGAGGCGTTTCATCGATAAACCCGGGTTCGGTTTTGGACAGGCAACTCCAAGACTGAGTGAAGATAAGGTGAAGCAATGTGTTGATCCCAAGCTGGGTGAAGAATATCCACCCAAGGCTATTGCAAAGGTCTAACACTTAACCTTCTTTCTTTCCAATCAATAATACTCAAAATTGTAATGAAGAGAACTTACATGGAGTTTGTTTCCTTTTTCAGCTGGCTGCAGTTGCAGCACTTTGTGTACAATATGAAGCAGACTTCCGGCCAAACATGACCATCGTGGTGAAGGCATTGCAGCCGCTTCTAAACGCGAAACCAGCTGGACCCAATTCGAATGCATAGACTGTACTATTGCAGCAGCAGCAGCAGCAGCAGCAAACCTAAGTGGTGTGTAATATTATGCTTCACATATACTTGTAAGAATCCTATTTCAACATAGGCATTCCTGCAGTTGTTTCAGCACTGGTACATGTAATGTAATACTACATATACAGATGAATCTATTGCCATAGTAACAAACCAAAATGATGTGGTGCAGCAAAGTTCAGAAAGAAGGCTTCTTTGGAGTGAAAAAGAAAATGGCATAATAACCAATGCATTATCATAAAATTATTATTTCTTTGAGACGAAGGTTGCATGATACAAGGATTCCCACAGGGGGAGGGGGTAGTAGCAAAATCAACATGTAGAATAATTTTACCGCTACAATGGCTTTTCCTCGTCCTAAACAGTCCGTTACCATTTCGAACTCCTTTTGGCAGACCTGCAAGCACAGTACAAAAAACCAAAGGTTTAACAGTAAACCAGAACCCAATATCTACATACACAGAGGGAGACGGAGATAATATTTCACATCCTACAGGCAAAAGGGTGTAGTGCTTACAAAAATAGTGAGAATTTAATATACAAAACAATATGTAAAGAGGAATCAAAAGAAAATGTAAGGTAAAAGCAAGGAATATCATACCCATCATTATCGTCTAACCCTAGATTTGCAGCGGAATTCAGCTAAGAGTGCTATATGATCGGATGACCATTCAGGAGATGGAAGAGCAGTATCTTTGTGCAGGCTCTCCTCATCTACTAGCTCCAGCAGGGACTCCACGGTTAAGGAATCGGCTACATGGATAAATCAAATCATATTCTTCATCAAATTAACATGATCATCCACATATTGAAATTGGATAAACATCTATCCAGACTCAAGACAGAAAGATGAAGAACTCATCACTATTGCAATAAGAAGATCACAAGCTATTGAAGAATACCTGAATAGAATATATAATCATGAGTACCAATAAAGTCTCGCGTACAGTTTGTAAAATGAGGTTCATTTGTAGCAGGATCCATTTTTCTTCTCTGCTCCAACACAAGACCAGCACCAGGTCTTGCAAAGGATGAGTAAGCACTAACCTAAGGTAAATGCAACCAAAAAATAGTTAGTAAATCAAAACAACTTTTGAAGAAGAAATGTCAATAGTTATTAGTAAGGTGATACCAGAGGCAGCTGATGTGTTAATTTTGAAGTGGGTCGAAGAATTCCGAGTGGGTCTACAGCTAAATCTGGATGAAGTGGATCAACTTTACCCATAGCAAGGAGGGCATGAGGAGCACTGAATCCAAGCCACAAAAAAAGAACTGATCTGGTAAGCCAAGCTACTTTATGAATGCAAACTTTGAACCAGATAATGATGGAAAGCCAAACCACCTTCCAGGCACTGAATTGAAATCCCCACAAACCAACATAGGGATATCTGCACTTGCAGCAATTTTTTCCAGGCCCTTCAACAATGTGTGGACCTGATATAAAATGAGCAACTTTGAAGTGTGAACTTCAATAACAAAACAAGTTGAGAGAGGGGATGGCTTAAAAATAAACCTGCCAAAGCCTCACATCCTTCAATTCTTGGTGCATATTTACATGCGTGTTCGCCTGTGTTCAGAAACATAAAATGATAACGGCTATGAAAAGTTCAACCAAGTATATAGAGAAGACGAAGAGCAAAAGAAGGCATAAAAAAGCAAGTCACACCCATTACAAAAATTAGCAGAAGAAAGATCATCAACAGACTAGGCATGGATGGAACTCATTAGTCATTTGAAAGAAATATAAGGAAAAAGCTATCAAGCACTGAGGCTACAAACTAAAATCCTTTTCTGTTATAGATTCCAGAAATGACTGGTTGAGTTAAGAAAAAAAAAACTAATCCCAGCATGCCAATAGCAAGGGAAAGGGTATCCAACGACATTTTTCAATCTGAATATTATTGTTATTTATATGGTTTCCAGCACCAGACTACTAGTCTACTATATCATATATTCAGAATAAATTATGCCAGGGATTTTTAACATCAAGCAGTTTCACTGTCCAGAAGTCCTGTATGAAGCAGTCATCAACCACGACACCTAACTCTCAACTGATGAATCTAGTTCATAATAAGTAATAACATTTTAAAAACACAATCCTGTGATTGCTGATGAATTTGTAGATCTTACCACACAAACAAGCTGACGCTTCCCAGGGCTATCAATGCCCTGGTTACCAAATTTGGCTTCAAGAACTAATATTAGAGCAACATTGTCCTGTATGCAAGAAAAATAGATCAAATAATTATGTCTAGAAAAAAAAAACAATAGAGATATTTGAGGTGTAGTAATTATCAAATCCATGAATACCTTAACCAATCGATTTAAGGCATTTTTCTTCTGTGCACTTGGAACCAAAGCATCAGTTAGAGACTGTGCAGCTTTGTTAAACTCAACCTGCATTTAACAGGCCCTCTGATTAAGCATTGTTAAAGCCAACCTACATTCATTTAGGGCTGAGAGCATGTTACATCCATTTAGGGTATTTCAATCACCTCATATTTTTTCACATGTGAAAATCTATCACGACGAAAGAAGGTAGCACAGCCATCAAGCGTGTTAATGTTCGCACTAACAGCCTGCAAAATAACAAATAGCCTGTAAATAATAGCAGGAGCTTAACTTCCAGATTCATAAGATGTCCTAACAAACCTCTGCTGTTTTCCTTTTAAAGAAAGCTTGATAGCCATGTTTGTCCAGCTCAGGTGCAAAGAATTCCTCAAAATGATCGCTTTGAACCTGATAGTGGATACAATAAAAAAGAAGCACTAAAGACGAGGTTTAGAAGGTAAAACCTTAGCGAGTCAGTGTGCATCTAAAAATTATGTAGATTATGTTATTAAAGAAGAATAGTATAGATGCTTAAATTTCTAATGGTTAATCTTCATTATATAGGTCAAGTTCGACATCAGCAGCCTTTAGAACTACCTCAAGTAAACTTCTTTACCATTGGGTCTAATACTACCTACATTATACACAATCAAATTAGAAGGAAAAAACCAGAAACAAATAGTTTCTAAAGATTTGAAAAGCAAAACAAAATCCGCCACTGGGTTATTTTACCTCTTGAAGACAAACAATGTCGGCACGGTATCCAACTATCTCTCGTAGAAGGTTTTGCCTGCGGTAGGTCCAATTGAGAGCCCAAGTGGGGCAATAGCTGTATAGTTCATTTGTAGCATATGCATCAGATAAGATGTTGTATGAAAGCACGGTAAATGTCCCTCCAGATGAAGTGCGACCATCCATATCTAGATGCCTAGAAACATCTATTCCACTCACAGAAATCAAGCGTCTAGGGATGGGTGATGGAGCTGGAATCACACGCGAAGTTGACAAGGCAACTGGAGCTCCGACGGCTAACTTAGTTTCAGCATCTACAACAACACACTCAAATCTGAGGATATGACCAACATCATCAGCTGAAGGCGTGTATGTCTTTGATCGTCCAACCTCAAACCACGTCTCACCACCACTCTTCTGGGTAACTACAGCAGGATACAAAACAGTGTTGCCATTTGATAAGCTGGGAATCGAATGAGATGAGCTCAAACTACCGATACTCGATGTTGTACTACCAGTACTATTGAATCTCCCAAAAAGTTCTTCCTCTTCATTTCCATTTTCATTCACCGCACTAGCAGCACGCTCGTGCAGAACACGATGATGTCGCCAGGCATCAGAAAAACACTTGGGAGAACAATGGTAACTCTTTGAAACAGGTAGCTTGGCCTTAAGACACCCAAGGCATTGTAGTGTAGCTTGCTCCGTTGGGTGAACACTACAAACTGCAACTATCTTGTCACTTTGTACACGATACCTGTACCAGATATATATTATTTTCACATGAGCCACATCTACTTACAAACTACTGAGATGTAATTACTGAAGAATACTGGAAAAGCAAAAATTCGGGCCCTCCTTTTGAAACATGAAAACACCAAAATAAAGTATCAAAAATATGTAAGCTCAGGAGAACTACAAATGATCACTTATCAAGGAAATTTGGAGAATCTCAAAGCAAGACATGCAAGTAAGAACTAGTGAACATCACTTATAAACAAAAAAAATGAATTTTCAAAAATAAGAAAAGAGAACACCTATAATCATGAACACTCACCATCTATATCTTAAGAAATAACCATCAATGGGGTTGAACTCAGTAACATCCTCGGTCACAGCAGACTTATCGGCGCGCCTCAAAAGCACATACGGCGTCAATTCGCACCCCACAATCGGTATATCAGATGGCAGGTGCACCCGCCCCACACTCAGCATTTTATCCTAGCCTCTCGCAATCTAAGATCTTCCCCCCCTTCTTCCAACTTCCTCCCAGAACCAAAACTCAAAGATTCCAAAACCAACTGTTGGCAGACTTGTGGCGGTCCTGAAGGATCCGCCATCACCAGTTCCCCGCGCGAATCGCCAGCCTTGCTTACTCAAATTCCTAGTCTATCACAGGATTTACAGATCAATCATCGGACGGTAGATCTTCCGGAAACCTTGGATTGGAATGAGGGAAAGTGGGAGATTCAAATAGATATGATTAGTCGGGCAGTGCGGCCGGTACCTTGCATTAGATTGCGCAGAGAGAATCCGGTTGGGCTTTGTGGAGTAGAAATAGGGGGATCTGTTAATTGAGAGTTAGGGTTTTTCAGGACTACGGGAGAAATTGTTAGACGAGGTCACGAGGGTCAGACATATTAATAGGGATGGACTCAAATTCAATACTAATATTAAAAAAATACTATATAAATATCTTATAGGAGTATGATTTTTTATCGATTATTATTGAGAATTAAAAAGAAAAAGCAAAAATTTTGATTTAACCGATTGCAGGTGCAACCGGCTGCATAAGATAAATATTATATTAATATAAATCTAAGCACTAGTAGGCATGTAGTGTAGTTGGTTTGTTGTTGGACTCTCACTTGAAAGATTGGTTTCGAAACCTAGCAATAAAGTTTTTGTTTTTTATTTATTTTTAACATTAAAAATTAAAATTTTATTTTTAAATTATATTATGATACTACAAAAAAATATAATAAATTTATTCTTTTATTTTCAAAAAAAATATATGACTAATTTTTTTTTTGACATTAAAAATTGAATTTTTATTTTCAAATTACATTATGATAGAAAAAAATATGATAAATTTATTCTTTTATTTTCAAAAAAATAATATATGACTCAAAAAAATTATTTTTTTAATTTTTGACTTTAAAATTGAATTGTTATTTTAAATTATATTATGATACAAAAAAATTATAATAAATTTATTCTTTTATTTTCAAAAAAATATATGACTCAAAAAATATTAATTTGTATATTAGAATTTATTTTTGTTAATAAAAATATAATATTTTTATTTTTTTTCAATTACATGATGGGGAATATGCAGAGATAATAAAAATATCACTTTATATGAAAAATGTATCAATTATTCTGAATATATCATTTGTTCTTAATAATAAAAGTGTCACTTCTTATAACCAATGTATCACTTGTCATGAATCAAAGTATCACTTCCTATAAATAAAAATATCACTTATTATTAATCAATATATCACTTTTCATGAATCAAAGTATCACTTTCTATGAATAAAATATCACTTATTATGAATAAAAGTATCGTTGATTTTAGTAAAAGTATCACTTGTTCTTAATAAAAGTATCATTGTGCATGAAAAAAATATCAATTATTTTGAATATATCACTTGTTCTGAATAAAAGTATCACTTGCTAATAATAAGTGTATCACTTGTTATAAATCAAAGTATCACGTATTATGAATAAAAGTATCGTTGGTTTTAGTGAATTTACTGAATGTATCACTTGTTATAAATCAAAATATCACTTGTTATGAATAAAAATATCGATTATTATGAATAAAAATATCATTATTTTTAGTAAAAGTATTACTTTGTTATTAATCAATATATGACAAAAACAATGTAACTGATTAGTGTGACGGAGGGAGTTTAAAAAAAAAAGAATAATAATAATTAAAAAAAACTTGATTTGAAAAGATATCAATTGGTTGGAATAAAAATATTACTTATTATAAAAAAAATTATCATTTTTTTTAAATTAATATATCAATTAAATAGGGAAAAAAAACTTGATTTGAAAAAATATCAATTGAATGGAATAAAAATGTTACTTATTATAAATAAATTTATCACTTTTTTAAAATTAATGTATCAATTAAAATGGGGAAAAAAAAAACCTTGAAACTGCAAAACTGGGACTCGAACCCGAGTGTATAGGGTTTGAGCCCAGCAACTTGACCAGCAATGCTACCACAACATTATTAGTATGATACGAAATGCGCTTATTTAACTGTAGGCGTCCGGTTGCACCTGCAACTGGATGTACATGAGTCCAACTCAAAAGAAAAAGGCTAAAGGAATTATTGAAACGTATAAAACATTTATGTTATAAATAAAATAAAAGACACTATAATTTTAACCTAAAGTATATAATACTCTTACAAAAATCACTTGTTGGGAGATGATTCAGTAGGTAATTTGACTGATCTCAAAACTCTATTCTGATTGATGAACCATTATGGTGTAAAAGTTAATACATTTGTCTTTGAGTGTTTCAGACTCAGTAGACTTGTCTTCAGTATGTTTCCGACTCAGAAGTTTCGTCTGCTGTCTCTCAATAGACCATCTGCCGCAGTGCCATGGAGTGAAGATTCAGTATGGTTGGACTCAACAAGAGCAACATATAAAGGTGTTCAAGAGTCAGTAGAATTGGACTCAGCAGGAGCAGTTTACTGAACTCAGAGTTTGGCCCTCAGTAGTGTCGAACTCAGCAGGAGTAGACTACTAAACCTTTTGGTCAGACTCAGCAACGGCCTGTCAGTTGCTTTAACTGACAGTGGACTTCATGTCAATTTCAGTAGAGTTGTCCGATGTCGTACATCTGAGAAAAGTCAGCTTCAGTATAACCTTGAAGTCTAAAAAAGTCTCAACCACTACCTGTACCTCGACCAATGACAAGTAGTCAGTTGGCAAAGTCTCCGACAAAAGCTGCAAGTCAACCACTTTCCTATAAAGAAAGGGGACTCTACATAATTCGAAAAAGAGCCGTTTGCTACACATATAGAGTGACACATGGACAGTTCGTCTCCAACGGATATATTCACAACTCACGTCTATAAATAGAGGGAAGGTCGAATTCACACAAGTCGCACTACACGAACATACAAGCGACCTATCGAGGGAACTCAAGCATTCAAAGAACTCAAGCTCTAAAATTCATAAGCGAATATTCAAGTGAAGAACACGAACCCAGAGATATTATTCATCATTGTTCTTATCTCTAGAAGTCTTTCTCGTTCCCACCTTCTAACCTAAGCTCATTGTAATATCCATTGCTTAGATCGAAGGAGTTCATTTATTGAACTGTTCTTAGTATTAAGAACTCCTTCATAGTTGGAGATACATTCAAACAACTGTTTGACCCTGTGAACTGAGACTTGCTCAGTATAATCACAAGTTACAGTTTGTCCAGCGCACAAACTAACTGAGACTAACTCCGTATAATAAAATAGTTTCCTGCCTTGTTTAGGATAGTGGACGTAAGATCTTGCGTATCTGAACTACTTTAAAAATTATTGTGTCGTTAACTATTGCATTGATTAACTGTTCATAACTGAAAATATATTAACAAAATCATACAACAACATTTTCAATACAAGCTTAAAATGTTGCACTAATATATTGAAACTGATTGTTAAACAAACGTTTTCAAAAAAACTGAATTGGGCCTACACATTCCGCACGCTACTGAATTCTGACAGTAAGTCAGCTAGCAGAGCTCAGCACCTTCAGTCACTCTGTCCACGCGATCAAGAACAGTTTGCTTGGTCTGCTGAATTCATTCAGTACGCAACCTCCGTATATCGAATTGTTCGCGTTTGAGTTTGAAAAAGGTTTTCAAGTATATTCACCCCCTCTACACCTGAACGTTTGACTCAGGACCAACATCACTACGAGAAAATTTCAAATTACCAACCATTTTAGTGACAACATGTTATTATGTTGGTACATAACAATGTATCACTGCCGAACTCAAGTCAAATTAACAGTAACAATATATTTTTTATTCTGATAATTGTTATGTCAATTAAGGTACAATAAATCTCTCTAAATTAATATAGTTGGGATCGAGAGATTTTATTATCTTAGAGAGATATTAATTTATCTATAAATTAATATTTATTAATTTAAAGAGAGTTTTTTACCTAAACGAAGTAAAATGTATAGTTAACCTCTAAAAACAATAAACTATAAAAAATACAATGAATCATTTGACAACATTTAGGAACAATAAATAAAGTTCATTGTTTTGATACAATGAATCGTTTGGCTACTTAGGACCAATAATATTAAGTTCATTGTATTTTTATTAAAAGATATTCTATGTATAATGGTAATAGTATATATTATATATAAATGATGAGAAAATAATTAGATTTAAGTTTTTAAAAAAGACACACTAGAATCATATTTCAGAAAATTATCTTAGTGTTCTGGTAATTTAAATGATTATTAATTTATGATTTCAATGAGACCATATATTTACATTGAAGTTTTCTGAAAAATTATTATCTTATTATTTTATCGAATTTGATAATTTTTTACATTGGTCCGAGTCTGGACCGGAGAAAAATATTATTTTAGAGAGGTTATTAATTTACCGAGTATTAAATTACGGAGGTTTTACTATAATTGATGTTAACTTAATGATGATGGTTAAATTAAACTGTATATTAGTTTGCTTTATTACATTTTTTTTAAAATTGTGCGCATTTTAGTTTTTTACTATTTACAAATCCATAAGTTTAATAAAAACACATTTATATGACATTTAGTCTAAATAATAATATGGTCTAAATGGATCTTAATTCTTTAAATACATTTTATTATAAATTTAGCCATGTTGGGATACGAAAATATTCATAAGGTATACACCTTTACATAGAACATTAAATCAATTACTCCCACCATCCATATAAAGTGTCTTGTTTTCCTTTTTGGAGTGTCTTATAAAAAGTGTCTTATTTCTAAAAAAAAGCAAAGGATATATGAACCAAAATTAACAAGACAAAAGTCAAATAACATACACCACAATACGAGTTTATTAAGCTATGTGCTCCATAGAAAAGAGACATTTTCTATGGGACGAGGGAAGTATTATTTACTTTGAAATAGAATTGATTGGGCCCAACACACACGTAGTTTGATTGGGTTGAGGCAAAATTAACAAGACAAAAGTTAAACAATATACACCACAATACGAGTTTATTAAGTTCTGTGCCCCATAGAAAAAAGAGACATTTTCTATGGGTAAAAGGAAATACTACTATTTACTTTGAAATAGAAATTGATTGGGCCCAACACACACGTAATTTGATTGGGTTGAGGCCCAAACTGAATTGGGCCTAAATCACCCCGCCTGCAGAAGCTTAGCAAGTTTTGGACCAATTGGGCTCTCTCACTACTTCACATTTATATATCTCATCAATTGTATTGAAAAATATTTGAAACCTATCTAAAAATATAATGCAAATCTGACTTGCCATTAAAAAGAAAATTATTCAAATTCGACTACAAGGATATGATTTAAAATATATATTTTTAGTCACCTTATACGTCTACAAGTGGTGCTATATAAATATCACCCTAGTATCAGATAAATAAATAAATAACAAAGAAAAATGACACAAATCTTCTCCCAGTGCTTCATTGTCATTCTCCTCGTCCTCACAAGTAAGTCCACCTCCTTAGAATTTGTTGCAGTCTTCATTTATCCCACCTCGATTTGAAATCGATTCTTGTTTTGTTTTCATATATAACTTAAATAATTCTCCATTCCATTATACAGTTAAACCTTGATAAAGTAATATTCGATAAAGTAATAATTTTGCTAAGATAATAATTTCTTCCGGTCCCGATATGGGTCTATGTGTTTACATCAAAGTAATAATCTCGTTAAATGAATATTTTTTCTCGGTCACAATGTTATTACTTTATCGAGGTTTAACTGTAAGGAACTTTAAGAGTTTAGTGGCCCATTTAACAGAAATATATGTAATTGGATTAATAAATATAATCATTCAGATAATAAAATCGTATACAAATGTATTTAATTTTTTCTTTTTTGCACAGCTAAAGTTGTGGGTTCGGTTGAGATGAGGAATCATAATGTGGACTCCATAAAAATTCCAACACTTTGTGCTGCGTGCAAACGATTGTGTAATTCTGTTGGCAAAACCTACGCAGTGTGTGCGCTCGAGGCACAGAACGAATTCTCATGTAAATGCTTAAACATTTGTCTCGAATCACTAATCTATTCACCTGACGGATGATGTTTTGTTCAGATAGTATTATTGTAGTGAATATGTCTAGAATAATTGCATTTCACTACTTGTGGAAAAGATTATTGTTAGAATTTTAATAGTGGAAATTAGATTATTAAATTAATTAATTTAAAGGATGCATTAGTTCATGAGATTTATGGGAAGAATTGAAAGGATGCGTTGGTTCCTAGATGAATGGACACGTTACTTCGTGGAATGGACACATTGTTTCATAAATTAAATGATGAACGAATGTGTTGATTCATGAAAGAATATGTTGGTTCAATGCCAAGAGAAGCCTTGGAAGTTGAACAAATGCAACCATTCACAATTCATCTTATTGTGAAGAGTTGTGTCCAATACGAAGAGTTGTGTCCATTACGAAGAGTTGTGTCTTTTGCTTCATATGTGTTTGTGAAGAGTTGTGTCTTTTATGAATGGGTGCTTCAAATCTATAAATAGGACAATTGAAGTAAAGGAAAAGAATCCAAAAAAAATGATTCTTCATTCTCTCATTTATCCCTATTGTTTCACTCCATACATATATATTAATTAGTATCTCCTTAGTCCCGAGATATCAAGTAGTTCGCCGGAATTACGAGAAGTAGTGCAACTACTCGTAATGAAAAACCGTTGTATCTTGGAGACGAATGCTATAGACCGCTTGCACCGAGTAGTGGAGCATTATCGTCTTGCGGAGAGAGAGTCTAACTCTCGCCTCGGTTTGCATTTCGTTATTTTCACTATTTTTCATATGTTGTTTGTTATGTTGTTATAGTATTTATACTAACATTTGGTTTTATTGTCGCTACATTTCTTCACACCTAATTTTTTAATAACAATTATATTCTAAGCATACAAACAATTTTGTTTGGTTGATTCATGATGTCAACCCGGTGTCTCTAGTATGATATATGAGTATTCAATATGCATATTAATATATAAAAGTTGGATTTACTTAGTGTTTGTATCGGGACAGGGGTTGAGTTGAGATTTAAAATTGAAGGGTTGCGAAATTTATGGGGATGCGAACATGCAATTCCATATTTAGAAACGATCCATATATTCCTATACTAAGAGTTACTTGGAGATTAATTTGGAGTTAATGATAAGTATTTGTGACGGCTAATTATTGATTACTCTATAAAAGAGTTGTAACCCTAAACCCCAAACTCATGCTCTAGGTAGGGTAATGCACTTCAACACCAATTCATAAATGTCGTCTTCACTAGACACCTGTAGATGGTCATTAATTAGTGTCACGAGCCGTGTGTTAGAGTGAGGTTATTAAGTACGATGCGGAAGGTCGGCCCTAAGTAAAAAGAGGTCACGTGCGAGAAAATAAAGTAGGTCATTTGCTAGCAGATAAAGAAGCACAACCTTCACCTTGTAGGTGTTGCCCCAAAATAGCATGATACTCAATTTCTATATACACTTTTCTAAAAAAAATGTTTCACCCCTCACGTATATAAAAATTATTTTATTCTAATTTTTTTGTTTGCAAAATTATAATAACATTTGTATCATAGTTTTGTATGTACTTTTTTCCATGTAGGAAAATATCAATGAAATAAAAATTCACTTTTTATAGAAAAGATTCAAACAAACAATTATTTGAGGAATTAAAAAAATTTACATTCTATAAAAAAAAAAGGAAAAAGAAAAACTCACTTTGTATTTAAAAAAATATTTAAGGAGAAAAATCACTATTTATTAGAAAAATTACGTAAGAAAATGGAAGGATCCCTCATGTTCTAATTATAATCTTATAAATATGCCCAGTTTATATAAGAAACAATTGAGTTAAAGAAAGAAAAGTTTACTTTTACTTTTTATAAGAAAATAAAACAAACTATTATTTGGAAGAATTTTTAAATAAATGGGAATTAAATAACTCACAGTATATAAAAAAAGGAAAAAAACAGAGCTCACTATTTATTTTACTTTTAAAAAAAATTGAGCAAGAAAAGCTCACTATTTATTAGAAAAATGGAAGGATTCCTTATGTTAAAATTAATAATTTGATAAATATTCCCAATTTATATAAAAAATTAAGTTTATATTGTAATTATGTACTCCTTATGGAAGGAGTACATATGAAGCTCAGTTTTTATTTAAAAAAATATTTAAGGAAAAGAAAGATCACCATTTATTAGAAAAATTACGTAAAAAATGGAATAATCCCTCATGTTCAAATTATTAATCTTATAAATATGGCCATTTTATAAGAGAAATAACTAAAATAAAGAAAGAAAAGTTTACATTCTATATAAAAAAATATATTATTGGGAAAAATTGTTAAATAAATGAGAATAAAAAATCACATTAAAGAAAAAACTCAATTTCCAAAATAAAAGGTTATTAAGAAATATACTAGAATGAAACCCAAGACCGATAAGTATAGACCTAACAATCTTATCATCTGCTATAAAAATTGCTTATAAGAAATATTTTTTGCTTATGAAAAGTATCCGTCAAATTTTATTTTTAGTAAATATTTTTGCATATGAAATATTTCCAAAAAAGTTACGTGATTTTTCTCGCCGATTCGTTTTCATTTGAAAATAAGTTGACAACAGAAGAAGGGGGTTTAGGCGAACTGATACATGTTTGCCATCCATTAAAACAACTCCATCCAACAATTTCGACGCAGATTTGTTAGGTTTATATCTCGAATTGGATCAAAATATTACTTTAGATATTTTTTCCCAACCGCACATTCTCTCTCTTCTTCCTCTTTTTATATCTCGTTAAATAATACTCCCTCCGTCCCATGAAGATTGCAACATTTGTGTTTCGGCATGGATTTTAAGATAGTGGGTGAAAATGTAAAGTAGTGGGTGTGTATAAAGTAGTGGTGTAAAGTTAAAAAATAGTGGGGTCCACTTATTTAAGTGAATGTGGTCTACTCATTTTTATTTTAGGTAATGTTGCAAGATTGGTGGGACAACCCGAAAAGGAAATGTTGCAAGATTGGTGGGACGGATGAAGTATTAATAATCTGATTTTAATAACTTTTATGCATTATTATTAGATTTATGTCATTATACGCTCGATACGGACACTCACTCTCTTCTCTTCTCTTTTTTAAGTTGTTCAATATTAATATTCTGATTTCAATAACTTTTATGCTGTATTATATTTATTGTCATTGGATAATTATTATTTTTATTAATTAAAACTAAATTTGTAACTCTAACCAATAATAGATCATTATAATTTATAAAAATCATGAAAATGATATGATATGGGATAATAATTTTAGAGAAAATAAGACATCCACATTTAAAATAAAATAAAATAGTGAATTCTTTTTACTCGAATTGGAGGTTAGTATCTATATTTAAATCCAAATATCTATATTTAAATCCAAATATCTATATTTAAATCCAAATAGTATCTTTGAATACGAATATCGAATTTCAAATCTTATATATATATATATATAGAATATTTCAATTGCAATTTTCAATAAATTGAAGGGTAAATATATTATTCTTTTTTGTTAATTCATACATACATATATATATATATATATATATATATATATATATATATATATAAACTCGATTCAATTAATTTCAATTAATTAATCAATCCAATTTTACCAATTTAAAGGAATTGTGCAATTATGCATCAAAATAGAAGTTTAAATCTACTTGATTCATAATTGCAATTCTTTTTGAATAATTTAAATTCATTTCCAATTAAATCATTCAAAGTAAATTTCCAGTTATCAACCTAAACGTGCACTTTCACTTTTCATTCTCTACGCACGGTCATCACCCCCTTCTCATTTCTTTCAACTGCCGCTTAACCAAACTTAAGCAATTATTTTTTTTCTTCCTCGGTTTTTACTTCCAACTTTTGCCCGCCGTCCATTCCCCCCATCTCCCATAAAACCGAGCGCATTAGGCGAAATTATTTCTCATTTTCACGCTTTGAGGATTCTCACGCTGTGATTTGAAAAGTGTGATAGTTATTTTTTCATTATTCGTTGCATTTTTCAATGGATATTTATTTTATGCGCTTTTGAAATAGTAAACTTCAATTTTTATATCTGGATTTACAATGCAAAATTTGTTTGATTATGAAGGTTCGGTTTGTTGACATGTTTCGTGAAAACCAATGAAATTCACTGTCAATTTCAAATTGATTCAACAACAGATAAATGTGATTCTTCTCCAACAAAATCTGTAATTATACAACCAATCTAAAAGTTTTCTTAATATCAAAAGTGATGAATAATCTATATTTGATCTTTTTTTGCTATGTTCTAGACTTTTAGATGTACATCAAAAGGAATACAAGTTATACACTCTGCTTATATGTAAAGTTAATATGAAAAAAAGATGAAGCTGAAATATTGAAAAGAAAGTTCCACCCGCATCTTCACTGGGTTTGTTGCTCTTCTAGATAAGATTATCCTAAAATCACCATCTGAACATTCGGGGATGCTTCTCAAGGGAGGAGCTAATTGATACCTTCTAGAGAAGATATTCTTGTCTTAAAGTTATGTTTATTAAGCTTTGCATTACTTATACATATTCATGCTCAGGTATAAATATATTTGTTTAGTGATTGAACTAGATTTACATCTTTATATTGACTTTTGTTTTTTGTCCCTCAAACTTTAGATTTGTAAATTGTATAATAAGCATCATCCCTCTACGTTCTCTTATCCGTATACTATGCGATAGCTCTAGAATGTCGAAAATGCTTGATATTATGTACATATGCATTAGAAAATCTATTTAATCTTTTTGTTTAGATGGACATGCAGACAAGATAGCTGAACGTAGCAAATGTATGATTAATGGGGACGATGTAATTTTTTTACATGTAATTCGGCAAGAAATGGATGGAATACCAATCATAGCCGCGCATGTGAATGGAATAATAGATTAACACGGCCCAAGACATTCATTATTTGAGTTTAAATCATGCTGTTTCTTGATTTTCTTGGTTTGAATATAATTTTATTAACTCAAATTACAAATAATGAGTTTTGTTCATTCTCAAAAGATCAAGATGGTGGTGTTAAAACGGTTCGTGTTTCTGTCACATATTTCTGAGCTATTTCTTCAAATTTTAATTGTGTCCCTTATTGTTACTATATAATTATTTATCGAGTTTTTATACATTTGTTCGCAGAAAACCTTATATCGAATTTAGTGAAGCAAATGCTTTCAGTAAAACTCTGGAGCTATGTGGATTTCAATTGAGAGAGATTACCTGTTTTATGAGAAGACTACTACTGGGGGTGATATATGTTAACAATGTTTAAATATTAATGACAAGTAATGACTTATGTAATTATGAATATTCGAAAATATGATACATTTCTAGAAATAAAGGTGGAAGATATTAGTATGAATGTATACGTTTTGTAGCATTAATTATTTAAAACTCTATGAATTTGTTAGTCTTAAACACTAAAATAATATTTAGATTTCTCCATGACAACTTGAGTAAGGTAGTCCTTTGGACCATGGAGTGTCTCCAGCTTATGAAACAAATACATAATTTATGAGAATCAATTGAAGCAGTGGTTCTATGATGAGCTCGAGGAAACATAAGTAGCATCTTTTTCCTCTTTTTTTTTTCCATGATGTGAAAACTTAAAATCCCACCAAAGATAGCATTCTGGTAGGATTTATAAAATTTTTTATTCACCAAAATGTTGTGCCTATAACTGTTTAGCGTCACCTAATTTAAATTTTTTTTGCACAAAACAAAGATGCTTAAGGAGTATATTGTACATATTTCACTCAATCTTTGAGAAACATGATTCAAAATCTTAAAAATATTACTACGTACTCCATTTAGTAGTTTTTGTTGTAATATATATACAACTTGAATATTACTATGTATTTCATTTAGTAGTTTGTGTTTTAATAATATATATGACTTAAATATTACTAAATATTCTACTTAGTAGTTTGTGTTTTAAAAATATAATATATGATATGATATTATTATTTAAAATAGTAGTATTAACTATTGTATCATAAAATCATAATATTTTTAATCGTAATATTTTTCCGTACGGGTGATGTCTTAGTTTAAAATAAAATAAAATAGTGAATTCTTTTTACTCGAATTGGAGGTTAATATATTTATTCAAGTTCAAAGAAAAACAATCACAATTGTTATCCATATTTAGAACACGGTTGGATTTACTATTTGACTAATATAAAATTTTAACACATTTTAATGATAAAATGTTTTAGTTTGATAAATACTTTTTCAATAACGCTTATTTGAATATATTAAATTTAAAGTGCCTATATCTCGACAATATCTATCCCATCAATTTAGAAATTCATGACATAGCAAGGCCATGCAAATGCAACTAGTGAAAGTCATATATATGAATCTGCATCAAAACTGGTCTAAGCTCAAAATCAAAGTAATAAAACAAACACGAGTTTAGCATCAAGAAATAAGCAGAACCTAACCAAAGCAAATGCTGCATGCAAGACTCAATATCCACCCTTGAGGTCATTGACCACATCATATGGAATGGGAGTGACGGTTTCTAGAGTCGCGCCCTCCACCATGAACCCGGGCTTGGGTCCCTCTGGCTGCCTCTTGGTGCTGATGATCTTGCCTTGTGCCTTGGCCTCAGCCTTCAACTTGTCGTTCCTCTTGATCCTCTCTTGGATCTCCTCATGGCACCTGGAGGATTGAACGTGCTCCACTCGGACATGAATCCTCTTCTTGATGATTCTGTTGCCAACCTTTAAAACAACAAACAAACACAGGTGCACAGAGTTAACCAAAGCTGCTTGAAATACTTTAAGAAAATTTGGTAAAAATGATTGCAAGAAAGCATTTTTAAGAAAAACAACTGAAAGCTGATAACAATGGAGCTGCATTTCCATACAAAAGAAACATGTAATAGCTATCAAGGTTTCATCATCTCAAATAGCAACTGCAAAAGCTTATAGAGAAAGCTGAAGATATACCAAGACCGGTCAATTTAGAACCCTAATTCCTCATTTAGGGAAACTAGATTAGCAATATTTACTCACAAGTCAATATAGAACCCTAATTTCTCATTATTAACATTATTTGCTGCTAGGTAACATACAATTCCAAACAAAATCAAAATTCGCCTAAAAATAAGCAATTTGCAACACAGAATTTCTGGTCATATGCCCACATACAGATCCTATTGCTCAATTTGCCGTCAAACTAAAGTAATATGCGCTTCCTCAATGGATGACTTCAATTAAATAAGATTAACCTAGAAAACTACCAAAACAAAATTCTATAAAATCAGGAAGAAAAACAATCACTTTCATCGCCATTCAATTGAAAACCCTAGAGCAATCGCAACAACATAATCACCACAATAAATAGAAAAAAAAATCCACATAATCACACTCTAGAACAAAACAATTGCAGATACGCAGCTACTGAATTGTAAATTAAGGTTAAGCAAGATCAATGGCTCCGTACCTGCTTGTTGACTTCGACACCGACGGCGCGTTTGGTGACGTTCCAGACGCGACCGGTGCGGCCGTGGTAGAACTTGTGGGGCATACCCTTGTGAATGGAGCCGTTAACCTTAACGTCGACATAGTCGCCGATCTTGAAGATGCGGAGGTAGGTGGAGAGATGAGTCGGTCCCTTCTTCCTGAAGGGGCGGGAGAACGAATCCCTGGTGCGCGACCTCAAACCGTGACCAGCCGGCATTTCGCTGTGTTCTTCAGCTGCCTCGCTGCGTGTTGTGTGTGTAGAGTGAAGGTGGAGACGTACTGAGGAGAGGGAAACGATTTATATATGGGTGAGGAGAGTAGGGTTTTGCACTAATGGGCCGAGATTGTCTTTCTTTGTTGGGCTTGTTTGTGTGTTAGTATGGGATGTCCAAATTTCTTTAACATATGGGCTTTAAATATAGTTGGGAAGAAAGATAATTTATAAGAGTCATTAATATGTACATGAACATTTGACGGATTCTGATTTTGCACATGACTTTCAGAACGCTGGCATAAATACACAACATTTTTAAATTGTTAAGATTTGCACACCAACGAAAACTTTTGCAAACCAAAATATCCGAAGTGGAGGCCAGAATATCTTACGTTATTTACTACTTAAGTCATAGACGTCATTTTTACACTAAAACGACATTATTTTTTTATATTTATATCGTCAAAATATTTTGTCGGTGTGCAAATCTAAATAAATTAAAAGGTCTTGTATTTATATGAGCATTCGTGTATGTACATGCTAATATCCTTTATAGAAACACAAGAACTTCAGTGAGCCGAAAGTACATACATTGGGCCCAATTCACAACCCAATTTACGACCCGTTTCTATTCTTGATCCGGTCCGATTACACATTATGAAAAAAAATTAAAAAATCAAATGTGCTTCTCTTCTTAGGCGTGCCGTTTCCTGGGATATTATATTTAATTAGGGTTTATATTCGTGATCTTCACTAGTTAATTCGCTGCAAAGTAGGCATTTCAAACTGACTTTAGCTTTTAATTTGTCCATTATTTCAGTTTTATTTAATTTTATGGTTTCTGATATGTTTGAGTTGATACTTATATTTATATCTAGGGTGACAACATTGTACTAGTTTCTATTGTTTGGTGTACATCTAGGGTTTCAGTTTATATTGACACTATTCATTTGATTTATTTCTCCTATTTTGCAGTTTAAAATGGTGAGGACAAGGGGATGAGGAGTAGTTGAGGATGTTCCACCTCGATTAGTTGATGTTCCAATAGATGCAGTTCCAATATCACATGTATATCTATCTGAAGTCCCTGTCGCAGCTATTATGCGAAAGGAAAAATCTCAACATGAAGTCAGATACCGGAAGAGGAGCCGACCATGTGATAATATGGCAGTTCCTATCCCTACGGCAGTTGTCGCTACGGTTGCAATCCCTGCTACAGATGATGAACTGGTTCCAGTCGATGCTTCGACAATCCGCACTCCTCCTACCATTGTAATTTCCACGGTAGTCGACGATGCAATTGATGTTGAAACATCTGCTATAGTTGGAGCCATTAATCCAGATGATGAATCCATGCTTCTGGTGATGTCCCTTCTGCAGTTGGAAGTCCTACTCGAGGTGGCAGTCCGCCTGGAATTAAAGCTCTAGCTTCAATCATAGATTCTTTGGTAGCAGACAACAATGTTGGAAGAAGGTGGAAAAAAGTTACATTTGCATTTCCTGCTTCAATGGAAAAGGCCAGTGAATCTTCAAATGCAGTTTCAAGGCTTGATAGCAGGGGGTAGGACAAGAAAGCTGCAAATGCAAAGCCTGATAACAAGGGGAAGGACAAGAAGGTTGTAGGTGCAAAGCATGATAGTAGGGGGAAGGCCAAGAAAGCTACATATGCAAAGCATGATAGCAGGGGGAACCAAATCAATTGGAGATGCACCTAATATGATTAAGAAGAAGGGGGAACTATCAGCATAAGTATCTGAAATCAAGAACAAGTCGAAGATGGTAGGAGACTTTCTCCTTTCAGAACATTCAGAAAGTGTTATTAAACGTTATCTGGATAATGAAGAAGCTATAGTTGAAGTTCATGACTCAGTGAAGAAGGGTGATGAACCCTATTTTGCTTACCATTTTGAGTAAACTTATGAACCGTATTTTAATACTTTCTTTTTACTTGTTAATTATTTATAGTTTTCAAGCCACCTTTACAGTAAAGTGTGGGTTGTGCTAGATTATTGCCCAACTTAGTTATTTACATAAATCAACCATTGATGAGATAGATTTTGGGGGTATTTTGCACTTGCACGAGTTTAAGTATATCACCTAAGGTAAAATGTCGTGTTTTTGAGATATTTTAACCCTATAAGCCAATCTATAACCTTTACGAACAATAAGACAATTGTATATACAACTGATGATGTTCAGGATCTATTCTTGATTCCTAGGAACAAGGGGGATCGGGTCTTACTAAATGATGATAGTGTAGATAGTGATCTTCATGATTTTAGGATTAGATGTGGACCGAACAAGAAAGATGTAAGCCAAACGATGGTTGTTGATTTGTTAGGTGATGTTAGGCTATGAGATGGGAGGACGATTTCAAGATCCTGCACCAACAAAGAACCAAAGCATCGACTTCTCCATCTTTAGGTCAGTTGTAGAGACAACTAGGATTCCTATTCTTGACTGGTGCACATTTGTCATCGAACGATTGTGCAAAGGGGTCCGTTCGATGAAAAATATTAATGGTTGTGTTCTAATTTTGCCTCTTGTCTTTTCCATAGTTTTATGTGGTTGGGAAGGCGAAAAGTAGTAGATTGACATGCACTAAGATGAAAGAAATGTTAGATTTAAAGGTTGCTGCCGGTTAGTTTGGGCATGAAATTTGGGTCGAAGATGTGTATCCAATTTGCTCGAGAATTAGACAAAAAATATCTTAAGAGAAAATATCTCGAGATCACCCAATTAAAGCTCAAGATCCCCCAACTGAAGTTCAAGCTGATCCATGTAAAGACGATGAAGCAGATAATATAGTGATAACCTACAATCTGCCTGACAAAGAGATGACTGACACGGAGATCAAAACATCTGCAAAAGATGTAAGTGTCATTTATCTTAATGAATTGTATCATTTCTGCATAGGTAGACTGTTGATTTACATGATTGTCATTTTTGTATTGCGTGTTTCATAGGGTTTGAATGAGATAATCTTGCTTCTTCAAAGGGATCTGAGGGTGATCACACGTGTTCATCTTGAGATATTGAGTATGTTAACCTTCAGAGATGAGGAACAGAACCAAGGAAAATGTGATAAGTCGTCTCAGCCTGGTTCTGATGCTGATATTGATGAAATGCTTCCTGATTTCCACGCTTATATTGATACGATTGTGGAACAATTCATAAGCATGAAGAAATCTTCAAAACACACATGTAATAAATAAGAAATATTATATGTTAATTGAATCGACACGTCACTCTAGAATTACTGACACTTTATGCACAAAAAATGACGCTCTTTTATGCATATTCTTTTAATTTATCAAATTTATTCAAACTTTTTGTTGATTAATATTTTGTGATTAATATTGTATTTTTATTTAGTACACAAAGGTAATGGAAAGAAGGATGAGGGGAGTGCAGATTTGCCTACTTTTCATTTGCTAAGCCAAACCCCACCGAAAAATGACGACACAAAAGAAGGTGAGGTAGAAATTGATGATGTCGGACTTGTTGCTCTTGTTAGCAAATTAAGTATGTCAGAATTCAAAGCAACGAAATATGTGGCGGAAGAAGGTATTTATATAGTTTTTAAATCTACACTACGCTCCAGAATCACTAACACTTCTTGCACAAAAAATGACACTGTTTTATGCATATTCATTTAATTTATCAAATTCATTCTAACCTTCTGTAAGAATATTTATATAGGTTTGAGATTTGTTGATCCATGGAAAGCATATGAAGTTGATTGCTTCAAAAAAGATCTAGACTGTTCGTATGTCTCGATCTTTATGAAGAAAAATAAAAAATATCTTACAGACCTTGATCAACTAAAGAACCACGTTGTCGATTACTTCTTCCACACACATAAGCCAAAAATTTAGTAAGTATTATTGTATTGAGTTTATCAGTATGGTTTCTTTGCATATAAAAGCTATATTAACACTGAATATTCTATTCCATAATTACAGAGAGACTATGTTCTCCACCGACATCATCTCCTTCTATTGCAAGTATTTTTAAGTGGTTCACGAAATTTAAATGATCCTTCTTGGTATGACCAATGACGTGTTCTCGACTGGCATGGTGTGTCATGTATCTATAGCAGTCAACATGTTTTATTCCAGATAATAACATGTCTTCTATAATTGCAGCCTCATCACTTGTAATTGTTCGGTTTGAACGATGCATATAGCTCAAATCCTTCTGACATAGTGTATGATTGTGATATCTGACATGTCAAACAACTTCATACATACCATCATCTGTCAAGTTGATCTTCAACATGGCCTCACAATTTGTGCGGGTTATGTTCCTTCTGATACTTGTTTCTTTCGCATTCCCTCACAAGAGCACATAAATACTTTCTGAACAATCATACCAGCAGTATTTTGTATTGCATGTCCTCTTTGTACACTAAATCCAACTTCAGCAGCATGTATACAGTATATCTCATAAATATCCTCAATGCTCTTTCCCTTCAAACCAATCAAAAAACCCGAAAAATCTCTAGTACCATATGATAGAATAGGAGGGAAGAGTTGATTACCTTCCTCAACATATGTTGTTGCAGCTTTGATTGTTGCTCGTGTTTCAGATCTTCTGATTTGTGTCCCGACCCTTTTCTTCATCCGTGTGGTCAGAGAACTGAAGATAAATGATTAGTGTTTGTCTCCCACTCGCGTATATCGTGTGAGAATATAAATGTGTGTATTGTTTATAAACAGAATACTAATATATAAGTTTAAAAAAAACTAATATTATATTAATATTTATAACCCATTAATTTAGTTATACTTCTAATGGGCTTCCACATAATAAACCTATAATATAATAAATTAATCAGCCGGGCTACATCTATTTATCAATTAAGCCAATTAATTCATGATAAATAACATTATTAAATAATGCAAAATATATTAATCTATTAATAATTATTTATGAGAGATAATAAATAACTAGGCAGTTAATTGGGTCAGATCAGTGATCTAATATAAGAAATAAAGTCGGGTCTCAAATTAATTAATTATCTATGCTCAGCCCCGAGCAAAATTAATTAATAAACACATATTCATTCCACTAGAGAATCCTTGCTGACTTACCCCTTTATCCCAACTTGAGTATGGACTTGTATTTTAGACTTAATCGATCCTCGTATTTAAGATAGAAATATCCGTTAATTAGTTAAGCTCACTAACAACTTAAATTAATTAACATCTTATTATATTTATGAGTAGTGCCACTCGACTGTATTAATACACTTGAACTTAATCAACCGGCCGGATTTAGTGTGCTAATCCTTACGAGTTTCTAAGGGGATATTATCAACCCATTTTACTAGGATACGGTTGAAAGATACACATAACCAGTCTGAGCCATAAATGATTAGTAGCACCCAAGATACGTAGATCCGGTCGCGATGACGTTCACCATAGTAGGTCAAAGTGATAGATAGTCAAATGCACTCAGCTGAAGTCTTACCAAGCTTAAGACCAGTTAAGTCACCAAGATCTTGGTTCTCCACTAAGGTCAGTCAGGAGAACACATCTCACTGTGATCCATCAATGCACCACCTTAAGTATACCAATATAGACAAGCAGTCAAGACAAGTGACTTCTTATCTAAACTGCAGCTTAAAACGATAACTTATCCTTAAGTTGTCTCAGTTGTGATAATTGTTTATATCTTATCAGTTCAACCAATTGTGTAGTCTTCTGTGATACCCGACACACTACACAAATCTAACTTTTATACAAGATAAAGGATTACACGTGCAAATATATATTTATCAGATAGGAGAATTAAATTGTGGTAATGACAAAAACACATTGTATACAAACATAAAAATTGTTTCCATTATACAAAATCCCAACACCATCTGTAACAAGAGAGATACAATCAAAGTGTCAATTATAATAACAATGCGTGTCAATTCTCTCACATCAAAGTGTTACTCATACTGAACCAAAGTGCATATGAAAGATACAACCAAAGTGTCAATTATAATAACAATGCATGTTAATTCTCCCCCATCAGTGTTACTCATATTGAACCAAAGTGCATTTGAAAGATACAACCTAAGTGTCAATTATAATGACAATGCGTGTCTATTCTCTCACATCAGAGTTTTACTCATACTGAATCAAAGTGCATATGAAAGATACAATCAAAGTGTCAATTACAATAACAGTGCGTGTCAATTATTCCACATCAGAGTGTTACTCATACTGAACCAAAGCATATATGAAAGGTACAATCAAAGTGTCAATTATAATAACAATACGTGTCAATTATCCCAAATCAGAGTGTTACTCATACTGAATCAAAGTGCATATGAATTAAAAGAGAAACAATCACAGTATTAAGGATCATAATAAAGGTAATACTTTCATGTAATAACACTTCTTTCATGAGTGTTTGTTTGATTATCTTCAACCCCTGATTCACTACATGCAGCTGATAGATTGACACATTTAACTACAACAACTGGCACACCTCAATATAAATTCAGTAAAAAAGATGACTTACTTACCTTTTGAAATCTAACTGTCATAACTGTTGTACTCCATCCGTCCCGCTATTTGTGGCTCACTTTCCCGAAATGGGTGTCCCATTATTTGTACCCACTTTCCTAATTTGGTAAAAATTACTCTTACTCTATCATCTTCTCTCTCCTACTTTATTACATTTTCTCTCCTACTTTATCATCTTTCTCTCATACTCTCTCATTATCTTACTCATCTTCTCTCTCATACTTTATCATCTACACTCTCTCTCATACTTTATCATTTACTCTCTTAATTCTCGTGCCGAAACCAATTGAGCCACAAATAACGGAACGGAAGGAGTAATTATCGAGCATTGATAAGTTATGCCCTTCATCAATTTTTTTTTGGTTGTCTTCTAATCCATACTCGACACCCAGTAAAGATAAAGTTATACGTAAAATTATGTAAAAATTATCAATTTGCAATGATACAATTATCAATTATTAAAATTGTCAGTCAAATTGAAGGAAAGTGTGAATCAAAATTTCAATATCATAATAACAATAAATATTACTCAAAGTGTCAATTACAATTATCGAAATTGTCAGTTTGATAAGAGAGTAACAATTCTACCGGACTAATGTGTGTGTCAAACAATAGTGAAATCAAAATTTTGAATTAAAATTACAGTAGACTATTACATGTAACAGTGTTTGGAAATTGGGCATGAAACTCCATTCAACTTTTTATTTATTTCTAGACTCATCTTTAAAATTGATTCAAAATTTTCCTTTCGGCATTAGCCCACTAGTATAGGAGTCTATTCCCGCATGTACGCCGCCTTCGTCATGCCATTTACACCTCTTTCGCTGACGCGAACGCCTCTCATTAAACAAATCAAAATCTGGAAAAAAAATCAATTGACAAACCACTTATTTCACTGTCATGTCAATATGCCTATAATCGAAGCGAATAGCAAGCAGACGGGTTGAATTTGATGTCAGAATCTTCATCTCCGCGCGCCGCAATGGACGTGAGGGTTTTTCTCCCGTAGTAAATGCGTCCGTTTTTATTTTTTTTAATGAAGGTCAGCGTCGAGTCACGCAATTCAAAATTGTGAAAATGGATCTTTCATGCGACCCGAATGTATCTGTGTGCCTCTTATAGAAATATAGTACTCTCTCCATGCCGTTATGCTGTCTTATTTTTTAATCGGGTTGTCTGTTATTTCTTGCTTGTTTCCAAAAATAGAAAAAATTAAACTTCTAATCCTAATGGGCCGTTCTTACTGACCACTCACCCAACATTCTTGTACTTTCTAATCAAAAGTCTCTATCATTCGCTTTTATTCCCCTCGGAATTAAGAAAATTATAATTTTTATTTTTTTGGAAATTTTAAAATATTTTTCAATTACAAAATGAAAAAAATAAATTCAATTGTCTGAACTATGTATTGAAATAGAATTTGGATAAATTCTCATTCTTCTCACCAACCACTCTAAAAAAATGCACATTTCTTAATACAATTAAAATTAATAAAATAAACACCTAAATAAAGATTTTAGTTCGGAATGGAAAACTAAATAATGGCACGGAATGAGTAATTTGTTTCGAAGAATGGATAAATACTAAGGTCAATGTACATTTTCGCGCGAAGGCCCGTATTAGAACAATTCGAATAATCATAGAAATCATAATTGTAGATCGAAACTTGAACCCCAAGCAGAGTGCCTCACGGCATGCGTGTGTTTGTGATGATACTACGCGTGCTATCTGTTTGATGATAAGTCTCTGAGGCGATCGGAGAAAGTTTCCATCGGTATTATGTAACGTTTGTTGATTTTGTGAAACAGGAAAACTCGAACTGGAAAATCGATTCGAACAAGATGCCGCTGCTCTGGTGCGCAGCTTGTTTGATATTTAATTTTAATTTCGAGTTGAAATTGGAGTTAGTTTCTTCAGTGACGAAATTAAATTGGCGGTTCAATCAGGCTGTTCGAATCGTGTCTCGTTGATATTTTTGTGGTATTCGGGTGTATTTTTGAAGTTTCGGTTGTGTATAATTGAATGGATTGTTCTGATTCCAGAGAAGTTTGTTTTTGTTAGTTTTATATAGGATTTATCTACTTCCTCTACAGAGATTTTGAATGCTTCCTCTATAAGATTATCATAATTTCAACACTTTATCCCTTATTGGAAAGCTAAGTTGATCATCAGGAATTAACCAAACAATGGTCTAATTGTAGAATCAACAAATCCCGTGTAACGCCCCGAAATTTTCAATATAAAATGCATTGCATATCTATTCATGCATGTTATCAAGTGTTTTAGTTCTGTAAGTCGCGCCTTAGAAATTAAAATGAAAATTAAAGCATCTATGTTGTTTTTTGTTAAATCATTTTTATTATGTAAATTTAATTTGAACTTTGAATGTATTTATTTATATCATATTATGATTATATTGTTTATTATTGAGATATAAATAATGTTAAAATTATGAGATAAGAATAATATTTATTTATTTTGGATTTCCTAAACCTAGTAGGATTCATAAAAGAATATAATATTTTATATTGTATTAAGTTATTAGGAGATGAATTTTATATTATGTTTTATGATTAAAATAAATATTTTATGTGTGATATACATGTTTTAGGAAAAAAATCTATTTATGTTTATTCATATCCTAATTTATCTAAGATTGAATCTCTTATATGGTAAGTGATAGAATAAATTCTATATAAAATATAAATGGACGAAAATAATTATGGATAAATTTCAATGTATAGGATCGGCGCGCAGGAATTAAATATTGATATCCATTATTTTTCATCAAGTCAAGGTTAAGGTGGGGAATGTTACCATTTATCTTTATTATACATTGTGCTCGATATTTCATGTGATTATGACAGGCATGAAAGAAAGGGTCGAAATCGGGCCCTAGGATCGAAATCGGATCCTGAAAGAAAAGGCAATGGTCGAAATCGGGTCATAGGTTCGAATTCGGATCCTTTATGAAAAATCGGTCAAAATCCGGCCGTCAGTCGAAATCGGACTGTTTGAAAAGTTCATGTGGTCTGTGTGACCAATTACAAGTTCATGTGGTCTGTGTGGCCGAGTATCTCTTTGCATGATCTAATTTTCCATGTCTTATTGGTGTGATATATAATTTTGGTAAATGTGTACATCTCCCATTGAGTAGTCATACTCAATCCACTATTTTAACTTTTTTCAGGAAATGGTTCGGTCGATGCGAAGAGGTGTTGGTGGTGATGGTCACACGAGAAAGAATTTATGAACTTACTATTGCATTAAAACTAGTTTTATCATGAACTGTGCATTTTATTTTCGAAAACTAATTGTTGCACTTATTTTTATTTTAAGACTCCCGCTGGGTAGTAAAATAAATTGAGTTTTTCAATGATTCTTTTCCATGAAAATGTTTTGAAAGAATTGAAATAAACATGTTATAAAGTAGCGTCCCTAGTTAAGCTTTTGAAAATTGGGGCGTTACATCCCGGGTGCGTATAGATTGGTTTTACATGTCTTTTGCATCCTTCTTCCCATCAATTTCAGATAGTCTAGCCTTGTTCTCCACTATTTTGGCTCTGCTTTTCTTCTTGTTTTATCGACTTCGATATGTGCAGTAGTACAATTGAGTTCTTACACAGAGCAATGAACTCTTAAGATAACATACCTAATTTAATGCAGGTCTCCCTGGATAGTTGCTGGTAACCATTTACATTCTTGAGTTGTTTAAAGTGCATTATTGGTTTAGGTTGATGAACTCCTGCATTTATGGTTTATATTTATATGCCATCTCACTTATCTTGCCAGTAACATGTATGTGAGAACGGTCTTGTTAATATGAAATAGCTCATTGAGGCTGTAACTCCGCTCATAAAAATTGAATCCAGTACAGGATCCTCCATAGCCTATCATGTTATTTGGTAATTAATCAATTCATGGAGCAGAGATATACCTACCTTATCTTCATAAATGCTCACAACAATTCCAGAAAAAGTACTGTTTATTAGTATGTTGGACTCTTCCCTTCATCCTAGTTTTTTTTTTTGATGACGAGGTTAAACCGCAGCCGCTACCGAAGTGCGCACTGGGTAAACTCCGCTCCTGTACAATAGCCTGCAAACCACATCTTAATTGTATTTTTGATATTACAGTGTTATGCTATTCCATATTTGATATGGTACATTAATTTTAGTTGTTGGAGCAGCAAAGTCAAATTTCGGGTTCGGGACAAGCCTATTCAGTCTTTGCCATTATTCTGATGATTTGACGAGCTCTTTATTTCTATTCGATTTGACACTTGTTCAAAGACGATTTAATAGCTAAATGAATTTGATCTTCATATTGCAGTTGCATTTAAAGAACGGTTAGGAACCGCACTTAATTATTCAATGATTGTTGTTTATGTTGAATTTATCTGTTTCTGCAAAACCTTTGTGGCATACTTTTAAAAAGATGAAGCAGAATGCTCGATCAATGAATGCATCCATGTGCATTGTTAAAAATACTTGGGGACATGGGGGGTGTTTGTCCGGTATCCTTTGAGCTCTATAAGTGCCTGCCTTTGTCATGGCCTTCTGTGCAATAATTGTATACCAGAAGGTTTTATTGTTTGTTAAATGTGTCATCTAGTAGCAGCATTGCATAATTTGCATTCACCAGTTCATTTCTTCCAGGCTTATGCTAACCTTGATGAAAGTATGCCTGCTCAAATACATTTGTCATCAACTCTGCCAACACAAGCTAGTTATGGATTGCATGAACAGATGAACCTCCCAAAACCCGTGCTTACTCCGGCGCACTTTAGCATGGGAGCACTGTTCCAACTGTCAACCTCGTCTGCAAAGCTTTATCTGTATAGACGGTTGTGGACCGTAGTTACTTAAATTCCATGTTTGTGTGGTTGAAGCAACTGTGGTCCTAAGTCTCATTTGTGTGTGCTCATCATATGTCTTTACTATGATCTCCTTTATTTGTAAACCTTTTTTCTCTACATTTGTTTCTGTAGGTATCCTATATTATCCCCCAAGAGGGAATTTAATTAGTGGGCCTGGAGATAGTTGGGCTGTATCATCTGTGTCACAGTAGCAACATGGTAACACTTCTAAACTTCTATTCCTCATTTTCCTTTTTTACTTCCCACTGCTGTCAGTTTCTTTTTATGCTTACACGAGTCAATTTGGTTTCTTTTATGCTGCCAGAGAAGACTAGTCATATAAAAAACTTGTCAGACAAAATGCACATGCCAACTCTTCCTTGGAATCTTTCACTTTGCTGTAGGAGTTTTCTTTTTTTGCTCTAGTCCATCCAATTTTCATTATTTTGCCTAGCATAGTATAAGTTTGAATAACCATCTCCATGAAGAAGGACCTTCGAGGGGCGAGTGACTCGACTTTAATATAGTACACATGAGGGTGCGTATATTTTCAAGTTTTTCTTTGAAATGATTCCCCATACTAAATCAAAGTTTCAAGAATCTAAATTTAATTTTCCGAGAACATTGTAGAGACTAAAATTGTTCACAACAACTTAATTTTCACACAAATAAATAATAATATCAGGTTTGCTTAAACCAATTCAGAAAAAAAAAAAAAAAAAAAAAAAACCTTAGAAGCACGTTAAGGAATTTGAATGTGCACTTGTGCATTGTAATTAGTGCAAATAGAATGTGAGGAAACTTGCTCACAGTTACATAGTATTTATATCCCCTTCTGTCATTTCTTTTCCCCAGTTTAATGTTTTAATTTGGTGCTCAACTCATGAAATTTAGGGTTTATTCAGTTCCTTTTACATTGTTAACACTAAGCATGCATTTATTGCATGGAAGAATTGCAGCCCTCCGCTTTAAGTACGTGAGATATGAAATATAAATACAGGTGAAATTTTTAGGTGGTATGATAAGTTATTTTCTTGTTACAATTATATCATTAATGGAGGATAGAGATTGAGTCTAACTTAGCCTTAACCTAATTGGTATTTTGATTTTCTTTCCTATTTATTATTATGTTTTTTAGTTATCACATGAAAAAAAAACATCATTAAGTTATGAAATTCATTTAAGCAGTTTCGAGACTAGTATTGCTATATTTTTATATGTAAAGACATCGTCACATCGATCACGACCCATATGGGCCTACTTTAACATAAAATCAAGAGACCATAAGTAAGTGGACTCAAGAATGCCACCTTTCGATTGGACTTGTGGTAAAAGGTTCCGTCCCAAGTCTTCATCTAGATATGTCATAACATCATTAGTTAGAGTTGGATGGTACCCCAAATCTCCAACTAGATATGTCTTAAAATCATTGAAATTCAATGATGCCCACCTTATTAGTTCTTGCCTTGATTTGCTGCTATGGTCATTTAGTTGATGTTGGTAGTTTGTTACAAAAATCAATCCATCTTGAGAAAGACCTCTTCTTGCTATTAAAGTTGCTGATGAATCACTAACTGAAGACTGACCATTGATTAAGATCAACAGTCTGTTTATTGCCAGCAACTAACACTGCTAGCTAGAATTAATGTAGTTTGTGTATACAAACTGTTGTTCAAATTGATTTCTTTCTTTGTTGCTTAACACAGAAATTCTTTGCAAGTCTTGAAGAGTATACTCGAAATTAAACTCACATATGATTAATACTAGCAAGTAGCAATATAGCATGCGTGAAACGAACATATATATGTAATGAAACTATATTTGTCCGAGGAAGTGTTTTCCTGTAGAAAATCTATTAGAGATGTAAATCCAAACTCACATTATCTTGCATGGCAGGCTTCAACTGCTCATTCATGGAAGTCATCAATGGCATCCGAGCAAAGGGGGATGGATTTTGAGAAGTCGGGATCCGCCACAAGCCAAGGGGGCTACCATTGATAGGCAGTGGCTGATCTGCATTGTAGGAGCTATGGCTGCCGCGGGGTCTCCAAGAATGAAACGGCTGCGGAAGAGGCGGAGCTGATGTGAGGTGGCCGTAGTTCACCCGGCCATAATCATGCACCATGACCGACTGGAGATGAGCGCGTTTGGCGTTCTGCCTTTCCCTCTTGTGGGCGTTTTGGTGGCCGCCAAGGGCTTGAGAGGTAGGGAAGTTTCTGCAGCAGTAGTGGCACTCGAATCTCCTCATATCTGCATTTTTGCTGCTTGAATTCTTGCTCGTCTTGCCTTCTTCTGCAGTAGTGTTTTCTGACTTCTCGACGGTGGTGCCACCAAAGTCTATGCCAAAAAGCCTAATCGTGCTGCCGCTGCCCTTCTCTTTGCCCGGAGGAGCAGGGCGGATGAAGGGCAGCTCAGAGAAAGACTGGACGCTCGTGAAGTCGCTGGTCTCTCTCTCATTCCTATCCATGGAAGAAGTAAGTATGTGTTAATTTCCCCTTCTTTGTGTGGAGAGTTTTGCTTGTATATGGGGGTGTTTGAAGAGAGGTTGGTGGGACCTAACAAAATGGAGTGGTGAGATATTAATTGGTTAAATATATAAACCCTCAAAAGAGAGAGGGAGAGCTAGGGACAAAGGAAGTCATGGTTAGGCCTCAGAGAGTGAGGACCAGGTTCAGGTACAAGTACTTAATGCCACTTCTTATAAGAGTGTTAATTGGAGAGTGTACCATCTTGTGGTCCTTACACATACATGAACGAAAGAAAGGCCTAATCATCACACACACACACACACACACACACTCTCTCTCTCTCTCTCTATCTACACACAAGTACTGTAGTTTGAGGAATTTTCTTGACACGGTATTTCCTTATAATGTGCTCCCATTCCATAAAAAACCATCAACTTATGTTTTGAGTTTGTGAAAGAAACTGGAAATGGAGTTATTTCTAGCAATTAAGGCCACCAGTACTCATCATTCTCTTTTTAACACACACACACACACATATGTATATATATATATATATAGATATATATCATATTCATCATGTTATATATATAAGTGGTCCTTTCATGTATAAAGATGGGATTTAAATTTCCTGTTAAAGCTAGTGAACTCTTGCAATAGTAACTTCTTGTTTAGGGTAAAGACCACATTTGTTTCAACTGCATGTTCTGGTACTCATTTGTTTTAACTGCATGTTCTGGTACTGATTCCTAACACAGTATATTTATGGGTCAATTTTATTTCATACATATCCCCACTATTTGCTACTTGTTAGATATTCTGCTAGATCTTACTATATATCTCTTCGTAAATAATCATGACTAATTATCTTATTTTACTCGATTCCTAATCTCTATGGGGTATTTTGGTTCATAGCTTGAAACCGGGTTCGGATTATTCTTCATGATTTGAAATGAGAATAATTAAGGTGTGTCTTGTTTCTTGTGCAATGGCAAAACTAAGTAGTCGTTAGTATGTGGAACAGGCAGTGACAAGTTGTACAAAAACTGTCTTAGTCTTGGAAACCCTAATTGTTTTTACATGGTCAGAAAAAGGGTGTAGAAATTTGAATATTTGATTGAAGGAAGGAGAAGTCCCTCTCTCGTTGTTCCTCCTCTCTCTTTCAAGTAAGGTGGATTGAATGGGATGTTGGGTATATGATGAACTCCTCTCGTGGGACCCTCTTTTCTCCGGCATCATATGTGTACTTCACTTTTCTTGTCCACTTGTCCGGACCACCTCAAGAAATATGCTCTTTGGGTAAGATTATTGTTGATTAAGGTAACCGCTTTCTTAGGTTTTATGTAATCTTGCCTTATGATTGATGTCTTAATCGTAATCAAATCTAACCCGAAAAAATCTTGGACGTTCTATATAGTTTATTATGATACTACTTTGTACTCGATCTGACTACTTTATGTTAGGGGTATCTCTTAGTACTTCACTTTGATTAACTTTGATATGGTGGAGCGAGACTCAAATCGTGCATAATCTCGAGTTTTTTTCTCTAATTCTCAATATACATTTTAAAAATAAAAATAAAAAAATATTTCATTCGTCCCATTGAAAGCATCTTGTATTCTTTATTGGGGGTAAGCATCGTGTTTATGAAAGGATAAAGAATATGTGGATAATAACTAATAAACCAAAAGTCAAATAATATATATAGCATATAATACTATTTTCTTAATCTTCGTGCTCAAAAGAAATAAAACGCTTCTAATGGGATGAAGGAAATACTACTCCCTCCGTCTCGGATGAAACTTCTTATATTATATTTTGGGTTGTCCTACATAAATGTCATTTTTCTTAAAACATAAATAAATTTCTCTCGCAAAAAATCATTTTTTTGTGGGTTTCATTCACATTATTCTCTCTCTTAACACATAAAAGTTCACCGCATAAATTACCGCGCCGAAAAGAAATAGGACATTTCAACCGGGATGGAGGAGTACTATTTTAAATTTTTAACCCTCCATTTTGAAATTATAAATTATGCATTTTTATCTCTTGAAGTTATAGATTTTGTTTCCTTTTAATTTCTAATGATGAGTCTAGTGGTAGGTGTGGCTGAGATCAATTTTGATTTTAAAAAATCCTACATTTGAACATAGTGTTGGATTTGAAGATTGATGATACATCACATGCATGTCAGCTTCACATTAACATGCAGCAAATAAGCCAATTCTATAGTTTTATATGAAATAGGACAAATGTGTTTTTACAAATAATAATAATGTGGTTGATATGCAAGAATATAAAGATATATATAAATTAAACATTATTAAGTTGGACCCACAAGATTCCCCAATCTTTTGAGGGGATAACTCCAGAATATATTCACTTTCATATAAATGAATTATATTTATTTATATGTGTGTTTGTGAACCCTCTTCAAACTGTAAATGAATTATATTTAACTCTCTTTAAAAGACTGATGGGCATTATTGATCCATCAGTGTTGTCTGCAAACTGACATTTTTTATTGGACCACCAGAGGCATCTTTCCAGATGTTGCATGAACCTCCCTGCAAATGAAATTAATTTCACAACATAAAAATGCAGATATATGTTGTTGAATGGGCATAAATCACTTAATTATAATATTTATTCTGAAATTATGATGCAGGCATTGTATGTATATATATATATATATAGGTGGAGGTTCAAATGTGAACAGTCTGTTATCGTGTGAATACTGCACTTTAAAAGCAAAGATACTGCATTTTAAAGTGCAGTACATTTGTCTTTAAGTGCAGTATTAAAGTGCAATATATTTACCTTAAAAGTGCAATACGTTTGTCTTTAAAGTGCAGTGTTCATACGTTCACACGATAAGAGCTGTTCACACGATAACCACTCCATATATATATATATATATGGGTGAATTATGTGAGAATAATCTTTATCGTGTGAAGGTCTAAACAATGTACTTTCAAGATAAATGTACTGCACTTCTAGTCTGATTATTTGAAAATGCAGTATTATCATTTATAAAGTGCAGTACATTTATCTTTAAACTAGATGTTCACACATTCATACAATAAAAACATGAAACTCCTCCTACAAATATTGTTGTTATACTAAATTTACAATGTTACTAATTTTAAAAGTTATGTTACAAATTCACGCTAACAAATGCCCACGTTGCTATATGTCATAGGCTCTTCAACTCTGCAAAAATATTTAATATTAGGTAATGAATATTGCAAGTACATTTTCAGATGGTGGAACCTACTAATTCAATTAAGCTTGAGGAAAATTCCATGAAGTATCATTTTCCATAGATCTTGAAAGGATTTTACATTAATCAATTTTAAAATTAAACAAAAAAAAAGCAGATATTTCTAAAAACATTATTGGAGTTCAAATTCGTACATAAATTATCACAAGTACTGGAGTTGAAATTCTTTACAGAACATGTGTGAATGGATTCCATTTTTTACTACCACAAGTGGAAAACCCATTCTTCTCCAGCTTTTGCAATCATTTCTGCCCCTTCCTTATCAGCTGACAGTAACATTGGGACATGACATTTTCTGTATTCTTGGCATTTGAATTTACTAAACTCACTTTTCATTTTGAACAAGAAGAGAGAGAGAGAGATGTGAATTGCCCACTCCATGACTATACTACTTTATAACTACTCATCAACAAATATATAATTTTCAAATTAATCTTATGTCAGACCAAAATCTGTAATTTGATAGCCCACTAGTTAAATCTTACTCATACATGTACGCAACGGCGGAGTCAAAAATTTAGTTCGGGGGAGGATTTATTGGAAAAAAAAAATAAAGACATTGCATAATTAGAATTCAAACAAGGGACTTGTTGTAATAAAGGTCGGAATTTAACCACCGAATTAATTTAACATCTATTAAGATTAAAGAAAAATATATTTAATAAATGTCTGGGGGGCAAGTGTTTGCATGCACTACGGCTAAGGTGGCTCCGCCACTGCATGTAGGAGCATACAAAAAATATATACTCATGTTTCCTTTTGGCTCGGGGGTAAAGTCGGTAGAGGTTTGTTATTGTGATTGAGTCAATTTATTTCGTGGTGCACAAATTATTTTTATTTTTAAGAAATAGGCAACTAATAAAAAAAGCAGACAAATAATGAGTGATACCTAAAGTAGGAGTACTTCATGATGTACAGGTGCCCCAAATGGTATACAATATCCTAACCCTATTTTTCTTTACATTTTTTAAAACATTTGCTATTTCACGCCTAAAATTACAAGTTTTGCGCATTTTCCCTAAAATTGAAAATCCTAATTTTTATACCCAGATACCAACCCAAAATTAGGTTACAGTTAAACCTTGATAAAAATAATGTTCGAAAGAGTAATAACTTCGTTTAGATAATAATTTCTTCGGTCCCCGTTCGATAAAGTAATAAGCTACGTTAAACGAATTTCGGGTCCCAAGATTATTAGTGAGAGGTTTAATTGTATCCCAAACGAGAAAAGTATTGGGCTTATTAATTATGAGACTCGTAACGCATGTGTACATTTTTGGGCTTACATTAGTAGCTTGAGAGGCCCATTGAGCTATTCACGTCTCAAGCAGCCCAGTCCATTAATTCCGCTGAAACTTATGAAACGACGTCGTTAGAGGTGGTTAGGTGAACTGTTGAAGAGTATCGTGCCTGAAAACCCCTGTTTTTTATTTTAAAGAATTCTACGGATTCTGATTTCTCGATTTTCAGCCGAGATTAATGCACTTTTACTAGTGAGATGGTCAAATTCGAGGTGTGCGCGCATAGTTGCAGTCACGAACAATTTTGTAGTTTCGTTATTTGATCATTGCATTGGGTTGTTGATCTTATTGCAATATTGGTGTTCGATTTTCAGTGATGAAGGACAAGAATTATGCTACGACGTCTTTACTGAAGCGAGTTTTGGTCAATTGCTCAGCCCAGGTTTATTGTGATTTCTGTGTTTTTCTTTACTCATAAGAAGCTTCTGGGTAAAAGAAATTCCTTATATTCGTTATAGGGCATTTAGAATGGAATTATGTAACGGGATCATGTCAAATTTCGTGTTTGATTGTGGAAAAAGAGAAGAAAAATGTTTTTGGGTGATTGCATGAAAAGAATTTGGCTTGCAAATAGGGTTTTTATTGCTTGCATTTTTATTTCCTATAGATCCTCGATTGTATAAGTCGAGAATAGGATTTACAAAAGTAATTTACTGAGTATATTAGTACAGATTGTTATAATATCAAAGTATTGTATGGTGAATCTTGTTGTATTGTCAGATTGTGAGCTTCTTGCTGCCTGTGTGAAACAAAACACGATTAAACTTCTTCTTTTTACAACTATGATGTGATTAGTTTACGAGGAAAAACCAAATCTACCGAGGAGACCTGTATTATTGATATTTAGCCCTCTGATGTCTGTCTTTTGTGCATTTGGGTGGTCAATGTTGCCAGCAGTTCTCATCACACAATTGGATATATATATTAAACTATTAGAGTTTATAGAGGTAAATTGGGGGTTTCTTCTTCCTAGATGTTTCTCATCATAGTTGAAGGATGTTGCATCATTGCATAAATTTACTCTATGTAGTGGTCAGTAATTCTCTAAGTTATGATTTATGATCATGCTAATGTGCCGTATATATTTGGTTTAGAAATATATTTAGTACAATTTTTACATGTATATGTCGATTTGTATATGAATGCTAGCATATATGTGTAGTTAAAGTCTTCTTTTTGTAGGCCAAAGAATATGGTAGCTGTGTTTCGTCAAGGGTTCCAGAAGTTGAAAAGGACATTTGCTTAAAAGAATTTATGGTGTTGAAGAATTGCATGCAGAAATCGGTACGTGCAGTTTAAGTATCTTAGTTTCGTGACGGGAAATGTACCTCGAGTTTCCCATTTTTCCTTTTCCCTCTCTTTTGAGTTCACCTGTTGAATTTTTCTTAGGTTTCTTATGTGCTACGGTAATTTTTTTCTTCAGCTCCGAGGGAAGATTTGACTTAAAATGACTTATCAAGTGAGTGATAGAGACTCCAAATTTCCTTAGTAAGCTTGGTTCAGTCTATAAAAGCTGAGGTATTAGGTTCAAGTTATCTACAGTGACGACCTCAAGTCTAATTTTGCACAGTCAAGGAAGAGAATTTACATAACATGGTTGGAGAAGCATCCTCTTCTACTCATTCTTACTTCAGCGGATCCAATGCATTGTCACATGTTTTTATTCAGTATCCACCTTTAAAATGCAATGTTCCTGGATCAAGGAGGGTGTTTTATGATGATGGGAATAAACTGATTATCTCGCTAACCCCGAATCAGGTAATAATCTAAGAACATGCTCGTGATGCAGGGTTCAAATTTATTGTCTTCAACTAAATGTTATGCTATGTGTAGGTATTTTCATGGAAAATTGCTACATATAATCCTTATGCTGCTCCCTCATCTAATCCGATAAGCGAAGGGCCAGTTCTTTCTATTCGATATTCACTCGATCTCAAGCTTTTGGCTATACAACGATCAATCCATGAGATCCAGATCTGGAACAAAGAGACTGGAGATATATTAAGTCAAAAGTGCAAGTCTGAGTCAGAAAGCATTCTGGGATTCTTTTGGACAGATTGTCCAACATGTGATATTGTGTTTGTGAAAACCAGGTAACTACTGCATTGCAGTCCATAATGGCAATGTTCGTAGCCTGGGTGCTCACTTTCTCTCTCACGCTTGATGGATATTAAGCCTGGGAAGCTGTTCTCTTCTTCCCTAATCAACCCCGCTATACTCTCATGTTCATTCCCCGATATTTTTAAGTGTATTGCGTAATTTCATAAAAAAAATTATTATACCTTATAAGTGGCATTATATTTATCTGTTCTCATTAGTACTCTCTGTAGAAAGGATGTTATGTCCTCGCTTCAAGGATATCTCTATTAAACTGCATTTCAGCTGATTAAAGCCATATGTGACTGCAGTGGGCTGGAGTTGTACTTATACGGTACCGAATCCCGTAATCTTCAGTTAATCCAGCTGAAGAAACTGAGCATTAGTTGGTATATCTACACTCATGAAAGCAGGTTGCTGCTGCTTGCTTCGGGAATGCAATGCAAAAGTTTCACTGGTTATCAGGTAGGAGGTGATCACCTATAATTGATACTAAAACTTTCCTGTCTTCCTACCTATCTTTGTTGATGGTGATAGTTCTTACTGTCAATTGATAATTTTTGTTGTGTGGTCGAGAATATAATTTCTGAATGTATCCTGATCTATTTCGTACTTGATACAATCTTTCTTTTTAATTTTTTCTTTCATGGGGAATGTGATAACAGTTTATTAGAAGGTAATAAGGTGTATACAGAAGAGTGGGACCTGGGATGAACAAATCTAATTCACCTTTTCCGATCTAAGTTTTGTTTTGTCATTTGATGTGTTAAGAGTTATCCCTTCATCACTGGTTGTTGAATTTTTTTTCATTGATTATCTTGTGACAATTGTGCAATTTCCCCACTTAGCTGTCGTCTGCGGGAATGATCCGCTTGCCCAAGTTTGAGATGGTGATGGCCAAACCAGAGGCAAATCATAAGCCTGTTCTTGCTGCTGACGATGTCCATATTATCACTGTGTATGTTTTTATTTTTACCTTATCTGTGGGTAGATTCAAGATTTTACAACCTTGTCTTAATATCTTTCCTTGATTTACAGGTATGGCAGGATTTACTGCCTGCAGTTTGATAGAGTTGCAATGCTACTTCACTCATATAGGTTCTATAGAGATGCTGTAGTACAACAGGCAAGTTTTTGATATCCATGCAAACATGTTTCAAATTTACAAATATTATCTTCACCAGCTAAATGATGGCTTAGAGCTTGATTTTTCAAATGAAAATTATCTCCCTTTGTCTATGATGTTTTATAGGTTATGTAAACTCAAAGCATGATATGCAGAGAATAGGTTTCCTTGATATATCTTCTTTAAAAATGTAGTTATTACCTAAAACTCTGATCCTCGGGTTCTCAACTCCTCGGGCTGCTGATGGATTTCATACCCACCATAATAGCTAAAGGAACCATTCTTTTTCCCCAGTGTCAGCAGGCGCAACACTCTGATTATATTGAGGAAATTTATCAAATTTGAAAATCCTCAAGTATAACATTTTATATTATGTTGGAAATCTATAGTTGAAGTTCTATTGTATCTTTAAATTGGGTTTCTCATTCTTCTGAGTCAATTTATTCTTATATTTCTGTAACAATGTTTTCTTTTTTGTATTTCAGGGTTCTCTGCCAGTTTACTCGGATAGAATTGCTTTGAGTGTGGTTGACAATGTCTTACTAGTTCATCAAGTGGATGCGAAGGTTGTCATTTTGTATGATTTTTTTTCAGATTCACAAGAACCTATTTCTGCTCCACTTCCACTATTTTTGAGAGGGTTTTCTAGAGCTAATGTTGCATGCTCTCAAACTGCTTCCAAAACTTATGTGGCTTCGGAGTCAAAAGACTTGATGGACAAAGAAGTAACTATCTATGGGAATCGGTGGAGATTTCTTGCACCTGATCTTGTAATCGATGATGCTGATGGGTCTTTATGGAAAATCAGTTTGGATTTGGAGGCAAGTTTTGTGGCGCAGAGCATCCCATGTAAATTGATAATTTCTGGTCCATTGTCTTATTCCATCTTTCTTTGATCTTTTGCAGGCAATTTCGGCCAGTAGCTCAGAAGTTCAACTTATTCTTGAATTCTTACAAAGAAGAAAACTGGAAGCAGAGAAGGTTAGTTCAGCCATTTGAATTCGTTTGCAGCCTGTACATACATCTCAAGGAATGTTGTTCACATTAACTGCTGATTTAATCTCTTGAGATCGAACTAACCACTGAGGAAGAACATTTTCATTATTTTGAAAGAGACACGTATGTTTTGAGCAATGATGTATGGCTATTTTTTTGATAGTTCAGTTAAGAAAGGTTACATATTTCTGATCATTGTTGCAATGTAATGATCTGCCAAATTGGGTTTTTCAGGCTAAACAGTTGTGTCTTGCGATTGTCCGTACTACTATTTTGGAAAGGAAGCCTGTTACTGTTGTTTCCAGGGCTATGGATGTTTTACTCACAGCATACTCACAAGCAATCAAAACCGGCAGCTATTACAAGAGAATCCCAGCAGAAGAAACTTCACCATCAAATGCTTCTGGTGTAAATAGGCCCAATGCAGCAACCGGCAAGTCGATCACCGGAATAGATGCATCTAGAAGCATTAACCAAGAATCCGGAGGTGTCACCGGTAATGAATCTTATAATAGATCTGCTATGGCAACTTCGGATTCAGATGGTCCGTCTATTGATAATACAGAAAGGGCGGACTTGTTGGAGCCTGGTATGTCAGGGGGCGAAGATCTTCCATCTGGGCAATCTCAAAATCATGGGGCTGCTAGCAACCAATTAAACTCTAATGCCTCTCAAAGGAACCAATCACAAGTGACTTCTTCAGCTGCAACTTCACCGTCAGATTTTTACAGCTTTGTATTAGCTCCAATAGAAGAAGAGATGACAGGAGATGGATCTTATTTGACAGCTATCGTTGTTGAGTTTCTACGCAGGTATTCCATACTGTTGTATTATAAGAATTTGCACCTCTTCTGGAAGCCATGACAAATTGATTCAACTTGGATTTATTAACCAGATGCTAATATTGAACTGTTAGATTCTCTCGTGCCATTTTGCACTTTGAAACATGACCTTAAGGATGCCTCTAGCGTTGAAATTAATATGCTTATGTTTCTAAAGGGTATTTCTTCTTGGAATGTTGGCCCGACGAGTTGCATGGTTATCTTTATTTAGCTTCCTGAATGGCTTCTATCTCTTAGCTGAGGACGCTAGTCTTTTCTGCTCTAGTTACTTGTATATTTGTCTTATTATTTTTCTTTCACTATGCAGTTGTAGCTTGGAAAAACTAAAGGTTTATCCCAATACCTATGTCTTGATGGTGCAAATCCTTGTCCGGGATGAGCGTTACGCCGAACTTGGATTATTCATCATGAACAAGGTTACATTCTGTTTGAATTCTTGTGCATTTGAAAAATAACAAAAATCTGGTATTTTCACAATTATTGAAAAGAAGGCTTACTCGAATATAAAATAAAGACTCATTACGGCATGTTGTACAATGCCAGATTATCGAGCCTTCAAAAGAAGTAGCATTGCAGCTACTAGAATCTGGTCGTCAGAATGCACAAATAAGGAAGCTGGGTATGGATATGCTAAGACAGCTGGGGCTGCATCATGACTATGTTTTACTCCTTGTACAAGATGGCTACTATCTTGAAGCTCTTCGCTATGCACGGAAGAATAAGGTAATATTCAGTTACCCAGAAAGATCTACATAAGAATTTGTCCACCACTATATACTCTGTTAATTTTTCACATTGGTTGCGATTCCATGAATTTTTCACATTTGCTATTAATTTGTTGCTAAGAATTCTTTTCCAATATGATCTTAATACAACATATTTTGTTGAAAATGAAAAATACAATATGAATCCACAAGGTTCAGTTTCCAAATAAATGACAGATTATAGAAACCATATATTTTCTTCTGTTTGAACTTTTCTTGAAAGTGAACATATAAAACCCCGTAAATTGAAATGCCTTCGTCATATATTTCTATGTTCCTAAGTGCTGCTTGGTCAATGTACATATGAATCTAATGATTCTCCTGCCATGCACACTGCATAAAGAAACTTCCCTTGATACATGAATATTGATTGATCCCAGGTCAACACCGTGCGGCCTTCATTGTTTCTTGAAGCAGCTTATGCTTCTAGAGACCCACAACATCTAAGTGCAGTTCTTAGATTCTTCTCTGATTTCATTCCTGGCTTTAAGAGCAGCACCGACCACCACACGTACCATCAGTTTGTAACCGAGTTGAGTTCATGAGTGGCGTTGTCGAGAACCCGGGCAACTAGGTTGAATAGAAGGTTGAAGCTTTGCTGTTCCTTCTTGTTCTTTCATTTCCACCTCTGTTTTCCATTGATAAAGCATGTTTGGGCATGCTCCACAGTTAGTACAGTCTGGTTTCAGTGTATTTTGCTTATCGATATGATATTTTGACTTGTAACTAAATTTTGTTCTAATTCTCAACCAAAAATATGTATTTCTACATGCTGTTTTACTGCATTTGAGATTTGAGTGAAGCAATACAGACTTTGCAGGTATTCTTCGTTTTTCTTCCAAATTTTTTTATTTCATGAATATCTATAACTAAATATACGTTTGACTCGGGAAAATGCATCTATACACATTCTTGGTATTATTCCACAATCAATATTAACTTTTCCTCATCAACAAAAGAAATTCTTGGTATTTAACTCATGAGACTGTCTGCTATACTAATAGAAAGAAAGACACTTCGAAAATCTCAACGCATCGTTTCAAATGCCCCAATTTGAATAAAGATGAAGCTGTTACAGCAACTACTTAGTTCAACCTTGAACCGTTTATGACATCAAACTAAAGTGTCAAAAACAAATTATTCCCCATCTCCACAAAGATGAACAAAGAGTTGTGACAAAATTAATCCTCAAATAGACAGAACAGAGCACTACTCCATCACAGCAACTCCACCAACTGCTTTGATTTTCTCTATGATGCTAGCTGCCTCATCCTTTGTTACCTGCTGCTTGAGTACAACGGGAGCTTTCTCGACCAACTCTTTCGCTTCCTTCAGTCCTAGATCTGTAAACGAACGAATCTCTTTTATCACCTTTAGTTTTGCCCCGGCATCAAATTTCTCTAACTTGACATCGAACGTGGTTTTCTCTGCCTTCTTCTCTTCAATCTTAGCACCACTGCGTGCCCCAGCTTGGTCGCCCAAATCCATTCCTTCAACAGCAATATGTTCCAATTTGGGATGACTTACCTTGATGTGCAGAGTCGGACCGATTTGCTTTCGCTCCTCTGGAGGCAGGGATGCGATTTTTTCAGCAAGCTGAACGATTTTGTCTGAAGGTGGTGGTCTTGGTCCATATGGCTCATAGACAGCAGGGTATTTGTATCGGATGGGCTTGGTTTTGGGATCTCTGGGAACAAAATCGGGTTGAAAAAAGCGATAATGCAATAGGGTGGTTTTTCCAGGTTGGCAACGAGCAAGCCGATATAGAGCAGCTAGTTTCATGCTTTATGGATTAGTGTGATGGTTATCTGGGTATCTTCAGTAGGCTAACAAAAGCAAGATATATATGTGTAGCCTGAACAGCAACAAAGCATTCACTTAAAGAGAAAGTCAGAAAAAGCAAGTGACGATCATGTTCTTTAACTAGAAACAAAGACGGAATAGAACACACAAGTTCTTATGATGAGCGGAAGAATTGCATTGTGACAATGTAAGAAACTAATGTCAATCACCCTGAAAATATATTGACTGTGCTCATAAATACAAGTAAAGCAAACATAACAAAATGCTTTTTACAAACCCACTCATTTCGCCCAGAAAAAATATATCGACAAGCAGCCCAGCTGATAGTCTACCCAATAGATTTGTCCAAGTATTCATTCAATTCTAAGGACTGAGAACTTCACCAGCAAATCATTTCTACGACGCAAGGCACTACTACGACATGTATAAGTAATAGGTTGAGGATTATTCGGAAGTTTTGAAATGTTGAAGAGAGAGCAGCTACAACTGTCTCAATGACTTTAACTTCTCTCTGAACTGTGAGGCAAAACAGACTAAATAAAGACCTTTCTTCAATGATGTTTTCAAGAGAATCTCAGAACTAACATAGATCTCTTCTTAAGGGACAAACAGCCCAGGTATTAGCATATGGATCAATTCTACCTCTGATATGACTAAAACGTTCGGTTTTGTAATACCGAATTCACTAGTAACGGCATTTCCCAAAGAAAGCTTATTTCCCAATGAATTTCAAAAGCAGACAACTAATGCATCAGTTCAGTTATACAAGAATCAACTCTAAAATTGTAAGAAATCACGAAAAAAAACAGCAAGTGCCTCCGACAAATTCCCAATGCCAATCTAAACCTATGGCGCGTATATTTAGGAGTTCAAACCGCTAAAATGGCATAATTAATCAGAAGTGGAAAGAGAAGAAAAAGATGAAAGATATTACCTGGAAAGAATTAGGGATCCGAGTATGCTTCTACCTGCAGGTCGATCGAGTGCGAATATCTGTGTGTGAGAAATTGGGGGTTTAGGGTTTGGATTTGGACGAAGAGAAGAACCCAGTCCAGGGTTGCCAATTTCGATCGCCTTTGAAAAAAAATAAAATAAATAAATTATTTTTAAGCAAAATTTATGAGTTTTTGAAATTAACATAAAGAAAAAAACTGTTGCGGCTAACGCAGAAAATAAATTTTATAAATATAAAAAGATTTTTATACGGTCGAACTTAAAATAAATTATTTTGATTAAATTCTACGCATAAAATCACTTATTGTTTAAAATAAATTAATAAGTTATTTATAAACTCGGGCGATTCGAATACCAAACTAATACTCTATAAATTGTACCCAAAATTCTCATGTTGAAATATCACAAATATTTTTTGAACTAATTTGTTATGCAAGACTTTTAGTACAGTTTTATATGTGTGGCTTGAATTACCTCATTACTAGTATTATAAATGTATAATGCGACTTATCACTTAATATCATTGATTCGAAAAATTCACTTTAAAAAATTCTCAATATTTGACAAGGAGGCATTTAATAATTAATACTCCCTCCGTCCCATGATAATGTCCTGTTTCTTTTTCGGGTATCCCACTCATCTTGTTATTTATTTAAAATGGTAAGAAATGAATATACTACAATCATATAAACAAATGAACTCTACTATCTTATATTTTTACAATACTACTTTACACATACTATCTTAAACTTCAAGTCAATGGGACGGAGGAAGTATCAAAGGAAACAAGAAACAAGGTTATACAAATACACTATAAATTTCTTATTAATTCCCCGGAAAATCATTTCTGGTTATTAATTCTATTCATCAAGCTCACTTCATGCAACTGGCCAACTAAGTTAACCACTCTCTCTCTATAAAGATTGAGTCAAATCCAACTCAATGCATCACCCCAAAATCAGCCGCATTTTTGTTGATTTTATCAGATCAATCTGTGCTGATAATTCTATGAGGGTAAAAGAGAAGTGAACTGAGCAAGAGAAAGTTGGCAGGTGAAAAAATAGCACATCATCCCTTAACTTAGATAAATGTCAATAAAATCTAGTACAAATAGAACCATAATACAACGTAAAAAGCCTTTGAAAAAATATCAAACCTAGAAGAGCAAGACTCCTGCAGAACTGAGCAAACAAAGAGGCGTAAAAGTTCGCTAAACAAGCTCATGGGCTTACTGTCTGAGCGACTTCAGCTGTCTTAAACAATCTGGGAACAAGAATGGGAGGCTCAGTGGTGTGGTGCTATGGTCACCTTGCAGTGCCTTAGCCAAACAATAGCCTAATGGTATTGAAACAGAGAAAGAAACCGCGTTTCCGATTTGTATATACCTGAACCAAGAGGAATACACACAAGGTATGTACATATTGCAGTATGAGTTGCAGATATAGTAGCAATTTAATGAGGTATATAGATTATACCTCTCTCTTATTGATCCAAAGAGCTTATAGCAATCTGGGAATCCTTGTAGCCTTGCATTTTCACGGACTGAGAGAACTCTATCTTGATTCGGATGCAAGAGAACCTAATTAAGCAAACCAAATAGATATCAAGTAGTTAGTATACTAACCTCATTCCTCTCTATTTGACTAAATCGTACAGTTCAAACCTGATTATGGGGTTCCGGCCTTGTAACTACAGTGGCAACAATGTCATCCATCCATAGTCGACCAAAAGGCCTATGAAACACTTTGGTGTTAGATAGAGTATAAGGAAGGAGTGACTGCAAATATGTAAAAGGCAAACACTCACTTGCTAGACTTCCCTTCTTCAAATTTTAAAGCGTACTCAGGTACCTGTTTGTAGACAACATGAGTAAATTATCAAACAAGCTTCGAATGTTGAAGAGGATAAAGTAGTTTTGCAATGATGAATACCAGAGGTTTGCCGGATTTGCACAAAACTCTCTCAACATTTACATCCAATTTTACAACTCTCTCTGTCCCAATAACACCAGGTAAGTTTCTGAAGTTGGCTCCCTATAGGCATGCAACCATCAGAACTGTATTGTAACATTATGTTGTAAAAGTAATAAGAAAGTTTGAGGCATAAAAAATAATACGACCTTCACTTTTGGAATATGGCAGACTCTTTCATAATCATCTGGGTTCAATTGGAAAGGACGATGATCATACAATATGGACTTATGGCATTGGGAACCAGTCTTTTTATCATCAGAATAACCAAATAGCTCTGAAAACATGATCACAAGAGAAAGAAAATAGATTAATCCTCATAAATGATCATGCAAAAGAAATGTAAATAGTAGTAGTATCTTCAATCATAGCAATAGTCATCCTAATTCATCATATTTTAATATCAAAAATCAAAATGTTCCGTAGTTAATTACTGCAATAGTTTATGCATGAACTAAGCTCACCATGTTTGTTCAATCTAATTGCCTTCTGAAATGACGTACGAGGAGGGTTGGCATATGGCATTTCATCCTGATCTGCATAATTTGTCACCTAAAAAGAGATATAACCATGAGAGAAATAAGTATGCTCATAAAAATGGGGGACACAAAAGTAAGTTGTGGTTCATAATATTTTTAATGAATAAGGGCTATACCTCCGGTAAATCAGAAATGGCATCCCCCAGTAACACAGTCTTATGCAATTGGCAGTGCTCATCTCCATGTCCAACAATAAGTTCCTATAAAAGAGTCAAAACAATGTTCAGGAAAATACAAATCATGGAATGCTTAAAGCATAAACCTTTCACCTTAAATTCATTGATGACAACCCCTTTCTTCATCACTTCGTGTGTAGGCAGTGGAAATTGAGGTAAAATCTGAACCATCAAACAATTTGTTATAGCATCAGCACAACCAGAACTAACTAATGAACAGCAGTAAGCTTACCTCTGTTGGCCTAGCACCCCAAAGGAAAAAACGCATGCGGCATTGAGGAACTCCATATGCACCTGCAGCCAATATACCTAACCGGGCTTGGTAATTCATTGCAACTAGTCTTCCAACAGCATAGCTAGTCAACTGGCCTTTTGCAAATTTCAGTATATCTGTAACATTCTCCATCAAAAGATGTCTTGGTTTTAAAAACTCCACAATGTTCATGTAGACAACAAGTTGATGGTTCTTTGGGTCTTGTAAGGGAGTAGTAGCATCTCTAAATCGGTTGAAACCACTAATTCCTTGACATGGTGGACCACCACATACGAAATCAACATCACCCTAAGAAAACATTAGTAACAATTACAAATAAGATAAATTGAAGGAACAAAAGTAGGTCCAAAAAAAATTCAGCATAAGGCCACGTATTACATGATAAACATCGGACAATGAAGTCCATCAAGAACATGTTAAATGATTGAAAGGAGAAAACTTACTGGAAGAGGTAATATTCCAGTTCTATAACCTCTTAGGACAAACTCCTGTATTCTTTCAGTGCAAAGACTGTTTCACAAAGAACATGAGAAAGGATTCTTAGAAATATGAGAATGGCAGTTAGCCATAGTGCCTAATGGTTTGGAGGGAATTCTAGACTTTTTACCTTAGGCCATCAATAGGCTCCCAAGTGTCATCAGCACGGCCATAACCTTTCCAACGTACCTAAAAATTCAAAACATGACTGTAACCAAAATTGAAGTACACAATAATTTATGATACTCTACCCAAAAATGTATTCATAACCAAAATCCATTATGAGTACCTTAAAATTGAATTTCATATGAAAAAAAGGGGGGAAGGCAACTAATAAAAGCCGAACTAACCATCTTTTAGACACAAAAAGCTTCTTACACTTGATAATAAGAATAAAGAAAGAACCTTAAAATGTAGTCCCTTTTTGTTAATCTTATTGGGATCCCCGTAACAAATACCAACAAACTTCTGGACTTCATACTCTTCAGAAGGAACCCCCACTCCGTCATCTACTTCTGACTCATCACTGTCTGTGTCTTGAGCTAGTTCAACACCGTTAGATACAGCAACTTTGTACTTTATGCAGAGTTTTTCCCATTCCTGCAGTAGAATATAAAAGTCTTCTGCATCTTCATTTCTTACCTGAAAGTTGCATCAAAGGAGTGAATAAAATAACAGAATAAATAAAATAAAATAAAATAAAAAACTAGACAAAGAACTGAGACATGTTGGCAAACTACCTCCACATTTGGATGGTTATATTTCAAGCTCTCACAAGCAAAAGAGTTGAAGTCGACAGCCCACTTCTGTTTATCAAGAAAGGGAAGGCTCAAGTGAAAACTATAATATAAAGTTCAAAGGAAAATTTTCTAGCTCCGGTCACATTCGTTACCGTGACAACTTTCTCTCCTAGCAAAGATGCACCAATTCCAAGTCCAGTGGACATTGCACCACAACCACAATACAAATCTAATACTGTTCTTCCTGATCGCTGAGGCTTGTCATCAGATATTTTTGTTTCAATAGCTCCATTAGGTGAGTTATTAATTTCTGCAGATTTAGTAGTTTAAGAGAAACAAAAAGGAACACCATAAAAAAACAAAGTATGAATAAGAGAAAAGAAGAGTCATAGTTATCACTTCACTTTTTATAAGCAAAGCAGAACAATGGATATCTAACAACAGTTTACCTGCTGATAAGGTTGTGAAAGCATGTGGGAATGAATACATAGTATCAACATACAGATCACACGAAGTCTTGGCTTTTTCTCTTACAGCAGGAGACATCTGTTTAGAGTTTGTAGCTAAAATCAAAATATAGTGAGGAAAAAGGAATTGCAAAATGTAGATATTCAGTATATTCCTTAGTCCTTACATTTGGTGAAAGTTGGTTAATCTTGATTTTCATAGTGATACAACTTAACGGATTGTCATCTCTTATGTCCGAGTAAAAAACACGTCTTTTATCAGTAATCAAATAATCTTGATCCTTTATCACCTGAAAACACCCAAGCCAAAATTGTTTCACCATATAACATAAGTAGTACAGCTCAAGATCAAGTTAATACAGAAGCTGCCTCACCGTATCCTTTGGCCGGTAAAACCATTGGGTGCAAATGTACTTCTCGCACCTTGTAGTTTCAAATATTTCTATAATTTTTGCTATATAATCAGGTTCACCCTCCGAAGCCTGGAAAGTTGTAATCATATCAACATCAATAGATGGAAGAAATAAATACTAAATAGTAAAAGCAAACAGTAAGCTAATTTTGATTTTTCAATCAAGTTCTATTTTACTCAAAAGCTAGATTCATGGACACTTCTCTCGAGGCCTTGAGGATATATCTAAATTAAGAACGAATAGAAATGATAAAACAAGGAGAGCGGATTTTATTCAGCTTCACTCCATATTTATTTAACTAAACCAGTTAAAGAAATGAACAATTACCTGAATGTAAGCATCATCAAATAGATCGAACACCACCCCATCAACGGCAGCTTTTGTATAGTGAGATTTAGCTTGGAAAAGCTCTTTTTCCCTATTAAAAAATAGAAAACATTTCAGAAAGATGATGAAAAGCGAATAGCTCAATACAACGGCGTGAGATTTATGGTTATGTTATTGATTTTGCTTACTCAGTCGAGCCATCCGATAAAGTGATTACTACTTTATCTGTATCATTCTGTAGATTCAAAAACAAAAAACAAAAAACAAAGAAAGCAATTAGCATATGCATTCACATGCAAGAGCAGAACTGAAGCAGTCGAAACAAAGCTTCGGCTTAATTTAGTTGAATTAAACAAACGAACCTTGGATTGATATCGATGAGGCCATCGCGATTTGGCTTCGGCGGAGGGGACCGGAGCACCGATGAAGCTGAGCTCAGCCTCGTCTGCCTTCGACCTCTTAACCTTCTTCGGCGGCGAGGATGCTGCCTCCGTTCGCTTTTTTCCTCCTCCCATTCTCTCCCCTCACGTACGCGGGTGGTATTGTGTGTATGGGAGTGGATGAGAGAGGGGGAGAGGGAGATAGATAGAGAGATGGAAAGAAAGTGAAGAGGCGCCGCGTCCAAACGAATAGAAATTGGAGTAGACGAAATTTTTTGAAAACGCGTTTAGGGCGGGAAGGAATGTGCGTGTAGAATTTAGGAAATATTTCGTTGAGATTTTATTTGAATAGTAAAAAAGGGAGTGTGAACAGCCCGTGAACACTGTACTTAAAAAAAAAAAGCATTTCACTTTCAAGTAAATATACTGCATTTTAAGTATTGCACTTAAAGACAAATGCAATGCACTTTAAAATACAATATCTTTGGCTTTAAAGTGCAATATATTTGTCTTTAAAGTGCAGTGTTCACATGTTCACACGATAACATGCTGTTCACATTTGAACCTCGTAAAAAAATTTGAATTGATAGTAATTTGTACTCCCTTCATCCCACTTGTCTTGCAACATTTGAGATTGGGCACATAGTTTAAAGATAGTGAGATAAAGATGTAAGGTAGTGATATAAATTAAAAAATAATTGTGTCCACTTGTTTAGGATGATTGTAGTTCATTCATCTTTTCTATTTTAGCAAACGTTTCAAGATGAGTGAGACGGTACGAAAAGGAAAAATGTTGGAGGGAGTATGTATTTTATTTTATTACTTGTAAGGCAATTGATGCTTTTATCCATAATATTTATTAATGGGTGCCCTTTCTGGGGGCAGTATTGATTGTAGTAATAAAATCCATTGGGTTTATTTTGTCCAATTTTTTAAGTTTCTATAATACCTACTTAATGCCGTTTGAAAGGGAAAAAATTGTATTAATACTATTTATGCAAGAGATTAATGTATAAGATCACTAATTAAATTCGCAAGAATTTATTGTGTTCTCTCTGTGGGATCTTTTGCTCGAGTGGAATTGATTATAGGACTAATTTAACCGTTTGTAATCCAATTTGGAAAAGATTTGATACTGTGACGAAAGATAGTATGTAGACATAGAAATCATAAGACATGGTAGCTTACTTAGTCATGTAAGAGTAGCACATTAAGGAAGTCGGATCAATGATTCGAACTCGTGAATTTCAACCACAAGCTCCCTTACTCCACACACCTACGGCACATTATATAATTTCACAAGTTTTAGATACTCATTGAAGGAAGAACAGCCATTCAAGTACAGAACAAGAAAAAAGAGAGCAAAAACATGAACTATGAAGTTTGTTTAGCTAATAGTATTAATATTAACCAGAGCATCACAGGAAGATCATTGAGTTTAGAAACTTTCTAAATTCATGGATCGACTCAAGAACAACGGTGTCTTGTCCGAAAGATCAAAGAAACAAACCTAAGGTTAACACAATGGATCAACTCAAGATGACAACACCACACCAGCATGCCTTCTGAAAAGAACACACACACATAGCACGAGAACATGAAATAAGTGGACACAGCTGGGAGAACTCGATAACAAGTTAATAACACGTTTTATGGGAACACGAACAACCAAAGATCTTGCTTCTTAAACTTCACTCCGGTTTCAAACAATTTTGAGTAAAGCAACGATAACTATTAGAGAAGTTGCAAATAACTATAGCAGATGGCTCCCATTAACAAAGAAGGAAGAAACAACTTCGCAATCATGCATCAAGAAAAGCCGCGAACAACACATGAAGATTACTGATGGAAGAAAGCACAATGCAATTCATTCCAAAACAAAGTAAAGCAGGTTCGGGCTTATCTAATACAAATGTGTTGCCTTCAATTTCAACAACTTTGAACAAAAAAATGGAAACTTTAAGAGATCCAGCAAATAAGAATCAACAAATAGATTAATCTATCGACAAAGAAGAAACCAAACTAAAATTACAAATTGTCTGGGTAGTCTAGACTAATGAGACTGTTAAACTTGATTAATGCTATCCAATGGAACAAACTCTTAATACTCAGCAATTACCACTTCCAGACGCACAATCACAGAGAACTACTAGTTCATAACAATTTCTAAAATCATACAAGGTAATCAAGATATTGTGCCAATAGCAAAATCCAATAAAAGAGACAATTTCTTCACATAGTTCAAGCGCTGTTAGATATAAAGAGGGCAGTAGTAATGAACTGTCAAAGACTCAAATTATAATCAAAGTTGCTTTTATTAAAAAAGAATCCAAAAGTTGAAAACGGATAGCGATCCAATCTGCAAATCTCAATTTTTGAGATGGAATAACCAAACAAAAAAAAACGCAGTAAATAGACCTTAATAACCAAATCTAGATCCCTCAGCTGGACTTAGGATCAGGCATAGGGAACAATCCGGCGCCGGCAGCTCCACGCGGCGGCGAGAATCCCAAAAACTTCTGCAGATTCGTCCTAATGCTTATCGAACACAGCAGATATAAAAACGCCATCGAACAATCCGTCATATCGTCACCCGACAATCCTCTGTGGCTCATCTTCTGCACCAATCTGATCGGAACAAACGGAATTTTGGCCACCGGTTTCCCCTCAAACAAACTGTTGAGCAGTCCGAACACCATGAACAGAACTAGGGCAACAACGCCGCCTGATTTGAACTTGAACATGGACAGATCGCGGCTTGATTCCTTCAAGGAGGTCTCGACGCGGTCGATCTTCTTCGTCTTCGACGATTTCTTGAGGACGTTCGCGGAGTTGGCATCCGTCGTCTTCATCGTCTCGAGCTTTTTGGAGGCCTTGTCGATGGTGGATTTGAGGGATCTGTAGGAGGCGGTGCGGTAGATGAGTAGCCATGAGATGGCCTCGCAGACGACGGCGGTGCAGAACGAGATTCCGACGACGGTGAGACTGTCGGAATACTTGAGGCCGGCGAATAGGGCTGACGCCATCGGAAGTAGTAGAAGTGCGTGTGTTGTGGGGATCTGATGAGATGCTGTACTGCTTTGTTTCTCTCTCTTCGTTTGAGATCTGCTAAAATCGTGCTTTTATAAGCGACTTTACCTCGGCGAATTATGATTGCTTTTATTAGTATTTGATTAGAATTACAGTTTGAATTCAATTCGAACTCGATAAATATATATATAAAAAAATAAAATAAAATTGTATTTGTTCAACAATTTAACAATTATGTAATAATTCAAAACACCTTAGTAATGTATAACTCATTTGTCAATAACTTCATCTATGAGCTAATTCTTACTTAATTCAATATCGATTATGGGGTGGATCGAGAATTTCGAGATAGGAGGACGGAACTTAAATATTTAGAAAATGAATATATTAATTCTAAAAAAATAAAAAGTAAGCATAGTTCGAACCTCTATATTATTTGAAGGGCCGAAGCCACAATATTCCCTAAATCCGTTAATGTATTATGTATATATTCATTGATGTAATAAGTTATTATTAAATCACAGTTGTTTCAAATTTATTACAAAAGAATTCATTGTATAAGAACTTATCATATAATTTCTTAAAATTTATTAAATTGATTGAGTTTGAATGTATACATTGATATAACTTATACTCCGTTAATGTATTATGTATATATGTTTACCGTGTTTGGAGTACAATATACAAAAAATAAAAATGCTAATGTAAAATATTGTTATAAGTCAGAATTCGATAGACGAATCTCTATATAAGCTCCTTATAAGTTACCCATAAATATTAATTGTCAATTTAAAAAGCTGTTTTTTGTTGTAAATATATTATATATATATTCTTACCATATATTGTGATGACCATGTAAACCCTAAAAGCCCATGAGCTCATCTTGTACTCTATAAATAGATGTCTCCACCATCATAATAATACACATCTACTTCTCATTCTCTCTATTATTCTCCACATTCTATTTAGTTTATAACACGTTATCAGCACGAGAGACTCTTTTCAAAAGACGAGACAATATCCACAGAAGAGAAATTCGAGCAGAAATTTGTGGGAGAGCGATGCTGTGTTCTTGAGGCAATTGGGAGGGGGCGACTATGTCCATCTCGATATCCAAAGCCTTGCAACCAACTCCTCATGTTGGCCTTTGCTGGATGCATTCACCGTGAACAGGAATTGACTGCCTTTCAGGTACAATGGTATGTGGTTTTAATCTTTTCGTCATAAATTAATACAACCAACATTACGAGAATATATCTTAGATGATATTTGAATTTCTCTTGCGAGATCATAATAAGTTGTTCTTCTCATCTTAGATCTAATGACATGAATAATACATTTTGCCACAAGCTAAACACCTTGATAGCTATGTCATCCCATGTTACATGAATATTCCAGAAGAATATCACATGTTCTTCAAGAACATGACTAATGACTTGATTTCTTTTCAAGAAATGATATGAGATCACGCAGATCCCATAATCTATAAAATAAAGTATGTTATCTTTATATACTACTTAAATTGTTGCTCCCGCAGCAACACAATCAATATTCCTGAAGAATATTACATGCTCTTGAAGAGCATTTATTTTATGCTTTTATTTATTTGTTTGTTTGTTATTTATTTATTTATTTAATGTTGAATCTAGATTGTTGCTCCTGAAGTAGCACAATCCATATTCCTGAAGAATATCATAAGCTCTTAAAGAGCAATTGAATTTATTTATTGAAATAATTTAATTTAATTGTTACTCCAGAAGTAGCACAACTTAATATTCTTGAAGAATATTGTAGACTCTTAAAGAGTTATTAATATTATCTATGTATTTACCATATACCTCAGTTTTTTCTTCTTCTGCATAGTGTATAATATTTATATTTATATATATAAATGTAAACTTAATTTGTTGCTCCTGAAGTAACACACAACTAATATTCCTGAAGAATATTACGTACTGAGCAATTCATACAATATATCTTATTGATAGGCGAATCTTGGTTCTTGAATTGTAATTGTTGTTGTTCCTGAAGTAACATAATTGATATCCCCAAAGAACACTATATGTTCCTGAAGAACAATTGGGTTTCTCGAAAATATTAGTCATTCACCTGAAGTCGTTTAATATAGACTAAATTGGTGCTCCTGAAGTAGCACAATTTGTATTTCTAAAGAATACTACATGTTCTTGAAGAACAATTCAAGTTTTTTTTTTTTGACAAATGTTATATGTTCATAACTCTAATAATCATACTTTAATTGTTGCTCCTGAAGTAGCACAATTAATATTCTTGATGAATATTACATGTTCCTAAAGAACAATGTATATCTAAAGGTATGTTGTAATTTAAAAAATTACCTAATTATATGGAGTGGTAGCAAGAGCTCCTCTTTGAATGACAATTGCATTTTCAATATCCTATTGTGGCTTAATTTCTTTTCAATAATAGATGTGAGATCCGGTAGATCTCAAAATTTGCAATTCATTGATTTCGCTTATCATGAAACTAAATTGTTGCTCTGGAAGTAGCACAATTACATTCCTGAAGAATGACCATATTGTGATAGAAACATTACTATCACATATTTGTGGAAATGATTCAAATATAGTATTTTTATATACTATTTATCTTTTTCTCCTAAAGTAGCATCATTTATATTCTAGAAGAATATTAAATGCTCTTAAAGAGCAACTCGTATCTTGAATGATATATGTTTATTACTGAATGAAAAACATTATTTATGTCTAGTTGACATTAATGAAATTTTGATATCGATGTTTATCTGCCAATAAGAGGCATGGGGGGATACTAATAGAATCAAACGAAGCATCCCAACAGGATTGCGTCAAGATATTAATTGTTTGTCCTCCCTAAAGCTCGATACGAGTAGTTGCATCTTCACTGCAAGATTTTCAAATCTAGTGCATCAAAATTATTGAAGGCTCCAGAAGAGCATGTGTCATTCTATCAAAAGATACGAAATCAACTATTGAGTTTGCCCTTTACTCTAGTAAGTCTAGAAGGAACTTACTAAGTTTTAAGGATATCCGTTGCAATGGATACCATTCTGAAATAATATATAAAAGTAGTGATTATTTTGTATTTAGCCAGAAGCTAACAAAAGAAAAGTTATCGCACTACCACCTTGAATGTATTACACATTCATAAAAATAAGTGAGACAAAACATGTCATGAACCGGAAGTTCAAAAGAGCTCTATGCTTTGACATGATAAGTTTGGACATCTGCAAGCAACTTTGATGCGCAACATAATTGAAAATTCATATGGGCGCTGCAGAGAGATCCTGAAGAATCTCTTAATTTCCATAAATGCTTGATTTCTATAAGAAATGTAGTACTTGGTAAAACTACAATTCCAAAAATAAAGAGCTCAATTCCATCAAGATGATTTGCCTTGATAAAGCGAGTGAATTTATTAAACTCCAAGTTCCTCCTGAAGAGGATTTATATCATATGGCTTTGGAATTGAGATCGAATAATTACTTGCTCATATCCATACTCAAAATGGTATTTGTCCGTATAAAAATGATCTCACATTGAAATTGTTATTATGATGAAATAACGTTCCCAACATTAGGTGGAACATATGTCACATTTGGATTCCTGAAGTAATCAATGTGAAATCTACATCCAACAAAAAGCACAAGAACAAACTAGTCACATTTGGATTCTAGAAGTAAGCAATGTGACCAAGAAGTCGAAAGGTTCATTGCAAAAGATTGCGAATTAACTTCTTGATGCTTTAGTATGTATATAAAAGAAGTGACAATGTCATAAATTTGCTGCAAACACCCCCAACAAGATTTCATGTCCCTGAAGGACAAACATAAATGACAGCAAATGCATTTAAAATTCGTCAAAAATATGGTCGACCAATTGCTTCTAAAAGAAACTTTGTGTCTAAGAAAATGGGCACAACATATGAACCAAACAATGACGAAAATGATTAATCAATCAAATGACCTTCCTGAAGAACTACAAGCGTCTGAAAATACTGAGATCTCAAAATATTGGAGAGATCAAATATCGTCGTGGACGCACGACATTATTTTCGCCTTTTAATATGACTCTTGAAATGAAAAAAAGAGGATCCTCAACGACGATCTATAAGAGATTGTCAAGATTGAAATAATTGGCCAAAGAGGAACGAAGTCATATAATGTGAATTAATATTCCCTATAAAGCCGGAATATTTAGACCTGTAGTTCTAAAATCCGGAAAGTATATCCCCGAAGGATACAAATGTGTCTTTGTTACAAAGAAAAATGAAAAATTACGAGATATAGGGCAATACTCGTAACACAATGTTTTTCTCAAAGACCGGGAATTAATTATGTACTCTCCCATAATAGACGCCATGGTATTTAGAATTTGATTAATCTACTTATGTCACAAAAGGCTTGTTATGCGCCTTATGGATGTAGTAAATATCTATCAATATGATTCACTAGATAGTGACATATATATGAAGATCCCTGAAGGATTTAACTTGCTCAAAGCATGTAAGTCAAAAAGATGTTGTCAATTAGACTGCAAAAGTCATTATAAGGGCTGAAATAGTATATCCGTATATGATATAATCATAACGACGAGAATTCCTTGACAGAAGGGTACATAAATGATGACTTGAGTTTGATTGCAATTCCTGAAGAACATAATACTCATATGTATACTCCGTCAAAATGACCTACATAGAACAAGTAATTATGAATTATTTTATTCATTAATAATCCAACTCACAATGTCGTCGGCATTATGGGGAGATATGAAATATAAAGATTGAATGCCGAAAATATCTCGTTGGATTAATTATTTAGATTCACACACTATGAACCAGAAGTTCATCAAGTTATTTAGTGGAAAATGAGTGACTAAAATCTCATATACCTGTTGTATATGCACCATGAACGAACTGAAGTTCCTTATAGAAAATATAAATCAATTGATTCTCATTAGCGCCAGAAGCGTGAGAGATTTATTGGTGCTAAGAGATAAGAAGTCCGCGGAATACAAAATTATAACACATCACTCCAAATTCCTGTTGAAGAGGATATGTGAATCATTATGTACAAAAGTACTTGATGAAGTCAACTCATGCCTAAAGACGGAGTTCGAATCAAAATATTTGAGTTGAACTAATAATTGTCTCGACCTGTAGTCCGTAAAGGTTGTGAATGCTTTTGTGGCTGCAGGTGGCTCACCATTCCCAGACTCTTTGACTAAGTCAGTCCCTCAGTAATCGTAATATCCGCGACGATGGAGTTACGCTAGTCGACCTACCTGAAAGGTTTTTAAAAAGATTTATTGTATTGCATCCACATGCCTATCTAATGGTTGATTCAATCACTTAAAGTGGATAGAGACTCATTTAGACCTATAGAAGATAACAAAGATGAGGACCAGAAGTTCCTTAATTATGTGCAATTGGAGAATTTTGAAATGGTATTGACCATCCTTTGTTATTTTCGAAACAAACTTGATATTGGTCTATTTATGAGAGTAATGATATATTGACATATTTCATGTTATTATCTATACTGATAATTAAACTTGTGTTGCACATATTAGTGTAGACCTTAAAGCTAACCTTGAAGATTGTTGTCTTGAGGGGGAGTAACAAATTGTAAATAATTCTGAAGATTAGACTGACTCCTAAAGGTCAAATGATTGTACTCTTTTTTCCTTCCTAAGTTTTTTCCCAAATGGTTTTCTTAGTCAAGATTTTTAATGAGGCATTCAATGCAACACACGAGTAAATGAGTCATTGAGATTGATTCATAAAAGAGCCAATGCAACACGTGATCTCCAAAAGAGTGGCGGCATCAACATCCAGCAAATTCGCTCAAGTGACAATCTAGCGAATTCTTTTACAAAGGCATTACCAGTGTCAACATTCAAGAAATTGGTACACAAGATCGATATGCGCCGACTCAAGGACAAGGACGACTATATTGAGGTGGAGCAGCTGTACTCTTTTTCCTTCGACCAGTTTTTATCCCAATGGGTTTTTCTGGCAAGGTTTTAACGAGGCAGCAGTTTCTTTTAGGGATGGTCAATCAAGGGGGAGTGTTGTAAATATATTATATATATATTCTTACCATATATTATGATGACCATGTAAACCCTAAAAGCCCATGAGCCCATCTTGTACTCTATAAATAGATGTCTTCACCGTCATAATAATACACATCTACTTCTCATTCTCTCTATTATTCTCCACATTCTATTTAGTTTATAACATTTTTGAGTTTTTTCACCACATAAACATTTTTTTAATATTTGGAATGTAGACTTCTATTTTTTTGTGCTTAAAATAAATCAGAATAAGCATAAGTTCATAAGCTGGTCAGGGGTGCTTTTTAAAAGCATAATTTAAAAAAAAATTGAAAAATAGTTTATGAGAGTGTTTGAAAATATATTTTTTTTCTAAAATTAAGCTGTTTTTTTTCTTCTTAGAATTGCAAACACTAACAATTTTTACTTAAAACATAACTTTAAGCATAAGTAGCTAAAAACTACTCATAAACATTATTCCAAACACAGTAAAAATAACTTATAGAGTGGAATAAGTTATTTCGATAAGCTCTCCAAAGCACACACAAAATAACTTATCTTTTATAATAAGTTAAAAAATAAGTTATTTTTAAGCTCTCCCAAAGGAAACCTTACCTCTAATATTGTATGATGCAAATATGTGATTTTCTTCCTACTATGTTCAAATAAAGTGATTATTCAAAGTATAAAATATGAATAACTTTAAACTATTGATCAAATAAAATAGAATGAACGTTTTCGTTCATGCATTTTCGTGTTAGATAAATGCACTATAAATAAAATATGTAGTTAATGTATAATACTAAATTAATGTAATGTTTAATTATGTATAATTATAATGCACCATATAAACATACATATAAATAAAGATCCAGCGGGCCTTCTTGCATTGCATGGGGTGGGCTTGTTTTGATGTGTAGACTTATATTTGGGCCCTTCTGTGGGCTTTAATCGAGGAAAAAAGGCTTGATAGGCCCAAATCTTCATTTGTAGGACTTTATTGGATGGCTCGTCGACACAATTAGCAACTAGATTTGTTAATCGTGTGTAAATGAATGAATTTTATAAAGGAAAATGAGAATTTAAATTATTAAATTCTTTTTCATTTTTCTGGACGAGACAAATATAATTGGATAATCTAAAAAAGAAAATGTATCGGTTCAAGTGGAACTAAATGACTTATCAAATAGTTAAATCCTTATTGAATACCTTTACACTTACCTATAGTAAGAATGATTCATATATCACATGTTTCAATTTCACTAATATCTTTAGGCTAATAGGTTGTACACATATATCACATGTTTTGAAATGGAAATAATATAATAATACTTCCTCAATTTCGTTCTATTTGGTTTCTTTTCCTTTTTTTAATTGTCTCACTTAATTTAACCTATAGTTAAAATAATATTCTAATAAAATTTAATTGATCTTATTAATTTACACACAATTATCCACTATCTTTAATAATCGTGCCAAAACTAAAAAAGTCAAGTTGAATGGAATGAAGGGAGTACTAAAAATTCAAAGTCAAATGAATAACATTAATCATACAAAAGTCAAACTCTAAATAAGCATATTTACATGAAACAAGACGATAATAAGGCGACTAAAAGAGTATATATATATTTCCTTCATCCCAATTATAATGTCCAATTTTTTAATTTGGACTGTCTCAAATATAATTTCAAGTTTTCTTTTTTAGTAAATTATTATATACAACATTTTCAAAGACTCACATATTTACATCTCTCTACTCATAACTAACAACTTTATTTGAAAACCGTGCAAAAATGTGGACATCATAATTGAGATGGAGAAAATATATAATACGAGCACGTCACCGAGCGGTCATCAACGAAATTTAACAGGTTTTTACTTTTATTTCCATTTTTAAGCTCCGCGTGTCGCCCCCGTTAATGTTTCCTTGATTAGAACATCTCAAAAGAACCCTGCATTCTAGAGTAAAACGTTACAATAAAGCTGTTTTTTCTCCAACAGCAAACGGCAAGAAACGTTATTGTAATGTTGGCCAAGTTTCATACTGCAACTCTACCGTGGCACTATTCACACGGTAGAGTTGCTTTTTACTTTTTTTTTAATTATTATTATCTTTTACAAATTAGTAATATATTTAATTAATATCATTTATATTTTAATTTGTTTTACAAATATTTAAATATATCTTTTATAATGAAATGTAATTTATATTTTAATTTATTTTAAATTTATTAATTTTTGTTATATTGAAATAAAAATATAATAATGTAAAAATATAAAATTTAACACAAGTTGTTACATAAATTAGACAATAATATTAAAATTACACTAGCATAAAAATACGATAATACTAAATTAAGGAAACAAAACAATCTAGTAAGCTCCAAAACCGCTATCCGAGCCTCCAAAGTCGCTTTCGGATCCTCCGACGTCACTTCCAGATCCTCCAAGATCTGAAAAATCACCTCCAAGGTTTGACTGTACTTCTCTTTTCATGATTATTTTTTCTTGTTCATTCTTGAAGTAATTTCGCCGAATAGGATCTGTAATGCTATCGGTGTCTATCATTAAAATCTTATTATCTGATTCTCACCTTTGAAAAGCAAGAGCTCTATTCTTTGCTTCAGTAGCTTTGTTCTTTGCTTCAATCTTCTGCATTTGTAATAGCAGAAGATTCTCTCTTCTTGTGGATGAGTTCTCCATTAATTCTCCAATTCTCTTATTTCCTTGTTCGATCACTTTCAAAACACCCGACATATCTTCATGATTTTTCTTTTATTTTTGGTTTTTTTAACACCATCTGGACGTTGTGATGGTCCAAAACCACTGCCACTACCATCACTTAAATTGATATTAAATGAGGAAGGCAACTCATCAGGTGAGATATGAGATTCCGATGGAGTGTCTGATCGGAAGGAAGACATTTGTTTTTTAGAGTTTTGTGGATTGCAATCAAACTTTGCAAAATCTTTCATAATAGGCCACACGTGCTCGAACTTAAATCCTTTTGGAAATTTATCATCGTCTGCCATCATTTATTTTGCACGAGTAAGCTGCATAATTAATAAAACGTGTTATACTTAGTAAAAGAAATAAAAAACATCAAACCAAATAATGAATCGTCCTTACAATATCATGTTCAGAAAGCTCCACTTGGATTGAGAGATTCCATATGTTGTATACAACATTTGAAAAATTTAACTGAACTCGTAATCGATTGCATGCGAGTTTCAAGTGATCTAGAGCTTCGGTCAGCCATATTTGAAGAAGGTTTTTCTTAATTGAGCTCCGTAATACGAATCCACAATTGAGTTGATTTTTGGTATATTCCCGTTACTGGATCTTGGGATATTTCCAAGTAACAACGACAAAGAAGTTTATCTTCATCAGTTGTGTAATTGGAATTTCGAGACGAAGCCATATGTTTTTAAAGAGAAGAATTGAAATGGAAAAGAGTGTTGTGTGTGTTAAAATGTGTTGGAAAAATCTCATATATATAGAGGGAAATATTATCCGGATAGGATTTGGGTTGGATGGTGCAGATTTGAAGGAAATCTGAATGGATGGTGATGATTTGTTGGCCCGATTTTGAAGTTGAAAGATAGTGGATAGGTGTCTGCAAAGTGGCTCCATTAATTTGATTGTGGATAGATGTCTACAAAAAGTTGATGGATGATAAGTCTGCAAAGCTTATACAAAGCCTGTACAAAAACATGGGGGTTGTGTTTCATATTGGGGACAATTAATGTGGCTATGGGATGGGTCTCTGCACACTATTATTGATGGGATGAGTATCTGCACACTATTATTGTTGGTATGAGTCTCTGCACACTATTATTGTAGGGATGAGATGGGTCTCGCAAAGTGGCACACTATTATTGTAGGATGGGTATCTTTTCCTCTTTTCTCTCAAGTTGTAGATGAGTGTTGGTCCGGAGACGATAAGTCAGGTGTAGAGGGGGGGGGTGAATACACCTGAGCTCAGTTTCTTTTTCTCAATGAAGGTCAGTGGTTCGTTGATTGCAACCGATGAACAAGTGCCAAATAAGCCTTCGATCGCGGGACGAGTGAGTCGGCCATCGAGCTCTCTCCTACTGACTGTTGTCAGTACTTTGAGAATCAGTCGGAGATTGTTGTGCGGAAAGTGTGGGGCCCGGAATTCATCTCTTTTGAAAACACGTTTTAGCAAATTAAATCTTTTGGTTGTGCGCTTTATAAAATACGTTTTATGCAAGCTTATGATTTTCAAGTCAGTTGAATGCTATGCAATAAAACAGTAAAAGAACACAAGCGATTTAACGTGGTTCGGATACGCAAGATCCTACATCCACGGTCCTGAACAAAGCAGGAGAACTTGTTGATTATTCTGAGCAAGCCTCAGTGGGATGCGTGCCTTTGGACAGTTCCCTCTAAGTTATAGTCCTTAGCGACTTTACAATCCAAACCTAAGTCTGAAAGGGAAGGGAATATTCTCCAACTGAGAAAGAGTTCTTACAATAAGAACAATTCACTAAATGTGAACTCCTTCAAATCTAAGCTATAAATATGACAATGAGCTTAGTCTAGAGAAGAAAGGGATCTAAGAACTCTAGAGAGAAAAACTGAGAAATCTTCTAAGTACGCAAGTTTTCCTCTGGATGATCTTTGAGTGTTCTAGAGCGTTTGTGAACTTGAGCTTGTCCCTTCGAAATTCCGTCACTCGGAGCTTCAAAAACTTCTCGATTTATAGTTGTGAGTTATGGCATATGTCCGTTGGAGACGACGATGCCACGTGTCACAAGCTTCCAAGGAAAACGACCATAATTCGAACTTGTTGCAGCAGGGCAGTTAATGCACTGTTCATGAGAGCAAACTTTCTTGTAGAGTAGGTAAGCGTTGTCGGCTTCTCATTGGTCGAGGTTTGTAGTTGGTGAGAATGTCGAGTTGACCGTTCAACAACCTCGTATGTCTTCTCGCCGAACTTCTCGAAAAGACTTGAATAGGCGGGTCGCTTTCCGTAGGATATAGTAGACCGAAAAGTCTCTGTCTTCTTCGATCGAGTCGGTGACGACAGGGCATCTACCGAGTAGGTCACTGGCGATCGCGAAGGTATTGTGCTTGCATGAGTTCTTCTGCTGATGGCTTATCACTTCTTTGGGTTGGCTTCTACCGAGTTTTACTCGGTGATGATCAAGAACGCAAGCGATTACACTGATGACATGGGGTTCTGAAAAGTATCTTCGATAGAAGATCAGTTCAACAATTACCCCGTACAGGACTTAGACAAGAATATAAAAACGATTACAACAAGTCTAACCTATACATCGGCCTAATCCTAACGACACACTAATCTACCGATATCGGCTAGGTTTTGGGATCTTCAATTCCATAGTACTACTATGATTTCCCCCAATTTTCTTTTAACCGAACAACGGTGAGTATCATCTACTTCGACTCATATCCAACAATTTCCCCCTAATTGATGATGCCAAAACCTCTACCTCTACCTCTTAAACTTCTTAAGTCTATAAAAGATGCTATCCTACTGACAACAATTTCCCCCTTACAACATTCTGAGGGAAAGAAAAAAAATAAAGGAATTCCAATACTTCGAGTAGGTGGGAGATAGGCAAAATCGAGAAACCGATCGTGAGTGTGTGTCGGATCACTTAGTGATCGGTCGTGAAAACACAATGCAAAGAGCCGAAAGACAATGAGTAATTGTCGACAAGTAATAGGAACCGATATATATAATCAATGAAGTACGAGTTCCTATCACTATTACAAAAGATAGAAAAGAGAAAGACTACGGACGCCCTGAAGGCTTGAGTGCGTTCCCCGAATCCCGCAGATCTGTCCATGGGAGGTTCCAGACGATAGTATAAATAGATTCTCTTCCTCAGAGTCTGGATATCCTCGTCGTCTTCAGCAAGGTGGACACTCAGGTTGAAGCGGAATGCTGCATCACTAACCTCATCTTCTATGTCCTTCGTACATAGAACTCCGCGCAGATTCTAGGAGGTGGGATGCGCCCGAAAGCCGGAGCTCTAAACGGAATATTCTCGTCTCTTCATGATCTCCTTGAGCCGTTCCCTCGGCTACGAATTGTCTGAAAACATGAACTCATCAAAGGCTTGATCGATAGGTTGCTCTCGAGGATAGAATCCCCAAACATAGTAGCCTTTGATAAATTGCTCTTTAAGTTCTTCCCATTGATCATTAACCTCAGCCGGAACCCATCGATCGACATGAACAACTGAGTCCTTCTTGGCGAGAGGTGTTCTCTTCCTTGATCCTTTTGGGATTTGTCTTCTGGGATCAGGCCGGCTTCTTGGATAGGCTTATCATCTTAGCCATATCGGCCCATTCTTTTCTTTTCTCGGAGAGCCACCGCCCCTACAGTCTCCTCGTCTGATATTTAGGCCTTGCAGCGTCGCCTCCCAGGTCGCTTGATCTTCCGCTATCTGCTCAGGTGTTAGAGTAGGAGTGGGAATGCTCTGAGTAGTAGCTGGGATCTCAGTCGGAAGAGCCTTAGCAAAATCTGCTTGGGCTTTCTTCTTCTGCTCTTCGACTGATTCGACCTTTTTCTTGCCTTTGCCCCTAACAGCTTTGCCCTTGGGCTTCTTTGCTGCTTCTGCTGCTTCTTCAAGCTGACGCTCTCGGTCCAACTTATCTTGCAGCTGTTGGGCAATATTGAGGTCATAAGCCTCTTGCTCCGCTTTAGATTTGAATTTTCGGACCGGGGAGGAAGGAGGAGTAATAGCGATGCGAGTCTCCTTCCCCGGCCTCTGCGGAGGAGTCTGTTCTCCTTCGAGACTCTTGCTCAACAAAGTGAGCAACATCTTCTATGTGAGCGGGGAAGATGAGATGGGTGTAGGTTCTAGAGGAAATTCGAGCAGCAGAACCCCTGAAGTATCTTCAGCCTGAGCGGCTGAGGATTGAGCATGAGCAGTTGAGGGTTGTTCCGCCTGAATACCTTCCCCCTGAGTCTGAGCATTAGAGGGTCCTTCCTCCTGACCACCCTCTACTATTTGGACATCAGCCATATCCGTATCAGGTTTATCCTTCATAATACCTTCCCCCTTTTTGGCATCATCTGCCTTAGAGAGTTGGGTGCGGATGACTTGAATGTCTCTTTCCACATTGTGGACTGAATCCTTAATCGAGTTCTTTGTGGATTCGAAGTCCTTGACGAGATCGCAATATAATTCCCAGTCTTTTTCTTGATCGGCTCTAGATGTTTTAAGTCGTGTAGCCGACTCCAGGACGGAGTTTCGCAGAGCCCGATCCTGCGATTCTGTCATTTCTTTCTGAATAAGTTTCAGAGCCTCTGCCTGTTGGGTAATAGATTTCTGAAGGCTAGAGGTGGCGATCTTATTCCGTTCATCTATCTCGAGCTTAACAGTTGTGAGAGCTTGAGTCAGCTGCTCTGAAAATATCTTCTGCTGATTCTAGAGCAACTGCTGACTCTGAGCTTCTAGATCGACTTTCTGAGCTGCTAAGGCTGCCTCAATAATCTCCTGAAAGTTGGGTTGAGGAGTAGGTACTGGAGTCTTTGAGATGTCAGCAGCTATTCTGTCTAAGCTCTGTGTCTGAGCCTTGGTATACTTTGTCCACTTCAGATGCCAAAAGTCTATTTTTCTCTCCTTGGCGTCGAATGGCTTTATTTACGGACTTTGAGGACACGGAACCGATAGGTTGTATCTGGTACGAGCTGGTTCCGAGCCTCTGCTCAGAAAATGTGAGGAGCTGCTCCCTACTGTACTTCGGAGCACCTTGAGCATCACCTGATGTATCAGGATGTGGTGAATTGCTCTTCTCACGGGGAGTTGAACCCTCAGCAGAGCCTCCCAACTCTGTATCCTTGGGTGTCTGATCCTTCCTCTGATTGTTATCATCATCATCTTTCTTATCATCAGCAGGAGGAGATGGGGGTGGAGGAGTGTTAACAGGGACTGACTCTCGCAAGCTTAGAAGGTAAAGCATTGCGGCTCTGAGATCTTCAAGAGTAGGTAAGTCAGCTGGTTCTCCGTACCCTATTACTTCTTGTAGCTTCTGCTCCTCATCGTGCAGGTAGAGAACTGAGTGGGTTTTGATTATGTCTTCTAGAATATCCCAACTCAGAAATCTTAGAAGCATTTGAACCCTAGCCCTGATGGCTATGTCGACTAAGTCTGAGTGCCCAGCGATCTCAGGAATATGATCGTGTACTTCAGCTGCGGCACGGAGACGAGTGGTGTAAATAGCTGTCCACTCAGTCGCATTCTCCTCAGTCGGTTCCCTGACGTCCGACTGTGTCTCCTCTGAGCTAATCACCTGGACTTTATCTTTGAGGGTCGCACCCTCAATGCCAGTATCAGAATCTAAAAACTGTTCTTCTTGAGTAGGAGGAGGAGTGGGTTCAATAATAGAGAGGGGCTGAGCAGCTGAGACCTCAGCTGGTCTGGTCTTAGTCAGCCGCCTCTTCTTAGGCACTTCGGTATGAGGGGGCAGAGCGGATGCTGCTCTCTTCGGCTCAGGTGGCCCCTTACCGATAGACTTCTCCGTCGCTTCTTTAGTCTGAAACTTTATCAGCTTAGTGTTGTACAGCTTTGAGTCTTCAAAAGCTGAGTTCCTCTGTACAACACTCTCTATTAGGACTGACATCTTGGTCCCGAATAGAAGCTTACCCACTCTGGCCAACCTCCTCTCGCCAGTGGGTAGCGTAGTGAACTTCCTCGGGCTTGGGCTTTCATCCGAGTTGTATAATAGTCAGCCCAGTTCACTTCTACTCCATCATCTATAGCCATCATCAGCTGAATCCTTGGCTTGGACAGTTGATCGTATGATCCAGCTGAGCTTGTCAGTATGTGCGAGACCACATACGCTAAACCTCTATACTGAGGTAGCAAGAGATTCCTCGGGAGAGCTGTCTTGAACGTCAGATCACTGCGTCCACAGAACTTTTGCACATAAGCGTTGATCTCCCTCTCCTTATATCCGATAGGGGAGATTCCGAGATTAGGAAGGCTGAAACGCGAGGACCGTGAGCCTCTCGGATGTTGAAGGTCTTCCGAGACGCCTTCCACTTGTTCGGATCAGTCTCCTCCATGTAAGAAAACGAGGCTTCTTCTCCTTCGGCGGCCCACCGAATTCCGGTTGAAATATGCCTCCGCCACTTGCCTCGGCGGCAGCCGGCACGGGGATGCTTGGTCACGAGGGTCTCCAACCCGGATCTCTCCGAGCATCGAACATCGGTTCCGGATATGGGATATCCACTCGGCGGAAAGCCATTGTGGGTTCGAACCGAATCCGGATGGTCATGATCTCCACTATAGGTTCAGGAGTCTGTACGATCGCCATAGAAATCTGCAAAACAACTTGTTAGCACTTGAAAATAGAGTAAGTTAGTAGTTATCAGCAGATTTTAATACATTACCGAGTATTAGAGCTTGAAAGATGCACATGCAAGACAGTTATAAGAAGTAGAAACTGATTGCGAGTAAAGCTCGTAAGGTATGAAAATGGCGAAAAGTAACGAATGATAGATGATGAAAGATCTTGTGTATATTGGCTTGATTGCACGTTTTAATCTAACGACTGAGTTTTAATCTTTCATAACTATGGACGGCTAAGATTTAATGTTATAAAAGGAATGATTACCAACGCCGCCTAAAACATAGATCTACGTAATAAAGGTAAGTGAGAAGACATGCATTAAATACGCGACAGACAGCATTAATTACTCAGGTTAAGGTTTCCTACTGACCTTTCCTTAAACTATTAATGGCGGGAAATGAATGCACATTAACTACTGAGTGTGAGCGACTGATGCAATAAATGCGAGCATGCTTAAAAAAAAAGGTACACAAAATTACGCAAACCTCTTCAGCTGAACTTATCAGCTGGTTACCGTTATGTATAAGGAGAATGGTTGTCATGCTGATGACTATGTTCCCCCTTGCTCCCCTTGCTGTGTACAGTGTGACTTTCCCAACTGAGTCACTGTACTTAGTTATCTGACCTGTCGTACTGATTCCTTATGCTGATACCAATTGTTACCAATTGTTGAGCAATGATGTTCTCAGTAGTCGGCATCTATTGACGCATCTCAGTAGGATCCAGTAGACCTAGCTCAGCTGATAGTTCTCTGAACCTGTTCTCAGCTAGTGGTTTGGTCAGTATATCTGCCCTTTGCTTGTCAGTATGGATCTTCTCCATCCTGATATCCTTCTTCTCGACATGGTCTCTGATGAAGTGGTGTCGGATATCCACGTGCTTGCATCCCGGTATGTAGAACCGGGGTTCGAGTTATGGCAATTGCACTTGTGGAGTCGCGGTAGATGGGCACTTCATCCCGAGTTATACCATAATCTCTAAGTTGTTGTCGAAGCCAAAGGATTTGGGCACGGCAACTTCCTGCAGCCCATGTACTCGGCTTCCGGTAGTGGACGTTGCTGCCGAATGCTGCTTCTTTGAAAACCAAGAAATCAGCTTGCTGCCGAAGTTGACTTTCGATCTATCCTGCATCCTGCATAATCAGCATCAGAATAACCTGTCAGTATTAAGTTATCATCGGCAGGATACCATAACCCAACATCAGGTGTTCCTCTTAAATAGCGCAGAATCTTCTTCGCTGAGTCTAAATGACTTCGCTTGGGATCTGCTTGGAATCTTGCGCATACACCTACAGCATAAGTTATGTCAGGACGGCTAGCTGTTAAATAAAGTAAAGAGCCTATAATAGCTCTATAGTTAGTAGAGTTAACAGAAGCTCCCTCTTTGTCTAGATCGATTTTAAAGTTCGTGTTCATGGGGATTTTGATTGGCTTGCTGGAGTCGCAGCCGAATCTTTTGAGAAGGTCTTGAGTGTATTTGGCTTGATTGATGAAGATTCCTTCAGGTGATTGCTTCACTTGAAATCCAAGGAAATAATTCATCTCTCCCATCATGGACATCTCGAATTTCTCTTTCATCATCTTCTCGAACTGGCGGCATATGGTCTCATTTCTGCGTACGAAAATGATGTCGTCCACGTAGATTTGCACCCGTAGGATGTCTTCTCCCGACTTTATGTTGAATAGGGTGCGATCTACCGTCCCCTTCGAAAACCTTTTACGAAGTAGAAAGTCCGATAGGGTATCATACCAAGCCACGGGTGCTTGTTTTAACCCATATAGAGCTTTCCTAAGTCTCGTACACACTGATGTCCCCTGCTGAAAGCCGGGCGGTTGTTCCACGTAGACTTCTTCCTTCAGTACGCCGTTCAGAAAAGCTGACTTTACATCCATCTGATAGACTTTGAAGCCTTGATGTGTTGCATAAGCTAGGAATAGACGAATGGCTTCCAATCTAGCGACTGGAGCGAACGTTTCATCAAAGTCAATTCCTTCTGCCTGACTGTATCCCTTTGCAACTAGTCTTGCTTTATTTCTGACAATGACGTTGTTTTCATCTCGCTTGTTTTTGAAGACCCACTTAGTACCAATCACGTGCTGATGTCTAGGTCTGTCAACAAGCTCCCATACTTCATTTCTGATGAACTGGTTCAGCTCTTCTTGCATAGCAATGACCCAGTCAGCATCTTTAAGTGCGTCCTCTATCGACTGAGGTTCTTCTGTAGACAAAAAACAAGAGTAAAGTGAGCTTTCTCCTTGACTTAATCTTGATCTCGTCCTTATAGTTGCTGATGGATCTCCAATGATAAGATCTGAAGAATGAGCATCGAGCCACGAACGCCTGAGTCGGGCTTCTTCTTCTGATACTACTTCGCACGGTCGGTAGGGAGTGTTAGGCATTTCGATGAGTACGTTTCGTGACCGTAGCAATTCAAGAAGAAGGTTAGGATCTACCGAGTTTCCGGGTTCGGGGCATTTAGCTCGGGAACATTAATCGTTCCCCCCGAGTTTATATTCTCGGTAGAGGTCTCGATTACCACATCAGGGCTTCCTCATCGACCGATGTTACCTGTTGTTGATTCCCGTTCGATAGAATCAACTAGGTCGGCCTACATCGACCGTTGGTTGAGTCCGAGTTTGTTCATCGTCCGACTCATCATCCCAACAATCTTTGGATCTTTTCGGCTTTATCGGAAGTCCGAGATCCCGTAGCTTGCTGCCGACATCATCGCATTTTGACTCTGTTTCTTTCCTCGTTCTCGGTAACAAATTCATCAAAAACAACATGAGGGCTTTCCTCCACACAAAGAGTCCGATAGTTAAAGACTACGAAGGCTTTACTTGACTCGAGAGTATCCTAAGAAAACTCCTTGATCGATTTGCTATCAAAGACCTTCAACTGATCTTTCCCATTATTGTGGATAAAGCAAGGACGTACGAAAATATGAAAATGAGAAATAGAAGGAATTCTCCCTTTCCATAATTCATATGGTGTCTTCATGTGTTGCTTGAGTGAGTAGTGAGCGATTCCCGAGTATAGCGGGCGGTGTCGGTAGCATCGGCCCGAACTTCGAGGGTAGTCCGAGATCTGCGAGGAGCGTTCTTCTTTGCTTCTTTGAGTGTTCTCGTTCTTTCGTTCGGCAAGTCCGTTCTGCCGAGGGGGTGCGTGCGGCTGATGTCTCGTGCTTAATTCCCTCTTTATCGCAGTATGTCTTAACTACTGAGTTTAGAAACTCTGCTCCTCCGTCCGAGCGAATTCTTTGAATCTTGATGTCCTTTTCCACACCGAGTTTCTTCGGCAGATTGGGCAACTCGGTTTGAACATCGATTTATTGGCGATGAAGATGACCCAAGTATATCTCGAGTAGTCGTCAATAATGACGAGGGCATACTTCTTGCCTCTTATAGTCATTTGGAGAGACGGCCCGAATAGGTCCATGTGCGGCGAGTGAAGGATTCCATCGGTGGAAGGTGACGGAATAGGTGGATTGCTACTCTTTGTTTGCTTTCCCTTCGGGCATACGCTTCACAATTTCTCGTCTTTAACGAACGATTCGTTGGGCGGTCCTCCGACTTTGGAGTTCTTGGCTAGCTTGTTCATGGTCTTGAAGTTCAGGTGGGTTGAGTCTCTTGTGCCATAGCCATCCCGACTTGTCACCGATTTTGTCTCGTGCTAGTAAGCAAGCCTCGGGTTACTGCGGTTTTCCGATCCGCAACATAGATGTTTTTCCTCCGCGAACCTCGATAACACCTGTTTTCCCCGTAGATTTGTCAACAATATCACGAAAACCGGCGTCAAAGATTACTCTATTAAGATTATCACGAATTGATCGATCGAAAGGAGATTATGTTGAAGTCCTTCAACATATGTTACTCTTAGGCGTGGCGGTCCCAATTGTCGGCGTTCCGTATCCCCTTGTATAGCCTTTGGAGTTGTCACCGAATTCAGTTCACGGGACCATCTTCTTGTACGTAGTTGGTCGGCGAGCTCTTCCGGTAAGTCATGTTTCTCGAGCGGCCGTTGTCCACTATCCAAGGGTCCTTATGCACCCGCAAACAGAGGCATTTTTAGGTACCCTTTGGTTCGATTGGGTCCTTACTTGGTTAGTGGGTGATTTCGGAACCCGGATCTGTTTAGGAACCTTAGAAGTCTGAGACTTCTTCTTCTGAACCTTGTCAGCTTTCTTCTCCACAGGACTTGGAGATACTGACTTTCTGCTGATGATTTTGGGTTCAGGCGCTTTCTTCTTCTGAGTCTTAGCGCTTCTCCTGACCCTAGGTTCATAGTAGTACGAGCCGTACTGAGCCGGGTGCTCATACAGTGGCTCCTTGTACTATTCTGCCCATCTGACCTTCTTGGTTCCCCCTGAATTTGATCGCGGTGTCCTGGGGCTGGAACCTTTGGTCAGCTGCTTGTTGCTACTCGGCTGAGGTGCAATCATTTTCTGTTTGTTCTTCGCCTGAGGTGTGGTGTCAGCAGCTTGCACCTTTCCTCTGATGAACCTATCAGCCAGTGTTGCTGAGCTTTTCGAGGTAGAAGCTTCGTGAATATAACCAAGGCCTTCTTTTACAGTAGTTGGCCATTGTGCTCTGAGCATGCTTTCTAGCTTCTCCTTAGCTCCCAGGTACTGTTCAGTCATCAGTCCTCTCCAGACCTCATCACTTCTCCTGAGTGAGTCATAATCTTTTTGCACGTCTGTGAGCTTCTGACTGAGTTGGGCTATTTCAGTCTCTTTCTCAGAATTGTCCTTAGTCAGGACTGAGATCTGAGTCTCTTGAAGCTGAGACTTAGTCATAAGAGATTCAATCTCTTCCTTAAGTCTCGCAACTAGATTCTCTGACTCAGTAGAGACCTGACAATCAGAAGAAAGTCTCTGATTCTCAGCCTTTACCTGTTCTAGTTCCCGGATGGTTCTGCTTGAACTCTGCGCTCAGTGAATCTGTTCCTCTAGTAGATCGTCGTAGTCTTGTACCACATCTAGAGGATCATCCGAGACCGAGCACGAGTCGTGTGTCTTTGTGTGAAGAAGAGGTAATATTAAGTTTAGAGTTTACCTCGGCCTCTTCTCCGGCCATCGGAGCATTGTTCAGTGATTCCTCGGGATCCTTCTCTCCGACTTCAACAGCTACGAATGCGGCTTCATCTTCGAAGAATACATGAATGTATCCTCTTCAATTGAGTTGTCGAATATCTCTCCCGGCTATGTAGGCTCGCCTTCGCTTGGCAAATTTTTCTCTTCGGCTCGCCGTTACGCTCTTTGAGCGGTGAGAGTTCGGGACAATCATACCGATAGTGTCCCTCCTTCTTGCAGGTTGTAGCGGTGGATGTTCTGCTTTGCTCTTACCAGTGAGTCTTTAGACGGACCGGCGGCGAACTCCGATTTCCCGCATTCGAGTAGAAGGATTAGATTCTTCTTTCTTATGATAGTCTTTCTTACCTGAAGAAGAATCTCGGTTGTATTTCCTCAGCTTTCTGACTTTCTCCTTTTCCCTCTGATATTTGAGAGCCATCAGTGCTAGCTGATCAGGGCCTGGAGTCTCGGAAGACTTCGCTGCGATGTGGCCACGCTTTGCTTGAGGAAATAGGCTTGGCTCTGTGTTCTTGATCGTTGCCTTGAAGGCATGGTCGAACTGTGTGTCAGTTGGAGCGCTTAAGCACTTTTGGGGTAGGCTATGCTCGAATTCCTCCGATTTTAATTCTAAAAATATAACATCAGGAGTTAGAGCATTTAGATCAGAGCGACGTAAATAAGTAGCAAAAGGAAGCCACTTCTGTCGGGGCAACGCTCTCAAGATCTTGGTGTTCATCTCCTTGTTGGTGAACGACCTCCCTAGCGCATTGATGACATTGACTTGATTGGTGAATCTGACACTCAGCTCATCAATGGTTTTAGTAGGCTCCATTGCAAAGGCGTCGAACTTCTGAAGCTCTAGCTCGAGCTTGTTTTCTTTGATCTGAGGGGTTCCATGGCTCAGTACAGCCAAGGCGTCCCATAGCTCTTTCGCCGTCTTGCAATCCTGTACCCTTCCGAGGTGTGAGTCACTGAGCGTAGTCAGTATGGCATTACGTGCAACTCAGTCAAGGTTGTGCAACTTCTTTTCTTCAGACGTGAAGGCAGATTTATCTTTGGGAACCTTAGCACCAGTTTGTGCTCCCGCGCCTCCTCTAGCAGCAAATACTACGCTGTCGATCATGGGAATGATCGGTCCTGACTCTAGGACATCTGACATGCTGTCGTGGAGTGACGTTGGTGTGCCTCCATACGTACGCGCCATACCGTGTAGTTCTCTATTGAGAACATCGGTACCATCCTAATACCTGACATATCAGACATCGTAAGAGTAAGAGTATAAGGATGCTGAAAAGATGCTTATGCAGTGAAAATAGTTTTCAGGATTAGTTCGAGAGGACCAGTATTTCAGAACCGGCGATCAGTTGAACACCGTGTGCTCTGATACCAATTGTTGGTCCGGAGACGATAAGTCGGTGTAGAGGGGGGGGGGTGAATACACTCGAGCTCGGTTTCTTTTTCTCAATGAAGGTCAGCGAAGCCGTTGATTGCAACCGATGAACAGAGTGCCAAATAAGCCTTCGATCGCGGGACAGAGTGAGTCAGCTACTGAGCTCTCTTCTACTGACTGTTGTCAGTACTTTGAGAATCAGTCGGAGACTGTTGTGCGGAAAGTGTGGGGCCCGGAATTCATCTCTTTTGAAAACACATTTTAGCAAATTAAATCTTTTGGTTGTGCGCTTTATAAAATACGTTTTATGCAAGCTTATGATTTTCAAGTCAGTTGAATGCTATGCAATAAAACAGTAAAAGAACACAAGCGATTTAACGTGGTTCGGATACGCAAGATCCTACGTCCACGGTCCTGAACAAAGCAGGAGAACTTGTTGATTATTCTGAGCAAGCCTCAGCAGGGATACTGTGCACTGGACAGTTCCCTCTAAGTTATAGTCCTTAGCGACTTTACAATCCAAACCTAAGTCCCGAAAGGGAAGGGAATATTCTCCAAGCGAGAAGGAGTTCTTACAATAAGAACAATTCACTAAATGTGAACTCCTTCAAATCTAAGCTATAAATATGACAATGAGCTTAGTCTAGAGAAGAAAGGGATCTAAGAACTCTAGAGAGAAAAACTGAGAAATCTTCTAAGTACGCAAGTTTTCCTCTGGATGATCTTTGAGTGTTCTAGAGCGTTTGTGAACTTGAGCTTGTCCCTTCGAAATTCCGTCACTCGGAGCTTCAAAAACTTCTCTATTTATAGTTGTGAGTTATGGCATATGTCCGTTGGAGATGACGATGCCACGTGTCACAAGCTTCCAAGGAAAACGGCCATAATTCGAACTTGTTGCAGCAGGGCAGTTAATGCACTGTTCATGAGAGCAGCTTTACTGTGTAGAGTAGGTAAGCGTTGTCGGCTTCTCATTGGTCGAGGTTTGTAGTTGGTGAGAATGTCAGAGTTGACCGTTCAACAACCTTGTATGTCTTCTGCTGAACTTCTCGAAAAGACTTGAATAGCTGGGTCGCTTTTCGTAGGATACAGTAGACTGAAAAGTCTCTGTCTTCTTCAGCTGAGTCGGCTGATAGGGCATCTACTGAGTAGGTCAGCTGGCGACTGCGAAGGTACTGTGCTTGCATGAGTTCTTCTGCTGATGGCTTATCAGCTGCTGGGTTGGCTTCTACTGAGTTTTACTCAGCTGATGACTGAAGAACGCAAGCGATTACACTGATGACGTGGGGTTCTGAAAAGTATCTTCGACAGAAGATCAGTTCAACAATTACCCCGTACAGGACTTAGACAAGAATATAAAAACGATTACAACAAGTCTAACCTATACATCAGCTAATCCTAACGACACACTAATCTACTGATATCAGCTAGGTTTTGGGATCTTCAATTCCATAGTACTACTATGATTTCCCCCAATTTTCTTTTAACCTAACAACAGCTGAGTATCATCTACTGACTCATATCCAACAATGAGTCTCTTTTCTCTCATTAGTCAACATCATCTCTCTCTCTCTCTCTCTCTCTCTCTCTCTCTCTCTCTCTCTCTCTCTCTCTCTCTCTCTCTCTCTCTCTCTCTCTCTCTCTCTCTCTCTAATTCATTATGGGGGTGGGATCAAGTTGCCATCTCTATTTAAGATGTTGCATTCTTCATATCCAAAACATTCATCTCTTCAGCCCACTTACTAGCATGACTACATTTTCTTCTTCTAGCTCGAGTTCATCAGATGAGCTTGAACAGTTCATCACTGAATGCGATGATGAACATCAAATCATGGGTCAACATATTTTGAATAATAATATCATCGTAGCAAATATTATCGAATCACAAGCTGCAAGACGCCACGGAGGCTCAGTTCCTGGTCACAGGGTGATCCACCGTGATCGAGAAGGAGCAGCTCATCGTCTATTCAATGACTATTTTTCTGAAAATCCAACTTTCAATGAAGGGATGTTTCGTAGACGTTTTCGAATGTCTCAGAGTTTATTCCTTCGAATTGTTGATGATGTCAAGAATCATAATAGTTGGTTCGAGCAACGCCGAGATTGCACTGGAAGATGGGGATTGTCCACACTGCAAAAAATAACTGCTGCCTTTCGGATATTGGCGCACGGGATCCCTGCAGATGCTACTGATGAGTACATCAATATCGGTGAGTCCACTGCAATTAAATGTGTCAATAAATTTTGTCGTTCCATTGTGGAAATATATTCAGATCAGTATCTTAGATCTCTTACTGCTAGTGATGTTGCTAGGCTACTTTATATTGGTCAACAACGTGGCTTTCCAGGAATGTTAGGTAGTCTAGATTGTATGCATTGGAAGTGGAAAAATTGCCCTACTAGTCGGGCAAGCTCGTACGCAGGTCGTAGTGGATCTCCATCAATAATTCTTGAAGTCATCGCTGATTACGACCTTTGGATATGACATGCATTTTTTGGTATGCCATGATCTAATAATGATATTAATGTGTTGGAAAGATCTTCTCTTTTCAGGGACCTGGCTAGAGGTATTACTCCACCCGCACATTATGTTATACAAGGTAAAGAGTATAATGCGGGATATTATTTAGCTGGTGGAATATATCCAAAGTGGTCCACACTTGTGCAAACTCTTCAAGAACCGCGTATTGCAAAAAAGTAGCATTTTGCAAAGCAACAAGAATCGTGTAGGAAAGACGTGGAACGTGCATTTGGAGTTCTTCAAAGCCGATTTGCAATTGTTGCAAATCCAACCCGATATTGGAAGACGAAACATTTGGATCATATAATGAAAGCATGCATTATAATGCACAATATGATTATTGAGAATGAACGAGATTTGTCTGCACCAATTGAAGATGCAAGAGAAGTGTCAACTCCGGATATTGAAATGATATCAACTGAAACATGTTGTTATCAATCATATTTTGCACGTTATAAGAAAATGAAAGACAAAACGACACATATTGCTCTTCGTGATGCATTAATTGATCATATGTGTGAGGAGTATTCAAATTCAGAAAATTATGATATGTAATATTAGTTTTTCTATTATATCATGTAATTGTTGGATTTGTGCTTTTAAAAGTGTTGTGTATTCTTAGTTTTATTATTGTGGAAATAAATTAATTGTTTTATATTTATTTAAATATATTTTTACTTATTTAATTTTTATTTAAAAATATTTTTTAGTGAGATTAATACAAAAATAAATATATTTAAATATATATATTATATTAATAATAAAAAATATCAAAATAGAATATTTCATTATAGTGTGGAGATGAATTCGAAAAAACTCTACATTTTAACTCTATAATAGTGTGGAGAACTCTACAATAGAGTTCCTATGAAGATGCTCTTAGGCAATGCTTGTCTCTACTTTACGCGCACATGCACAGAGACTGCCAAATCTCATCAGCGGAACCCCCACCGGCCACGCCCTTTCTCTCTAAATTCTCGATCTCCCCCAAACGAAATTCATCCGCAGATTCTCAATCTCATTCCATCCAGTGAATCAGATACACACGCTTCATCGCACACACAGTTTCCATTTTATCGAATTTGTTCAGATTTATTGTTTCGATCGTCTGTTTTTTTGGTGTGGAATTCATTTGATTGTTGATCAAAGAATCGCGTATTTCTACGTCTTGTTACGGGATATTGATTGCGTGTGCATCGGAGATTGGGCGGGAGTTTGATTATTCTGTTTTCTGGAGATGAGGTTTGGTTACCGGAGAAATTGAAAACGTTTAGTGAAAAAGATGCCTGGGATAGCGGAAATAATCAATAACATTACCAGCTCTGATAATGATGATACTAATACTTGTTACCGGAATGGAACAGCGCCGTTCCGTTCTTAGAATGGTTCGTCCATTTCTAGTAGTGGGTTCTGGTCCAAGCACCGCGGTGATTTGAGCTACAATCAGCTGCAGAAGGTATATAAATGAGTGTGAGAGAATAAACTGTTAATTTGATTATGATTTTTGTATATCAGAAATGAAGAATTGTTGCTTATGTGTCAGTTGGATGCTTATTGGAACTGGTTATTAGTAACTTTGAATGTGATTTTCTGTTTAAAGTACCATTGCCATTTATAAGTAATTTATTAGATTTAAAACAGTATTTACGAGGGTAGAGTTTGTGTGCCAGTGCAATTTTGGAGTAGCATCTGCACATGTTTACATTAGTAGCATGCCTGCAAGGAACTTTGTTGTTTATCCAATCATGAACAGTTTCTCCACTAATGCCGTTTGAATTATATACACGAGCATCAATATAAAACTAGAGAGTTTTCTCTAGTAGCGAACTTATGATTGTATAGTCACTCCGTTGTTAGCTCTCTGGTTTTCTTGTGGATTGTGGTCCATCCTGAGTTCTTGATATGATTGAGTTGATAACCAGTTCTAGTTTGGGCTGGAATTCTCATGGCAGTTATTTGTGTTGCAGTTTTGGCGGGAGCTGACGCCACAAGCCCGGCGGAATCTTATCAGGATAGATAAGCAGACACTCTTCGAGCATGCTCGTAGAATATGTATTGTTCCAGGTGCAATGGCTTGTTACTTGAAGATTTTCTGCAGATTGTTATGTACGGGAAGTCTTTACAGCAAGATGCAGTAGAAGGCCCTCATATTGTTAGAGCCGTAGATAATCAGATTGATGGAGATTTGTGTATGGATAATGGGTGCCATGATGCTGCTCGAGACCCATCCGTCCATCCATGGGGTGGATTAACTGCTGCCAGGGATGGGACACTTACGCTTTTGGACTGTTATCTGTCTTCAGTGTCGTTAAAGGGGCTTCACAATGTATATCTCATTTCAGTGCTACTGATTTTATGATTCTGTTAGGGTGTCGCATTTGGTTTACCTAATCTTTTAAATCAGGTGTTTGATAGTGCACGTGCTAGGGAAAGGGAACGTGAATTACTCTATCCTGATACATGTGGAGGGGGTGGGCGGGGATGGATAAGCCAAGGAATTACTGGATATGGTAGAGGGCATGGAACAAGAGAAACGTGTGCTCTTCATACTACCAGATTGTCTGTGGAGACTTTGGTGGACTTCTGGTCTGCGCTTGGAGAGGAGACTCAAAAATCTCTTCTAAGGATGAAAGAAGAGGATTTCATTGAAAGGCTCATGTATAGGTATACCATCCTGCTTGCTACCTCTATTTCTTTGAGTATTTTTAAATCTCTCGTTTAAAAGAAAAATCTCAAATATGCCGATCTTCTCTTTTTGTAGCTAATTGTCATTAGGTATGAGGATTTGGAATTTTCATTTACTCAGTTTAAGATAAAGTTCAGCCTTACCCTCAATCTAGGACTATATGGGCTTTTGATGTTTAACAAATATAATGTCTGAATGACTTGAAATATATGAAGCTTTTCTTTGCAGGTTTGACAGCAAAAGGTTTTGCAGAGATTGCAGAAGAAATGCTATTCGTGAGTTTAAAGAGCTGAAGGAATTGAAGCGCATGAGGAGGGAAACTAGATGCACAAGTTGGTTTTGTGCGGCAGACACAGCCTTCCAATATGAGGTCTGTAATTGTGATGTGTTGCTATTGTACTTTCCTCATTTTAGAAATATCGTTAGCAAAGTTGTTATCCCGGTTTAGTGTGATAAATAATGCTTATATTTCTGGAAGGTGATGCAAATTTTGTCTTAATTATCATGTTTATTGTGATACAGTTCAAGCTGATGGCGTCAGACTTTTGAAGATGTGCCTTGTACATATCATCACTTTGAATGGGCTACTGGAACAGGAGAAGGGAAATCAGATATAATGGAGTTCAAAAATGTTGTCTTGAGTGGGAAGGTGCAAGCCAATGGTCTAGATCTAAGAGGCCTGAGTTCCTGCTATGTAACTCTATGTTAGAGATAGAATATATCGGCGAAGAATAAAGGCGAACACGATGGTGGTTGATCATAGTGCGAAGGAAGATGGACGTGATCGTGGCTAGAGTTGCAAGTCGTGCATGGTGGTTCGGCGTCTGCATGAGTGGAGTGGCTTGACGTCGAAGTCACACTATTTTTTAAGTTATTAATAATTAGTATTATGAGTTTATTTTTATTAATCGAGTCTTGTTATAATTTTGGGCCCATGTAACGGGCAGGTCGTCTAAGACCTATTATTAGTCGCATTAGTATTTATAATGGGGAGCACAATCGTATTAGGGTATCTAAGGTGTTTGCTTGGATCTAGACGGCGTGAATAACGCTTGGCCGGGAGAATTTCTTCCGTGGGACTCGATTCGAGTATTTCGTTCTCGTTAATTCAATTCCAGTTTGCTTAATCAATTTGTCCTTAAATCCCTTTACTCTATCAAATTGGTCCGACCTGCCGGATGACTAATACGCGACAACAGATGGATTCACGCATGGATGAATTAGAGAAGGGATTGAAGGCAATGGAAGTTCGATTGTCTGGAGAGTTATCAACCATGAAGGATTCTATGGGGTCGATCCGTGATTTGCTAGCAGAAATACTGGCGAAGAAAAATAAGACGGCCGAGGGTTCAGAGGGTGGCTCAAACCCTAACCCTACTACGGCAGATCAATGACACACAAAAGGACCGCGGGCGAGTGGGTCGACAACGGTTGCGGCGGAATCGTCCGGCGTAACTACAGGGGCGCCCCAAGTTTCTTTACCTATGTTCGATGGAACAGGGGCGGAGGGATGGATCACGCGTGTGGAGCAGTACTTTCAGTTGCATGACACGCCGGAAACAAATCGTTTGGACGTGGCACTGGTAGCAATGGAGGGGGACGCATTGCCATGGTTTCAATGGGTGCGCGCTACGAGCCCGGACATGGGTTGGTCGGGATTTAAACTGGAGATGGTTCGTATGTTTGGCACGAATCCGTTGGCGAATCTGTTCGAAACCCTCGTTCAAACACGACAAAGTCAATCGGTTGGGGAGTATGTCACTCTATTTATAGCTCGCATGGTACATGTACCCGGGCTGGATGAAAAATACTGTTTGGGCTTATTTCTGAATGGGTTAAAAGATGAGATTAGATTGAAGATTCGGTCTAGAGATGCGAGAACATTGTCGGACACGATTCATCTAGCCAAGGAAATTGAGCAAGAAGTTAATTTCGGCAAGGGGATTGGAAGCGGACCGAACTCAAGTCTGCATCGAGGGGGGTTTCTGACGAACACTAAGTTCGGAACCCAGTCGACGAGCCCAAATAATTCGGGTTTGTCGTTCACGTCTCAGGCTCGTGGCGGTGGTAATAAGGAAAAATCGAGGGAATCTTCTTCCTCTTTCGGGTAGACGACTCGCGATGCCAACGCAAGTAGGTTTCGTAATTCTCGGCAGATATCGCATAGGGATTATGCAGCCAAGAGAGCAGCGGGAAAATGCTTTAGGTGTGATGAGAAATGGTCTCCGTCCCACAAGTGTGTGGATAAAAATTTGCAAGTGATAATAATGCCGGATACGGAGGATGGCGTTGAGGATATACAGCAACCAGAGCATGCGGTAATGGATGAGGGTCAGGAGAATATGGAACCGGAAGCTAATTCCATGGTGTTGACCCGGTTAGCGGCGCAAGGATTTGACGACCCTCAAACGATGAAATTAACGGGTTTACTCGCGGGACAATCTGTGTGTGTCATGATTGATAGCGGAGTGAGCCATTGCTTCGTATCTTCCCGAGCAGCGGCAGCACTACAACTATCGCCGGAGAGCCCTGGTCGCTCAGTACTCGATTGGGTGATGGAAGTCATTCGGCCATTCTTGGTGTGTGTTCGAACATACGGTTAGTCTTACAAGGCCACGAGTTTGTTATAACATGTTACGTATTTGAGCTGGGCGGTGTTGATATTGTTCTCGGAGTGTCCTGGCTACGAACCATAGGGGATGTGCGGGCTAATTGGGAGCAGATGACGATGAATTTTAATTATCAGGGCAAACCAGTGGCGTTGGTAGGTAATTCGTCCCTCATCCGCCGGGAAGCATCTTTACAACAATTAGTGAAGATTGGTGATGAGAGTGATCGATGGATGGTTTGGATAGGGGTATCGGGTCAAGACCGTAACATGGCAGAATTCATGGAATGCCAATCGATGACATCGACCGAAGATGGTGAGGCTTTACGAGCACTGATGGAGGCAGAATTTCCAACTGTAGTACTACCACCGAAGGGTTTGCCGCCCCAACGGAGTGTTGATCACCACATACCGCTGCAGCCGGGCACGTCCCCAATTTCGGTAAGGCCGTACCGATATAGTTACTCAGCCAAGGATAAAATGGAGCGATTGGTGCGGGAAATGCTCGAGGCGGGGATTATTCAGCCAAGCTCGAGCCCTTATTCGAGTCCGGTATTATTAGTGTGAAAGAAGGACGGTAGTTGGCGCTTTTGTGTCGATTATCGGCAATTAAATAAACAGACGATTCCGGACAAATATCCCATTCCCGTCATACAGGAGATGTTGGATGAATTGCATGGCGCGAAGTGGTTTTCGAAGTTGGATCTATGATCTGGGTACCATCAGATACGAATTGCCCCTCAAGATATTTTGAAAACGGCATTCCGAACTCATTCAAGGCATTATGAGTTTCTTGTAATGCCGTTCGGCTTAACAAACGCGCCGTCAACTTTTCAATCGGCCATGAACGATTTGTTGCGAGCTCACTTACGGAAATTTGTTTTGGTTTTTTTTTATGACATTTTAATTTATAGACGTGATTGGGAGTCTTACGTACGTCACCTTCGCGTCGTCATGGAGTTATTAAAATAGGAATCGTATGTGATTAACCCGAAGAAGTGCGCATGGGGACGATTGGAGGTCGAATACTTGGGCCATATTGTTTCGGAGCAAGGGGTGAAAATGGATCCCGAGAAGATTTCAGCGATTCTCCGGTGGCCAACTCCCACGACGATTAAAGGAGTTCGAGGGTTTCTAGGGTTAACCAGTTACTACCGCCGATTTATTCGTAACTACGGGCACATTGCACGAGGGTTGACGGAATTATTAAAGAAGGAGAGGCTCTCGGATTTTGCATGGACGGATGAGGCTCAAGGAGCCTTTCATGAGTTGCAGCATGCGGTTACTTCGGCCCCTGTGTTGGCCACTCCAGATTTCGCCGAAACGTTTGTGGTGGAATGCGATGCTTCGGGTCGAGGACTTGGCGCGGTTTTGATGCAGAGGGGGCGTCCATTGGCCTACTTTAGTAAGGCGGTGTCGGACCGCAGTCTAGCCAGCATATGAACTGGAATTAATGGCCTTGGTGTTTGCGGTTCAACATTGGAGACCGTATTTGGTAGGACGACGGTTTACGGTTCGCACTGATCAGAAGAGTCTTCGTTACTTACTAAATCAATCGGTTTCCACTCCTGCTCAACACTATTGGGTGGCCAAGTTGTTGGGGTACGACTTTGAGATCGAATATAAGCCCGGTATTGCCAACAAGGTAGCGGATGCATTGTCTCGGCAAAGTGAAGAATTGGTGGAATGCACGGCGATATCAGTTCCGGTTTGGTTGGGTTGGTCCGTGGTTTCGGCGGAGGTTAAAAGAGATGAGATATTGGGTCCAATCTATCGAGCTACAGTTGATGGGGGTTCGCAGGTCAGCAGCCATTATCAATTAATTAATAAGGTATTATATTATAAAGGGTGGTTAGTCCTTGCAAAGAGCTCGTCGTTTATACCAAGGTTGTTGGCCGAGTTTCATACCACGGCGCTAGGAGGACACTCGGGGGCATACCGGACGTATCGAAGATTAGCACTTAGTGTTTATTGGCCGGGTATGATGAAGGATGTTACCAAGTTTGTGGCCGAATGTTTGATTTGTCAGAAGAATAAATACGAAGCTCGATCACCGGCCGGATTGTTGCAGGCTTTACCGATTCCGACGCGAGTTTGGGAGGATGTTAGCATGGATTTTGTTGGTGGCCTACCGCGTTTCGGTAATTATGATTGTATCATGGTAGTGGTGGATCGGTTGTCGAAGTACGCCCATTTTTGTGGGTTACGCCATCCGTACACGGCACGGGAGGTGGCCGAAATATTCGTTAAGGAAATTGTGAGGCTGCATGGCTTTCCGTCGTCGATTGTCTTGGATCGCGACCCGATTTTTTGCAGCGAATTTTGGAGGGCCATGTTTAAGGCGGTGGGAACCAAGCTACGCATGAGTTCCGCTTATCATCCGGAGACGGATGGACAAACCGAGGTCGTGAATCGCTGTGTCGAGACGTATTTAAGATGCTTTGCTTCCGAAAGACCGAAGCAATGGGGGCGTTGGCTTGCATGGGCGGAATACTCATACAATACTAATTACCACTCAACGACGGGAGTCTCGCCCTTCGAGGTGGTGTACGGTCGACCACCACCGACCTTAATAGGTTTTTTGCCCGCGGAGGTTCAAGTCAAAGCCGTCGCCGATGATCTTCTTGCGCGAGAGGGGGCACTTCGTCATTTGAAGGAACACATTCAACGAGCTCAAGACTACATGGTTAAGGGAGCGAATAAGCATCGACGCGATGTTACCTACGAGGTCGGTCAGCGGGTCTTCTTGAAGTTGAGGCCGTACCGACAAGTTTCGTTGTTTAAACGAAAGAATGCAAAATTGGCCGCACGATTTTATGGTCTTTTTACCGTGGAGGAAAGAATAGGAGCTGTCGCCTATCGACTTCGGTTGCCGGAGGGGTGTCGTTTGCATCCGGTTTTTCATGTTTCCCTTCTTAAGGCCGCGCTTGGCGAGCACAAGCTCGAAGACAAGTTGCCGGAAGCGCTGTGGTCGGTTAATCCTGAGTTCGAACCGGAGTGGATATTGCGTGATAGGTGGGTGTGGAAAGGCGATGATCGTGTTCGGGAAGTGCTCGTTCAATGGCGTGACAAATCCGAAGATGATGCCACTTGGGTTGAAGAGGCCGACTTTGTAAATCAATTCCCGCAATTCAGCCTTGAGGACAAGGCTGTTTGGAAGGAGGGAAGAATTGTTAGAGATAGAATATATCGGCGAAGAATAAAGGCGAACACGACGGTGGTTGATCATAGTGCGAAGGAAGATGGACGTGATCGTGGCTAGAGTTGCAAGTCGTGCATGGTGGTTCGGCGTCTGCATGAGTGGAGTGGCTTGACGTCGAAGTCACACTATTTTTTAAGTTATTAATAATTAGTATTATGAGTTTATTTTTATTAATCGAGTCTTGTTATAATTTTGGGCCCATGTAACGGGCAGGTCGTCTAAGACCTATTATTAGTCGCATTAGTATTTATAATGGGGAGCACAATCTTATTAGGGTATCTAAGGTGTTTGCTTGGATCTAGACGGCGTGAATAACGCTTGGCCGGGAGAATTTCTTCCGTGGGACTCGATTCGAGTATTTCGTTCTCGTTAATTCAATTCCAGTTTGCTTAATCAATTTGTCCTTAAATCCCTTTACTCTATCACTCTACGGGCTTGGAAAATGGATGGAAGCTGCAACGAACTCTATGCGAAAGCTCATGCTTTGCAAGGCCAACAATGTGTTCATTGTAGGCTTGTTGTTGGTGATGGATTTGTAACTATTACTAGAGGGGAATATATCACAATGTTTTTTGAACATGCAGAGGAGGCTGAGGAAGAAGAGGTAGTCAACTAACTGTTTCAGTTCCGACTTCTTTAAGAACCCTTTTTTCACCTCTCATTTGTCTTCCCCTGATCTTTTTGTATCATTTCCATTCTGCTTTTTTCAGGATGATGATTCCATGGACAAGGATGGGTGTGAACTTGATGGTGAATGCTCTCGTCCGTAGAAACATGCAAAGAGCCCTGAGCTTGCTCGAGAATTTCTCCTAGATGCTGCAACTGTCATTTTTAAGGAACAGGCATGTTGCTTTTTTTTTTCCTCCCTTTACTTGTACATCTAAATTTACTCCCTTTTGTAAGTTAAAAATTTTGAGTTACCAGTGGAAATGCTCATCTACACAACTGAAAGTAGACAATCCCTTTTAAGGAACGAGTATCGACAAATGAAGATTGTAAATAGCAAGCATCCATTTGAAACCACCTAGATTTCTCTCTTAAAGTAGTCTGATTTTCGTACAGAAGAATTATAAGTGAAAGGGACTTTTCCCCAAGTTTTGTGCAATGTGTTTTGTTAAGGCATTCATCAGTGGTTGGATTTGTTTGCATTAGGTTGTTAATGCAGCAGTCATTTTCTGCAGGTTGAGAAAACTATCAGAGAAGCAACAGCTCGGCAAAATGCTTATAGCATCTTTTTGTGTCTTGCTCTTAAGTTGCTGGAAGAGCGTGTACATGTTGCTTGCAAGGAAATCATTACATTAGAAAAGCAGGTGCTTAACATATGAAATTGCTCTGGATCAGCTGTTAGCCTTCTCAGATAGACCTCTAAATTTATACTTCAATTGTGATATGTAGAAGAGACTTCTTGAAGAAGAGGAAAATGAAAAGCTGGAAGAAGAAGAGCGCAAGGAGCGCAGGAGGACAAAAGAAAAGGAGAAAAAGCTCCGAAGGAAGGAAAGATTAAGAGAAAAGGAAAACCGTCAAAAGCAAGGTGCTGAATCTCATTTAGGTCCTCTGGTTGATGATGCTTTGAAGGATGAATCGGCACCACCCTGCATCGATGATGGGGTACCTATAGTAAGCATTAGAGAGTCTCTGAGTGAACGAGGTGAAGATAATCCTTCCAGTCCGTTGTCTCCTGATATTCCGGATGACCAAATTTCAGCAGGATTCACTTACTCTAATATGGATACTCCATCTGAAGATATTCTGGATGCAGAGTTTGGAAATGCAAGAGAGTGGAACCTGTCTTTCCCTTATGGCCATTATAATCATTCTCACAGGAACTGAAGTTTCGCAAAGATTCAGATAGGGAATTGAACTCAAAATTTTCTGATAGGAGAAAAGATGGAGCATTATCAGAAAATGGGATTGTCACTAGCAAATATGAATCTAGATATCATGGTGATGGTTTTGAATCGACAAGGAACATCCATGGCTTTAATAAGCATTCAAGAACCAGTTCTGCAAAGTATACTGTTAGAAATGGCATCAAGTTGGGCGAAAAGTCCTAATGGAGCAATAGCAGAGTATGTGATAAATATGCTTCCCATTCTTGCAGCTGCGACCGCCATCACGAGTATAGACCAACGCCAGAGTCGCATATGGTAAGGATAGTGAAGGATACTAATTATATTTATAGGTCGGAGTCTCCAGCTGACGTCTCAAAACCATACTACCACAGCAAAAGGTATACTCAAGCGCAGTGTGCACGTGAGATTAATGGGCGGCCTAGAGGCAAGTTTATTACTGGCAACCCTCTTGCTACCAAGAAAGTCTGGGAACCGTTAGATTCACAAAGAAAGTGGGTCCGAAGCAATTCAGATTCTGATGTTACCTTGAAATCCACCCCCAGAGTTGAAGCTTCTGAATCTGATCAACTCCTTGAATGTTGTTCCTCTTGTTCTGATGAAGTGACAGATAATTCAGTTCAAACCAGTCACAAGGATAATGATTCAATAACTTTGTCAATGTCCAGAGCCAATCACAGCGGAGACATAGGCAATTGTTTTGTGAATAAGGAAAAGCCCCATCACTACTCGAAGGAAGCTGTAGCAGAGGATGGTGAGTTATGCTCTGCGGCGAAATCTGTTGAAACATTAGGTTCATCAATGAGCACATCTTCCAATTCTGACAATTGTTCATCCTGCCTCAGTGAGGGTGACATCAACACATATTCAAATAATCAGAATCTGGAATCAGCGTCCACATCAGATTCAGAAGAGTCTAGTCAGAATTCAGAGGGAAGAGAAACATCTGGGATTACTGCATCTCACAGTGTTGTGGATGACCAGCATAAATTGAGGGGGCTTAATGCTACAAACGAGGCGTCTGCTTATGCAGGAAAAAAACCGGGCAGTTTTCTTAGGGAATCAGCTCCACATTTCGAAAGTAGGAAAGAGAATCTTGGTATAAGCTCTCAACCTCAAAGTGTGCTCCCTCAAATGCATAATCAAAGCATGAAATACCCAGTTTTTCAGGCTCCAACAGTAGGTTACTACCATCAGAGGCCAGTTTCATGGCCGGGTCCTACAAATGGGTTGATATCATATCCCCATACCAATCACTATTTTTTTCTTTACACTTTCGGATGTGGCTTTAATGGAGATGCACGGTTGATGCAGTATGGAACACTACAGAATCTGGCCTCCCCATTACCTAATTACGCTCACGTGCCTGTCTTCCAGTTGGTTGCACAGGTTAATGGCATCAACACAAAGGATCCCACCAAGGCTGCTTATCCAACTGCACTAAAACAAGTGTAGCATAGCACAAAGAAAGCACCTGCAGCCAATCAACATCCTGAAGAAGTACCGGAAGTAGTAGATGCCAAGCAAAACAAGAAGTCTCATAAAATGGTAATGAGAAATGATGGTTTCTCTCTCTTTCATTTTGGTATCCCTGTAGCTCTTTCAACAGGATTAGGATCTGATCAAGTCACTCTGGGAGAAGGAATGATGAGGGGCACTTCCCTTAACTTTGAAGATGGTGATCTTTCATTCGATAAGGACTCCGTTGAGGAATACAACTTGTTTGCAGCAAACAACGGTATAAAGTTTTCAATCTTTTGAGATAAATTACATATGCAGAGAGGGCAATTGTGTTTCTTTATCCCCCCATACTGAATTCTGGAAAGCTCTGAGGAGTTCAAAATTTATCTTTCTTATACATGAGTGCTGAGTGATTCAACCTTGAGAATTTTTTAATTTCCAGCACAATAAACTTTTCTGAGAAGTTTTTTGTGTATTTTATTTTCTGTGATTGTTTCTGAGAAGGACTTAATTATGAGTGCATAAGATAGAACTTCATTTTCACTCTTTCTACGTGACATATATGGCTCTGCATTTAAGGTTACTTGCAGGGGCAAATCAAGGATTAATAATTTGAGGCAAAATTTGCAATTTTAGGGTGTAAATTTGAGATTTTGGTATATGGTACATAAAACGTGAGAAAATGATATTTCCATAATATGCTCTGTTTTGGGTGTTCTACTCACGAGTGCATTCAGACTTGCTCCACATACGGTATAAAATACGAGACTGAAACACGTTAAAAGATCTACGGGTCGGTATTCGGGAGTTTGCTAAGAATGGTATGCTCCGGTTTGTGGTCACACTCATAATCAAGATGAACAAACGCCCTCTCCACTTCATCAAGCTGCTCAATCTTGATCTGCAGCGACTCTCCAATCGCATGCGCTTCAATCAACGGTAGATCCTCCGGCAGCTCTATGTCGACCTACAAACACCGAAAATACTCAACATGTACACCCACGAGTAGCAGCTACGAGTTTCTCACAAACTCACCTCGACAAAGTAGAGAACACCGAAAGTATAAGCACGGACTGTGTCCACACGTTTGATCTTCGGATCGTGCCTTAGAACAAGGTAAGTGAGTTTCTGCAGTACTTCTGGAGGAGCAGATTGTCCCACAAGTGTAACTGCAGCAAAAAGAAGAAGAATTTAGTTGTTCCACATTAGAATCAAATCATCAGTGCAGATTAGCCTATTAGGCAAGAATTTGTATACAGTAGTACTAACTCGCATTCTCCAACACAGTTCCAGACCAGTTTGTAATAGTGTAGACAGCAAGAGCAATAGCTCCAACCGGGTCGATCCACCAGTAGAATCTATCGCCTAGAATAGCAGCTACGAGTCCCACGATATTCGTCACCACATCAAAATAATGATCCTAAATTTAACCATACACAAGTTCATTTCATACAAAAAAAAGAGGGACTAACTCAAATTAAATTACGAGACGACAAATTACCTTTGCGTAGGCACGGACTATCTTGTTTCTCGAGCTTCTGCAGTAGATCCAGAGAAGAAGTTTCACCCCAGTTGCAGTGAGCATGATTACGTAGAGCCAGAACAGTTGATTAGAACTCATCTTTGCCGAAGGTGTATTCTTTATTAGCTCTTCCACAGCTTGTATTAGCACTTGAAAACCTACAAAAAGAATGCGATTAAGGCATATATATGAAGAAGAGTGGGGAAGAGTTTGGAGAGGAAGTTTTAGCCTACCAAGAGTTGCCATTACTGCAGCAAAGATGATGATGCCTACCGGCTGCACTCGGAGTTTTCCTATAGGGTACTTGTAAATGTTTATGCTTTTCATGGACAAATGAGTGAACCATAGTATCCCTCCAGCCATTAGATCGAGCAAGGAGTCGAGGGTCGATGCAGCAATAGCCAAGGAGCCACTTTGTACAGTTGCATAAATCTACAAGAAGTAAAGGGATCAAGAAGGAAGTGGAGTCTCGACTTTCGAACACCGTAAAATTCTGAAGTACCTTGAATGCAAGAAGGAAGACATTAGCCCAGTTGGAGATATTCATTGCTCTTTCCTGCTGAGCTTGTTCTTGGCAATCTAGATCTTCGTCGATCACAATTGGTGAATCGTGGGAGTCAACCTCCTCGAAGGACTTTAAGGTGGCAAATTGTTTTTCATAGTACTCTCTCTCACCTAAGGCATGATTCAAGATCAGTACAATATCAAGAATATACATGTAACAAACATGGCAAGCTCAGTATGCGTATGCATATGTATACACAATCAAGATTACTCTCCCTTTATAATGGGACAACAAATATTGAGGTTACCTCGAGTTAGGCCAGCAGTTTTAGAAACATCAAGATCTAAAGGGACCTCAGGATCAAGACACTTCTTTAGCTTCTCAGGCAACTTAGATAAGAAATCACATCTCAAAGTATTGATGGAGTTCCAACTTTTCCCATTTACAAGTTTAAGTTTCCCATTCGTCAACAACGGCGTTTCCTCAGCCATTGCTCAACACAGGAAGAGAAGAATTTAAGACAACTATTCTTATCAACTCTGCCTATATATCTGTCGAAATTCTGAGATTTCTATGCTTCTGTTTACACCAGAAGAAATGTAGATGGTACGTGGAACATGTGTATTATATATAAAATGTCCTAATCACTTAAAGGAAATGAAATTTCAACAAAAACATAAAACAACTTGTGATCAATGAGAACATGGTTTTGGTACTTTTGGAGAATTCCACCCTACATGTGTACATATATATATATATATATATATGGGAATGATCAAATGAGAACTAAGAACCAATCTGAATCGTATATATAAATAAATTTAAGGTTGTTATTAAGACTTTATTTAATTCATTATACTTCATGGAAAAATGGAAAAAGGATATTCTTGTAACATAGAATACATATCATAAGTAATGTATCATCTCATCATTAATATGTGAAGATCTTATCTTTCTTTTATAATGATTATTTATTTCCTTATATAATCAATCACCATAAATTAATTTTTTTTAATTTGTTAAGGATAAATAAATACAACGATTTATAAATCTTACGGATTTTTTTTACATTTTTTAAATTTGTTAAGAATATGCATCATGGAAAATTTTATTCTTTAACTTTTCCATAATTCATCATGCATGATCCGATATTTATGGCAATTATTTCGAAATTTGATTTTCCATATTCGAAACCGTTCATTCATTTAATTTTATTAAATATATTTTTTTAGAAGATAAATTCATTGCAAGAAACAATTCTTTGTGCAATCTTTTTTTTTCTTTTTTTATAAATTATTATTACATAGAATGCATATTATTTTAATAATTGAAATTTTAATTTATTTTTGTTTTAGAATCCAAAAATAATAATTTGGCAAAGATTGTACATGCATTAAACGTTTTATTTTAATGCATCTCACTCTAATATTAATGCATGTTTGATGCATCAAACATTATATACTAATGCATCGGATTTTTTTGAATGCATTGCATTATTACGTATAATGCATATAATTAATAATTACATAATTTATTTTTTATTTTAGAATCTAAGAAAATTAAAACAAATACAAGGAAATTGTATATGCATCAAAACTATATTTTAATGCATCATAATTCTAATTTAATGCATTTTATATATACAAAATATTATATAATAATGCATCAGAATTTTGATATGCATGCATCTTAAATTTAATGCATATAAATAATAAAATAATCAAACTTGGATCAAACTTGGATCGATTTAAATTTGATTATAATGCATTTGAATCTATTTAAATTTGAGCATAAAAATAATAAAATGTAATGCATTTGAATGGGTTTAAGATTGATTTTTAATTTAATTAATGATTTGGCAGTAGTTTAGATAAGATCCCTATAAATCGTTCCTAAATAAAAGATTTAAAAAGTATATTGTTTTACATATTTACTCTTTTCCTAATATAACAATATATAAATATGTTAATCTATATTTAAATCTAATCGTACATTAATATGAAATCTATGGACTAAATTAGTTCCTAATTCTTATATAGTGATTGGTTCTCATGGAAACCTACCCTATATATATATATGTATATATTCAAGAACCATTATATTGCAGGATCAAACATGTGTTATTCAACTGCTTCTGCTAAATTATATGAATAATAAATTGCCCTTTTTGATTTATTTATGTATTGGTTTAAAGACATTGATGAAATGTTCATGCAAGAGCAAGACTGCAAAAATATGCGACGTAAGACTTGAGATCATTTTGAGGACAAGTCAACATGTTCTCCCATTCAATGCATGGATTTCCTTTGACCAGGTCTGCATGCCTACAAATATGTTTATCCAAAGAGTTCTTATTTAGTTTATTTCCTAAATTAAAAACAGTATGATTTTTTTTCCTTTTTTTGTCAAAAAAAGATTCAAGATGGGACTGAAAAGTGAAAAGGGAATCTGCAATTGTAAAAATATGTAGATTCTCTAAGTTTCTTGACTCATGAGGATGTCTTAATTTAGCATATACTATGTAGTAATTTGTAATTTATACATCAAAGTAAAAGACAGATTGTGACAGTTTATAACTTGATGAAGATCCAAAAATTGAATAAATTATGCTTCTGATGGGAAATTCAACAGCATCAGTGGGAAATTAGGTAGCCTGTCCAATTTTTAAATACATAAAATCTAAGCCTTGAAAATCTATAATATTTCTGGATCTACATCTCAACAACTGATTAGGTAATGTGAAACTCAAGAAAATTAATTTAATAAGTGCTGTTAGTCGACCTTTTCGGTAAAAAAACTTGACAGACAAATCACATAGTGGTGTTGGTGGAAATTGAACCCATGACCTATCGGTCCATGGCCACCCACCTTCACTACTACGACATTCCATGGGGACAACAACTACAAATTTTATTCACACACACTATGTATGTGTGTGCAATTGATTACAAAAAGGTGAAGCTACTAACTGCATATAAAGTGACATCTTCTGTCAAACTTCTTGAACTTTAAACAAGATTAATTAATCAAACAGAGCAATCATATAAATTTTGAAGCAATTAACTAGGATGGATAATCAATAAGGATATGATTATATTATATATAATATAATACCTTGAAGCCAGCCTTTAATGGCAGAAAGATCAAGATTGAAAACATCCTCAGTATCAAGTCCAGATTTGAGTTTATCTGGCAATCTATGAATGAAATCAACTCTCATTCTACTCATCCAGCTGCAGTTGCTGTTTCTCTCTCCATTATTCAATGGTTCGATCAAATCTTCATCCCTCTCCATACAGAGCAGACCTAGACTTTGCAAATGGAGAATATTCAATAGGGTTATGATTTAGAATAACTGATGAGACTGCATTAAATGAAGGGGCATTTATAGTTGTCTGAAAGGCTAGCTGGTTGTAACGGATATGTACATAATAGTAATAAAACACACATACACTAAAACTGACTTGTGCAGGAGTAGTCAGGGATACCATCAAAGACCTCTGTTCCCATATTTCTTTCTTCACCATTAATGCATGTACCAACATTTACTTCAATTAGATCACTTGTTTGTTAGCTAAAAATATTATCTTTACCCAACTAAAATCCTTTTATTTTACCCAACTGAAGGGTATAAAAGTAATTTACTCCTAAAGAGCTAGATTTGAAAAATAAATATTTTTCATTTAGTTTTTAGTTTATTAGCATGTGATATGACATGTTGTACGAGGTATGATTATGAAACCTAAATAATTGCTGACCAAGTGAACTTTTCAATAATGGTTATATGGTCTGATTAGCTTTTCAGGAAGATTAATGCTACAAATTACAAGTCACATCAAGCCAATTGGTAATTGACATGGGAGTCTTAACTTATACTAACGTTATTTTATTAAAATAATCAATTTCTTTTCTCGAGTCAGCAAAATACATCTCAAAATAGTAAAATACATAGACAAGTGTCACTTGAGACGACATAGCGATTAATGTGGTTTTCTTGTGATAAAAAATCACAGATTCGAATCCCACCAATCCCGTTAGTTATGGGTTCTCACACATGATTAATTAGCTTACTACAGGTTTGCAAGTTATTACACATGAACGAAGTGTACAGTTCGGTGCTACTGTGATGGAGCTGAATTGTGGTTCAACTAATTGTCTTAACCTTTATTGTAAAACAGACAATGTGGGCCTAAGAAAACTTCAAGCAAGACTTGGTAAAACAGACAATGTGGGCCTAAGAAAAAGGATTAGACCCGGGATTAGGTTTATCGTTGGATGAACTGCACTGCTGACGATTAGCACGAAAGTCAGAACTTACTTACCTAAAAGTTTCATTTTGAGACATCAGTCCAGAGCACTGATAACCTCCACCATTACTTCTGTAGCCTACCTCCAAATCCCTCCGGAAATCCCGACCACCACCGTGCCTACTTCTACCTCCATACGAAGCCCGACCTGCATACTGAACCAACCAATGAAGAAGTTAAGAGAAAAGACCTAAACTGGTCTGGGAAGGTGGCACTAAACAACATTGCCTGTCTTACTCCATGACGAAGCATATCTATTTCTTCGACTATCTTTCTGATCTGAGGCTCAATACCCATATCCAGCATTCATCTGCCTCATCAAGAACTAGATATCTTATCATTTTTAGTGAAACCTTACCTCTCTCTCGTCTCTAGCAAATTAGTTACTTCCTACTATCAAGATTGTTCGTTATATAATAGTGTGAAATACCAAAATAGCATTACATGAATTTCCAAGAAGCAAAGTTTCAGTAAGTGATTCTTTTGAATGTCTATAAACAGAGAAACTAAGCATCAGTTACTTTAAACAGTCCAAGATTTCTTAACTAGGAAATAAGAAGAAAAGGCATCAAATGGTGCAAGATTTTCTGGTAAATGAGGGAAAAACACAAGGTTGGTCGGTAGCAACAAGTCGTCTTACAGCACATCGAGCAATTTTATCAATGGAAGGACTTTCACTATCACCATCATGGAAACTAATGTATCAAAGGAGAGAGCAGTTAACTACTGAATAAAGATGAACATAAGAAGAAGCTAGTAAGATCTAACCTGCTGATTTATCGGTGTTCCTCCTTAACTAATCTGCCACCACATCCACCAATGCAATATCATCCCTAGAACCAGAGACCATCACGACCCACTAGCCAGTCTACTATGGCGGATCTGATGCAGATGCTCTGTTCCTAAGGTGCCGTGCAACATATACCGACTTGACCAACAGCATTACCAGAAGGAGCATCATCTTCTACATCGACAGCCTCTGCACAAGAAGTCACCATTTTCCAGCAAGCTATTCACCAAAGTAGTATAATAGTTTGTGATCTGAATCGAAGTTGGATTCAAGAATGACTCAACACAACCACCTTACAAAACCAATGAAATCTCACATCCTTCTATAGCAGGGGATTTAACCAATAGTTACCAGTCAACTCAACCTCAAATCTTTAAAACCTAAAGAGGAGCAGAAAACCACAGCAGCTGCTACTAAATGCAAACAAAAAAATTGACAGACAATTCTGCAATCTCGTTGAGTATATATTTTCGCACATTCAAATACTTATTGGTGAGTGTTTGGTAGTGAACATAGATAGAAGAGAGAGAATACCAGATAGACCAGCAGAATCTTTGCCGTGTTGCGGAATTTTGGAGAAACCCTAACCAGCCAGACAAAGGAGGAGATTGAAAATCGTATACCACGCCAAATAATCGGAATTCGACGAATCTATCCGAATGTTAGGATATTAAAAATTGGATATCTCCTAATATTATGATTTCTTGAAATCGTTTATCTAGCCACAACAATTCGAAGAACAAATTAAATTTTATCCTTTATCAATTTGTTAGATCGTGTGATTATAGTGGTTAACAGTACAATTTATTGTTTATACTGTCGTTAGTTGTAGGTTTAGATATGCTAATCAAACAAGATTAATATATAAAACCCTCCCAATCCGGTTATGATTCTAACAGATATTTGTGATTGAGCCGTCAGTTTCTTCAAAAACATCGACAGTCAAACATGGTTTAACGGATTGCACATCACTCTAAAACGATTGTAAACGGAAAAATCCTCCTAACTCCGAGGCCACATATCTTGACAATTATCAAAGATCTTTGATCTCTCTCTCTCTCTCTCTCTCTCTCTCTCTCTCAAGCGAGGCGAAATATTGTGGGCGAGGGGGAGAGACTATATGCAGTATATGAATGGAGAGTAACACAGGATGGCAAGTAATTCTTCTCTTTGGAATCGCATTGTGGGTTGTGATTTCTTCAATTCTTGATTTAACCCAGAAGCTCAGATCTCTAACCCAGAAATGGGTGTCTATCCATGTGATTTCTGGGACACCCATTATCCTCAAGATCCAGGTTTGTTTTGTGGCTATGTTTTCAATTGAGTAAATTCATTCAAGATTGGAGTTTTCGTGATTGTTTTAATATGTTTGAAGATTGTTTCTCCATATGATTTTCACTGATCTTGCAGAAACACCAGAATAGACAATTGGATGCTTTGTTTTCTGGGTTGTCTTGTTTTGTTTCTGTGCCTTTCTACACTGCTTTTCTTCCCTTGCTTTTCTGGGTACATCTCTCTCTCACTTACTAGATTTTCTGCTTCTTCTAGTAATGATTTTGATAGGATTATTAGTGTAAGAAATCTTGGAATTTGATGGCAGTTTATTATATGTATTAATTATCATACATGGTGTGATTTTGGTGTTGTAGACTGGTCACTGCAAATTGGCTAGGCAAATGACACTTCTGATTGCCTTCTGTGATTACATAGGAAACTGCATAAAGGTGAAACTTTTATGTTCAATAAATAATGTTAATATTAACTAGTCTTGCTATGTGAATCTTGTGTATTTACCATCCTACAATGGCTCCATAGGATGTGGTGTCTGCACCTAGGCCTAATTCTCCACCAGTGAGGAGAATAACAGCCACCAAAGATGAGGAGGATAATGCAATGGAGTATGGATTCCCTTCTTCACACACTCTAAACACGGTTTGCTTATCGGGGTACGGAAATCTCCCTTCATTCGTCTAAATTTGGCTGATGAAATCAAATATATTTGTTACTGCACTTGCATTTTTCGACAAGTAGTTTCGACTAATTGCATGAAATTGAGTGGTTTTGGGCAATCTAGGTACCTCTTGCACTACATTCTGGCCTATAATGGAATAGATGATGCCTTTGCAGAAGTAGTCGGTTTCACCATGTGCTGTTTGGTTGTCGGTCTTATTGGATTTGGTAAGTTTGAGTCGTTGCATATTCCGTTTTTCTAGTTGTTGGATTATCTATCTTGGTCTGCATTGAGTTTGTAAACTGATAGTTCTTATACTTACAATTTTAGCAAGAATCTACCTTGGAATGCACAGCTTGATAGACATTATTGGTGGTCTGGTTCTCGGATTGGGAATCCTCACAATCTGGCTCCGCGTTTCTGAATACATCGATAGCTTCATAGTTTCAGGTCAAAATGGTATGTTATTCATCCCCTTCCTTCTCTAGCTTCTTTATTTTGGCTAGGTGCTTGAAAGACTTGATTCTTAAGAGAAGTTAGACTGCCACAGTATTCAGAATTTGATTTTGAGTGATAGAAGAAACAAGATTTTTTGTTCGGACTTGATTTAACAGCACTAAATATGCAAATCCCAACTTTCTTGGCTATCATTGTAGCATTATAGAAAGTAGCACTTTCTTTTGTTGAGGAAGATCAAGAATGAAACGAATATGATCGAATTTAGTCAATATTTTCCATATCTTTGAAATGAGAAGTCTTTTATATGTATCTCTGCAGTTGTATCATTCTGGGCTGCTCTGAGCTTCTTGTTACTCTTCGCCTACCCAAAACCCGAAATTCCAACACCAAGTTACGATTACCACACAGCGTTCACCGGTGTTGCATTAGGAATTGTAATCGGGGTACACCAGACGTATCATCAGTTCCACCACGAAAATGTTGCACGAGTATTCTCTACGGAGCTCACACTTTCTTCTTTATCCGGTAGACTACTGCTCGGAATCCCAACTATCCTTGTTGTCAAGTTCTGCAGCAAGGCTCTGGCTAAGTGGATTCTTCCCATTCTCGCATACACGCTCGGAATCCCCGTAAGGTCAACTAGCTATGTACCTGCATTGAACGGCGTTGGTGGTGATAAGAAGGGTGATGGGATGAAGCAATCTGGTTATGTGCAGACGACGTTCGACGTCGATACCGGCATAAGGCTGCTGCAGTATGCTGGCCTTGCATGGTCTGTTGTTGATCTTGTTCCTTCTCTGTTCTCTCATCTGGGCTTGTGATGCTTAATATGATTCTTGATTTGATGATGTGATGATGGAGAGTTACGTTTAGATGCAGCTTTATAGGCTTTCAAAGAAGAGAAATGTTTGGAACACTTCAACTTTTAGCGAAATTCTCTACCAAATATAGCTAAGATAGATAAGTTCCTTAAACGATATGACTCAATTTTCAATTTGCAGGTTCCGCTTTATCTAATTTATTAGACTATTTTATCCTTTAAATATTTTTTAATTCTAAAAAAATCATTAATTTTAAAATCAATATTTTTCTTAGTTACAAATTTAATTATAATTATATTTTAATATATTAGTTAGTAATATGATGAAAATTATTTTATATTTATTATTTATAAATTCTTCAAGTTTAATGAAATAATTATTATTAAAATTAAAATTAATAATTATTATTAAAATTAAATATAATTATTATTAAAATTAAATATTTATTTTATATTTAGTAATATAATTATATTTATTATTAATTTTAAATATAATTAAAATTAAATATATAAATTCTTCAAGTTCAAGGAGTATTAATTAAAATAGTGGGTTCTGAAAATTTTGTATTTTAAATTAATTTTTTTCTATTTTCAATTAATAATAATTATTTCTTAACTACGTAATTATTAGAATTATATAAAATATTATTATTATAGCTTTTAAGAAAATAAATAATACTTAAAATATAATAGTATGACATGTTTATTTTAGTATGATATATTATAAATTTATATAATATAAAAATTAATAATATTTATTTATTATAAATTATAATTATTTAATAACATTGAGGGTAAAACGGATATTTTATTTAAAATTTAAAATAAGCTACGATATCGGCGAGTTTTCAAACACTATTTTCTCCACTTTCGTGCAGCTTTTATCATTTATTTCCAAACACCTATAAATTATCAAATCAGAGCCTTTCAACACTTATCAATAAACTTCAAATAATCAAACACCCAATAAATATAATAGCCCTCCAATATGAAAGATTTAAGCCATTGTCTACTCCAAATATCGATTGCGAATTTCACTTTAAATTAAAATTAAATACTTGAAATAAGTAGTGAGAAATTGGAAAATATTGAAAACGGAATTAGAAAACTATTTGTTCATGCTCAAGGAATAAGGGTTAAAAATATTAATTGTTCTAAATCATTATTAATTTATACGCTTTACTCTTAAATTATGAAACTATGCAATTTATTCCATAAATTATTACATTTATTCACTTTGTCCCTAATTTATATAAATATGCAATTCACCCTCATAAATTATTTAATTTCTCGCCAAAGAGTAAATTTTCGACGATTTATCTCATGCACCATGCACATGTAGTCCCAAAATTTTGCTTCAATTTTACTCTTTGAGGACAAATTAGATAATTCAGTGGTGCAAATTGTACATTTTCATAATTCAAGTAATTTAAAGGATAAATTACACTTTTCATATAAAATTAGGTGTAAAGCATAAAAAAATTGGGTTATTGGTGAAATAAGAAATGAACATAATCCATTTACAATTTTAACACGAACTTCAATCCATGACGAATTAATGCATGAACTTTCTAATTTTTGCAATTGAATGCATGCTTTGATCCCCAATTTTTTCTGGCAGTGGGAATAATGAGTTGGACGCTTACGTGAACAGTATAAATAAAGTCATTTTTATGAGCGAAAACTTGTTTTTACGGTATAAATTGATGTAGTTAAAGAGATAATCAGATAGTAACGTGTTATTTGAAGTCTCAATTTATCTCATGTGGCAAGCGAAGCGCATTTATTTTAATTTTATGACTTTACAAACTTGTCTAGCTAGACGTCCAACTCAACAAAATGACTCTATTTTAATATTTTCGTGTCGAGAAAAACTAAGATCATAGCATGTCTTCAATTGCAAAAATTATAAAGCTCGTGCATTAATTCAGCGACAATTGGAGTTCGTGTTAAAATTATCAATGGACTATAATTCATGCTTTATTTTAAAAAAAGCCAAAAAATTAATTAATTAAAGGATTCAATTTGTCCTATGAAGTACTAATTTTATAATAATCCAATATAACATTATCCATAACTTCTTATGTAGTGAGAAATTTTGACTGAATTTGGGAGCAAATTAAATATTTTACGGGGTAGGATAAATTAGACGTTTTCATAGTTCCAAACATACTAATCCAACAATCTAGAATAAATTACACAAATTTATAATTTAAAGACAAAACATAAAAAATTAATGGAGAAATTCAAATATAACTATTTAGGACAACAACATTATTTTTACAATGAAATTTTTAACTCAAGAAATAAAGGACAAAAATGTCATTTGACTGACAAAGTTACTGACTACAGATGTGATCGGAATAAGGGTGGTTTGTACGGCGATATCGAATGCCAAAAAACTTGCGGAACTGCGCTTCGAAACGCTCGATCTCCGGCGGCGGAAGCTGAACCAACGCGTTGACTCCGCTAACGGTCGGAAAAAGGCAGCAAATATCCTTCCAGTGGCTGACGACGGGGCCGGTGTGCACCGCCTTCCCCCACGGGAAAACCACTTCCTCAAACCCTAATTTCAACGGAGTACTAATCACGTACTCTCCGTTCGGAACCCCCTTCTTCACCTCCAGCCAATCCGTCTCCGATCTCGCGTACTCATCCGTCACTCTGCCCTGCGCCTCCGCCACCATCCTTACCATCTCCGCGAACTCCAACTTCTCGAGATCTCCGCACCTCGCCAACGCGTACGCCGCCAGCAGCGGATTGCCGCAGAAGTTCGCTGGCAGCAGCGGCCGCAGCCGCGATAGGAGGTCGAGCACGTTGAGGAGGTTCGAGACTCGTTCGCCGTCGCACTCCTCGTCTTTGGGCAGCGGCTTGCAACGCCACATCAGCGCCGCCCCCACGTTTAAGGTGGTGCCGCCGCGGATCTGATTGGCTTTTGATTTGAGGAAATTGATGTGGCTAGGGTTTAGGTGAAACACTTTGTATTCGAGCTCTTCTCTGTTGCAATCGACCGGCGGGGTTGAGGCGTCGGCCGGTGCGAAAAACTCGCGATGCTCGAACAACACTTGCGGCTGAGACCGGGCGGTGATCGAAGAAGGGGATAACTGCTAATGGCTTATCTTCGAAAGCTTGGGAAGCTAGAGGTGTGATTTTGATTTACACACAGTCCGACTGCAAACCCTCCACACTTGAAAGAAGTAATCTAAAGCAGAAAATATACGTAAATTTCTTCCTGAAAATAATACCGACCAAAAACTCTATTGTCAATTACTTAAGCCGATTTGAATAACATAATCTTAGTAACCGAATTTCCGTCGCTAATCTTGGCTGCCAAACACAATTTTAGTCAGACCAAACCTCGGATTTATATTTTAGACGAGGCAAAATTTATAATTTACAATTTCCATGTTGTAAATTAAATATGCGATTCTTTTGTTTTTTCAGCAGCCGCAAAGTGCGGAGGGTAATCCCGGTTGGCGGCGAAGAAGAAGACGGTGGTCCATGTTGGTCAGGTAGAAGCCTCTTCTCTTGGTTTTCTTGCAATGGTAGAATTAGGGCTGATTCATTGAAGGTAAGCTTCAGATCTTTCATGGCCGGATTGGGAGCGATTTGCCATATCTCAAATTTTCGAGTACTATACGATTATGCCCCGGTCAGCAATTTATAGAAGCTGGTTCCGAATTCGGATTTTCCGCCAATTTTTGAATGTTTTGATAATTAATTTGTAGTTGGTTTATACAAAATACTTTTCTACGAGAGATTAGTTGAGAGACACGTGTAAAGTGAAACTAGAGTTGCTAATGACTATAACGTAAATCTTATATACTACGTTCCATTAAAATTGTCTTAATAGATTTCGGCACGTAGAAAGTGTATAAAAATAGGTAGTTATGTAGTTAGATGTGGGTTTTTACATTAATTAGATTGAAAAAGAAACTCTATATTTACAAAAAATGACACCTCCCTTTTTTAATTTTTCATTTTCGGAAGAAAATAACATTAGCGGAATAACCGAAAATGGAAAATAAAACAAATTTAACTGATGAAGGGAGTACTAGTTTAATTAGTTTAACGACAAAATCCAGTTGTCAAGTTTGATGCTGCAGCATGTGGTGAAATTATTGTAATAAGTTCATTTGTTTGTTTCTGAAACAAAATATTAGGAAAAACCAAAAAGCATTTTTTTAATAATTAGTTAACCCAGACAATATCTAATCAATATTTCAGATTTTCATTTTTCTATTTGTGAAACACAACCCTTACCGAAGTTAATTGAATTTTATTGTAGGTTTAAGAAGAGCCCACAAATGCCCACATAAATTGATTGTAGATATACCTAGTCGCCCCATCTCTAGTAGGCTAAATCTCTAATATTAGTCTCCTAAATCCAAATAACATGATGCATATTAAAGTGAATTGATCACTAATTAATTAATATCATTAAATGGAGTTTATCCTGTACTCACCATTTAAAAAAAAATAAAAACCTAATTATCAAAAAAATAAAAAGTTCACTAATTGATATTTTCTCTTATAAATTTATTGCAAGATAAAACGTCAAATGTAGCTAACTAACAATAGATATAATCACATGAGAAGCTACCTTGCTGTAGGTGACTTGATCAATTCCTTCAGGCACTCGCCATCTATTTTCATTGTTTAAATCTTTGACATAACGAAAAACTATTGTTCAACTCTTTGACAAGATTAAAAAACTTAATATAAATAATTAAGTCAATATTAATGCTGAGAGCCTGAGACTTCTAGGCTTGGTAATTTGTTATTAACTATTTTCATATATGAAATATTTATTTAATATTATATGTATTAGATAACACGCATTTGGATATGCTTCGCAAATATTTTTGACTAATTGTTATATTTTTTTTAAATATGTACATAGTTTTTTATTGTTTTTAAATTAAAACTTGTTTTCTATCATTACTTCTCTAAAATCAAAATTAAGCAGTCAAATTACTTAAAATTAGAAGTATTTTTTAGTATAAATACCAAAAAAAACCTCTGCATGCTCCTGCTTGTAAGCGATTCTTTTGAATTTTAGTTAATTAAAAAAGATAAATTTGTTGTTTAGTATTCTTGTTTCGGAAAGGCACAAACGACATTGTTACTTTACTTTCGGCACGCGCCTGCTGTAGCATCAAATTGAGCGACTGGATTTTGTTTAATGCCAATAAATTAATTACTTACTCAAATATATAAGATTTACGTTCTAGTCATTATGTACATTTAATTTGACTTTCCACTTCCACTCAACTAATCAGCAATACAAAAATCTTATGTTTACTAACTCCAAATTAATTTAAAAACTGACTATAATTCACAAGTTCGAATCCCACAAACGAACTATTATAAATTCCTGCCCGTATCGAGTAATTTTGTTGTACTTAGAGAGAAAGTGAGATATGGCAGTTATCGCTCCCAATCCGGCCATGCAAGATCTGAAACTCACAATCCGCGAATCAACCCTAATTCTCCCTTTGCAAGAAACCAAGAGAAGAGCCTTCTACCTATCCAACATGGACCAGCTGCTTAACGACGACTTCCCCGTCGTCTACTTCTTCGCTGCAAACCCGGACTACCCTCCGCACCTTGCGGCGGAGAAGCTCCGGTTGGCTTTGCGGAGGGTTCTCGTCGTCTACGATTATATGGCGGGGAGATTGAAGATGGACGATGAGTCCGGCCGCCTTGAGATCGATTGCAACGACGGCGGAGCTGGTTCGTCGTGGCTTCATCGGAGTTGTCACTTGACCAGATAGGGAACTTGGTCTGTCCCAATCTGGGATTTCGGCAACTTGTTGTCCGAAAACCGGCCCGGCAACGTGGATAAGGATGACCAGCCCCTCTTTATTCTTCAGGTAACAAAGCAAATGCATCGACACAATGTTTTATGTTATAATTTTTTGATATTTATTTTCAATTCATACATATTTAATGAAAATAGAAAAAAAATTCATTAATCTTCCTCTATGTATTTACCATATCAAAATAATAAGATAGTTAATATATATATATTTAAAACTATCGAAATAATGTTATTTATATTTCATAAAAATTAATGCTTAATAATAAACGTATTAAAACGTAGATTGAAATAGAATATTCCAGTCGTACTGTATTATTTTCTGTGTGGAGGGTTTGCAATCGGACTGTGTATAAATCATTGGTTACAAAAGCTGCTATTACAAAACAATACTATAAGCCGAAAAATAAAACGAACAAAAAGAACCGTCGAGTCGAGGAGTCTTCTCTCCGCAAGACGAAATACGCCCCGGTAGTGCTCTCGGTTGTAGGCGTATCGTCCCCAAAGATAAAACGACGAACGTCTCGAAGATTGCAGCACCGCAAGATCGTCGAGCTCCGACGAACCTGGACTTTTCCGGCGAGGACGAAGGCTGCTTGGACTTGAGCTAAGATGCGAGCTAAGTATGGAATGCTTGTTGTTGCGAGATGTTGGTGTGTTGTGGAATGAAATGCAACGGCCTATTTATAAGTGCATCCCACCGAGTGAAGGGTTGTTGCTTAACACCCGACAATTAAGGCATCTTGACGTGTCCAGGGGAGTGGAGAGATGGAAGGTTGGGCTGGCCGAAGAGCCTCTTCCAGATCCTTCCAAAAGATACACTTGGGTGTGGCGAGGTGCGGTGCACCACGGAGAGGAATCCGGTGCGGCCCGGTCCATCTGCACCGCCCGACCCGGCGCCCCGACCCGACGGACCACCCAAAGGACCAATTGCCAAGATCCAATATCCAAGTCCAAGTCCACGGACACGGACACGGACCGGAACCGGAACCGGAGCCGGGCCGGCGCGGCGCGGTGCGGCGGTCGGCGAAAAGACTTCACAAGCATGAGCATGTGTGGCCCAAGCCCACCACATGTCACTTTGTTATCTCTTACAATGTGGTAGAGACTTAAATACCACATTAAAGTTATTTCATTTATCAATGTGGGACATTGATCAATGTAATACTCTCCAACACCCGAATAAGGTAAGTTCTTCTCCACTTTTAGGTAACATATTAGTTTTGTCCCCCCCAAACTTCGAGCCACTATTTCTCACTCACCGAAAATCGGAATCGAGAAATTAAGCACACTATAATTATCTACTCGAAACGTAGATCGACGTGATATATCTCAATTCATCAATCGGATATATATCGAGGCTCGAAAATGCGATCGAAATGGGCTGAATTTTGCCCAAACCAAATTAGCAATAAATGCTAATTAACTTTCCATACAACAAAATATATATATATATATATATATATATATATAAATAATATATATATTAACGATTTTCCCAACAATCCCCCACATGAGTGGAAATAGCCAAATGCATGCATGCGGACACACGGCTACGTCCTCGAGAGACAAATAAAGCATCGGGGTAGGTGGCTTGTGACCTTGAACCTTCCTTAGTCAGTGCTATCGAGCATACCGGCGGATTAGTGGACACGTGGCCTTGAACTATTCCTCCATGGTGTATACTTAGACAATAGCACTAACACTATAAAGTCTCAACCTCGTCCGTTCTCACGTTTGTGTCCTTTACTGGCCATGGACAATCTCTTTGGATTCATAAGTGTTTACATAGAAGCGGCCCTCACTTCACACTTACATAGGTGATTCTTACTCGAGTATCCTGTCATACTCCACCTTCTCAAGGCATCCAAGAATCATTAAAAGTCAAAGACTTAACCTACCACTTGACAGGTCACCAACACTCTCGAGCTCTTTTAGGGAATAGATTATTTGAGTATGGTATCAACAGACTCATATAGCTTAGTTTTCTCATTGAACCAAGTTCATGGGATCTCCAATCTACAAGGTTGGGTATCCACTATAATCGTCTTTAACTTGTGGATTTAACTCCCATTCCCTCTATGAGCTTGTACATTTGATCTCGATTCAAACTCTTAGTAAGCGGATCCGCTAGGTTATCTATAGACTTGACATAGTCTACAGAGATAACCCCACTCGTGATCAAATGTCTTACGGTATTATGTCGACGACGAATATGCCTCGACTTACCATTATACAACCCACTCTTGGCCCTACCAATAGCCGCTTGGCTATCACAGTGAATCATCACAGGTGGCACGGGTTTCGTCCAACATGGAATATCTTCAAGAAAATTACGGAGCCATTCGGCCTCCTCACCGGCTTTATCTAAAGGAATAAATTCGATTTCATGGTGGACCGGGCTATGCACGTGCTTTTCGTGGATCTCCACGACACGGCTCCTCCCCCTATAGTGAACACATAACCACTAGTAGACAACGAGTCTTTAGTGTCGGATATCCAATTTGCATCACGGTACCCTTCAAGTGCTTGGGGGATGTCTCGAGTAGTGCAGGCCCAAAGTTAAGAGTGTATTTCAAATACCTCATAACTCTTACAAGAGATTTCCAATGCTCTCTACTAGGATTACTAGTATAGCGACTCGGTTGTTCACCTGGACAAGCTAGATCGAGGCCTAGTACAATTCGTGATGTACATAAGACAACCAATGACTCTAGCATAATCCTCTTGAGCAACGGGATCACCCCTATTCTTGCTCAAGTGAACATTAACTTCTAAAAGGAGTCTTAGCCGACACACTATCAAAGGCATTAAACCTCTTAAGCACTTTCTCAATATAATGAGATTGAGACAAAACAATCCCTTTAGGAGTTCTTTGAATCTTCACCCCAATAATAACATCAGCAACTCCCATATCTTTAGTATCGAAAGTTCTTTTAAGCATACGCTTGGTGTCATTTATGACTTGAAGGTTTTGTCCCATAATTAACATGTCGTCTACATAAAGACAAACAATTACAAAGCCATTCTTTGTATTCTTTATGTAAACACACTTGTCACATTCATTAATCTTAAAGTCATTCGACAACATAGCCTCGTCGAATTTCAAGTGCCATTGTAATGGTGCTTGTTTCAACCCATATAGGGATTTCACCAATTTACATACCTTTCGCTCTTGACCAGGTACAACGAACCCTTCAGGTTGTTCCATATAAATTTCCTCTTCTAAATCTCCATTTAGAAAAGCAGTTTTCACGTCCATTTGATGAATCTCAAGATTGTGCAAAGCAGCAATCGCGAGAAGCACACGGATAGACGTAATCCTCGTTACAGGCGAATAAGTATCGAAGAAGTCATATCCTTCAATTTGCTTAAAGCCTTTAACCACTAAACGAGCTTTATATTTATCAATTGACCCATCTGCCTTATACTTTCTTTTTAGGATCCATTTACATCCTAAGGGCTTGCAACCTTCGGGTAAGTCTGCTAAGACCCAAGTGTGATTCTGCATAATGGAATCAATTTCACTTTTGACAGCTTCTTGCCAAAGTGGGCCATCGGGTCTAGAAAGAGCTTCTTTTATAGACCGCGGCTCTTCATCCAAAAGAAAGACAACATAATCAGGACCAAAGTCCTTAGCAACTCTTGCTCTAGTGCCACGTCTTGGTTCTAAAGTTTCAAGATCGACAGCTTGCCTTTTACGTGTATCGGGTTCTACCCCCACATTTCTAGAACTACTGGCAACTTCTCTTGCTTCACCACTAGAGTTTGACTCAATTTTATCATCCTTCTTACAAGGATATACATGTTCAAAGAATATAGCATTCCTTGACTCAATAATAGTTCCAACATTCATATCGGGCACAGCCGACTTATGAATGACAAATCGATATGCACTACTATTCAGTGCATATCCTATAAAGATACAATCGACAGTCTTAGGTCCGATTGTAACTTGCTTAGGCAAAGGCACTTCTACCTTATCCAAACACCCCCACACTTTGAGGTATTTATAGGAAGGTTTCCTTCCTTTCCACAACTCATAAGGAGTAACATCTCTACCTTTTAGAGGTATTTTGTTTAATAAGTAGTTAGCCGTCAAAACGGCTTCCCCCCACATGTTCTGGGGCAGTCCAGAACTTATCAACAAGCCATTCATCATCTCCTTTAAGGTTCGGTTCTTCCTTTCAGCTACACCATTTGATTGAGGCGAATAGGGGGCAGTGGTTTGATGAATAATACCACTTGTCTTACATAACTCTTCAAAAGGAGCTACATACTCTCCACCTCTATCACTTCGTACCATTTTGATTTTACAGTCAAGTTGGTTTTCGGCTTGACTTTGAAGTTAGTAAAAGCTTCAATCGCCTCATCTTTACTTCTTAAAAGATAAAGAGTACAATACTTAGTGCAGTCATCAATAAAAGTACTAAAATACTTTTTCCCACCTCTAGTTTGTACAAACTTCAAATCACAAACATCAGTGTGAATGAGTTCTAGAGGTTTTGTGTTCCTTTCTACAGAATGAAAAGGCAGCTTAGCCAATTTTGCTTCAACACAAACTTCACACTTCGTTTTGTTAAACTCATTTACTTTAAGTAGATCGAGATTAACTAATCTTTTTATAGCATTTAGATTAACATGTCCTCATCTAGAATGCCACAAATCGGAACACTCAATCAAGTAAGAGGAAGTAGCTTCATTCTCATTATTCTTAGCCTCAACGGGCTCTCGGCGAATGCCATTACACTTAATTTGAAAAGGCCCTCAGAAAGGTAGCCTTTTCCTAAAAACATACCAAATTTTGATAGAATAAATTTGTCAGACTCAAAAACTAGTCTAAACCCTCTCTTGACTAGTATAGAGCCGGACACAAGATTTTTCCGGATGTCGGAGACATGCAGCACCTCTCCCAGAGTAAGGTTCTTGCTTGGGAGCTCAACCTTAGCACCACGGTACCATAGCCAACCACCTCAGACGAGGCTTGATTACCCATATTGAGCTTCCTCCCTTGGCAACTCTTGTACTTGGTGAAGCGGCTCCGGTCACCACAAACATGTGCCGTGGCAGCGGTATCAATATACCACTTCCCCTCATTCTCCACGACGTTTGCTTCTTCAGTGACAACGGCCGCAAGGTCGGCTTCAGTGAGGTCAATCTCCAACATATTGGCTTGACGAGCCCTCTTCTTCTTCGGTAGTCCTTTGACATGTGGCCGGATTTGCCACAGTTGTAGCAGTCCCCTTCAAACTTGCGGGCTTGCACCTTGCCCTTCCCTTTGGGGTTGCTATTCGGACGCCCTCTCTTAGCATTGTTGGAGTTTCCACCTCTCTCAGCAAGGTTGACTTTTGGCTCCACGGGTGCTTTGCCCTTCCCATCTCGAGTCCTCATGTTGGTCTCGATGCTGAGCTTAACCACAAGTCCTCAAGCGTCATTTCCTTTCGCTTGTGCTTCAAGTAGCTCTTGAAGTCCTTCCAGCTCGGGGGAAGCTTCTCAATTACAGTTGCCACAATAAAAGCATCTGACAAAAGCATACCTTCGGCGTGGACATCATGGACAATGAGTTGGAACTCTTGCACTTGGTCCATGACTGGTCGAGAGTCCACCATTTTGTAGTCCAAGAACTTGGCGACTACAAACTTCTTGGTACTGCATCGTCGATCACGGTATTTTCTTTCAAGTGTCTCCCAAATTGCCTTGGAGGTCTTTACATTTGCATATACACTGTACAGACTATCATCTAGTCCACTAAGCAAGAAGTTTTTACAGAAGTAGTCAGAAGTTAGCCAATTATCATAGGCTATGCGGACTCCCAGGTTCTCTTCGTTTTCACTCGGAGGGGCGGGTGCATTCTCCATCAACACAGTGGTGAACCCCAATGTTGTCAGGTAGAACAACATCTTACGTTGCCACCTCTTGAAGTCGGCTCCACCAAACTTGGCCGGCTTCTCGGCCGGGGGCAACACTCTGACGAGTGAAGAGGTGCCGTCGGGGGTCGGGTTTGAACCCCCCCCCCCACCACACCATGGTGGTTCACACTCCCAAATGGGACGTTGCTCGCAAGGCGAGAGGACATAGCGATGAAGTTGAATGTCGTGTTAGCGGCATTAGCACGGTTAAGTGCTATCCTGGCGTCGGTAGCGGCGGAAATGGCGGCTAGGGTTGGATTAGCAAAGGCCGGAGCAGGTGTAGGGACGGACGTCGGTGGAACAGTGTTGCCGGGAGGAGGCAATGACGTCGATCTGGCGGGGTTGGTGGCGGCGGCAGAAGCAGCGGCGACGGTAGCATCGGAGAGGGGAGCACTTGAAGAAGACATGTTTACAGCAGCTTGAATAGGTAGGATATTTCGTCTTGCGATTGTTGGTTACAAAAGCTGCTATTACAAAACAATACTATAAGCCGAAAAATAAAACGAACAAAAAGAACCGTCGAGTCGAGGAGTCCTCTCTCCGCAAGACGAAATACGCCCCGGTAGTGCTCTCGGTTGTAGGCGTATCGTCCCCAAAGATAAAACGACGAACGTCTCGAAGATTGCAGCACCGCAAGATCGTCGAGCTCCGTGGCCCTGGACTTTTCCGACGAGGACGGAAGCTGCTGGACTTGAGCTAAGATGCAGAGCTAAGTATGGAATGCTTGTTGTTGCAGATGTTGGTGTGTTGTGGAATGAAATGCAACAGCCTATTTATAGGCTGCATCCCACCAGGTGAAGGGTAACACTTGTCAATTAAGGCATGCTGACGTGTCCAGGGAAGTGGATGAGTGGAGAGATGGAAGGTTGGCTGCTGAAGAGCCTCTTCCAGATCCTTCCAAAAGATACACTTGGGTGTGGCGGGTGCGATGCATCACGGAGAGGAATCCAGGTGCGGCCCGGTCCATTGCACCGCCCGACCCGGCGCCCGACCCGACGGACCAATTGCCAAGATCCAAGTCCAAGTCCAAGTCCAAGTCCAAGTCCAAGTTCACGGACACGGACACGGACACGGAACCGGAACCGGAGCGGGGCGGGGCCGGCGGCGCGGCGCGCCGCGCCGCGTGAGAGGCGATCGGCGATCGGCGAAAAGGCTCGCGCAGCATGAGCATGTGTGGCCCCAAGCCCACCACATGTCACTTTGTTATCTCTTACAATGTGGTAGAGACTTAAATACCACATTAAAGTTATTTCATTTATCAATGTGGGATATTGATCAATGTAATACTCTCCAACACCCGAATAAGGTAAGTTCCTCCACTTTAGGTAACATATTAGTTTTGTCCCCCCAAACTTCGAGCCACTATTTCTCACTCACCGAAAATCGGAATCGAGAAATTAAGCACACTATAATTATCTATTCGAAACGTAAATCGACGTGATATATCTCAATTCATCAATCGGATATATATCGAGGCTCGAAAATGCGATCGAAATGGACTGAATTTTGCCCAAACCAAATTAGCAATAAATGCTAATTAACTTTCCATACAACAAAATATATATATATATATATATATATATATATATATATATATATTAACGATTTTCCCAACAAAATCACACCTTATTGGACGGGAAGAGCGCAAAGGAATTCACCGACAATTTAGCTTCCCAAGCTTTCGACGACAACCCCTTAGCAGTCGTCCCCTTCTTCGATCGCCGCCTCCTCGCCGCCCGGTCTCCGCCGCAGGTGTTGTTCGAGCATCGCGAGTTTTTCGCACCGGACGCCTCAACCCCGCCGCCGCCGCCGGTTGATTGCAGCAGAGAAGAGCTCGAATACAGAGTATTTCAGCTTAACCCTAGCCACATCGATTTCCTCATGATCAAAAGCCAATCAGATCCGCGGCGGCACCACCTTAAACGTGGTGGCAGTGCTGATGTGGCGGTGCAAGGCGCTGTCAAGAGACGAGGAGTGCGACGGCGAACGAGTCTCGAACCTCCTCAACGTGATCGACCTCCGGTCGCGGCTGCGGCCGCCGCTGCCGCCGAACTTCTGCGGCAATCCACTGCTGGCGGGGTACGCGACGTCGAGGTGTGGAGACATCGAGAGAATGGAGTTCGCGGATCTGGTGGGGATGGTGGCGGCGGCGCCGGGTAGAGTGACGGACGAGTGCGCGAGATCGGCGACGGATTGGCTGGAGGTGAAGAAGGGGGTTCCGCATGGGGAATATGTGATTAGTACTTGGATGAAATTAGGGTTTGAGGAGGTGGTTTTCCCGTGGGGGAAAGCGCTGCACGCCGGCCCCGTCGCCAGCCACTGGAAGGATATTTTTTGGCTGTTTCCGACGGTTGACGGAGTCAACGCTTTAGTCCAGCGGCCGCCGCCGGTCCGCCGGAGATCGAGCGATTTGAAGCCCAGTTCCGCAAGTTTTTTGGTATTCCGATCGTGCCGTCCAATTAGATTAATCAATTAAAATTGTATATATCTGTTGTATATTCGTGAATGATCGACACACCGACAGTCTGTATATATATTAATAATATATATGTGTGGTAATATGCATTGTTTGTCAAAAATATTATAACAAATAATATATATAGCCTTCCATTAAAAAAAAATACAAAATCTAGTTATTGTAGTATATTTTTTCTATCATAATTACAGATTGGTGTCGGTTTTTGTCGGCCAGCGCAAATTATGTTAAAAGGTGTTAGAAGGCCGATGGAGGGCCGATGGGGTGAAACGAAGGCCGATGGAAAGGCCGAAGGAAAATAATTTCCTTAAAAAAAAACTATTATTTTTATTCAAGGGCCGAAACCCTCGGCCCATCCTTCGGCCCTCCATCAGCCCTTCTACCCTCCATCGGCCCTTCTGCACTTTTATAGTTAAAGTCTTCCATTTTGTGTCGTGTCAAAACCTATCACAAAGAAAGGAAGCGTGGACAGTTAAAACATAGGGCTGATGGAGAGTCTAGGGTATATTCGGCCCCCATCGGCCCCATTAATTGTTTGTGCAAATTCAAGTGGCTCGGCCAGATGGACTTACTCGGCACTTTTTTTTCTCTCTCAGATGGAGGGTCAATGGACAGCCCTCTTTCGACCCCCATCACCCCTCTCTGCGTTTCAAACGAAAATAAAATAGTCAATGACATAAATTCCTACAACACACATAGAGCCAACTTAATATAGGGCTAATTTTAGAAATGTCTCTTAATATGTCAGTGATACAGCCTGTTCTGAAGTCAACTTGATATTTAGGCTATCTGCGTCTCCCTTATTTAGGAGAGCCCTATCCCAATTTTTATGCGGAAATAGTATTTCATCTCCAACGATATTCTGTTATTTTTGTTTCCATTAAAAAAATATTCCATAATATTCTTTTTTTTCTTATAAATCAAATTATAATACAAATATATAATATTTCTAATTACAATTTAATGATATAATATCTTTAATCTTAATTCAATTATATAATTAAATTAAATATAATAATATATTTAATGGAAAAATTAAAATTAATTGCAAAAAATAATTTAAATTACTTAAATTATGAGAAAATTAATTTGGGCTCCACCAAATTAAATTTTAATAATGAAAGATAATTTAATATAATAATATTAATTATAAAAAATAAAATTGATTGCAAAAAAAATAGGGAAGAGATAAATTCTCCCCAAAAGTATGGGAAAAATTTGGCCTCCCCTCTGATAGAGATAAATCCTCCCCAAAAGTATGGGAAAAATGTATTTGTTACACATTATACTTTCTTGTAAATTATATTTAACTAAAAGTGTAGTTATGTGGATATCATAATTAATTTTGGTTTTATTGTTTAAATATAACTGTTATGTCAAATATTTACGTAGTTGAAATAGAAGAAGTTTTGATATTACATTTAGGGTTATGAGGTATTCTTAAGTTATGTTGTGGTCCTATTGGGCCTCAATCAAAGGTGATTTTTCAAAAAGAAATAATTGCAGTACAATTTTGAATTTTAAAAAAGTAGTTTAAGGTGTAGTCCAATACGTCTAGCCCAAACTCTATGGGCCCGTTTGGTTTGTATGGATTTTGGTTGGGGAAAGTAATTTTATTCCGTTTTGTTAGATTCTCGTGTTTGGTAGAACGAGGAAAGTAATATGATTCCAGAAATTTAAAATCTTGTATTTGGTTTGATTTTACTAAAATCAAAGAAAGTAAAAAGAATCCAAAAAATAAGGAAATTAGATAAATATTATCGGATTCTTTTTCCCTCCTATAACCTAGGTATTCTTTTTCCATAAAGCGGGGATTTTAATGATCGATTCCTACGGAACACATAGATCAATTTTTCACAAAATTCAAAGGCACCGTCGTCCCTTCGTTCTCAATCGTCAGCAGCGTTGAGTTTTTTTTGTCTCGCCTTCTTCAATCACCGGCCTATTCATCATCTCCAAAAGAAATAAAGTGGAAATTTCATATCTGAAGATAGCTATCGTTCTTTTTTCCCCTCTTATCAAGATAAATTAATAATTTATCTGCACAATCGATTAGAATACTAATTTTGATTTTATCTCTTTAATTTTGTATCACTATATTTGCGACTAAGATTGCTTGCACCAATTCAGTCTCGATTGCAATTTGTTTCGAGCACAATTCATTTGTTGCAAATCTCGTGTTTTTCTCTCTCATTCTTCGTATTTTCTCTATTTTGGTTTGATTGTCTGATAAATGCTATTTAATCTGATATTAGATGAGAATTTGTGAATCTGATGATTTATTTTTGTCTTGCCTTGAAAGAGTTTTGCTTGAATTTTGTCGTCGTTGGTGATGGTGAGAGGCTGATCTGGTGAATTTGTTCTTTATTAAAAAGAAAATGTTTGTCTAATTTATTTTTAAGTTAGTAGATTTAAAATGATTTTGAAAAAATTTAGAATCCTGGCATTTTTATTTGTATTTTCCAAACACAAGGTAAGTAATTGTTTTTTAATCATATTCCACATAATCATATTTCCTGACAATTTAATTTTCCTAAATCATTTTCCGTATAATCATATTCCTAAACAACTTTACTTTCACCGACAATCAAACGAGCCTAAAGTATATTCCAATGTTTTTCGATAGTTAGATCCGTGGGCCCGTATTCATGTGAGAGATTGCAAGCTCAATATATATAATTAATCATCAACATTAGGTGTTTATTGTTGGTTTATGAGTAGCACACAGCACACAAATAAAATACTCCATCCATCCTATTAATAGTGTTTATTTATTTGTAGAAATAGATTACTTCTAATGAGCCAGTAGAAAGAGAGAAATAAATCACTACTAATAAAAGGAAGTATAAAATACAATACAAATAAAAAATACCAGGTGTGCGTTGTTGCCGTAAATACAAAAAACCAGAACACCACCAAAGAGGCCAATGGGGCTCTTTCTTTGAATTTGGAGCAAGGTGTCCAACCCGAGCATCGAACTCTACATTCCATAGTGGAGGAGGCCATCTCGCAGATGGAGAACACGGCTCCATTACCAGATGGTAAATAGGAAACTCTAGGACTACTATTAAAAAACTGCTTAATTAAGTGCTACTTAATTATCGTAGTAAACAAATTTTATACACTGAAAAACTGCTTATATGGTCACATAAACACTTATAATAAGCATTTATAAATACTCCCTCTAATCATCACTCATCAAAAAAATTATATTATTTGGACATATGCACCAAATTTATAGCCTTGATGGTCTTTCTGTCACTTTCACAGCCCACTCTAATTGGAAATAGATTATCTAGAAGTTCAATTCTTTGCTCTTAATTTCTTGACCCATATAAGTATTTTGTTCCCCCTTTCGTTTTCTTTTCCTCCACAATTTGTAGATGCGGATCTAGGAATGATGAGGTTGGGGGAAATAATAATTTTTTGAAAAAAAAAACTATTAGTATACAAATGGGAATACGCACGCTCTTATTTGTCTTGTAATTTGAACCTTAAACGTCAATAGATTGTATTAGATTAATTATGTGCAACAAACTCGACGTGTCAAAGTATTGGCAAATATTATATAAGCATACATCCGATAAATCGAACCATTACATATTATTCCACCGGCAGAAGCGAAATAGAAAAAAATAAAAAAAGGAAATTGGGCTGGAAAAAAGACGTTTAAAAGGTTCAAATAACAAATCCGCCATTGACTCGAATAACCTGACCGTTGACCCATTCACCACCATTACTACTCAGAAACCCAATAATCTGGGCTATATCATTGGGCTGCCCGAGCCGGCCCATCGGGCAGGCGTCCACCAATCTCTGCACCCATTCATCGCTCTTACCGGCGTAGAACAGCTCCGTCGCCACCGGCCCCGGCGCTACGCAGTTCACCGTGATCCCACTCCCCTTCAGTTCCTTCGCCACGATCTTCGCCATCATCTCCACCGCCGCCTTCGACGCCGCATACGCCGCGTACCCCGGGAGCGCCGCCCCGACCACGGAGGTCGAGATTAGGATTATTCTCCCGCCGCCTCCGCGCGCCAACCGATTCGCCGCCTCGCGGCAGGTCAGGAACGCGCCCTTGGTGTTCACGTTGAAGATATTGTCCCAATCCTTGACCGCCGTGTCGGCTAGGGTTGGATACTTCGGATCCATAACTCCTGCGCAGTTGATTAGGATGTGCGCGGGGGTTTTGAACACCTCCTCCGCTCGATCGAACATCGATTTCACGTCCTCTGGATTTGAGACGTCCGCCTTGACCGCGACGGCGACCGGAGATGCATCGCCGTCCTTGTTGTTGGCGTTGAGTTCCGAAGCCAGTAGCTCGGCTTGGGTTGAGCTGGATGTGTAATTGATGACTACCTTAGCGCCGAGGGAGCTGAGGTGGATCGCAATTTCCCGGCCGATTCCGCGTGAAGCTCCGGTTACTATTGCTACGCGGCCTTGTAGATCGACGGTGGCTGCCATTGATGCAATTGAGAGGTATGAATATTGATTTTTTTTTTTTAAATTTTTAGTACAGTGATTAATTTATAGTGCACGAACACCAAGCACTAGTGGATAAAAAAGAATTGCAGTAGTTTGACAAAAGAAATTTTATTTTTGATCAAATAGATAATTCATATTATGATGTCAGTGAATACGTAGCACTGCAAAAAAGTCGGATAGTTACATCATAAATGATGCATTTGAAGCAGAGTAGTCGATACAAAAGTAACCAAAAGTTGAACAAATAACGGATTTCAGTGGGATTTGAACCCATGACCTATTGATCCCAGGTCAAATACCTTCACTGTTACACCATCCCAAAGGGACAATTTGCAAGGTGCGTAATATGTAATCCCCGATTTTGAAATGATAATCTGCATCAAGGAGGGGAAATATGATCAATATCAAATACACATCTTCAACTACAGACTTGCAAATCCTGTTCTTTACGTACCTCAAACACAAAAGTATATTGAAATTTAAGACATTACATTCTGTTCTTAACTTCTTATCAGATTGATCTCAAGGAAAATCACCCCAAATATGATTATTGTATGAATTGCTCCCAAAAAAGAGTGAACTGCTGATATCAAGATTAATAGATTATCCGGCTTGTCATCTATGTGTAGGTGATCTCCAGTCAAGGCTTTCTTCTGGATAATCTTTCTGTATCTCTTGAGGAGGAATAAATGAGTCCATGGAAAGGCCAGGAACATTGAAAGCAAGATCATCAATGGTGTAAGTATCCTCCATCCTAGTAACACCATGCCCTGCTCTGAAATTATCTCCAAACCTCGTAATAACCACGCTCGTTTGGCCAGAATGCGCGATCATCATCCCCTCCACAGCGCGGTAGTCTTCAACTTTGGAGCACATGCTAGTTTCCCAGTATGTGGGGTGGGAGCCAGGGGTTTGTATTCTGGTCAAGAAAGAGTCTTCTAAGTAGACAAGCAGTCCACTCCTCTGGCTGAAATAGCCTAGGGATACATGCTTGATCATCTCGGCTGAGCTGTCGCTCCTTTCGGCTAGATCAGCATGCTCTGCTGAGAGCTTTAGTACAAAGCAGTCTATACCTGAGATAAGCTTCTCTCCCATGTATTGAGCTGAGGAGAAGACTGTTGATATGGCTACTGGATCCAGTCCCTAAATGAAGAATATGGGTTTGGAGTTATCAAGTCAATGATTGGTGGAGTATGTAGGAGAAGAATTAATGTAGAGGTAAATTAAAGGGTACTATTCTATTTGTCTATTTATCTTCTCATTGCTTCTATTTACTAACTATACCTGCAGGGAGCTAGACCAAAGTTGAAGTAACAATTTATCATTGTGGTAAAGACTTCTAGAACTAGTAATAAACATCATGGAGAATTGTATGCAGACACCAGCAATGAAAGAGAAGGGCAAGATGGGCACAAAATATCATCATGTCTAACTTGCCTGAAGAGCACGGCGGAGAGGGCGGACGCCGCCTTTGGCGGCGTGAGCACCGAGCCACGGCGTATGGCGCCAAGCCACATTCCCATCACTGCCAGCCACAACCTTGTGACCGGCCACAACTAGCTCAATCAGCCATTTGTTAGGCAGCATTTGCCATATAACAAAGCACCCCTTTTGTGAAACTGCAGCGCTCGGGCGGAGGTGGAGGCGGTTGAGGCTGCAGGCTCATCCACCATGGCCATCACCACCTTCCCGGTTGCGTACATGTTCTTGACCGCTCCCTCCAGCTTCCGGCAGCCAGTTGCGGCGGTGAAGTGGTGGATTATGTATTGAGCCGAAGAAGACACCTGTGCCATTAAAGGTAAAATCTTGCAACTGTTTATGATGTGCATATACTAATGGAGTTGAGATGCATGCAAGCGGATACAGATCAAGGCGGCAGTGAATCAAAAGTACTAGATTTTGCTCCTGGTAGTTGAGTGAAATGAATTTTGATTGACCATTACCATTTGGCATGCAGGAGATTAAATTTTGTGAGATTCTTTGAGGTGAATGTAAAGACAGTTGGTAGTGAAGTAACAGACTGTAGGGTCCTAATCTAGTACTACCATAGATGAAGCTGTCCCTTTTCTTCTAGGCAGAAAGAAAAAGTAAAAAACCAAGAAAACTGCACTATAGCTAGTTAAGAGGTTGAAGAAGATCAAGAAAGACTAACTTGAGAAATTGGGAGTTGTGGGTTGACTGAAATTGGAAAAAGAGGGCAGCCCAGAACACTCAATAGAATCTTGAGATCAGATTTCTTGTTTAAAAGCTTGGGGAAATGGCTTCTGAGCCAGCCTCTCCATGTTTGAGCTTTCTTGGTGATGTTTTCTTCATCTGATGGCTCTTCTGATACAGGTGCAAGTGTGAGACGATTCATCTCATTTGCTCTTCTTCTTCTTCTCCTCCTCTCTCTGGTTGTGGTTTGAGAGAGAGAGAGAGAGAGAGAGAGGGAGTAGGGAGAGAGTTGAAGACTTCTTAAAGGGAGCACCTGGACTGGGCCTTTTTTCCTTTTGCTCTCACCACGTGCAATTACTGCGCGTTGTCGTCTACTACTGCTTCACCCATTGCCCAACTAAGGTTAGTTTATTTATTAACTAACACACACCCACAACTTAGGGGTGTAAGTGGTTCCGCTCTAAACTGCGAAACCGGTCGGACCAAACCAAACCAAATCGAAAAATATGGTTTGGTTTGGTTCGGTTTCGCGGTTTGGTTCGGTTTATTTTTTTAGAAACCGTTTACATTCGGTTCGATTCGCGGTTTCAAGAATTTTTGAACGGTTCGAATCGAACCGAACTAATATCCTATTTTTTAATTTTTTTATTTAATATTTGTCTTTCTTATATGAGAATATTGTTGGATTTAGATATTAAATTTAAGTTTAAATCAATTATATTCTATACAAATGAAGAGAAAGGAGTAACAACTCTATACTTATGAGTTCGGAATGAGTGACATCTTATAAACTATTATTCTTGCATTATTTAAGATTTAAAAAATAAATAAAAAAGTGAATCGATGAACCGAACTGAACCATTTATAAGCAGTTCAGTTCGGTTCGGTTCCGATATTGAAAAATTCATCAAACCGAACCGAACCGAATCATTTCTATGTGTTTGGTTCGATTCCTAAAATACATAAAAAGTCGAACCGAACCCACTGTCATAAATCATGACAACATAATAATGCCTGCTATGGTAATTGAAAAACTAATTTCGAATTTCTGTGGAATGGAGTCTTGAATTCTTGATTCAATATTTTATAAATGTGACTTAAATGGCTTTAAAGAGATAGTTGTGGTGGCATTTATCATGAAAGGGAAAATTAGGAAAGGCGCGCGGGGTGATTTTGAAATATTGGTAATGTATTTTGCTTAGGGGTGTTCGGTACGGTATACCGTACTATTTTTTTCATACCGCATACCATACCGATAAGGGTCGGTATGGGAAAAAGCATACCGTTACCGTACCGATTATTTCGGTATACCGTAGTTCGGTATAGCAAATTTCCATACCGTTGTCATACCGCTCTTTCGGTATACCGTACCGCACTTCGGTATACCGAAAAATCAAGGTCTACCGAATATTTAATGGTATACCGTAAATTTAATCTAAACCAAGAAAGTTATTAATAATATTTTCCAATAAAATTAATTAATCTATCTATTTTGTATGAATTTGTTAATATTATGGGTTAATGTCTATAAAGTTGAAAAATATTATTTTTTATCCATTTCATGATTTAATAGATAAATAATGTTATATCATTTAAGTGAATTTATGATATAACATTAAGACTGTTTGATATGAGTGACATATTTGTAACAGCCCGTGTTCAAAACTAGTAATCAACATTTTTGCACTCTTTTCTACAAGATATATGCGGTATGAACTTCGGTATGCGGTATATATCGGTATGAAAAATCTCATACCGTTACCGTACAGAAAAAACTTCGGTACGGTATGATATCGTACCGAAAATTACGGTATACCAAAAATTCGGTATCTTCGGTATTTTTTCGGTACGGTATGTGCGGTATACCGATTTTTCGGTATACCGTAACACCCTTTTTGCTTGTGTAAATTGGTGAAATGTTATATTGGTGGGTATTGTTTTTTTGTGAAGGGAGCTTTTAAGGGAGGCAAGTGCAGCCATTGCGTCTCCATCTGCAATTATGCTCTTTTTTCTGGTATGTTTTGGTACGCTTCTATTTTTATTCTTTATGCATTACACTACTTTACTATTTCCGTTCTTAATATAAACCAAGGATTGAGGGGTGGATCCAAAATTACTAGAAAATAGGACAAAATTTGAAATTTCGAAGAGATTGAGGGAAAGTGTGGATTACATAAAAAATTCAAGTTTCAACACAATTTTGGGGTGTTCATACTCATATTCGAGGAGCGTGTGGGGTCCCTAAATTGTGTAAAAAAAACAAATCACATTTTCTTGAGTTTGTTATTTTTATAATTGAAATTATAGATTTTGCCTCTTAGTCTAAAGATATGGATTGAATATTAAAGCAATTCTAGATCAACCACTTACTAACTACACTGCATATTGTCAGTTCCACCGTTGTTAAAGATACAGATATGAAAAATGATTTCTCTTGATAGGAAACAAACTTATACTATCAATAATATATCTACTTACACATCTGATAAGATAAACGTGAAGATATAGTTTGTCCAGCAACGTGAATAGTTAGAGAGAGAGAGAGGATAAATAGTATATGTTGTTATGTTATGGGCTTACATAGATCATGATGAGTGATGAGAGAGAGATAGAGTATGTTCTTATGTTATGGGCTTTCATGAGATCATCATGATTAAGACCTACAGAATAAAGATTTGAATGTCCCAAATAATACACTCTAACGGGCCTTTAAGGTTAGAGATCAGTGTGTAATCATTTACAACTTCGATTAGGGCAAAGTCAAATCTGTGTTTCTTTCTATGTATCTATAATTTTGGGCTTGAAAGTAACCGGATCGAAAGGTGGGGATAGGTGCAACGTGGCGAGATATCATTAATTACGATACAGACAACTATCCATAAATAAATCAAAATTCTGAAACATGACTTCTAGGCCAACAAAAGTTCCCATAATTATACTCAGGACATTATTATTAAGTCGCATTCCGTGATTTATAACTTTCACATAGTTTAATTAGTGCAGAATATATAAATATATGACCTCGTTAATATTTTAATTTGATATTTTTAAATCATCATTATAAGTTAGACATTTTAGTGAAATGTAACTTTAGAACTGTTTAAAGAAAAAGAACAAAAATTATTTACTTCGTTCCTATTTTATTTGTTATTCTACTAAAAGAACTCGTTTTTTTTTCCAACTGTATTAAAAATTTGGCAAGAGTTATAGCTCCGATAAATGCTTTCTTACGTCATAACTGGTTAAATATAGGATATATGCATCGTCTTCAACTTCATAATCAGTATCAAATGAAACACATTACATTGTTTGTTAATAATAAATAGTAAGATTAAATACACACTCCATTAAAACTTGCCTAATTGAACTTCAACTTCGATGAATTCCGAAGATATTAAATTAAAAAAGTTTATTAATTAATTAATATCTCTACAAAATATATATTAAAATTTCAACAATATTAATTTATAGAGATTTTATTGTAGGAAATTATGCCCCCGAATGGAATGGTTTATCCTTCTTTTCAGCGAATGGTGATGATTAATTGATTAGAGATGCCAAAATGATTTCGATAGGAAAAGGGTGATAGACAATAAAGATCATATTCAAAAGTGAAAGAAGATAAAGATTAAAGAAAAGAGATTACTAGTTGGATAATGCTGTCCTCCCATTCAAATCATCAATCAATAATACTCCCTTACATTGTGTGTTTGGTGATGAGAGGATTAGAAAGGAAAGAAATAGAGAAAAAAGAATTTGGAGAGAAATGTTAATTTTCTCACGTTTAGTAGAGGGAAATACGTAAGAGGGAAAAAAATGGTGGCCCCCATATGAATTTTTTCTCTTTCAAACATGAGAAGAAAGAGAAGAGAAAATAAATTTTATTGCAAAACTGACAATTATGCCCTCATATAACCCTTCATAATTATTCTTCTTTTTTAATAAAGATATTTATATATAAATTTTATTTCTCTCTTCTTACTTTCTACACAAACAAATAGAATTCTTACTTTCTATACAAACAAATAAGGAAGATGAGAAGAAAATAACTCTTTCTCTTCTCTTTCTTCGCTATTTCTTTCAAACCAAAAAATATAAAAAATCTAATCTGTTTCTCATCTTTTTCTTTTTCTCATATTTTTTTCCTCTCATTTTCTTCACGCTATCAAACAAAGGGTTAATGTTGTTTTCATTTTTTTTTTTCAGTTGTCTCATTATTTTTGTCTTTTTAAGAGGAAATTAATTTATGGATCATAATTATTTTAAACACATTTTCACTCAATTTAACTCACATCCATAAACAGTGGACTGCATGCATTATTTAAACACATTTCCACTCACTTTAACTCACATCTATAAACAGTGGACTATAATATTTAAACACATTTCCACTCACTTTAAATCACAACGACCTATTTCTTAACTATGAGTCTTACACTATTCAGATAAGAATAGTAGAATGGATGAAGTAGTATGTATGATTTGGACATTCTAGCCCTCTTATAATCCTATGTAAATTAAATTAATGGAACAAGATAAAATATTATCCTAAACAAGAGTTGGGATTTGTATTACGAAGGGCCCCACCCCTTGTATCGATGCTTTTATATGGAAGGGATTGAAATATCTATCCACAGATATTATATTTTTTTAATGCTTTATTTTCTGGAGTGTAGCAAGAATAAGATTTGCTTGGAGTAAAATTAATGGATAGAGATGTAACGAGATTTGGGGGGAAAAGTCTAGGCGTCCAACTTGGGCGTTAAGTGGAGGGCCATGTGCGACTCGGGCCCATACCCATATGACATAGACGAAACACTTACATTTTAAGTTTTATCCACATCTCATTCTAAGTTCAATATTTATTATTTGAGGTGTGTATTGAATAAATTTCGTTATTATATAATTATTTTGTGAGTTATTTAATTTGTGTTCCTTCATTTATTCATTTGATGGCGTAAATTGAATATGCTTTAAAGTATTATTTATACATAATTTTTATATATTTTACGTAAAATGATAAGATAAAAAATTATAGAGTTTTATTCATAAAAAATTTAAGAATTACGCATAGTTCCTAATTCATACGTAATTGTGAATTCCTACCAAATCCACGCCCATTATAAAAGAGTTCTTTGACCATGGAATTACGTATGAGTTCTATAACATTTTATAGTGAACTGCCAAATATTTCCCTCCATTTCATTATAGGTGCCTTATTTTCTTAATTTGTATGTTATGATATAAAGTAATTCATTCTAAAAACAGGCAAAGGTTGTGTGGATACTGGCGGAGGGGGGGGGGGCCCGGGGCCCCCCCGCCCCCCCCCCCCCCTCCCCTCTCCCCCTTCCTTTTTTTTTTTTTTTTTTTTTTTTTTTTTTTTTTTTTTTTTTTTTTTTTTTTTTCCCCCCCTTTTTTTTTTTTTTTTTTTTTTTTTTAAATTTTATTATCTTTATTAATTTTTTTTTTTCTTTTTTCTTAATTCTTTTTTTATTTTTTTTATTTTTTTTTTCTTTTTTTTTTTTTTTTTTTTTTTTTTTTTTTTTTTTTTTTTTTTTTTTTTTTTTCTTTTTTTTTTTTTTTTTTTTTTTTTTTTTTTTTTTTTTTTTTTTTTTTTTTTTTTTTTTTTTTTTTTAAAAATTAATTTAAAAAAATTATTTTTTTTTTTTTTTATTTTCTTTTTTTCCTTTTTTTTTTTTTTTTTTTTTTTTTTTCTTCTTTTTTTTTTAATTTTAAAAATAATTTTTTTTTTTTTTTTTTTTTTAATAAATAAAAAAATTATTTTTTTTTTTTTTTTTTATTATTTTTTTTATTTTTTAAAAAAAAAAAAAAAAAAATATTTTCTTTTTATTTATTAAAAAACTCCTTATTTTTTTATCTCTCCCCCCCCCCCCCCCCAATCTTATAAACAATAATTTTCACCCCCCCACCAAAAAAAATTAGATCCCCCCTCGGGTGGATAGAATTTAACTATGAAAAAGTCAAGCAGTACACATTATAAAATATAACTTTCTTAATTTTCGAGGCGAAAAATGAGTCGCTTATAATGAAACAGAGGGAGCATATTCGACAGAACAACACTTGACAGTAAAATCTAGTGAGCCCACAAGTATATAATTACATAAATATTAGAAAATATTGTTAAAAAAATAGATTTTATTTGTACACTATTCAAATTGACTATTTTTTAGGTTTGTATGTGTAGTGTATGTTATGTAAACCATATAAAAGAAGCAAGTTGTATTATAGTAGTAACCATAGTGCTATTATGAGCCTACAATGTTAAGTAAAAAAGCATTTCCTGATTCAACGGGTATCTAAAATCGACTTTTTTATGCATATTTCAAACTAAGAAAGGAAAGTTTTGTTTAAAAATTGCTATTTTTGTTTACGTATTCATATTCCTAAATCCGCACCCGACGACAAGCCTATAATAACTCATTCTATCCAACGGACAACCACATACTACGAACCTCGTCAAAACTATGTTGATTTTTGCTACTATGTCACATAAAGTCCGTGTGTCGGGACATGCAATTGGGCGGCAAAAAATTATCCATTCTAACGTCCAAGAGTCATCAACCTGGCTGCCTTACCCCACGCCACAATATTTCCAAAATCAAACTAAATATTAAATGATCTGAACTTAATAAACTTATAGCCCCATAGCTTTGTCCTCTTTTTATATATCGAGTAATTATTTTGTCATTACTTTTAATTTAAAAAATCCAATTTTTATTAGTTAATTTGTGCTTTACGTCACATAAACTATTTATTTGTAACCGAAAAAGTTTGCTTGTAGTGACATTTTCGGTGACTTATAGTACTATACTAGAAAGAGGAAAATAAATATTCTCTCGATAAAATAATCAACACTCTATTTTACATACTTTTAAGGAATACTTTGCATCTTATTACATGATTATAATATTTATTCTTATCTATCACGCATGAATATCAATAATTCGCTTATAATATTCTTATTCTTAAATATAAGACCCATTTTTAAAAATATATTAATAGTCTTGACAAAAAATATAAATTTAAAAGAGAGGATTGCAACTAATTGAATAGAGTAGTCATAATTAAGTTTTGCATATATATTTATATGGAAGAGGCACATGGCTTGCTACTACTTTTTCTAAGAGAAGGAATCTATTAAAATTGGCGGTGTGCTTTGTCTTAATTTAAACAATCTTACATTAATTAATCCTTAATCATCATTACTTTCCAGTGGTCGAGCGATTGTTTTGCGATTGAAATTATGAGTTCGAATCATAACTATACTTACATGGTATATATGTTTACTCGTCCCACTTTATTAAAAAAAAATAAGAAATTATAATAATTTGAATTAGTTAGTTTGTGATTATTTGTAGCACACGGTAATTGATTTGACATTGGCCGATATTTGTGGGACCACTGTAGTAAGAAAACGGCCATTATCAGGTTATATTATGTGTTGTTTTAGTGGATGTAACAATTAAGACATGACAATTCACTATTTAATAATTAAAGCAGATTGTTGCCTTAAAATGAAACTATTGTCATTCTCAATCAATGTATAGTTGATGTAAATTATACATGCATGTACTAATAATATCATTTTGTTTCACTGTCTTAAAATTAAAAATTTTGACTTTTATGTAAAAATTAATCCTAATCAATTTTGACTTTTAGAAGTTCTAAGAGTTATTTTATTTCCTTTTTAAGAAACAAGACTTCATTATTGAAATAATCAATACAATATGGTATTATTGGGAACGAGAGAGTATAATATTACTCATGCACCCACAAATTTAGTATTTTCCTCGTTGATTAATGCTCCATCCCTCCCGTTATTTTTAGCTCATTTTCTCGATTGAGATATCTTAATAGAAGTAGCTCAATGTGTGGACCAAATTCAACTATCAAAAAATAATTAAAAAATCAAGTAATCTACACTATATATTACCATTTTTTCAATTTTCGTGTCAAAAAGAAATGAATCGTAATTAATGCGACAGAGGGAGTAACTCCAGTAGCGGATATAACAGTCGTACGCAATTGAGATTTTTTGTATAATTTTAAAATATTTTTCATTTTTTCAGTAGGAATTTAAAAATCAAAATGGTACAAAAAGAGAGACATCCAAGTCATCAGTTGCTCAAGTTTTATCTTGCAAATGAATACGTGTCAATCCAAATTGCCTCGCTCGTTGAAATACCGAAGAAAACCTTGGGCCATGACCAGGCAACTCGTGGGGCCCGTTAGGCACACCTCAGCGAAGCCCTTATCCTCTCTCTCTCTCCTCTCTCTCTCTCTCTCTCTCGTATGATTAAGCTTCCAGTTCCAGATATGTAGAGAAAGTGCTACAATAGGCTCGCCCTCACCCTATAATTTGTTGACGTATAGTTTCTAAATTCGTCACTTTCCTTTCCTTTTTTACTATTCCCTCCGTCCCAAATATATATATTTACTTTTTTTTTTATTCCAAATTTATATGTCTATTAGCATTTTTTTATTTCTAACTAAATCTTTCACCAACTTTAATAAATCTAATTAATATGATAATATAGAAAAATATTATTTTATCCAATTTTTATAATAGTAAACACAATTATAACATTAATTTTTTAGTAATTTACTTTAATTTACTTAAATTTCAATACCAACATTTATCTAATTTTCATATCATTAATTTTTTTCTTAATCTATGTAAAAAAGAAAATGAGCATATAAAATAGGAACGGAATATCTTATTTAAAATACTTCCACCGATTTTTTTTTTTATTATGCCTCAAATTTTATTTTTTTTATTTGTGATCTCAAATTACTAATCTCAATAAGTTTAATTTTCTATTTAAATAATTTGAAGTCTAAACTTGTTGGTACACTCAATGTTTAAGTTAATGATTGTTGGAAGACTCGTCATTCAAAATGAATCAAAGATTTCAAACTGATTTAATTATAAGTTTGGTGGAAAAAAAAATCCGTTCAAAAGAAAATATTACTCCATATGTTATGTTTCAATCTTTAATCGTTTAAAGTTTTTTCTTGGACTACTATCATTAATTTATATTGTGGGATGCTTTTGTATTTTCTTTAAGAATTGATTTAAAGGATTCCTTTTTCCTTTTTTTTTCGAAAATTAGAGATATTCACTGCCACAAAATAAAGGGGTTTCATAAAATCGGTATTAATATTTGGCAAATTGGCAAAAATAGCTCTCAAACTTCGTGTTTTTGCGAATTTTGTCCTCAAACAATTTTTATTTTTATTTTTTTGACCCTCAACTCCTTGTTTTTGTGATTTTAGTCCTACCGTTAGATTTTCCGTCAATTTAACCGCTAATTCAAAAAAAAATTTAAAAAAATGAAAAATTGAAAGGACAAAATCGGAATTTTTATTTACATGGACCAAAATTGCAAATAAAGAATGATTTGGGACATATTTAGCAAAATAAAACAGTTTAAGGACTAATTTCACAAATTTTAGACAAATAAGCTAATTGCTTCGTATCGACGAGATTTTATATAAAATTCTCGATTTTTCATATGACTTTATTGCTTCGTATCAAATATAAGCTAATGAAGATTTCCTACCAATATAAACAACATTTAATTTGAAATACAAAATATATACTGTGAATTAATCATTAATGGGAGACGAATCCACTGAAGCTGATGAACACGGGGACGAGGTAGATCCAGGCGAGAAAATGGCCGAGCTGATCGTCGCGCTGGTAGCGGACGTGAGTTATGGTTACGGCCTTCAATGGCGGGTGGTGGTGTTGGGGATTCGTCATGACAGTTCTATGCAGAGAATGTGAACACGAGACTAACCTTGTTGACAGTAGTTTTTTTTGGCTTATTATAGTATTTGCAAATAAAACTAATTTTTTCTTTAATTTACTAACTGATACATATTTTCATCGTTTTCTATTATTCATGAAAAATTACGAATTAAATATTTTTTATAACATATTATTCATCATAAATTGCGAACTGACATATATTTTCCTCGTATTCATGTTATTTTGAAGTAAATATTATACTCTAAATTGTTATTTTGAAGTAAAAAAAAATTGGGTGATAATAGCTTTATTTTTTAATGGTTAATTCACAGTATATATTTTGAATTTCGAATTAAATGTTGTTTATATTGGTACGAAGTCTTCGTTAGCTTATATTTGATACGAAGCAATAAAGTTATATGAAAAATTGAAAATTTAATGCAAAATCTCGTCAATACGAAACAATTAGCTTATTTGTCTAAAATTTGTGATATCAGTCCTTAAACTATTTTATTTTGCTAAATAGATTCCAGATAATTGTTCATTTGCAATTTTGGTCCATATAAATAAAAATTTCGATTTTGCCCTTTTAATTTTTTATTTTTTAAAATCAAAATTGAATTACCGTTAAAATGGACGGAAAATCTAACGGTAGGACTAAAATCACAAAAACAAGAAGTTGAGGGTCAAAAAAACAATTTGAGGACAAAATTCGCAAAAGCGCGAAGTTTGAGGACTATTTTTGGTCAATTTGCCTTAATATTTTAGCTTGTAAGGAAAAAATTAGATTTTGAGCGTGTTTAAATATTTTATTAATCTATATATGAAAAATGAAATGGGTAATGCTATTGGATCAATTTGATCTAGTTCAAAATCCTTAAATAGATTCACCAAAATCTAAAAAGACACTTCTACCTTTTTTAATTTTGTATACTAGAAATGTAGACCAATTGGATATATAAACTGATTTTGATTAAATTCTCAATAATAATTATCTGTCATTAATAAAATTAAATGTATCAAAAAAAATTCATGATTGACCATATTAATAGAATTAGACCATAGTTAATTTCACCTAAATGAATCAAATGAAACTAATAAACTATGCTCCATATCAATTTAGTGGCTTGAAAAATTTGTGGCAAGCTAAAAAATTAGAAGAAAGAAAAAAAATGTTGCAACAAGAACTTGAACCCGAAACCTTGCTAATCATTGAATTAAATATATTATTTTTAATTACTATTATAAATGAATTGATCCATACACTCCTATGCGAAAATTCTAGCGGTCGGGGCGTCGGTCGAACCTCTTCACCCCTTCTAAATCTGTCACTGCCTTATGTAACGGCTATAAAGTTTTCATTGTACATATATAATAATAAAAACTGCAGTAATAGAGACAATGCTAATATTCAAACACTAAATATTTGACAATAAGACAAGTTATTAACCAGTATGCATTAGGGTTGTTAACAAACCAAATTTTATTTGAATAGCTCGAGGTCAATCAATAAGGCTCGATTCAAATTCAAAATTTCGAGCTCGAATACAGACCTCATTTAATATTCATCAAACTTTCTGAGCAAAATTCGAGTCGACGAATATTCATCAATTTTTTCAAGCAGAATTCGATTTGAATATTAATGAGAAATTGTTTTAAAAAATTTTCTAAACTCGTCTCATTTTTTAACTCGTTCACTTCTTCGATACATAATTTTGTTATATGGAAGTTATTTTCTAATTTTTCTTGTACTGTTTTATTCTTTTAAAGAGTTTTTCTTTTAACATTAATTTCAACTTTCTTTACCATAAAATAAGCCCGTTTGGAAGAGTTTAAAGATGACTTATTTCAACTTATTATAAATAATAAGTCATTTTACGTGCGTTTTGGAGAACTTATTGAAATAATTTATTATTCTCCATAAGTTACTTTAAACTTATTTTTATAAGTTAAGAAACTTATGTAGAGATCTACCCATCGAATTTTGGCTGCTACAAATTTTTACAATATATTTTATGAGTTATTAGTAATTTTTATTCTTTTATATTTTATGAGTTATTATTAATGTGTGCATTCAAACGCAAACAACTAATTAAAAATTAAGAATTTTACAATAAGTCATTTTATTATAAGTTATTCTCTTCGTCCCGTTCCATTAGTCCAGTTTTTTTTCACCATAAAATTAAGAAATTTGTTTATTAAAATTGTTGGTACACTAAATGTTTAAGTTAATGATTGTGGGAAGACCAATCAAATATTTCAAACTGAATTAATTATAAATTTGGCGAAGAAAAAAGTTCCGTTCTAAAGAAAATATTACTCCATATGTTATGTTTCAGTCTTTAATCGTTTAAGATGTTTTTTTATACTATTATAATTAATTTATATGGTGGGATTTTTTTATATTTTCTTTAAGAATTGATTTAAAGGATTTTTTTCTTTCCCTTTTTTCTGTTTTTTTTTTTTGAAAATTAGAGATATTAACTGCCTTAAAATAAATGGCTTCGATAAAATCAGTATTCAGATTTTGAGCGTGTTTAAATATTTTACTATTAATCTATATGAAAAATGAATAATACTCCATTTGTCTTATTGGAATAGTTCAATTTCTTTTCGATATGATCTTTAACAAGATTAGTTAATGTGTGTAAAGTTATATAGGTTTACCAAAAAAATAAATTGAAGAACTTCAATAAAATATCCAAAATAGTAGTAGTATATTAGAGTATTTACAGTGGACGGATTGAGTACATATTAAAAGGGGACGCAAAGTATAATGCTTAGATGTAATATATTATTTAAAAAATTCAAGTGTGACAAATTTGGTTTGATGGTATTTCAAGATAAACTACCCTACTTCTTATAGACAATAATTTCACACATTAGATAGCATTTTAATATATACCCAAAACAATGGATGCCATCTTTTAATTTGGTTAACATACTCAAACACTTCAATATTCCATTTATTTTATTAAACATGATTTCATATGAGAAAATTGAAACTTCAATTTTGATCTTGCACTTTAATTGTTTTTCATTTTTAGTTCTACAATATAATTGAATTCATGTAATTCTAAAAAATGAACTCAATCACATTAGATTATTAGAATATATTATTATAGGATGCATGAATAAAATCGAAATTTTCAAATTAAAATTATATTGAAGGTAAGGATAATTGGATAAAGACGAGGAGACACAGAGATATACGATAATAAAATAAGTAGAGATGGCACATTGATTGCTCGAAAGCAGTCAAGAATATGAATGCCACGTGTCATCCTCCTATTACTCAATCCGCAGATTACTACTGCCCTCCTTCACTATAAATTCTCTGATCCATCTCTCACAATCTCTCATGTACTTTTCCGATTACTATTAAGATTCGATCGAAAAATTCCCAAACCTAGCGTCAAATTAAATTCAATCGGAAGCCATGGAGGAGTGGACTGAGTTGATACCGTCTCTACCGGAGGAGCTCGGCCTCGAGTGCCTGACTCGGCTGGACTACTCCGCCCACCGGGTGGCGGCCGGCGTCTGCAAGCGGTGGCGGAATCTTCTTCAGAGTAAGGATTTCTATTATCACCGGAAGAAGAGTGGGTTTACCCACAAAGTGGCGTGCTTGGTTCAAGCGCTGCCGGTTCAATCCGAGTCGAAGCCCACGGCTCAACCCAGGCATTGTATTTCACTCTTCGACCCGGCCACGCTTGAGTGGGACCGAGTCGACCCGATTCCGAAGTATCCGAACGGGTTACCCATGTTCTGTCAGCTTGCGGGGACGGAGGGGAAGCTTGTCTTGATGGGCGGGTGGGACCCGTCGACGTGGGAACCGGTGCGGGACGTGTTCGTGTACGAGTTCACGACTCGGAGGTGGACTCAGTGCGCCGATATGCCCTCGACTCGGTCATTCTTCGCGATCACAGCGGCGGAGGGGAAAGTGTTCGTCGCGGGCGGGCACGACGGGAACAAAAACGCACTAAACTCGACGTGGGTCTTCGATATTAAAACTGGTGAGTGGGCCGAGTTGAGTCGGATGAGTGAGGAGCGAGACGAGTGCGAGGGGGGATTTATCGGGTCCGAGTTCTGGGTCGTGAGCGGGTATGGGACGGAGACGCAAGGCGTCTTCAAGAGCTCCGCCGAAGTCTACGACATCGAGAAGGGGGAGTGGCGGCGCGTGGAGGACGCGTGGCCGGTGAATCGCTGCCCGAGGTCATGCGTGGGGGTGTCGAGGGGCAAGAACGGGAATTCACTCATCTGCTGGGCCGAGGCGGACGCGGCGGTGCAGGTGGGGGCGTGCGGGGTCCACATCGGGAGGACCACCCTTGTGGCCGGAGCGGCCTACCAAGGGGGCCCACATGGGTTTTACTTGAAGGAGGAAGGGCAGAATGGTAAATTGGTGAAGATAAATGTGTGTGATGACTATTCTGGGTACGTCCAATCCGGGTGTTGTGTCGAAATTTAGCCCAATTGCGTTAATGGGTTTTGTTTTGATTTTGGGATAATAGTGAGTTTTAAGTTCGATGTGGGATAAATTGTGTTGATATTTGGAGTATGGGGAGAGCGTCACATCGAGCAAGGAAGAAGGGAATCATATTTTTAAATCATACGACTTGGTAAGCTCCATCTTGCCGATAGCGACGCATATTATACCTATGCATGTATAGTGTGAGAGAGAGAGGAGAGAGAGAGAGAGTGAGAGTTTTGAATGTAAAGACGATAAACTCGGCTTATTGTCTTGTTTATACTTTTTCTATTCAGTTATTAACTTTCTTGTTTTCCTCCTCTGGATCGTCTATTAAAAATATTTTTGAAAAAAATTAAAAAAAAATGTGAAGAAAAATTGACTAATTAAAAGCAAACAATATATTTTTCGTACTTTCAAAAAATATGATGGTTATTTTAATAACGGGTTGGAATTAGTATAAATTGCTTGTGTCTCGTCATTAAAATAAGATTCAATTAATTTCAACGGACTTCACTATTGTACTTACAAGAATCAATTTATTCGGAATCGTATTCAGACAGACATTAATAGCGGGACGGAATACTATTTTGCATGATGGGGTCTCATGCTGCCTACTGTCTGTTTTGTCCCCTGCCCAACTCTTGATAACTCTTTTCTATAAATGCTAATCCTTTATGGATTTGTTGTCAAAATGAGAAATGAAAAAATTGCTAGCTGGGTTGCCATTTGTGTGATTTCTTGTTCAGACAATTGACATTATCATTGTCAGTTAGGTGAATATGAATTCAAGAAAGCAAATTGAATGAGCACAAATAGCTGGGAATTTGACTTCTGCAATTCAGAGGAGATCGTGAATATACAGCACCCACCCTACCACAATGAATCAGAGACTATTACTGTGTTTGTGTATGACAAAATTGTGCATGCCGAGGCATTATACAACAAACCGTGGATAGATTACTGAATGCCCATCGATATTCGGTCTTCAAATCTTCATACTTCTGTGTAGCATTGCTTCTGAATCTTACTCCAAATTTGTTTTGATGCTTGGAAGTGGAGAGAGGAGAAAAGATAGGGAGTGAGTTAATTTAAGGCGTGATGCACGCGTTCAAGGAGGCGAACGACCTGGTTAACCATAACTGGAGCAGAAGGTTTCTGGCTTAGCTTGGCTGCTGCATTTGGGATGGTAAGAGGTGATGCAAAAACAGCCTCTTGTTGCATACTTGTGAGCTCCAAGAATTGAGCCAGAATGTCACCATCCAGTATCTTAGGTACCCCAGGCTGAGGATTTCATTGGAATCAAGAGTAACAGTTAGATCCAAAGTATCATCAAAACAGTTGACAAGAAAATTTTCCCTCCAAGAATGTGTAGATCAGTAGATATGTTAAGGCAGCAGTGAAAGGGAACACAGAAGTTTAGTGAATCCACCCATTAAGCACTACATGCAGATTATAATAGAAGTTGATCAACTCACCCGGCTTTCACGGCTTCGAAATTCATTGTGATCATTTCCCAAGATAGGAGCAGTAAGAGGGTCAACAACCAGCCTCGCCTGAACATCCTTTAATAGCTCATATTCCTCCCTGCAAACAGAGATTCCTACTCAGGCCCTCCCGAACTTGTAGTAGCAAACAAGTGGTTACCAACATGAAACCACTTCAAAAGCAAGAGTAAGTGAGCTCAATAAGTAATTTCCTTTTCACATGATGAAAACCACATAAATGCACAATGAAAGAATTTTTGTTTATCTCTAGTTGACATTTTCTAAAGAAAAAGGAAATGAAAAAGAAAACTTACCTTGTCGTAGGTATGAAGATTATTATGCTTCCCAGAAGTGTCGATGCCATGATACAGTTTCTTGGTGAGTTAATGTTATTACAACCAGTATCACAGTCCTTCAACACATCATCTGCTGGAAGTTTGTATGAAAACGAACCCTACCAGAGGATATACATAAATCAATTCGGGATAGGAAATTACATAAAAGTAGCACCTTGGTTTTTATGCTTCATACTCTTAAGATTAGATGAGATTATTACCTTCCTCATGCTCATCGCAATTTCACCCATATAATACGAACAACTTAGTGTCAAGTTCCGTTCTGGACTAGCATTATCTGTCGCATGAAATTAGCAAACATATCAATGGATATTACAACTAAATAAAAGTAAATAATAAACGGACAGTTTCAAGTCGAATATCTTTGACAAGGTAAATATTTTTCATAGAGGAAAGTTAAAAGTAGTCACATAAATAATCACCTTGTAATTTCATTAGACATATCACATATAGTACAAATGTTTATCAGGACATCAACAGTAAACACATTAGTAAGAAAGAGATAAGCCAGTTGCATTCTGTGCCCGGGTGCACTCACCTTCTAAATGATTTGCACATGATAAGACAACAACACTTCCTTTCCGATCTGAAACAAAGGCAGTATCATCATCCATCAGGACACAATCAGCAACTAGTCTCTGGACAGGATCACAATATATTTGCTCCAGTTTTTTGGAATCCTGGACAGTAAGAGTTTGTGACAATCTTATACCTATTTAATACATCTATTGAACTAGTAATTGGATGTTTTCTTCTTTATTGTTCTTTTAAATTGTATAATGAATTCACCTGGATCTGGTTTTGCAGAAATCCATTCAGAAAAATAGAGTAAAACAAATAAGTAATCATTAGGAATAAAAGGACATCCACTGACCTCATGGTATGAATAAAACAGAATTCCATCGCGGCAATCACCAACAGCTATCCTGGTGAAGTGTGCAGTTAGAGTCATTATAGTAAAACGCGTTCTTCCAATGGCCAATCTTCTCACCCTTTGAGTGCTATCGTTAGGAAAACCGCACACATAAAACTGAACAAAAGAAAAATAAATCTCTTCAGAAGCTCCACAACAATAGTCTTCACAGGAATTTCTTGTGGCAGTGAGCAGACAGGAAAATTTTGCGACTTACAGAATTACCAGCAGAAGCAAGGAAATAACGATCAAGATAAGGGCAAATAGCAATAACCATCCCCGGCCAGATAGTTGAATAAGCCAAGTTCAAGTGCCATGTTTCTGTTTCTTCAAGTTTGACACCATCACAGCTATTATCATCTGGACTGCTGCAGATACTACTGCAGGAAAGCTGTTCTGCAGCATTGCTACCAATAGGTGGACTTCTCTGAGTCATAGAACCAGTGTCTGAATTTTGTGTGTGTTCGAGGCAAAGAACCACCAAGCGACCTTTTGTACTGCAAAATACACACACCATACACTTTGTCAACACATAAAACAACATCAAAATAATTACTAGGATCAAGCCCATTATGACTCTGAGATTACAAGAATATTTAGGTAGCTCTCAAGAGCAAAAACCTTTCAGCTTCACCACTCGGCATTATAGCTGGTCCAGAAGACAAGCTAGTTCCAATCACCAAGACATTCTCGGTGCCAACCTTAACAAACTCCATGCACTTTCCCGTCTCCCCAGGTTCAAATTTGAAAGACGCCACAACTGAGCCACTCAAAGGATCCACACAGCAAACATCTGACGAGCACGACTCGTTATCCAACTCTGTCCTCATGACAATCAATAGCTTGCTTTCGTCATGATATAGAACTTTCCTAGGGGTGGCGCCAAGATGAAATTTCTGTACATTAAGCCTCTTACTTGGCACCATTTCCACCTATACAAATTTTAGAAAGATCATAGTGTGTAGTGCACTAGCAAATGAGAATTGTAACAAACATAATGGTTCGACAGAAAGATATAATCTTCTAGACTAATACGGCTCATTCATGATTGCCTACATCTTGATACATGTAATACTAAAATATATTAAATATAAAAATGATCTAAATACGGATAAAATGATGAAGAGTGTTAATCTAAATCAAGAAATATAAGAGATCCAATTTACCAAATGTAGACTATTTTCTGCAACGAACAAGATCCCTCTGGGGCAATCGGTTGAGCATACAGGAGTGACATGAGTAGGAGGCTGAAAGGAGATAGATGTATAAGACAGGCTGTGTCTTGCAGTTTGCAATAACCAAGGCCTATCACTGAGAGCAATCATATCAGCATCAATAGCATCACTTAATGGAACCAAGAAAACAGGTGTAATACCAATACGGCGTACAGCAATCAGCTGAAGATTAACTGGTAAGTCTCCTGCAGTTTGCGCAGATGTGTCGGACACAAACCTAGGAACATTTTTAGGGGAAATTGAGTTTGACAAGCCCTGAAAGTTAATTGTAGAGGAACCGACTAAAGCTTGTTGCACAAGTGGCCCTGTTGGCAACTGTGTTGAAGAACTTGGCCACTCAAACCTAAGTAGCATTCCGTTCCTCAATCCCAAGAGCACATACGGGCGGTCAACTAAAACAAACCTTACATCTTGTGGAACACATCCACTAATAGAGGTTCCCATGGTATTTGTTAGTGATATGACCCCCCTTGCAATAACTTGTAGCCCCTTATCACGTGTAAAGGACATAACTTCTACTGAAGGTTTGTGAGTACCAATAACAAGTACATTATCAACATAATTTCCAGATGGAGAGGCTGTCTGAAGGTTGTTAACTGCACAATCCATCAAAGCCTTACTCAAACCAGGATGCTTCTGTGGTACGGAAATACAAGACAACTCGTTCTGCAATTTCACATGCTGCATCTCATAAATCTCGTAATGATATGCCGACAAAGGTCTAACGCCAAGGATGAATAAGATGCATGGACTGGAAGTCGCTACAATTACCATGCCATTCCCAACAGCTCCGAGACTTATAGTCATACTCTTGGGAAACCACGATGCGCATACTGGAGATGTCAAAGGAATACCATCAGGAGACACTGATCCGATGGGTAAACAAATTCTAACTCCAGATTGGTGAATCTGTACCAATACACCATCAGCCACGACACCACAAGCCAAAGTACAGACATCAAGTAGAAAACCAACCGATTCAGTTACATCAGAAAAGCTAACACCAACTGAGAGAACCCTAGTCTCTTCAACAAATGACAGTACTAGAAAAGAATGATAGAGATCAGAAACATTGATTTTAACTGTCCATGTACCAGTTACACCTTGATAAATTGGAGCAGTTTTCAATAATTTATCCACACTGATACCACTCCGAATGACCCGTAAGGATCCGTTAGATGCTATACCAGAGCAGGCAAACATTTGATCATGTTTTTCATCAGGATAGTCAACAATGCACATGTCCAAGATTGGAGCAATGTTTTGAATTGAGCTTCTGTACTGTAGGAATCCCTCTTCAAATTTTAAGATCATCCCATCAGCCATGTCAACAATAGCTGCCACAAACCCACCATCAAGCCATAACAGAGCATTGCATGATAGACCTTTGTAAAGACAATCAGATAAACTTACTCTAAGGCCATCAGACTCAAAAACGACTTCAATAGCATAAAGATCACCGGAGTCAGCACTAAACATTATCCTAGGACCATCAGTGGTACTAGGCTCCCAACTCCAAGAGCAAATATAATTGAAACCAGGTTGTACATTACTATAATCATCAATATTCATTGGGTCATCACTTTTATCTATGTCACCAAGCTCCAGCAAAGCAGAGGCAGCAACACTATAAATACCTTCTTCATCCATAATATCTGGTATTCCAATAATGTTTTTGAATTTCTTTTCCTCCACTGGTGTGAAATTTAAGCTTGTCCTGTAAACACAAGACGGGCTCTGAACATTCCTGAAATCCATTAGGACGATATCACCGGCCCTAAAGAGGAAGGCAAACCCATGAGAATTTGGGACTTCAACTATATGATACGCTATGGGTCCAACTTCAGCAAATTGATAGATGACATGGATAGCTTGTTCCTCGATGTCCCATTCCAACAACACAAGCTCGTTTTTATAAAAAGATCCCCATCTGCAGATTGATCATCTTTAAATATGGGACTTAAATCTTAAGAAGACGGTACTCGTAAAATATAATCGAATAAAATATCACAAATAATTGACAGTACGTGGTGCATATGCAGATAATTACCTATTCAGAAGAATGGCCAGCAGAGGGTTCCCTGATTTTCGAGACTGATTGTCATCTCTCGATATAAAGCACATGCTCCATATAGTACCAGAAATGCTGGTAAAGCCTTTCGCAGATTCCAAGCGCCCATCTTTTTCAGGAGGAACAAAGATTTTCTGAAATAAATAAATGCAACTTGGCATGTTAAGAAGAAGTTTTGGCACCAATTAACCAACAAAACTGCACATGGGTATCAGAGAAGGGCAAGAGCGCACAAATTTATGGAATATACTACCAGTGTAGACTAACCTTCTCAATAATATCTCCACTTTCAGACATTGATATTGAGAAAATAGCCAACTGATCCTCATACGCACTAGCAGCAACAAAACAACCACTGTAGAGAGCAAAGCAAACAACCTACATAAATAGCCATTCTACAAGCTCTGAGTAGAAGCCAAAGGACTGACTATTTTTCTGCACAGGAACTCTAGAATGCGCAAGCTAAAAACAGGAACCAACTCACCTGGGATCAACAGCAAGCATCCTTCCAACTTGATGCCTTGAGTTTCCAGGATCAGAAAGTTGAACATGGCTCAAAGGGAAAAATCTAAACCCAGGAAAGGGAAAAGAATTACCTATAGATACTCGTTGCATAAGCTCATAGGCTCCAAATTAGTAGAAATAATGACGATGAAATATAGAGCTATATATTCAAGAAAAAAAAAACCTGTGCATTTCATTGCAAAAGGAGAGAAACGAAAGCTTTCCTGAATCAGAAAGCACTAGCAACATATCCTTCCCTAGTACCTAATAAAAAGTAACCGGGTAATCTTCAATACTGTTGTGAGTCCCAATCATAAACTTGCACAAACCATCAAGCACAATCAAACCTTTCGATTCTTCACATGGAATTTGTCATTCCAGGGAAGGACAGCGAGATCTTTGATAGCGCCAAACACAGGTTGTTCAGAAATAGATTGAACAGTCCCATCTTGATCAACTATCACCAGTTCTATCGACGATTCCTGGAACAAGTGAAGTCATTACGACTAAAACATATGTGCATATTGTGCAAATTACAAACTATTTGTGATTCCAAGACATACACAAATCAAACAGACTATGAAAGCACTAGGAAGCTATCTAGTCGAGGCATTAATCACTCAAAGAAAGATACTCATTTGGGTAATCATCCGGCATAATCTACATAAGTAAAACAACTAATAAACAAGGAGATCAAGAACACAACAGTTGAGATGCTGCGGCAATTGGTCCTACTCCTATCCTAAGCCATTCATCGTACAAGTGGCAACGCCGGAACTACCTCCAACATACCTTGCCAAAAACGACGTCGTAAGAAGATGGGGAGCGGAAGTGGCCGCGGACAGCTTGAAGGACGACGCTGCCTCTGAGGACTGTTTTGGCCAAGTAAAATGCATCGGCAGGTGATCGGCTATTAGGGCGCGAGGAGGAGGAGGACGTCGCAGACTCTTCTCGTGAGACCGCCATAATTAGGGTTTTAGATTTTGATTCCACGAGTGATCCACCTTGCCGAGAAGGGGAAGTTGCCGATTTGAGAGAGGGGATTTCCGACCTCCGGTTCCGCACATACTCGGCTCGGGAACGTTCCGCTGTGTTTTATTTCCTTGTGTAGGATTTTCAAAATTGCCAGAGCAATTTCCCTAGTGCCAGAGCACATCCGCCTGCTAATGACAACTTTGCCCCCGGTCTAAACATCTCTAAATACCTTCTGCACTAAACTCATACGTTAATGTGAATATTACCATCATCCCACTATTCTTGTCTTAGTTATATTCAGTGCGAAATTTAATAAAGTGGGTACAAAATTAAAATGATGAAATTCACTGTTTGATTGATTGTGATCGATAACTTACTTTCCTTTTTCGAGCGTAGATAATAATAGTTTGACAGTGGAAAAATGAAACTAAGGCCCCATATAACTAAAATAAGTGTTTGTAATATAAGTGTTTTTGTATTAAGTGTTTGTAATATAAGCACTTAAATTAAATGAATTGTTGCATTTAGATACATTTATATATAAGCATTTAATTATAAAAAATAGTTTAGCAATTGTTGTTAAGGAGATTTATCATGAGGATCTACTATGAAAATATGCCAAAAATAGTTTATTTTTTAAAATAATTTATTTTCATAAGCTCTTGCAAATGCATGCATAAATGCTTATTTTTAAAAATAAGTTGAAATAAGTTGTTGATAAACTCTTCCAAACATGACCTAAAATAAGAATTATAGGATGGAAGGACTAGTAGTAGTAGTTTTAATTAAAAGTCCGGCGGCGAAATGTCCATCTGGGAAAAGACAAACACATTTATACTCAATTCTTATATTTAACTACACTATATACCCAAGAAGACGAAAATACTCCTACTATGGGATGGTCCGATCACGGTGAACAGAGGGCCCGATCAGCGTCCGACCGGTCGGACAGGTCCGACCAGAGGCCCGATCACTAATTGGATAGTGCGGTATGATCGGTCTGGCCCTATCACAATCTAAAGTGGGCCGATCACTATCAGGCCATGATCGATCATGTCCGATCGGTCGGACACATCGATATGGTCCGATCACGGTCCGATCATGGTCCGATCATGGCCTGACACTTTTAGGTGAGAGAATTGAAAAAGTGGAAGTATTTTAGTAAATTTGGGTATATAATGGATAGTTTTTATAAAATTGGGTAATTTTGTATTTGATATAGTGTAGATGGGTATATTGATATATTACTATTTTAATTAATTGTCTTTTTTTTTGTCACATGTCTAAATTTCCTTTATGTCATTAGGTGTGAATTTAATTTGGTCTCGTTTTTTTTTATTGAATCCCATTTCCTCCATTCGGTTCTAATTATCCAGTATTAAGAAAGTATTTATCGTGTCCCCTTGGGATGGCATAGCGGTGAAGGTGGGTGGCCCGGGACCGATAGGTCATGGGTTCAATTTTCACTGGACACGCTATGTGTGAGCCTGTCACTCTGTCACATTAAGGGTGGTTTAACTTTTTTGTGTGGTTTGCAGGCTATTACACAGGAGCGAGGTTTACCCTGTGCGCACCAAAGGTAGCGGCTGCGGGTTCCTCGTCAACAAAAAAAAAAAAAAAAAAGTATTTATTGTATGTAAAGTAATGAAATTTACTAGTATTATCTTCCACTTCAAGTGATCTGTTTCTAAAAAAAATAACTTTAAAAAAATCACAAATTCTCTTATATAGTTATACTTTTTCATTTCTCTCTTATATTTTATAATTTATTTCTCATACTTTATCATTTATTATCTCACAATATCACTTTTTTCTCTCTTATTTTATCATCTACTCATTTCTCATAGTTTATCATTCACTTTCTTAATTCCCGTGTCAAAAAAAAAAAAAAATGAGTCACTTGAAGCGGGACGGAGGAAATATTAAAGTATTTATTTAAAATTAAAATGAAGATCGACAGTTAAAAGACTTAAAGAGGAACATTAGAAAAAAAAAAAAAGGCAATTGGAACGAGACGATGCTAAGAATTCTTAAGTATTTACAGCACATTCAATTTCCCAATATAAGTAGAGTAACCTATTAGTTTGTGACAAAAGAACAATATAATATGTTTGAATGAAGTTTATTACAAACTAATATTATGTGATCGATAAAATGGGCCAAATGATGACAAACACATGTTCTTTTTTAGTAATTACATGTTCTTGAAAGTGTTCCGAATGTTCCCTAATGTGTCATATGATGATGTTGAGCTCATAAAGCTTATAAAGTTTTGAAATTCAGAATTTTTTTAGTGCTATTGAAATTTGGATGACATGTTTGTAGTCACCCCATATATAGCTTGTTTTCAATGTCAGCTGAGGTATAATTTGAGAGAGAGAGAGAGAGAGAGAGAGAGAGAGAGAGAGGCAAATCTAAGTTTCTGTGAGAGAGAGAGAGAGAGAGAGAGAGAGAGAGAGAGAGAGAGAGAGAGAGAGGCAAATCTAAGTTTCTGTTTCACTATTTTAAGAACCATTCACAATACTATAGTCCCATTCGAGGAGGGGATCTCCTCTGTTTTATCTATTCTCTGTATTTCATCTTGCTTTCAATCACATTTCGATTCCATTCAAGATTCTTGCACTAATTCCGAGGTAATATTGCATAATGATCCCATCTTTATCAATTATTGTTATTTATGATGCATCCAGAATGCTATATTGTGCCCTAAACAACCAATAAGTTAATGGGTTTGAGAAATCATGCATGGTGCAAGAAAGAATGTTATATTAATCATCATGCGTTTTGTTCTTTAATTTGGTTTTACATTATCCTACTTCAAGATTCCCATATGATATAACAACAACAATTTCCTAAAATCAATCCATTACATTCTTGCCCTAATAGCCCATCATCCAAAATTCATCAAGCTATTCCTACACATGCAGGCTATATACTCTGTTTTGTTTAGAGAGGAATGGGAGTGACATTCTCATGCCCATTTGACAATTTGGATAGTGAGTTTGAGTCGTACCTAATTAGATCAATCAGCAAAGGTGGTGAAGCCTCTCCCCATTCACTCTGCTTGAATGGTGGCAATTTCAAACCTATTGAACCCAAACCCTCTGCTTCTGAAAAGACTATCCTCCAAGGCTCTCTTAGCTTTCAAGGAAGGGACTTGGAGGCTGAAGTCTCTCTGCACCCACCCGGTTCTGATCCGAAAGAGCATACAATGTCTCGAACCTTACAACCAGCACAAGAAAAGGTACCAGTATTTGATGATGTTAGACATGAGGCAGCCTTAACGCTGCAGAAAACATATAAAAGCTTTAGAACACGAAGGCAGCTTGCAGATTGTGCAGTAATAGCAGAGCAAAGATGGTAACCTTCATTAGTTAAGATTGTCTTCTTCTCTTGGAGGTGATTTCTGAGTGTTTTGGTGCTGTCTAGGTGGAAGCTGTTGGACTTTGCTGAGCTGAAACGTAACTCCGTGTCATTCTTTGAGATAGAGAAACCGGAAACTGCTGTATCGCGCTGGTCCAGAGCAACAACCAAAGCTGCAAAGGTAATGTATGGCTAGAGTTTGCATGTATTTCTCTACTGCATTTTTTTGGTGAGATTTCATCTTCTTCCTTAGGTAGGAAAAGGGTTGTCGAAGGATGAGAAGGCGCGTAAACTTGCCTTGCAGCATTGGCTTGAGGCTGTAAGTGGCACTTCACGACACACTTGCATAGCTTTCTTCTTGATTTAGTGATGATTTATCCACTCTTGTAGATTGACCCTAGACATAGATACGGCCATAATCTGCAATTCTATTACTCTCATTGGCTCCAATGTGAAAGCATGCAGCCATTCTTTTACTGGTAAGATATCTGCTTACTGCTCTCCAATCTCAAGAATATTGGACTAATTCAAGATTTATGAATGAACTGCAGGCTAGATGTGGGAGATGGTTGGAATGTGAATCTTGAGAGATGCCCAAGATCCAAACTTCAACACCAATGCATAAAGTACCTTGGCCCGGTAAGATCCACAACTAATCCCATTTAGATTCTGCAGTAGATGACTTTACTTAACATGATGATGCAGGCTGAGAGGAGTGAATATGAAGTTACCATAACAGATGGGAAGTTCATGTACAAGCAGAGTGGGAAGCTTCTCGACTCGAGGGAAGGGCCCGAAGAGGTGAAATGGATCTTCGTCCTCAGCGCGATGAAGATCCTATACGTGGGGCAGAAGAGGAAAGGCAAATTCCAACACTCAAGCTTCATGGCCGGAGGTGCAACGATATCAGCCGGACGTTTAGTTGTGGAAGACGGTATTCTGAAGGCAGTTTGGCCTCACAGTGGACACTACCTCCCAACAGAAGAGAATTTTGAGGCATTCATGGAGTTTCTTCTTGTTCATAATGTTGATCTGAGTGGTGTTCAGGTCAGATTAGACTTTGATTATGCTTTGCTCTGTGATTGATCCATAGCCGTTGATTTGAGTATCAAGAACTTGTTTGTAATGCAGAGAGCTCCAGATAATGAAGAAGAAGGTGGTTTTCCCATACCTAGAAACAGATCAGCACCAGACCTCTGCAAATCCATCAATAAAAGTAATGATTTAAACAAAAAGTATTGTAGGGATGCTGAGAATCCATACCCTCCGATTCCTGCATCGAGGTGGTCGAGGAGACTACAGTCAAAAATCACTCTTCTTCAAATCCCAGCAAGGATGGACCAGAATGAAGTGTACTCTACTCCAAGATCCGTGGATAGCCCGATTGATGGATACGAAACAGCAGACGACTCTCTATCAGACTCGGACTCAGACTCGGACCCAGAGTTTCCAGTCTCGAAGCAGAACTTTTCTGATCCTGGATACAAAGAGCCAGTTCCAAAAGAGAAGATTATAAAGAGGATAAACTCACATCAAAGGAGCAGATCTTATCAGTTGGCTGATCTTTTGGCTTGCAAATGGACTACTGGAGCTGGTCCGAGAATCGGGTGTGTGAGGGATTACCCCTCGGAGCTACAGCTGCGTGCATTGGAGGACGTCTGCTTGTCTCCCGGAAGGCCACCTTTGGCCATGGCCAATCCAATTCCACCCGGAAACTAAGCTCGATCGAGCAATCACAAGTTGTTGATAACCTGCAACAGAAGCAATCCCACACTAGGAAGAAGACTGTCTTAGGTATTCTTTCTAATCTTTTCATCACACCCATTACTTGTAAATCTTACCTTTTGGTAGGAAACTGGATCGTACATCTTCACTGTTATATTCAGCAATAATAAAATCTCCCAACATACCAAAACTAGATATTTAACCCTTTATTGATAATCATAAAAAGCAGATGATAACCAAGAAACATCAAACATCCTGTATATAATAGATGGTACAAGTCTATACACAGTAGCAGCTCAGAGGTTTAGATGTTTTTGTTTTATATAGGTGACTTGGCCTTGACATAGCCTTGTTAGAACTCAAAAGAATTGAATAACATAATGATCTCTCCCTCCAGTTCTATCCTATCTGCCTAGGATGATATATATATAAACAACATTGCATGGGCCCAATGGTTATGAGAGCCAATATGCAGTCCGACTTAGAAAGAGTTCATCGATTAAGCTCTTCGCTACCATGGAATTGAGACTTCAGTACAAGATCGTCTTACTAGATAAAAGGGAACAATGCATACTCCGTATAGAACAGATTCCATATGAACCGGTAGAAATTCGAGATTGCTTCCTGCAAGATTCTTCTTTACTTCAGTATCTCAATCTAGAAGAGTTTTCAAGCATAGGAGTTTCTATAATGAAAGTATGTCAACAACATACAATAGAGGCCTCTCACACCGTGTGACAAAAACATAAACAGAGAATAACAGTCGTTAGAACTTGGAATTACCTGTGTGTAGTTTGCCTTTTCAAGTATCCAAGCCTGCAATATGGAAAAGAAAAAAAAAAAACAAATAATCACAACTACATAATTTTCGAAGAATTAACTGAAATCAGACTTAGTTGTCTCTGCATGTCAACGTATGGAGAAGATTATTTGATAAAGAAACATTTGCTCTGAGTTTAAGACACAAAACTTTCCAACTATTTCTATGAATTTATAATGGAGTTGCAGTCTTGCTGGTACTGTGAACATAAATTGCTTCATATATACCTGGAAAAGTAAACATGACGCCAAGATAACATGTGTAGGTATCATCAAGCTTCTCTTAAATGCCTGCAATTTGTTACCATGAAGATTATACTTTGAAGCGCCATTCATTGAGGTGTGATGAGGACAATTGGAAACGAGTGAGTGATAAAAGCAGAACTACCTGAGGAAAGTAAATTGCTGCTACAACTGAGCCAATGTAATTTATCAGCAGTAGCCCAGATCCAAGCAATGCAATATTTCTCACACCAAGCTTTGTTGCAAAAGTATCAATCTGAAACCTATCAATTTATACTGAAACGTCAGATTTCAGTTATGAGATAGGCACCTGATATCAGATAGGACCTCAAATTTACTGCAAGAACAAAAAAATAATTGAAAAAAATAATAATCTAGTACCACCAGCAAAAGTTGGTGCTAGAACAGAGGAACTTACTTGCGATCACCTTCGACATCCGGAAGATCTTTAGTTATGGCGATAACAAGAGCAAATAATGTCACAAATGAGGTAATGAAGGCAACCGGGTAGCTGCAACGGGAAGGTTGTCATCCAAAATTCAATCAAGAAAGCAAGCAGAAAAGCATCACCAAGAATTGGCATATAAACTAGTTGAAAATCATCCGGGATTTCAATTGTATAACCTGTCGCTAGTTTTGTTCTATATGCTTAGATGAACATGATAACATCATTATACAAAACGTTACCTCCATTCAAATGCCAGACCAAGGGCAGATCTTGTGGCATAATAGACACCATAATTAAGGAGGAATCCACGAACCTGCAAAATGGCTCACGCACATTAATCTCTAAGGAAAACTATATTATAGCTTGATGGTTAGAGTTCGTTATTATTTTGGATGGATTTATTTTCCTTTAAAGCAACAATTTTTTCTGGTTATTATTTGGTTGAACAAGTTCCTTTGGATATTAAAACTGCGAGCAGTGATATAGTAGTTACAGAAAGGAAGCTAACGCAGGTAACCCAAAGAACTGCACCAAGCATGAACAAAAACCATACCGTGGCTATTATAAGAAACGCTACAATGGGAAATCTTTTCATCCGGAATGGGGGAACAGAGTAAATGGTTCCAAGGAAAAGACCAAGGCAATAAAGAGAAGTAATGAAAGGACCAAAGTTCAGCCCAACTATTGCAAGACCAGCAGCAGCAAGCACAAACACCAACACCCATGCAGACTTTTCTGAAAGATCCCCCGCGGCTATAGGCAAGTACGGTTTGTTCACCCTGCAACCCGAAGAAAAACAACGATATAAGAGGCTGCATTATGTGAGCCAGCTGATCAACCAAGGCCAAGTGAAATATTTCATCTTTTCTCCTTACTTGTCAATACCAACATCATATATCTGATTAATGCCAACTATATAACCATTCCCACAAATGAGAGCTAGAAGTCCAGAAAGTGCCTTGAGCAATAATGACCATCTTATCAAATCCGGGTTCTCGATTAAAGCTCTGGTTACTAAAGAACTGTAGAACAACATACAATTATAGCAAATTAGACATCATTTCTAAAAAGACTTCTAGAAGTTAAAAAGGATAAGTATCAAAACCAATGTTGAGAGAGAGTTTGTAATTCCTCACAAAGATCCTAATGTTGTTCCACGGATTGTGTGTGGTCTCAGAAATCTCCAAAATGCATCTCTGAATAGGATGATTTTGTTCAATTGTGGATCAGTTCCCGCTGCATCAACTTTAGAGCAGGCCTGACAATTTAAGCTTTCATGTATCCTCCATTAATAACAGCTTGTATTTTGACGAACTAACATAAAGTAATTTCTTTTATATAGAGCAGGAAGCTCCATCTAATTAGGGTTATGAATGTGTAAATACATTCGGAGTTGGTTTTGAAGATTAAGTGTGTGATAAGCATCCAAGGTTGGATTTTTAATACGATGATGTAAAATAGATTATAAGTGAAGAATGTAACCGAACGTACCAAGATGGAATGGCGGCGGCGGCGGAGGTCGGTGGTGGTGAGTTTGAGAGTGAGGGAAAGGGAGGCGTAGGAAGGTGCGGAAGTGGAAATGGGGAGCTTGACTCTGAAGGCGGAGCTGTACAATGGAGCAGGGATTAACGGCATCTTGACGGCGGAGCAACTTGGGATTGAAAGCTCCATGACTGGAAGCTGAAATTAACAGGAAGGTGAAGATTCAATTTCAGTAGAGAAGAAGAAATTTGTGGTCGCGACGACGCTGACGTCAAACTGATTTGATTTTGGGCTCTTGTTTTATTCTTGTCTTGCAAAAGCCCAATTCAAAGCCAATTTATACGTCTGATTGTAGCTTGAAATCGAGTTCGAATTAAGAAATATTCACTAATAAATAAAGATACGATGACAATCAAGTTATTGTAGTTTATATGAATCATATGATACCACAATTATAATTCCAATGGAAGTTCCGAACACTTTATACGAATTTATACCCATAAAAACTTTAGTATCACACTTCTATACTCCATTATATGTCACCAATTCTCAATTTCGAAACTTTCTTACCGAACTTTTAACTGAAATTTACTTCTCGTCTTCGTTGTTCCACCACCACCAAAATGTTCCATTTTCCATATTCACACAATAACAAAAACCAAACCAAAGAGATGATCCTAAATACCTAACTTGATTCCATTCGATATTGTGTAATAGTCGACAAACCATACTGGTTAAGCCAATCAAGTAACCGGAGACTCAGTTAAGTGGCTGTGAATCTATCTCACTAACAGATTAAAAAGTGTGTGATTTCGGTAATACAGACATTTGGTTAGTGGAACATCAACCCTAATCAGCTCTCAATGAAGGAACAAAACAGAGAGGATTTTGTCATAATCTTCATATTGAAAGCCCAAGTGTTGCTCAAAACCATTCACCTTCAACCTTGCTCAATAGCACCTCCTACCCTCTCAACCAAGTGTTGCGATACGAGGAGTTGTCGCGTAGTGAAGCATCGTGAGGCTTGTACTCCATCACGTAGCTGTGGGGAAGCTTCAAATGGCGCTTGATCGAGTCCCTCAGTGCCATCACAGCCTGATAGAAACCGAAAAGGAACACGCGCTGCTTAATACGCTCCTCACAACTGAGGGATGAGGGTGTTTTGGGGGACTGTGTTGGAGCTAACCTGATGATCGGACGCATTTCGATTCCAAACACTTAGTATATCCTCATTGAAACGGATACTCAGTACCGCACCACATATATTATCGCCATAATCAAGCTGATCTCCTACCAATGCTAGAACCTGCAAGATGATGGATATGCAATAACAATCTGATAGTTTTCAAGATTTGAATTCCGTACGTATTATTACTAACCAAGTGCTGCCAAATCTACAAGAATAGCACTCTACCTAGTCAAACAAAGACTGACCTACAATAAATATGTGGTCAAATAGTATTAGAGGATTGAAGGCAATTGAGCATACCAGGTCTTCCCAAAAACGGCCCGAGACAGCCTTCTTGAATCTAATAATCCATTTCCCACCATTACAGTTAGCAGAATCCTGACAAGAAACGGATGTATAATCAAGAGGATGTCTACACTTACTTGAATAAAAGGAACCATAAACTATTGGAATAACTCTGCATACCTCCCATAGTGGACGGATACCCTCCTTGAAAAGATGCAGATCTGTTGGGCTCGGCAAAGTTGAGGGGCGAGCTAAGTGACAATAACAGACCCAGAAAGCTTCAACCTGAACCAGGCATTACAATGTAGTAACTCAAGCTAAGGTGAAGTCCAAGGTACAACGAATACGATATAACCTCCTAAAATCATTCATGCAGCAAAGAGAAGAACATACCGAACTGAAGTCCACAATCTTCTTGATATTATCCTCATATGATGTTTGAGTTCTGACTCCAGGAGTTCGACGAGTGTACCAAAATACAAATTTGTGCTGAAAATTATATAATATGTATGTAGATCAGAACGAAGAAATTGCATTCCAAGCAATATTTCAACAATAATCTATCCATAATACAAGGTAAATAACTTTTTGAGATGATATAACATATTCTGAGGTATGATGTATTAATGGTATAACTGATCTTCTTAGATTGAAGGATGATCCATATTAATAGACTCAATGGTGGTAGTTTGATAGATGAATATTTAAAAACCATTAGTATCATGCGCACTAGATTTGATTTAACTTGAGGGATTCGGAAACACATCTCATTAGAGATAAGCTTAAGATTTTATCGTTTTCGGGATCCCTCATTCTCAGCAGACAACCAGGCACGATGATAATAAACCAAAATCACACTATGGTATAGCAAAGGAGTTGTTTTCTGAACAAGATTGGAGAATTACATATAGGTGAAGAAGACGGTAAAGAAATTTCCCCCTTCATGAGAATCAAAAGAGATCAGAAGTCAATGTCCCAAGTAACCATATACCATACCCAAACATTAAAGAAAACAAAATTTACATGGCTTTGATTTTCTGCTCTACTATGTCAAGCAAAAGGGTGAAAAATCAACATCACAATTAGCTCTTTAAATGCAATTGAAATGAAATAAGATTTTATCAACGACTTTAGTGAAATTGCCCATGATTAAAAAGATCGATCCCTCAATCAGAAAACTCAAAAGAACAACCTGAAGGAAAAATAGCATTATCTAGGGTTTGATTCTTTAGCAGTTATCTTGAATTATCAGGCATAACACGAGCATAAACTCATCATAGTCTTCCGAATCCAATTTCAGAAGGAGAATTTCTTGTTAACAAACAAGCACCAATAAAATTCCACAGAAAGAAAGATAAATGCTTGCCTATAACGATAGAAAAAGCGATAAACAATAAAAATTGAAGGAAATAAACAGAAAATTGGAATGCGCAGAAAAAAGAGGGGAACCAACTTTGAGCGGGTGGAGACCGGAGTTGAGATCGAGGGCTACGCGTTCTCTATATTCGTCGGACGGCGAGTTCAGCGTCTGAGTGGCGTTGGTCCCGTCGTTTTCCCCTTTACCCGTCGCCAATTCCATTTGCAAGCTCTACAATTTCAGGGCGAGTGAAAGTTTACTTCCATCTTCGAAGGCTTGAAATTGGACTTATTTACTATCGATTCTACTTGGGCTGATGAATAGCCCAATCACACCATCCATAAATATGATGAACTGCTTCTTTTGTTTCTGCAATTCTGTTTTAGGGTTGAATTTAAGAAACCAAGGCCCTAATTGAAGTTTGATTTTGATCTTTTGAGGCGGCTTCTTTGTTTGAAGAGATCCATTTTGAGCCCAAGATGTGGCCCAATTTGATTTACTAGAAATATCAATTTGTTGGCCCCAAAAAAAAGTGTATGTTTCTTGAAATTGTTTTATGGACTATTATCAAAATTAATAAGTAATACTGAATAAAGATAAACAAGAGTGTACCAAAATGTGAATAGAACAACAAAACAAAAGTTAGGACTCGATGTTCAAAGCACAGTCTTGCAAGTATAGCTAAGAAGAGGAAGAACAACTCAAACCGACATAAATCGAGCTAGGACCAAAGGACAAGAGCTGAAATCGAAGAACGATAGTTGACACTAGGATAAACCCGAAAGATGATCAATAAATCCACCCCGGGCGTGTTTCTCCACAACTCCGGTAGCAAGTCCCCCAAGTTCTGCAAACGTGGGACGATCGTCCGAATTTGGATCCAAACATCATATTAGCAATCCGGTGAAATTGTTCCCAAAGACATTGTTGCGGACGGGTGGCGCCTTAGGCAGATAACCAACATCTGACGATGCAACAACAATAAGTACCGGATGTAGCGTGTATGACACCTTCCAACCTTCTTGATCACCTTTGCAACCGGCTTCAGCTTTGATTTTATCTTGTAATTTATCGGAACTCTCTATTGGCCCAGACACTTCGGGAACACACCATTTGCTCGGATAGTTTCGATTTCTTCATACAATCGGGTTTCAAAGTGGCACCTTATCCCGAAATACATAAGCTCCAAAGCAAGCACTCCTAGCCGCCACACTTAGGCCTTTTGGTGGTCAATATCCCCCCACGTTAAGTTCTGCAGCCACCTCGGGCAACCGAGCGATCTTCATTGGCTTTATGAAATTCCATTCGTCCTCGAGCTTGTAAGCAATATCCTCGTCGTAAATCACCAAGGCCGAGTCAATCGCAAGGTTGACCTGCCCTTTCCGGTCGACGAAGACAAAGCACGTAGAAAAATTCTCATGGTCAATTCCGCCAAAATGACGTAAGTGGTCAAGGGCTTCCAAACCCGCCTCAAGATGAATACGATCCAATCTTGAGGAATGTCAACACTAAATTTCCTCTTCATTATGCTATATATTGAACCGTGTTCAAAGAAATGGGAAAAAAGAGCAAGGAATCTCAATTTTCGAAAGGGGCGGTTCTACAAGCAACCGCAGACAAGAGTACGAAGATTTGTGTAGATTATCCTCATCAATATACTTTACAATTAATAATGCAATAATGTCCCATTAATGTAAGCATCTTGCAAAATTGATTGAATTGATTTAATTTCATGAACTAATTAATTTTTATTGAGATTATTAATTTAAAAAAAAGCTTGAGAATTACATATTGTTGGGTTATGAGTCAGTAGAAGATACTTAGCAATTTATCGGGTAAAACAGTATTGGGGGAAATCATAGTGTTCATGCTGTGAAATTGAAGATCCCAAAAACCAGCTAGTATCAGTAGTGTAGTGTTGATAGGACTAGATGATGTAATAAGCTAGACTGATTTCGATTTCTTTATCTTTTTGTGTCTAAGTCCTGTACGGGTAAATGTTGGATTGATCTTCAGTAGAAAGCTTACTTTCCAGAACCCCACGTCATCAGTATAAGAGCTTGTGTTCTTAAGTCATCAGCTGATCTTCGCTCAGTAGAAGACATCTCATCAGCTGATCGACATCAGTAGAAGAACCACTAATACAAAGCGCAGTGCCTTCGGAGTCATCAGCTGACTACATTCAGTAGAACATCTTTATCAGCCGACTCAGACGAAGAAGACAGAGACTGCATCAAGTCTACTGTATCCGACAGGAAACGACCCAGCTTTTAACATCATTCGAAAGTCAGCAGAAGATTATACGAGGATGAGTGAGAGTCAACTCCGATGAAGACCGATGTCTGACATATCTCACCTACGGCAAAACCTCGACCAATGAAAAGCCGTCAACGCACTACCTGCTATGACCAACTAAAGCTGCTCTCATGAACAGTAATCAACAACTCTGCTGCAACAATTCGAACATATGACCGTTTTCTTTGGAAGCTTGTGACACGTGGCATCGTCCTCTCCAACAGGCAAATGTCTGGATCACGACTATAAATAGAGAAGCAAATCCGAGCTCCACGCACGGGATATCAAAAGGGACAAAACGCTCAAGCATTCGAAACAACTCTAGCGCATTCAAAGATAAACTAGCGAAGAACTTGCTTAGCAGAAAATCCTTAGTTCTTCTCTCTAGAGTTCCTTTCTTTAGATCCATCTTCTCTATCTAAGCTCAACGTTTATATCTATAGCTTAAAATCTCGAAGGAGTTCACTTTTAGTGACTGTTCTTATTGTAAGAACTCCTTCCTAGTTGGAAAAAATCCCTTCCCCTTCAAACTTAGGTTTGATTTGTAAAGTCGCTAAGGACTATAACTTAGAAGAGTCTCTCCAGTGCACAGATACCTTGCTAAGGCTTGCTCAGATTAATCAACAAGACCTCATGTTCAGCAGGACCGTGGACGTAGGATCTTGCGTATCCAAACCACGTTAAAAATTGCTTATGTTGTTTACTATTTTATTGCACTACATACAAACATTTTACAAACTCATAACTTGCATAAAACGTATTCGAAAAGTGCACTAGCCAAAATCATTTAACTTGTGAAAATCACGTTTTCAACTGAGACGAATCTCCGGGCCCTACACACTTATCCGCACTAAGTCAGCAACTGAGAATCAACAACTGACAAAAGTCAGTATGAGAGACTCAGTAGTTGGCACACTCTGACCTGCGATCAGAAGGTTATTATTTGACACTGTTCATCAATAGCAACCTACAGCTCAGCTGTCCTTCGCGTTTGAGAAAAAGAAACAGTACTCAGGTGTATTCACCCTCCCTCCTCTACACCTGACTCTCGTCTCCGGACCAACACATATTATACATGAGACTGGATTCCTGTCTCAGTCTTTATGTCACAATAATGTCCCAATAATGTAAATATTTAGATGGTTATGATCCACTACAATACTATACTAGTACACTACAATACTCTACTATACAAGTAGACTATAGTAGAGTAGTGTAGTGTACCTCCCCAATCCATGTAAATGGTCACAATGAAGAATGGAGGATACCCTCCGTAATAGTCTTAAATTCGTCAAGGGAACTAAGGACCCTATGTAACACGTACACCAACCACTTCTCCGACATTCAACCATTTAATCTTTTCACTAGCACATTCAGCAACGGCCCTCATTGTGAGAAGACGATAGGAACCACAAGAAATTCCCTCTCTTCAAACATATGAAATTGTGTGGACCTCACAAAATTTATTGCTAATACCCTTTTAACTGTTAAAAACTCTAAATCAATAAAGTTTTGACAGGCTGTCCCAATTTATATAATGTAATTGTTGAAATATATTGTAAATTATCAATCAATTAATTTTTTTTTGAAAAATGGCATCAATTTGGGTTTAGATTCATCAATAAAAAGTCACATGTTTCATTTTTTTTTTAGTTATTTGAAATATGTTTTTCTCTATTAAATGTGACGGAGAATTCATGTTTTAATTAATTTTTAGGACATCGTAGAAAATAATATTTTAAAATCATAAGGTATATCTAATGATAATTTATGAGTAGAATTCAACATGTGAAAAATACAGTTGGGATTTGAAGCTGCATCTTATCCCGAAATATATAAGCTCCAAAGTAACACTCCTAGCCGCCATACTTGGGACATTTTGCGGTCAATATCCCTACGTTCAAATTTGCCGCCACCTCCAGTAGTGTAATGTGATCGATCTTCATCGGCCTTATGAAATTCCAGTCATCCTCGACGTTACAGATAGACAAACACCAATAGAAAGTTGAAACTAGTCTCAACTGTAATTTGAAAGGAAAACTATAAAAACTAAAGATGTTGTAATGTGGTCACTTTCGCTTTTTGGTCCTCTATTGTGGCTTCTTCCCTTTTTGGTCCCGTAACTTGACAAAACTACAAATTTTAGTCTCATTGCCGGAGAATGTGTTACACTTGCCGCCAGACATATTTTCGACTATTTTGCGAATTCGAATGAAATTGATTTTGGTCCTATGATTTGGCAACATGATCAATTTTGGTCCTGTAATTATAATGTGTTCAATTTTGGTCATGTAATGTGTCATGTATCAATTTGTGGTCCTATAATTTTAAAATAATTATTTTTATCCGTCTCAATAGGTTAATAATAAATATATTTTAGAGTTTCAAATATCTTTGTTTTCGAATTTAACATATACGTACTCATAATTGTACAAATTATACGCCATTGCACTAACTTATAGAAGCAAGAAGAACTGATTTAGAAGAGAATAGGTGATATGCGACCCCAATGCGACTAAGACGGATTAAAAAAAAATTAAAATTATAGGACAAAAATTTGATACATGACACATTACAAGATCAAAATTGAACACGTTGCAAAATTACAGGACCAAATCTAATCATGATGCCAAATTACATGACAAAAATCGATTTCATTCGAATTCGCAAAATAGTCAGAAATATGTTTGGCGGCGAGTGTAACACACTCTCCGGCAATGAGACTAAAATCAGTAGTTTTGCCAAGTTACGAGACAAAAAACGGAAGAAGCCACAGTACGGGACCAAAAATGATTGTTTTTTTGTAAATTTGTGTGATGCAAATTAATTTAGTTATCTATTGTAAAATCAAGCGTTAAATAAAACATGGAGAACTGTGATAATGTAACTGATTTCAAATCATGTTATAAATTTCAAATTCAGCGTTACTTAAATGAATAGAAGCTCTAGAAAAAACGTATAAAATGAATTGTCGGACGAAAATTAATACCCACGAAAATTACTTCCACAAAATTGTCGGATAATGAATATTAATACACACAAAAATTACTTCCACAAAATGTTATTAATATATTGCGTACCTCGTGCTTTTGAGATAAAAATGTTGGTTGAGATCCAATACACGCAAAATATTTTTGTGAGATCCAATATTTTCTGCAAATTACTTCCACAAAATGTTTTATCTCTTTATCTATCTCTTTTCTTATATTTTGTTGGTTGGAAATATGATGAGGTCTTTCTATATATAATCAAAAAGTGAAACAATAAAGTTGAAGAGAAAACAAAATAAAGTAACATGCAAAAAAAAAAAAAATAACAAGACAAGACTTGATATTTTCTGAAAATAGAAGTGAGACAAGATTGGACTATAACTAACCGTTGGTAATAAAGGATGACCCATTCCTGCCATATTACCTTCATCACTGACTTTTGTCCAAATCTAGAGCGGAGAAAGAAAACATATTCCTACCACTAGACAACTATCCACTTTTTTAGGATAAAAAAGACAAATATCTATTGATGCATTTATACAAATTTGTGTGTATTTATATTTTTCAAATCCGGATTGTGTATTCCTGCACATGCCTCTAAGAGGATGTTTGGAATATCTTTTAGTTGTTGCTTGAGTGTTTGGAACACCAACCGTTTACCAAAAAATCTCTATCTTATATAGCCAAGATAGAAAAACTACTTAAGCTTATATGAACCAACTTTCAACTAAAACTTATGCTTATCTAATTTGTTGGACTATTTTGTCCTCTAAATATTTCTATAATTTCCAAAAAAATCATTGGCTCTAAAATTATTGTTTTTTATTAGTTACAAATTTAATTATAATTATATTTTAATTTATTAGTTAGAAATTTAATAATAATTATTTATTATTTATTATTTATAAATAATTCAAGTTTAATGAAATAAATTTTATTAAATATAAATAGTATAAAATAATTGAATGGTGGGTTGTGAGATATCGGTTTTAAAATTAATATTTTTATATTTTGATTTAATGATAATTATTTTTATTAACTATGTAATCATTAAAATTATATAAAAATATTAGTACTATGAATTTATGCAAATAAATAATATTTAAAATATAATAGTATAATATATTGATGGTAATATGATATTCGTACTAGAAATTTATGTAATACATATATTAATTTAATTTAATATTTTATAATACTGAAATCGAAATTAAAATGCAAAGAAACTTCTCAATTTTTATTTATTTATTACTATGAACATGCATTTTATATAAAAAGTTGAAATAAGCTACTTCTACCAGCTTTATTCCAAAACACTATTTCCCTGCTTATTTACAAACACTTGCGAACTCTTAAATCAGTAGTTTTCAGCACTTATTAATAAGCTTCAATTATTTCAAAAAATAATAATAAATATCATTTCTAATGTGGCGATGAAAATAGTAATAAATATATTATAATGCCTACCAACTCACATATTCATGATGTTGTATATATCTATTAAAGTAATGGATCCATTTGTTTTCTTCGGCTATGATTCACAATTTTTTTTTTTGATACATGGAACCCGCAGCCGCTATCTTCGGTATGCACTGGGTAAACACCGCTCCTTGTGTAACGCCCCAAAATTTTCATTATAAAATGCATTGCATATCTATTCATGCATGTTATCAAGTGTTTTAGTTCTGTAAGTCGCGCCTTAGAAATTAAAATGAAAATTAAAGCATCTATGTTATTTTTCGTTAAATCATTTTTGTTATGTAAATTTATTTTGGATTTTGAATGTGTTTATTTATTTAGGAATCATGTTAGAATTATTAGGCAAGAATAATATTTATTTATTTTGAATTTCCTAAACCAACTAGGATTCATAAAAGGATATAATATTTATTATTGTATTAAGTTATTAAGAGATAATTTTAAATTATATTTTATGATTAAAATAGATAATTTATGTGTGATATAAATATTTTAGGATAAGATCTAGTTGTGGTTATCCATATCCTAATTTATCTAAGATTGAATCTCTTATATGGTAAGTGATAGAATAAATTCTATATAAAATATATATGGACGAAAATAATTATGGATAAAATATATTTGATACCTTATTTGATTAGGAATGTTTGGATAATGATTTTTAGGCTTATAAATACCCCTTAGTCGCTCATAATATAGCATCCATAAAATTTTTCGAAATCTGCCAGCATCTCTACGAACTGTTTCAAGAATTATTTACCCATATTCCCGTCGTCATATCATCGTGAAAATTTAGGATAATCTTCCTAGGTATGTCTAGTATACTCATTTATTTTTGTATAATTTTACAAGCATGTGAAAATTTAGGATAATCTTCCTAGGTATGTCTAGTATACTCATTTATTTTTGTATAATTTTACAAGCATGATAAGTATTTGTTTAAAATTGTTCTTCGTAGCCTGCTAGTTTCTGACAGCATGTTCATGATCTTGAAAGGAAAATTGTTTCATGTTTTCTTTATGTTATTTTCGACCGTGTTGAACATTAATAGAATATAATACATGTTAGGTCATTAATTTTAAAAATATAGAATTTTTAGGATATGTTTACTATTTATTTGTTAAAAATGTTTAAGTTTCATGAGAATATAAATCTGTCCTGCCATTTACCTTTTCTGCCGAGAGTTCCAAGGCCAAATACATGATCTTAAGCTACTTGAAAACTTCCATAAAACTTATAGAGATACATTTAGGATGTCTTTAAGGTCTCTGTAAATTTTCGTGATTTTTGGACAAGTCCTTATATTTTTAATGAATTTCCACTTTTATACTGCCGAAAAACCACGCATTCGGGATAGAGCTTAGTAAAACATTTATATCTCACTACACAAAACTGCTTTTGACTTTATTCTTTTTCCTAAATACTCTACACACGTAGAGATTTATAAAAATATTTATTTTGTATTTTTAAATTATTTTTACGAAAGCAGTTTAATACAAATGTTCGGGTAGTCAGTCGGATCATGTATTTTCGTATTTGGATTTTGGGTAAAACTATTCTGTATTTTCTGAAGTCTTCAGTTATCTATAGAGATTGAAATTTTGATATGATATTTCTACGTATGTCCCCTAGATGTGTGTTAAATATTAGAATTTTTAGAGTATGTTTAGTCCCTGAAATGTATAGATGAAGGTCAGAAGGTCAGAAACCGTTTTAGTTGATGCAGTAGATATTGTTTTGGTTATAACTTTTAGTGGACTTATCATTTTGATATGAAACCAAATCTGGTGTGATTTAGACTCATTCAAGAATCTATATATAGAAAATGAGAATTTTTGGGATGAATTCATGTTCTGTGGATTTTTGAAAAAAATAGATTTTCTGCACAAGTTAATATAGGACGTTGAAACTTATTTATAAGATAATTGTTTGTGTTACTGGCATGCTATATAATAAGAAATTTATGAAATATTCATTAAGATAAATTTCAATAGTCATTAAGATAAATTTTCATATATAGGATCGGCGCGCAGGACTTAAACATTGATATCCATTTTTTTCATCAAGTCAATGTTAAGGTGGGGAATGTTATTATTTATCTTTATTATACATTGTGCTCGATATTTCGTGTGATTATGACAGACATGAAAGGAAGGGTCGAAATCGGGCCCTAGGATCGAAATCGGATCCTCTATGAAAAAAATCGGTCAAAATTCGGCCGTCAGTCGAAATCGACCGTTTGAAAAGTTCATGTGGTCTGTGTTGCCAAGTATCCTTTGCATGATCTAATTTTCCATGTCTTATCGATGTGATATATAATTTTGGTAAATGTGTACATCTCGCACTGAGTAGTCGTACTCATCCCTATCATTTTAATACTTTTCAGGAAATGGCTCGGCCGATGCGTAGAGATGTTGGTGGTGATGGTCACATGAGGAAAGATTTATAAAACATATTATTGCATTAAATTAGTTTTTATCATGAACTTTGCATTTTATTTTCGAGAACTAGTAGTCGTAATTATTTTTATTTAAGACTTCCGCTGTGTATGAAAATAAATTGAGTTTCTCTATGATTCTTTTCTATGAAAATATTTTGAAAGAGTTGAAAAATGCATGTTAAATATGAAGTAGCGTCCCTAGTTAAGTTTTAAAAATTGGGGCATTACACCTTGTGCAGTAGCTTGCAAACCACACAGGAGAGTTCAACCACCCTAGGCTAACCATAGATGATTCACAAATTATTCTCTCAAAATTTTACCGAATAAATAAATAATGTCATTGTCGTTCAATCGAGTCAAATTATAAATAATTCAACATATTTTTTAATAATATGACCAATAAATTATTAACAAATCATACTAAATTATTGACCATTCAACTCAACTGTTTGATTAAACTAAAATACAAGAAAATCAATTGGTTTACAAACAAGTTATAGGATTTAAGTAGGCTAATAAAACGAGACAACGAATCTGGAAGGCTAGATGAAGTGGCCATTATCGTCTCCTTCCTCCCAATCCAAGTCAAGGAAGCAACTTAGACGTCTGACGTTGAAACGCATCTCCCACCCACGTGGAGAGAGAGAAAATAAATATCTCCATAGCAAACAGACGGACATAATCGAGTATAAGTGGAGCATCCTTACCCCATCAAACTCAACAACCCATCTACTTAAATCCAACAATCCCAAGACCAATTCAAAGATACTACTTTACCTATACAATCTCATCAAACTCTTAACCCAAAAATGGATGTTCAAGACTGGGAGATTCTCGAATTCGACGAAGATGGAGGAAGTCCCGCAACAAACAATACATCCACAATGAACTACTTCAAGAGCCCTCAAAAGCAATCTGCAGCCAATCCAACAAACACAGAAGTGGTTGATATTCCCTTTAGTACAAACTGTAAATCTCAATATGCAGCCAATCCAACAAACACAGAAGTTGTTGATATTCCCTTTAGTACAAACTGTAAAGCTCAATATGAAACAGCAGTGAAGAGGACGAGTTTCGAAGCGGATTCAAGGGAAACTAGAGACAAGTTCAACATGTGGATATTGAGATTAGTTGGAGTTGCTACTGCTGGGGTTTGGATCATCATATCTTGTACCAACAATAACAAGAATCATCAGCAGAAACCAAAGAAAACATAAGGTAAGAATGTCAGATCCCATCATGATTATTAGTATGTAGACTATCAAAGCATCTGTCTTTTTCACAGTTACATCAAAACCAAGTTTACCATGGCAACATTTGCAAGTGTTTCAAATAAGCAAATTCTTGCAAAATAATAATCGACTTGCAAAACTAACTAAAATTCGAAAAAAACTCACTTCGAAATATCCAAGCGGACAGCTAAGTGATAAATAAAGGTAAAATCTTTCAGTACGAAACAGTAAAAAGCCAATCCATTCAATCAATAATCTGAATCTTCATAAAACAAAACAAAAAGGGTATTTCTATGTAGGAAAATAACCCAAAAACAATACACGATTAATATCCATGATATGAAAGAGAGACGATTTTCACAAGGAAAACAAGTAGTCTACAGATATAGTTGAATCAGGATTAGCTACATTAAAGACAAAGGTCCACTAAATTATACCTGCAAACTGAAGTAGTGGGCATCAGATTTAAAAAGCTCGAATTGTTGAGCCTCATGGTTTAATCAGCACAATATAGAATTTCTCATCATATGCCCTAAAAAAACTTGGAACTGGATATCAAGAAAAAAGGAGATTTTTACAAGAAATCATATGCATAAAAAATAATAAAAAGTTGAGCTTAAGTGGAGCATCACAACCCCACTCAAACTCAACAACCCATCTCCTTAAAAATAACAATCAAACAAACAATAAACACAAATTACTTTACACCAACACCCTCAATTAACATCTTCTCTATAATATGGATGTTCAAGATTGGGAACCTCTCGAATCCCACAACAATGGAGAAAATCCCACAACAAACATTACTTCAATAAGGAACTACTTCAACAGCCCTCAAAAGCAATCTGCAGCCACACAAACACAGAAGTTGTTGATATTCCCTTCAGTACCAACTGTAAAGCTCATTCGGAAACTGCGGTAAAGAGTCAGATATTTGAACTGAATTCAGAGGAAACTTGAGACAAATTCAACAATCGGATATTGAGTTTAACAACATTCAGCAGAAACAAAAGAATAATCGCCGGGCATAGACCAAAAAAAGCAAGAAATTTATGATCCCATCAATATTATCAGTATGCATAAGAGTAACAACAATCAGCAGTATCAAAGCCTCCGTCCCCTTAATAGTCAAATCAAAATCAAGTATAACAAGCCATCAATCATAAGTTTTTCAAAATTGAATAAGAATTCTGGAACCACAAACTAGAAATCGAATTGCAAGACTAGCTAAAATTCAAATCTTTAAATCGAAAAAATCCAAATCCAATCAATTGAATTAATAGCAACAGAAAATTGTCCAATAAACAGATTCAGGTTCGATCTTCGAAAAAAACAAAAAACGTTTTAGAGGGCCACAAAACATATCACAGTTTCAAAAAATCAATACATGTGAAAGAATTCACAACCATAATTAGAATCAATAAGCAAAACTTCTCAAGACAAAAAAATAACAAATAATCAAATGTGCAAAATAAAGTGTAGCATCATTTACTGAACCTCTTGTCAGATGAGACAAAGAGGTTCACCCAAAAACAATGCACGATTGATATTCCTGACAAACAAGAGAGACCGTTTTTCACAAGAAAAAAATAGTCCACAAATATAGTTGAATCAGGTTTAAAACAATAAAGAGACATGTCCATAAAATTATAACCAAGAAACTAAAAATAATAGTAGGCATCAGATTTAAAAAGCTCGAATTGTTACGCTTCATGGATTAATAAGCACAATAAAGAATTTCTCATCACATGCCCACAAAAACTTACATGGAACAGGACAAAATTATAAAAAATGAAACCTTTTTTCAAATGTATCGCATCGAGACAAAAGTGAGGCCAGTAACAAATGTCGCCGCACTGGTCAGAAGACCGACCATGTAAATGGTAGTGTAGCTGGATTCAGGAAGCAACTATCACTACAAGCATGAAGCATGCGCATCAAGACACTACTGAACCAGCATTTAAATTTAAACAAAATTACACAACAATACCACACGAATATGACTGCAAACAAACAACAATTCTTAAGCGCACACAGATATAAGTATGTATGAAGCAAATTTGGCAAGGATCGGGAAATCGAAATAGTTCCCGATCTATCGTAAGAACCAAACGGAATCAATTTGTTGTTCGCCTCCGTCTGAACCAAATGGTGATTATTGTGCGTAGTTAACGCACCACCAATTCGTTATTCGAGAGGCATTGAAACAAATTTCCTAAGTTTCCCAACATCGAGATATATGAACCCTAATTCATCTAGGATGAATTCAGAAGCAGTATCAAACGAAGTTTTTGAAGGCTGTTTGGAAGACGGTTGATTGAACTCAACAATCCGCCCAAAAAGCCGTCAATTTCACTATCGGCCTCGTAACTAAGCAACAATGAGACGGAAACACTTGAATTAACCAGCAACTCACCGGGCTACTCTAAGAGGCACAAACAACATGATTAATTCATCAAACAAACACACGCAGCAAATACAAAATCGCAAATTTGAAGAAAACAGAAATAATTTAAGAACGATCCACCAAGACGCCACGGATTAACAGAAATTGTGCGTCTTCGTGCTTGGATGAACCGATAGCGGCAGGTTAAATACACGAGAAAGAAGGGTTCCTCTAGGGTTTATGATTTCCCTCTCTTATTGGGCCGTGCGACGGGCTCCTAATTTCATAACGGGCCCAGATGTTCTTTTAGCAAAAAAGAATTCATAATCTATTTTTTTTAGTTTATATTAAAAAATAATCATTTATGCATTTGAGAAAATTTATTGAAAATTTATAAATATAAATAAGTTATTTTTGTTATAATTTAAAGTTGGAAATTAGAGTATTAAACTAATTAATATATGGTTAATCATGAAAAATGACATTGGATGATCATGATTATAAATAGAAAAGATGCATTGATACGTATGATTAATGGGAAGAGTTCATAGGATATAATAGGGGCTCATGGGAGTTTATAAATAGACGTTCTCAAGCCTAGAACAAGACACAACAACCATCTGAATATATTCTTCTTCCAATCTCTTCTTTATCTCTCATTTATTTCACTACATACATATAGAATAATTAGTATCTCTTTAGTCTCAAAATATTAAGTAGTTCGTCGGAATTACGAGAAGTAGTGCAACTACTCGTAATTGGGAAGTTGTTGTATTTGGAAACGAGTGCTATAGACCGCTTACACCAAGTAGCAAATCATTATTGTCTTGCGGAGAAAGAGTCTAACTCTTGCCTCAGCTATCCTTGTAATCTCCATTTCGATACACCCTGCAAAATATTTTTTTACTTATTTTTATAAGCGGATAGTAACAGTCTATACATAGTTCTAATGAGATCTCATGTCGAACCCCAATTCATCCTATTTTCCCCACTATATTTATTTCCTTCCACTTTTATAAATTGTTCTCGATATGTAAATCAAAATGCAAATGATTTATTAAATTTAAGCATTTATAATGTATATATATTATTTTTTAAATTAACAAGTCTTTATTTAAGTCGATTTATCGAATGGAATCAAAATCATGAATATATCTCAACTTCACATTTATTTTTGTTCCATTTTTCAATCCAGCTTTCACTTCTTGAAACGAGGCCTAAATGTAACAAAAAAAAACAAGGAATATGAAGATTAAATTGCACCAAATTTTAGAACCATACTCTCTCAACTTCACAGATCACAGTTACTTTTTGTTGCTTTTCTCAATCTACCGTTAATTCTTGAAATTTCCACAAATTATTTAATAAATGTAAATAAGAACCAATAATATGAAATGTGTAACCACATCACATGTGACCAGCCACCAAATATGAAACCTTGTTCTTAAAGCACATGGCACCCTTCCACATTATCTTATTTTCATTTTCCTTTCTTCTATATTCGTTAGTTTCCACTTATATTGCTGGATACATAACACGTGATATGAAATACGACACGACACGATATAAACATGAAGTGACGATATTTTCTAAAAGTTAAAGACATAATACGGTAATTGAATACAACGATTGAAGTGTAACATAAAGTAATTTGTATATTTCTATTAAAATTAGGTACAATGTCTTTTTTTTTTTTTTTTTTTTGATGATGAAGGTAACACGCACTGCTATCGAAGTGCTCACTAGGTAAATTTCACTTATGTGCTATAGTCTGCAAAAGACACGGGAGGGCTAACCACCCTACATTAACCATAGGTAACATGGTAACTATAAGTACAACATATACATATTACACAATAATTTAAGCATCATATCGTGTTGAAGTATCAAGCACGTATTCAACACGATACGTTGAGATTTTCTAAAATGTTCGTAATTCTACAATTGAAAAGACTGAATTTTAGGAGAGTTAGGCAACAAAAATGTGGGAGGAAGAGAATGGCCGGTGAACAAACAAATTTTATGAAACACGTGGGTTTTGAAAGTCGAATTTTTATACGTAATTGTTAAAATCTTTGTGTTTTACTTCCGACATCATCTAATTCTAGTAACATAATTCAAATTTTATTGCTCCTTTCCTTTCCGCAAATTCAAGCTTTCAGTCCTTTTTTACCGAAATTCAAATTTATCTCGTAATTCTGAACCCATCGCTGTTTGACAGTGACTGCTAAAATGAATATGTCGGCCGGGACCAACAACCCCATGTGAGCTTAGCTGCCACCGTCAACATCTACCTTCCATAGAACATGGAGAGAGAGGGATGAATATAAAATTTTAATTTGAAAAAAAAGCTCGGCTTTCGTTATGCTGCACTTCACGATTAACGATCTATTAAGCTAATCACGTTTCCGATGGTGAGGGAATTTCAGTTATCGACAGACAATACCAATCTCAACTAAGCTGAAAATTGCCAGGATCAAAGAAGAGAATTTATATTAAACAATAGAAACAATGGCAATACATGATGAAAGAATCGTAATCAGAAAATAAAAAAAAATGCATAAATAAGAGCCTCAAGTATCGGCTCCTCCGTCACCGAAATATGTAAATCGAAGAGTCGAGAACGAACTCTATACAAAAATAATAATTAATATAAATCCAATCCATCAAATCACGATCTCCTCCTTCAGAACAGTATTCCAAAAGCTAGGGCACCGACGGACGCCAATGCAGCCGGCACGAACGCGACGGCGTCGGACGTCGGACTAGGAGCGGGCGCCTCCTGCGCCGCCACGGTGGAGATGCTCATCAACGCCACGGCGGCGGCAACGAGGACAACCTTCATCTTCAACGCCATTTCTAGAAAGAGAAGCTGTGTTTAGAGAGAGAGAGAGACGGGGATTCTGTAAGACAGTGAATCTGTATTGTTTATCGACTGTTTCGAGATGAGAGGAAGGGTGGGATGGCGGTGGCTTTATACAAGGGCGGGCAGGGGTGCCCGAGGAGACCGTTGGCCTAACGGCAGGGTTGCATAATTGCATAAATTTAAAAAAGTCCTGCCCGGGTTGCCCGGGGTTTTTACAGGGTGTGTAGTGTTGGTGCCATACAGCTGTCACCGACATTCGTCATTAGTGGGGGACCTTTAACAAATCGCCCGTTTTACTTATTAGCCCCCGTATTTAGCATGTTCTGCGATCCTTACGTCACTTATTCTAGGGCATTCTTGGTATTTCCATCGATTCGCTCCAGATATTTTTAGGTGTATTTAGTATTCGATTTTTAGGTAGGGGTGAAAACGGATCGAGTACGGACGGATAGTACTCTTCTAATATTTTGTTCCATATTTTTTTCTCGAATTTGGAGTCGAATATGGGAAGACCGGATATGAATACGGATTCGGAATATTCGGGATACGAATACAGGTCGGATATATGACAAATTCGGATCGAATTCGAATAACAATAATCAGATAATATGATTCATAAATAACCATCTATTTGTGATTGCAACATATGAAAAAATCACGTATACAATATTTAATAGAAGTTTTAATGCAAATTATAGTTAAAATACTACCCATTATGAATAACATGATTTTTAGAATCAAGAAAGTACGAAAAAATTCCAAAATTCAACATAAATACCTAACAATAACCATAGATGCACTTAATATTTTTTTAATATCTTTTTTTAATCTTAATTTATTATTATATTAAAATTTTAATTATTAAATAATCCGGAAAATATCCGAATTCATAATCTGGGAAATATCCGAATTCATAATCCGAGAAATATCCGATTAAATACGGGAAATATCGGATACGGGCAAATAATGTGAAATCCGAATTCGAATTCGTATCCGATTTAGGTTTATCCAGATTCGAATCCGTATCCGACCGGATACTAAATTTGCTCCCGAATTTAATTTCGATCGGATCCGGCTCTAGATCGGGCGGATAATATCCGATTCGTTTTCACCCCTATTTTTAGGTGTATTTTAAGTCTTTTTACCATTTTTTTCTCTTCATACAATATAATAATATTAATTTATTAGTAGAAATATATTTTAAACATTTTCAATTTTCAATTTGGCGATTTCTGACTATTTCTACACTTTGGAATCAAATTTGTATATTCAATTTGAATTTAGATCGGGGCAAGTAAGGGTTCATCGGGCCTTCATTGAAATATGCTTAAATACAACTCTCTGCATTCACATATTGTTTGAAGAACTAATCTAATTTCACGGTGCGTGTATATAATTTTGAGGGGACGAAACACAAAATTTTTAAAAAATCCTACATAAATTAAAAAAAAGAATCATTTCGGGGGTACAACCTCGCGCACCCCGTTGTGTCTGCCCCTGTACATAATGCTCGTTATTAATAGCAATTATAATAAATTATTTCTCAAAATGGGAAAATAATAAATATATCTCGATTATTTATCTCAAACGTAGATTAATGGATACTGTTATTTCGCAATAAAAAACCGATCAAAATGGGACGAAAGAAAGAGATGAGCACAAAACCTCAACCAACCGGTCGGGATCTTCTGGCCCAATTTATGAAGAACACTATATGGCCCACCATTTAGGTGGTGCCATATATATTTTTAAAGTTAAACAAACTCTATAATATTAACTACATGACCTACCAATACAAACGTGGCACCACCCGATTGGTGGGCCATGTAGTGATCCCCATAAATTGGGCCAAAAGATCTCTGGCGTCAACCAAGAGGAAGAGTTTAGTCACAACCGCTAAATTTGATCCCAAAAAAAGACCAAAAGAAGCTTCCATTGAAGCATATATACCAACTTCTCTCAACTGGTCTGCTTTTTGGCTTCATTGAGCATCTCTATAATAAGAGTCTTCACGTCCCTACAAAATTCAGTAAGAGAGAACAAGATCAACCACATGAAGAAGAACATTCATTTCATCAATATACATTACTTACTTTCTCTCTGTTGCGCGCCTAGTGAAAGGAATTCGAAGCTTGAAGGTTTTCCCTCGACAGCCAGCCTAGAAAGAGAATAGCCAAACGGACGAAATCTTGAACCATCTTACAAAGTAAAACACTTTAAAGCATGTAGCACGAAACTGAAGTTATCGATACAACCTCAACATTGAAGCCGAGGCTGTCTACATCCAACATGGAAGCAAATTCCACCTGAAAAACAAGGAATCCACTGTATTGGTGGCATTTACATTAAAGTTTATGCAACTTATTAGATAATAAGTAACATGAAGATTATAGTAAGCTCAATATGCGAGGAAAAAGTAATCACATAAGCATATTTCCATTCTATTTCTTGTCTGAAATGTAAAGTTGACAAATTTCATGTAAGGATCGAACGAGATTCTGAGAATGTAAACAAATACCGGGATGGATGTAGAGTGTTGCACAATTCGCTTCGTATCATTTGCATGATCCTTATTCATGTGAGACTGGAAACAAAAGACCAACACACATTAGGGATGATTAGTCACCAAGAAAGGTATTGATCATGGCCGTGTTATTGATGCGGATGGCCATACCGTTATAGGAAGGAAATAAGATTCTTGTAGTATGCGGACCTCGGGATACTAGTGAAGCTGTTGCCACACCTGAGACGTACCGTACGACTCTAGGCTCGATTTTCAGGAACTGGAAGTCACCAAAGTCCACCTTCACAACATTTATCACAGTCCTAAGAACAAAATCTACTTTCTGAAGAGAATTAAACCACTAGTAGTAGATAACCAAGCTAAAAGTTACCCAGAAGGCATCTGGATGTGTAGTGATGTATGTATTCCGAATGGCTTCCACATTGCTCTCATCAACCTATGTGAATCATACGTTCCGTATCAAATCGGATAGATAGTAACTGCGTATAGTGTGGTCTATTCATCCAAATTGTAGTAAAAAAGCAGAGAGAAGTGAATCTTACTGGAAGAGCATCTCCTTGGATAGTAAGAATAAGGTCAGTCCTATCCGCAGGATCTTTTGCCACAAGCAATGAGCATTTCGGATTAGCTAAAAGGTTCTGCAAATTACATCAAGCCTACTCAAATGGAAGGTAAAGAAAGCAGATATTCGGAAGTTGGGGATTTTTCTAGATATACCTTAGTATGAACTGCTAAGCTACTAACGGCTATGATTGGAGATCCATAAGCATCAGAAGCGAAGTCGACCATCGACCCGAATGGATATCCATCATGCTCCTGCATTAGGCAAAACCAATCAACACCAAACAATCTACTGGATGATGGATTGAACAATTTTGATCTTATTGAATCATGTAATCCTTCAAATACTTAATTATCAATCCAATCATTCAACCCAAAGTAAACATGCCTAAAAAGACTAGTTATGTATATACCTTAGAGAAAGTGGAGAGGAATCCTCGTACGCTGTGATGAAGGAGTGTTCTTACTTCCTCAATAGGGGGAAGCCTAGCCGCCTTTTCCTAATAAACATAGGCAAAAAGCGAACAAATTTAATGTTGAAAAAAAAATTTAAAAAAAAAATACTAGTACCAAGATTAGTGTTTGAGAGAGAGTACCTGATGATCATGGATGAGTTGAGAGAGATCGAATTCTCCACTGTCATGGCCAGCCTGCAAAAGCGGCGTAGAATTATATAAAGAATCAAAATTGGGATCACCGCGAGCTCAGACTGATTAACCCAGATGTCAAAAAGAGGATCAAAAGAGAAAGGAGTAAGCTTTAAGGAATTCAAGAAATCAGAGTGATGATAATCGATATCTGGGATTGATCGGCCATGGATGGAAGAAGAGGGGCGATGAGATTGAGAAGCGAAGGGTGATTTAGGAAGAGGTTGTTGGGGTTTGGTATGGAGATCTTAGACTTGTACAACACTCTTCCTCATTATTTTTTCAATAAAATTATTAATTAATGATGCTCTTGAAAAAACTTGGCTTTCCCCACCCTGATTCTAGCGAAATAACAGACTGACCATTGTAGCTGGCTGTTCTGTTAAGTGGATTCAAAAGAACTAAGATTAGTTTCAGAACGAGGTTTATCCAATACGCATTTTATGCTCTTTCGGCACAAACATTCCAACAAACAAGTATTATGTTCATCTGTAAGACAAAACCAGAACCATTTTTCAATGATATTATAGAGTTGCATTGCTGCAACCAAATGAGCCAGCTATGTGATCTGATCATGATGAGATACTGCCAGTTTAGATCAGTTGAAACAGATCACAACAACAGGTAGAAACCAGAGCAGATTTATAATAAAAGGAAAATTGCATTTAACCCAAGGAATGAAACTTTAGCTATAATAATAACTTCAACAACAAAAGGTCGGATTTTTACATGCCTACTATAAATCAATCTGAGTACACCCAAAAAAGGGCGTATAACCAAGGATCTTTGTTAGCATTCAGTCGGTGTGCAGATCATAAACATCGGAATCGGAAGCAGAAGAGGAGGAGGAAGAAGATGCAAAATAATGGGTTTCGGGGAGGGGAAAGCAGAAGAAGGTCCAGATACAGAAGGTGAATCGGCGGAACTGCTGGAAGGGGAAGCAGAAGAGGAGGTGGAGCACTTGGTCGCCGTTCAGCCGCTCCGGATTGCAGGCTATGTATTGACAAGCTTCCGCCGATACCTTCGCCACCCCCACGATTACCGGGCTGTTGAACACCATCTCAATCGAATCAATTCCGGCCGACGGGGTGACGTTGACGATGATGAATCGAGGATTTTAATTTTGGTGCCGAAAGGAAGTGGGCCAAAATAGCCTATTCCATTATGCTTTGGGCCCTAAAGTTTGGGCCTCAAATTTGATTTCAACCAATGTTTTATAAGTCTTTGTAATAGTTTAATTTTTTTTAAAGTTTTTAAATTAATGAGAAATTGGTAAAAGTTATTTAATAGTGAAATTGAAATGTATTTACAAAAATTACTTAAAAGTATAAAAAATTGAGAAGATGATGCTTGTAATCTATAGTAGCTTATTCTAATGTGTAATATCAAAAAATTCATTTCACCTATAGTTCAATTATTTTAAAGTATATATTAGGATAAAATCGTAAAGTGACAACTAATCATTGGCTAAGTTGGATTTTACTAATTTCAATAACTTCTACTTTTTCGACTTAAGTTGACAAAACACTAAAAAATTCTTATTCAACTTAAGTTAATTAGATAATTCATGTCTAAAAAAGGTTGATAATAAATTCTTTTAAAATTGACTAAGGTGTTTCAGATATGTCTGAGATTGAGTAAATAGTTCGACAATAAATTGATCGTATTGTCTTGAAAAATGGAAAGATTTGTACAAATTATTAAGTTGTTGTAAAAACTAAAAAAATGATTTTTTTTCTTAAATTAAGTTAATTTAAGCTATTGTAATTTGCAAACACCACCTTAATCGTCCTAAATTCAAAGCATCCCAAGTTCTTTACTAATTATTTTCATTAATATCTCTACACTGCGTTTGTTTGCAAAATCGTGGAAAGAAGTTGAGAAGAGAGAATTGTAGAGCAAAGATTCCCCAAATTAAAGTTCAAGAACTGCATACAATACAAGACTTTCGTTTGATTAAAATCTACGAAAAAAACAAAATAGTTTACACTTGAGAGTAGATTAAGAATATGAATTAATAACCAAAGACTGCTAATTTTCTTTCAAATTAAAATCCATCTAGTTGAGCTGTTTGATCTTCCTCCACAAGTATCGCCCGCTCGCCATGTCAGTAAATCCCCAGAATCCATCTTGCATAATCTGGTAACAAAGCTGAAAGGACGAGACAAGATTGTCTGAGCGCGGGCGTACGGTAAGAAACTCGGATTCTGTCTGAGATTTGGATTGCTGTGAAGGGCGGTGGGTTTGATTTTGATCCGACGGCGCCACCGTCTTCCAAGCGAAATAGCCGGCCACGATCGCGGAGAAGAAGAGGAGGAGAAGTCTGAGCGGGCACATCTTATCTTATCTTATCGAAATTGATGATTTTTGTATGATTGTATTGATGATTGATTGAATGCTAGAAATGAGGAAGGCGAGGTTATGTAGAAGTATGGCCGTGGAGAAACCAAACGCGTGGACTTTGTATACTGGTGTGATGAATACCAAGTCAAACCTGGTTTGCCGGTTGCCACCAAATCTTGAATACGTCTCCTTAGACTTTTCCCAGACAACAATTTAACTAAAATAATTTTGGCCTATTCATCGAGTGAACTAACGGGTTGTTTGGAATAGCTAATTTTTTTTTATATATAATTTTTAATTCGATGAGAAGATGATAAAAATTATAATTTAGAAAATTAGTGAAGTGTTTGTAAATATTGTTTAAAAGTAAAAAAAAGTTGGAATAATCAAATAATAGTGTTTGTAAAATTTATATTATAGTAACTTATTTTATAATTTAGATCTAAAATGTCATATCATAGTCTCTCTGAAATTATATCATTAAGTTGGAGAAGTTGGATCAACCCAAACTAAAACAATTTCAACTTTTTCAACTTAAATAAAAAGAATTTTATTAAATGTAAGTTGTTGTAAACAAAAAAACAAAGACATCAAGATAAATAAAATTGAAAGATTAATACTATATTGATTTATGACCTATGAGGAGCCGCATAAGGTGAAAATCTCATGTACGGTTCTATAATTTTCCTTAAACTAAGTTGTAAGTTAAATCATTTAAGTGGTTCCAACTTCCAACCACCCCCAAATTTGGTTTAAAGATAAAGTGCAATTCAGCTCTTAATGAGCTATCGGGTCACCATGTAAAAAAACTCACAAATTAAATCATATTCCCTCATTCCATTATTATTGGGTTGTATTTTTTTCCGAGTTGTGTTATTATTGTTGTATTATTTCTAAAAAAAATTGTGAATACAATCACATCTCCAACTGTTTTTTTAATCGTTGTGTCAAAAATAAATAATTCAATAATAAAAGGACGAAGTAAGTATATTTTATAAAATGCTTAATTTAAAAATCAAATCAAATCATTAATAATTAAATAAATGAATCCACAATTAGTTGAAAACACCGCCTTTTTTATTTTAAGTCAAATCGACTACAATTATGGAGTAACAGTTAAATTGGTCATTTACCTTTTCCACAACATTCACATTAGTCCTTAAATGTAGTCATATAATCCTAACATCTCAATTATGTCGCTACATTCGTCCCTCTATGTTTCCTATAATATTCAAATTGGTCTTCCATATTTCAATTGAGCCATATACGTCTAAACATCTCATTTTCGCCCGGCATATTTGTCCTCTCATTTGTCACTTTTCCTGAATTTTAAATCAAAAATCAATCCCAATTTTTTCACTTGAATGGATAAATTAATCAAATAAACGTATATATACCAATGTTGTAACGGAGTTACATGGAGCTTATATAACTCAATTGAAATATGGATGACCAATTTGAATGTCATGGAAAATGTGGAGGATTAATGTCTTTGTTCATCAACACATGAAACACGGACTATTGGGCCAGACTATTTATCTCGATTTTTGTGGGCCCTAGTTGGGCCAGGTTACCGGACCAGTTCATTAAATATTGTTTTGTACTCTCACTGTCATTCCTAACTGATTAATACCAAGTGGGCTGGATTCTAGGACATGTTATCTGGTCTGACGTGGACAATACTCCGTTAATGGGCTTTCAGTTCGGCCTAGAACTCGATCGCACCGTCACTCCCAAGTCAAAAAAAATAAAAATTGTGAAACAATTCGAAAAGAAAAATAAAACAAGAATTATGAGACGGATATAGTAGGATATGCAGATGGGGTCTTTTTGCGGATGGAGACTAATTTTGTTTCTATTTTTATTTTTATAAATCATCACAGCATATGAAGTCCTAATTAAATGCTATTCATGGTACATTTTGTTACTTTCCCGTTTTGCATCGTTACCTATAATTGCTCTCTAAATGACCAACTTGTGTTCTAAGTAAACTACATTAATACCCGAAATGTCAAAACTTCTTAATTTGTGATATCACTAAAATACTATTTATTATATTAATTCAATGGATCATGGACTTTTATCTTTAAAGATTTATTGCCATAATCCATCATGTCTATTTTTAATTTATTATGCCGCAATTTCTGATAGATTTATGTAAAAAACGTGTTAGAGATAATGGTTGTAAGAATTTTGGTGTGTAATCGTTGAAGTCAACGTAATCACAAAAAGCCAAGAGATGACAGCACGCTCGCAGCTATCCACTTTAGTTTAGTCAAACAATTGTGTATATTATATTTGTTCGGTGTGTGTGAAATTCGTAATTTTATTACACGACACAATCATCATAATTCCAACAATATTTATGATAATAAATTAATAATCCTTGTTCCTTACTGCTTAATCTATTCACAACAAACTGCAATTAATTAAAACATAAACATACTTATTTGTTTTTTTAAAAACAAACCTAGGAACTGATCCTTTCAAATTTTAGCGGGCATTTCGTTCGCAACTTAGAATTTGAATTCGAATTTGAAATAATTCACTTAGAATTAATGGGATCATATGTAAGTTTCGGACAAATTCATTATGTTACCAGAGTTTTGAAATTCTGAATATCGATTTGGTTTTATAATATCTAATCCAAATATCCTTTTATTGGTTTTATACCAATTTTTAATCCCGAATGTTATTAACAAAGTTTAGTATACATGATCATAATGAATGAGTTCGGTCGTTGTCTCCTTCTTTAATTATAATAGAAGAATGAGCATAAAACAAATACTAATATTTAATTACGTGTTGGAGATTAATTGGTTGAAGGGAGGAATGGAGGAGGTTAGATTAGATTAAATTAGATTAATTATTATATTAAAAAGAAGAAAGACGAGATGCTGTAAGATTATTCTGTCTTATCCTTAAAGCCAAACCATCAGACAAAATGGGGTACATTAAAACAAATAAGATGATTTATTTTATAACAAACCCAATAATTAAACATGATTAGGAATTCCAAAATGTAAAAGTTATCTTAGAATTTTATGGTAGTTGGGCGTGCATTTATTAAATTAACTGTTCCTGTCCCACTTAGCCCAACACGAATATCCTCTCTAAAATGAACTTTAGATTTTCCCAACTAGTGCTATGCTTTGCTTGTAATTTGTGGCGGACGCAGAATTTATTATTCGAGAGTCTAAATATAATTTTAGAATTTGAATATATAGTTTTAGATGCAATTATACGGGCGCGCACTCCCTTGTATATGTCACTGCTGGCACAAAAGCTTGTGCGTACCACTTTCGTATACACTTGTGTGTACCACACCATAAGAGTATTGACATATGTTAAATGTAGCCCACTTGATTTAATAAGAAATGTCATATGTCAATACCCTTATTTGTGATGTGATACACACAAGGATATACGAAAGTGGTACATACAAACCGCTCCGCACTGCTGGTAATTATTAATTTATATATTATAATAGAGCGGATCTTCTATTCAATTTAGTAATACGTGTTCTATTTAATAAAACATATTGTATTGTCAATTTATTTATTTTTTTAATTTAAACATCAACACATATCATCATTTTATTTTATTGGTAAACATAAATTATACGTGATATCGCATTCCGTATTATAATGTATGCTCATGTTGTTGGATTTAAATTGATTGGAATATTGAAATTGTTTTCGTCGGTGAGCAATTCATCCCCTCTATCGGGTGTATGGGACCCCGGCCGTGCTCCACATTCACTTGTCGTTTTTCCTCCCACTATTTGATATACTCTCTCTCTCTCTCTCTCTCTCCGTACCTTCTCTCCCCCTCTTTCTCTCTCTATATATATATGTATGTATATGTTAAAAGGTGTTAATTCATCCATCATATGTATTGTTGATTTATTGCACGTGTGGATGCATAATATCATAAATATTTATCCTTACATTTGACATGTCCTTGAACTTTGACAACTTGGTTTCTACATCTATTAAAAAGTTAGGATTAGACCTTTTTCGACAGCCAAATCAGACAGCACGCCGACTTATTAATGACATGTAAATATGAATTCTTCGCACTAACATATTGCATGGGTAAATAGAGAGTGATTATGTTGTAATAATTCAGTTTAAAGTGGTTTTAAAAAAATATCTTAGAGTAAAGGGTTATAGATTAAATAAATATATCTTTAATTTGATGATGGATAAAATTGAAAATAATTAATAGAAACAATGCTATCGATTGTTTTGGAAGATTCATGTACGGGTATGAATTGAATTGCACCATAACTTATGGAATTAATCTAACATAAATTACACTACTAGATCTACCTATATATGTGGTTGCACACTTGCATGTGAAGAGCTAAATTATTGTCACGAGGGGCCTTACACCCACCCCACCCCACCCTATCCACCCCTTTTTGATTTTTTTTTTATTTTTTATAACGGAAACCCGCAGCCGCTATCTTGAATTGAATCCATGACCTTTCGATCCCGAACCACCCACCTTCACCACTACGCCATCCCATGAGGACAACGAAAAATAAATGCATGGGTGTAGTGAGAGAGAATAGATTTTGATGTGGGGGAGGTCCCCTACCACTACAAACTACAATTGTACCTTCAAGAACGAGAGATGATTTTTTCATTTTTTGCAGTACAAAAAAATATCCAGTCAAGGCAATAAATATTTATGAAGGGTGTACGTAATATTTCTCCACGACTAATTGCTGATCTGGTTGTGGGCCCACCTTCTTTTACATCATATTCAATCTAACTATGTACTAGTATATTAATATATATGAGAGGTGAAAATCAATTAGAGGTGGTGGATGCTCATCTTTAATTTGAATTGATATTGTATAAATGTATAATATTCGAAAGAACAATCTTTATCTAGGCGGGTAACTTTCTTGGGTTTCATTTGAAATTCGAATTTGTTATTTAATTAGGCATGTGATCCAATGATAGATAATTTTTTTTTGATGACGAGAATAATCCGCAGCCGCTACCGAAGTGTGCACTGAGTAAACCCCGCTCCTATGTTCTAGCCTGCAAACAACACAGGAGGATAACTACCCTAGGCTAACTATAGATGACAAGCTCATACATAGCGCTGCAAACAACACATGAGGGTTCAATCACCCTAGGCTAACCATAGGTGACATGCTCACACATAGCGCTCTTGGTGAATTTTAAATCAATGACCTTCACGCCACATGCTATTCACCTTAACCGTTATGTCATCCGTAGGGGACCATATTTTTCTTTCTTTGGATGAAAGAGATGAAGGTATAAAATCATCATAGGAAGTGAGAGAGAGCAAATGGAAATGTCGGCACAAGGGTAAGCGTGGAATGTTGTAGTGAAAAATAGAGGAAAGGACGTACGGGGCCATGCACGATCTAAACAATTAGGGCCTACTTGGATTTTCAATTGACCACTTTTACCATTACTATTAGGGGTGGCCAAACAATTCGGTTTCCCGCGCGCCAGTATCCATCCCGTTACGTGGGTACCCGCAAAAAATCAAGCGGGTCGGGAACGGGAACGAGTTTTATTCTTAGATACCCGTTCCCGAACATATGCCGCATTAATATAAAATTTTTTTTATATGAGGTCTCCTTGCTAGAGGTGGCATGGGAGTTTGGTTTAAATATATTGATATTTTTTAATTTTAATTTCATGTTTTTAGTTAGCAAATTTTATCTAGTGATAGTAAATTTTAATTTTAATTTATGAATTTAAATATATTATATAAATAGGTGGTAATATTTGCGGAACCCGTGCACCCGCTCCGTATCGCGGGGATACAAGAATGTGTATTAAAATCAATTACTCGTAGGCGCGGGTATCCGCAAACGGGTACCCGCACGCGGGTACCCGACCCGCGCCCACCCCTAATTACTATCACTCCTCATTCTAATTTGTCCCCCATTACCTAAAGTAACCGTTTTCATACAAAATATGTTTTCAGTTTGAAAATACTTAAAACAACTTTGTGTTCGTTTTTTCGCGAAAAATACTCTTAAAAGATTTTATACGAAAACTATTCATATCAAATTTAACCATGCGTTTTGCTCATTTATAATGTCTCGGATAGCATTAGAATCTCTAATGTGCTTTAGATTATACTACAATTTTACAATTAAATGTATTAATTCTTGGGATATATACACACAACTAAGTGTATTAATTTTCGATATATAGGAGTATAAATTTTACAAGTTATATTAATTATTTCTCAATACATAAGTGTTATTTCAACAAGTAAATTAATTATTTTTTTCCTGATATGAACAAGGTGTAAAATTATAATTTATTAATAAATTAATAGAGTTAAAGTGTTGAGAGCATTTGAGATTTGCGCACATATAAATTCAACTGAATGATTTATCATGTAACATTTCTTAAGAACGCAATGTATTTATTTAAGAAAAAAAAGAACAAAACATATAATCTTACGTATTTCAATCTTAACAGACATGCCGTTTTCCTTCATGGAGATTTTTTTTGCGGGAATAATTTATGAATTAATTATATGTATAGTTAGTTAATTAAGAGTTAGGCAGCAAGCAGTGATGAATGTTGTCAGAAATAGTTAATTAATTAATTAAAGTAAGAAGCTAATTAGCTTAGTGGGCATGCGTAATTAGCACAATTATATATTACTCCCCGCAGTTAGCGTTGTTGAAGGGCCACAATTTTGTGTGAACTCCATCCATTATTCCCTTAACCCAAAAGCGACGATAGAATAAGTACGGCTGATAAATTGGTTTGCCACTACCAACTTCATCTTTTTCATCTCTAGAGAGAGAAAGAGGAGAGAGAATTAAAGTTAGAAGAAAAAAAAAGTTGTGTTTGGATTTTATAACGGCATGTAGTTAAAAATTGAACGATTTAGCCGCGAAGACATGTAATGATGTAAATTGATTAAGGGTGCGGTCCTAATTGTCGTGGTCCGTCCGATATTATAATCTTAACAAATGTAATGTGATTTTACTATAATGTCCTTCCTTCGATCCTTCCTAAATTCAATTTTATATTATAAATTAAATAAATAATTTAAAAAAGAAAAAGAAAACTGCATCCCGTTTTATATAAGTAGCCACTTCCCCCCACTCTATATCATTCAATTCAACACTTCTGTTTCTCTTTCTCTCTCATCAACTTTGCTCTTCTTCTGCTTGCTTCATCATTTAACTAGAAGGTTAAATTACATAATCAATGGCGGCAGTTTGTCCGATGCTTCAAGACAAATTGACGAATGAAATATTCTCAATTCTTGAGAATAAGTTCCTCTTTGGTAATAAACCAGCTCTTAATTACATAAACCCCATCTCCGCCGCCGCTAATTCCGCCGGCAAAGTCAGAATTCTGAGCATCGACGCCGGCGACGCCGTCCTCGCCGCCAACACTCTCCTCAACCTCCAATCAATCCTCCGAGCAAAATCAGGCAACCCCATTTCCCACATTGTCGATTACTTCGACGTGGCGGCGGGCTCCGGCGCCGGCGGCGTCCTCGCCGCCCTACTCTTCACGCGCGGCGGAAACGGCGCCCCCATCTTCACCGCCGACGAGGCCCTCAACTTCCTCCTCGAAAATCGGGCCGCCCTCAACCGTTATTCTCCGGCGGGAGTCCTCCGCCGGAGCTCGAAAGCCGGTAAGATTCTAAAGAAAGTGTTCGGCGACTCGACGTTGAAAGACACCATGAAAGCGGTTTTAATCCCCTGCTACGATCTCACCACCGGCGCCGCCGTGCTATTTTCGCGCGCCGACGCTTTGGAGATGGACGGCTGCGATTTCACGATGGCCGGACTGTGCGAGGCCACCCTCGCCGACCGCGCCGTTCAGCTCAAGTCCGCCGACGGATCCACCAAGATCCTCGCCGTCGGTGGGAGGGTGGCGATGAGTAACCCCGCCGCCGCCGCCATCACCCACGTGCTTAATAACAAGAAGGAGTTCCCCCTCTGCAACTCCCTCCAAGATTTGCTAGTCGTCTCTCTCGGCAACGGCGAATCCGACTCCGCCGCCGCCTTCACGACAATCGCCGCAAATGGCGCTGCCGACATGGTAAATTCACATTTACCTAACAAAAATCCTCAATTAATGCTGCATGCCTTTATTGTTATTATTATTATTATTTATTATAATTAATAATTAGATTGATCCATTTCTTTAAAAAGCCTTTAAACCCCATCTCCTCAAAATGCCTCCTTTTAAGAGGATTAACGACTCAATTCTAATAATTAGTCATCGACCCACCCTCCTAACATGATCATCCACTTAAATTGCAGGTTGATCAAGCTGTATCAATGGCGTTTGGCGACTCAAGAAGGACCAACTACATCCGGATCCAAGCAAACAAAATGACACAAAACAATCCCAAGAAAACCAAGACATGGATGATGAAGCAAGTGGAGGAAATCCTCCTTGAAAAGAACGTCGAATCGGTACTTTTCAAAGGCAAGAAGCTCCTGGAGTCGACAAACATGGAGAAAGTGGAGATGGTAGGAGGGGAAATGATCAAGGAACAAGAGAGAAGAAAGAACGCAATTCTTCCAACGGTTGTGCTAAAAAACTCCAACACGACAAACTCTCCCAGATCTTCCTCGGCAACTACAAACTCCACTCTTTCCTCCACTTAGAGACTAATTACAACCATGTTTTGTTAATTTTTTTTCATAGATAGATTTTGGGTATATATTTATGTGATGGTTTGGTGCTGCCACTTGGTACACGGCCGAGTTCGTGCAGAAGGTCGGGTAGGATCGTGCCTTACTGATGGGCGCCGACACTTTTGTTTGTATTCGTGGTTGGGTGGCTGAGTTAACACATGTATTATTATTATTGCATGTTTGTGTAATTTGAGGTGAGTGTGCGATGTAGTAGATATGTTAATTGAACAGAGATTTTTAAGGCAATAGTTTGTATTTTTGACATGGAATTGAAGTTGGATGTTGAAACTAATAAAAGGGCTTCAAACTATGGCCTTTTTTTCTATTTGATTTTTGAATACATCTTGTTAGAAACTAAAGAATTTGGTCTTCACACAACTCTTGGAATTTAAATTTAACTTTCCTTCAAGAATGGGAATTTTAAATTTGGGTGAACAAATCGGGTCTTGGGCCCAATGAACAAGTGACAAACAAATTATGGACAATGAAATTAGGGTCAATTAGTGTAATTGACTAATCACAAAACATGTAGTTTGAGACTTTGAGGTATATCAAGCCCACTAAGAAAAATGATCTCTCAATTTATAGGAAAATATGAATAGTGAGAGCCCTTAAGTTCTCTCCTATGTGGGATTGAAATATACTCAAAACAATTTCAAGAGTTTGTTTGCAACAACTTATTTTAATTATTTATTTATTTTTTCAATGTATAAGCATATTTTTATATTTGTGTTTGCAAAACCATTCTTTCTGCACTAGCTTCTCTAAAATTCAACAGTAAATTTGCTTAAATTCATAGCATTTATTGAGGTTTTTTGGTGCTTAAAGCGCCGTAATTTCAAGAACTACCATAAATTTATGTTTTTTAATATTACTACCAAAAATCACCTACTTTTGATTAAATATAGTTTTTTTCATCAACTTTAAGCAAAAATAAATAAAAAATAATTATAATAAGCCGTTGCAATTTGCAAGCACACCTTAAATCGGATAACTTTTTCATAGTAGGGATTGCCGGATCTCGACAATAAAAGATATGTACTTTTTTTTAGAATGCAGTTATTATTTTTTTTAATACTGAGTAACCACCAATCGGATTGTTTTTACATGCGATCGAAACCATGACTTTCGACTACAAGCTAAACACCTCGAACGTTATAACATCCCACGGAAACAAAATAATTTGTACTCTTTGTTCGATTATTAAAATGTCTCATTTGTCAATATGTAGCAACATAACAATAGCCTCATTTATGCATAATGGCAATAAATAATCACGCTCATATTACCATTTATGGTGTATTGTACGATGTATGCTTATGGTAGATGCATTGCATCATATTTAATCCATCCGTGGTATCATAATTATTATTCACAATACTTCCCAAAACCAATCAATTCATAATATTCCTCCTTCACTCTCCACTCTCCTCTTCACCTTTTTTACACCCTAGATGTTCATGAGAGAGAAGGAGAGAGAGAGACAGAAACTTTCCATTACAAATTCAGACCAGCTCAGAATTTGAGCCCCACATCTCAACAAAAGTACAGAAGATTACAACAACAGCTTCAGCAAACCGTACGGCCATAACATATGGATGCAATGTACAGATTCTTCGACCATTTCTCCTGCAAAGGATAAATCACAAATCATTAAAAATTGATGCAAGATTGTAATTTAGATTATTTATACCTCCAAATCTCCACATTCTAAATGAAAATTAGACCAAAGTTAGTACCTTTACATGAGTACTAGGAAATGCCGATGTTCGTAGAGTCTCCTGCGTCTCATCCATCATCTTGCGCCGCGGTATGCTGAGTATGAACGCTGCTTGGTCCGCTGTAGAAGCCATCGACGTTATTCTGTACCCGCTTTCCCATCTTCGGTGTATCCCCTCGCTCGGGTAGAGAAAATCGAGCTCCACAACCTAACGAACCAATCACCACTAATTAGTACAAACTTGAGACGGTAAGAAACACAGTCTATACAGATTTTACGTGGAAACCCAAGATCGAAAAGAACGTGCAAATAGGAGACATTCACTATGAATCGATAATAAGGGTACGATGTTGTCAATGATTACACTAATAGTGGCCAAATCCCTCAAGCCCCAACCGCGTTACGGAAAAGAATCCAAGTCGGTCCAAGACCAAAATATCAAGAATATCAAAATCGATTTTATACCTGTTCGGAATATCCGGAATTTCTCGACATCACGACCCCCCAACGACTACCAGCTGTCGTCATGGACGTTACATGAAACCCTTCTTTCCACTTCTTGTTGATCCACTTGAAAGGAAATGATTCACTAACTTTGTATGATTGTTGGGAATAAGGTGTTCCTAAGAAAAGTTAAACAGTGATGAGTAAACATCTCAAGAACGAAAGAAACGGACGGATAACGGAGAATAGAAAGGTTCGTAAGACCAAACCTTTAGACATAACCACTAGTGAGCTTCCGTTAGCTGCACCGGCTATAGAGCTGATGTAATAGTTCTTTTCCCATTGTTCCATGATCCAATCCTAGTACCGAGGAATATTAACTCTTACGGGCGTATACAACGAGCAAGAATGGAGAAAACAATATAAATGTAGTAAGATTTAAGATTAACTACCTTGTGAAGAAATACAGCGGAAAGCTCGTACACCTGCGAAGTGAAACCCGTACCGGCATCCATAATCAAGGCCCAAAGATTTGATGCTGAAGCAACACAGCTGATATATAATCCATCTTCGTTACCCTTCTCTACGTGTTGACGCAGTCTAGAGTCCGCAACATTGTAGTGGTACCTACATGTAGGAAAATGGTAGAATATCAAAATCAATAGAAAATTTGTACGAACCCCCAAGCATCAAAAGCTATAACAGGGGATCGGAAAAAGAGAAACCCTAAAAAAGCATACCGTCCATTGCAAAACCGACTTAACGAGGCATTAGAACAATAAAGAAAACCAATATATTCTGGCAAAAAGGGTGATAATTTGCAAACAATCAACATATCAATACAAGCCAAGATTGAATTATTTGAATTTAAGATGAGTGAGTGAGTGAGGGGTTCCACAAGAATCGAGAATACTAGGAAAGGATAGCAAGATAGATCTTTTACAATGGGGCAGAATACAAAGTGTCGAGGAAAAACTTAGGGGAACATTATATATGCACGTAATTCAAAGTCAGCAGTTACCTCTGTTTCATTGGTCGTCGAGCATTATACACTGAAATCCACTGAGTGGCCGGACTACCTAGTCGTACTTTCTTCTTTGGTTGCTCATCCTCTTCCAAGTTTATGAGCAACCTCCCGCGCTTTTGCCCAACCTGCGCAAAAAAAGAGAGACATAAATACATTGCAAACTAGAAAATCCACATTCATAGTATAAATGTTAGCATGAAACTCAAAATTAGTCTCTTCAAGGCACCATCATCCATAAAATGGCGATAGGATATATTAAATGTCAACACACTACGCTTGCTCGTATGAACTGATTTTTCGTACTACCTTAAGAGCTCCATCAATTCTTATTGGTCTCAGCGATGTGCATGGTTCAATCAGACTGTCAAAAAGGGCGATCAGCTTAGAATAGTTTGGTTCCTCGTCGAACTTCATATTAGTAACAGCCTCAAGGAAATGTTTAAACGGAGCGGGGCAGAAGCAGCACATCAGCTCTGGAGACGTCGCCATTTTCTTTTTACACACTAGAAAACTCTTGTTATCACCCTGCCACATCAAAGTCGAACAAGAAGGGTTAGAATCAGTCGAAACTGATAAGATAAGCATCAATGTCAACTAAGTAATTAGGTCGGTACCTGATAGCCTTGCCATGGCAACCTCCCTTTTATAAGAAATATCAATGTGTATGCCAATGACTCGAGATCGTCCCTCCGACTTCCCGTACGGCCCAAATGTGTGTGCACGCTTGCATACCTTATGGTGCCTCTGTTGATGAAGAATTAAAGTTTATCATTCTGAACGAAGTTAAGAACAATGCAAGAAATCGATATAAACTTCACCGACCTAAATATATCCGGCCTCTGATCATAATCAACATGCTGACCGGATGATGCGTCTTTCCACCTAGAAGCTGAATCAGAAATGTGTTCAGAGTAATCACAACTACTAAGGCAAAGAAAGAAGTAGTGTGTAGTAATTCAGTTTTTATTGCTATTGACAGTAGTATGAGGTAGCTAAGGCCCTCGGAAACAAAGAATGTAGCATCATACCCAAACCAAGATCAATTAGATACAACTTTTTCTCCTCGGGTGTTCCGGGCTGACCGAGTAGAAAGTTCTCTGGCTTTACATCTCCATGTACAAATCTAGATTATTGACAGAATAATATATGGAATTAATAGCTGGATTAAGGTGAAAAATCAAATGAATGCAAACAGATATTGAAGAGATAACATATAGTATGTTTTACCCCTTCAAGTGGAGCCTTTCGAGAATTGAGATAGCCTCAACGGCTATACAAGCCACCATACTTGGAGACATCCTGTTTCAGTTGCTTGTGGTTCATATCAGCATGAAGCATAAAAAAGAGGAATTGAAACTCAAGCAAATTCAGTTATGGGATGTGGAGGGGGGCCGGGGTAGAGAGAGAGATGGTCTTACGACTGGCCTAACGAATTCCAAACATCCCAAAGACTCGGCCCAAGTATGTCCATGACCTGAAAAAATGTTCATTACAAACAAGAAACTTTTTTTTTCCTCCTTGAAACAAACCAAAACAAACTTGAAGCTCAATCAAAATATTGAAACCCACCAGAATGTAGAAATCTCCTTGTCGACCCTTGTAGTGAACCCATGGAATCCCGTAACATCCGTTCAGGGAGCTTTACATGAAAAAACAAAAATATGAAAAATGATCATATAAAAAAAAACAAAAATAAGAAAGAAAAAAAAGAGAGAAGATTATCAAACAATGAACAGACAACTTACTTGTAGACCTGCCACTCATAGGGAGGGCCATAATTGCAGCCCTTGCTATTCCGGTGTTCAAACTTTAACGCAACCTACAGAAAGAGAATTCCAATTTTATATAGACGTGCCAAGAATAAATTGATATATTTATAAAAAATGGTTAAACATGCCAATGATACCTCAATAGCATCAGGTCCCGTTCTTTCCAAGCCACCACTTACCCTCCGACCCACATAAACTTGGCCGAATCCACCCTTACCTAATTTCCTTTCTGTTTTATACATTGGAGAATTTCCCACTTGAACCTGCACCGATAAATACAAATCAAATGGTTGAGAAGCAATACAAATGGTGGCTGCAATATCAGTATCTTTAAAAGCCCCTCGATAAAGTAAGAATAATCAATAAGCTATTACCCTCTCGGGCACTGGAGTTGCACTCGGTTCTTCTTCAACTCCCATTGCTTTATCACCACTTCCACCATCCATGGCAATTTCTTTATCTGCTACACCCTCTACTCGATTCAAATCCGGGTCCCCAGCCCCAACAACGGCTTGAGGAATAACCTCACAAGGTGGCTCCGAATCTAAGTCTATCAACCTGATCCCCCTGCCTTTACCAGCAGCAGTTGGCCCTTTAGCTACACCACCTGCATTCCCTCTCCCTCTCCCCCTTCTTCTGGTTCTGTTCTGAGCAGGCGCGTGGAGATTCTCTTCTTGGTTAGCAGGTTCAGGGGCAGGCTGGAGATCACCGAGCCGTTTTGATCTCCTTGCTCCGCTACGCAATTCTGGCATCGTCACCCATGCAAATCACCTCCTTCTCACTTCCCACCTTCCTTTCAGAATCTATATACAAATAAGAACCAAAATGATCAAAAAAGGCCAAATCTCTAATATATAAAGTCTGACTATAGATGATAATACCAAGCTACAAACACTATGAATCAAAATGATCAGAAAACCTAAAAGAAAGCAAATTTAAAACTTTGATTGCATCAAAGATACTACTTTCAAAACTTACAACAGATAAGTGCATGCACAAGCACAAAAGCCAGTGTAACCTTTTCATATGCCTTCAAATTCAGAACTTTTCAACATTAAGTATCTTGGAACTAAAATGCAGCTCTGCAATTGCACAAATAGGATTTGAAACATAAAAAAAGTTACTCGCCCAATTTCTTATTACAAAAATTCATCAGACCTATTGGGAAAACACACCCAGCAAGTAAAAACCCTTGTGCAAGATCCTCTTGAGACAACACCAAATAAATAGACATATAAATTAAGAAAAAAACAGAAAAAAATAACCCATATGGGAATTATAAAAAATAAACTCTACTATTTAGAAGGAGAAAAAAAAAACCATACAAACAATCATCTCACAGTTCATCGATAATCAAGAAAAACAAACAGTTGATTATCCCCGTACATTGAGATGAATATGAATACAAAAAAACCAGTAACAAAAGCAGCCACAGATCGTACCTGAAAAACAGCAAAAACCGGAGGATCGGAGATGAAAACACAGAAAAATCGAATCAAGAATCCCAATCCGAATAACCGATCAAAACCAGATCTTCAGCAGAAATAGCAAATACATTTCTTTGACCCAATAAAGTAAAATAATCCCTTTTAAAGACGAGAAAAAAAGATTAGATATTTTCAAGAACCTAAAGATATCTCGAGTGAGGTATGGTGTGGATATCGAAGGAAAGGAGAGAAGGTAGAAAATAAATATTAGGGGAAAAAAACTGTGTATTGTAATGTATCGTTGAATAGCTGCTATAGATTCTATGGCTATCCTCCTTGTCTCTCTCTCTCTACACACACCATCTACTGCCCCACTCTCTCTCTCTATAAATCAATATATATATTGTGGTGTGGATGACTGATTGTAGGTCTTTTCTTTTCCTCTCTTTTTCTTTTTTCTATTACGCTCCCATTACCTGCGGTTTGCCAGTGTCGGAACAGAAAAATTGATAAAGAAATAGTAGTATGAGATTTAAATTAAACGAGATAAGGGCTTTGTTTTGATTGTTAACAAATCAATACTAATGTAATACGAGCGTTAGGAAATCTAATCTTTGCTTATTTTTGGGTGCCTAATTATTACATCTAAACGTTACCCTTTTCTCCAGTTGTGGGTGGTCCGGGATCGATAAGTATGGGTTCAATTCCACTAACACCATTATGTGATTTGTTTGTCACCCTATCACACTAAGGGTGGTTGAACCTCTTATTTGTTTTGATGGTACTGCACAAGGAGCGGAGTTTATCCAGTGCACACTAAAGGTAGCGGCTACGGGTTCCACGTATAAAAAAAATCAATTCTTCAAAATTCTCCAATAACATATTCTTTTTTCTCTCTTTACATCTTCCAAATGATTTAAGATTATTAGTATATGAGAACTGGTTTACTTACTAAGTAAATTAGCAAAATTTAAGATTATTATCTGAAAATGGTTTACCCAGTAAGTAAATTAGCAACCACAAATTTTTTTCATCACCCTTGAAAAAACCCAATTTTTAATTTTTTTAATCATTCCCTCATCTTAACAATGTCCGAACCTAAACAGTGCGGAAAAAATCAATATTTGATCGAAAACTGGATTCGGTAGCATGATAAACAACAGAGGGCCATTTCTTGAGGATAATCGAGATTTGGGTATCAGAAAATTTATGATTTTTGAAGAAAACAATTACAAAACAGAGCTTTTTCTTATGAATCAATTGGAAATATAGGAAATTGGAAGCACCCCAGATGAATTTTGCCGATACATTGCAGGAAAAACTTAATCTTGATTTGAATCTTTGGAATTTACTTCTTAAAATTATTGCCAATTCGAGTAAGGTGGTGTTTGGAATAGTTTTCAGTTGCAGCTTTTAGCTTTTAGCTGCAGATGTAGTGTTTGGAATACCCAGTTATTTAATAACCAAGATAGAGAAGTTGGTTAAGTTGTTATGACTCAACTTTCAGTTGCAGCTTATAGTTTATCTAATTTATTGAACTATTTTATTCTTTAAATATTTTTATAATTCTAAGAAAATAATTAATTTTAAAATTAATTTTTTTTAGTTACAAATTTAATTATAATTATATTTTAATATATTAGTTAGTAATTTGATAAAAATTATGTTATATTTGTAATTTATAAAGTCTTCAAGTTTTATGAAATAATTATTATTAAAATTAAATATAATTAAATATAGATTAATTAAAATAGTGGGTTTTAAAAATTTTGAATTCTAAAATAATATTTTTTTTTCTATTTACATTTGATGATAATTATTTCTTAGCTACATAATTATTAAAATTATGTACAAATATTATTATTATAAATTTAAGTAAATAAATAATATTTAAAATATAATAATATGATATGTTTATGCTAATATGATATATAATAAATTTATATAATATAAAAATTAATTTAATTTAATATTTATTATTTATTTTAAATTTTAATTATTTAATAACATTGATGGTAAAACGGATATTTTATTTAGAAACTTAAAATAAACTACTGATATAAGCAGTTTTCCAAATATTATTTTCCATCACTTTCAGCAGTTTTCAGCACTTATTTTCAAACACCTACAAATTCTCAAATCAGCAGTTTTCAGCACTTATCAATAAGCTTCAACTACTCCAAACACCTACTAAATAACAATCCAATAAATAAGCAATTTGCACAATTAGTACTCTTTGGTTGATAAACCTAATATAAACAACTTATATAAGGTATATTTCGATACTTAATTTTTGAAAATTTTATATATTACATCCATCCGAAAGAAAATGTCTTGTTTTCCTTTTTGAATCGTTCTATAGAAAATGTTTTGTTTCTAAAAAAAGCAAATAATGTGTGGATTAAAATTAACAACCCAAAAATCAAACAACACACCCCGCTATACAAGTTTCTTAATCTCGCATCCGATAGAAAATAGATGAGACTGAGGGCGTAAAATCAAATGTAAATGAAAGTTATATACAATTAATAGTAGCAATAGTATAGTCCCAGAAAGAAAAAGGGAAAAAGGGGGGGGCGGGGCCCCCCAGATAGCGGGGGTGATGGGTTCAAAATCCCACGACACGCTAAGTAAAACGCCCGTCACATTAAGGGTGGTTTTAACTCTTCTATGTGGTTTGCGTATGTATTAACAAGTAAAACGAAACGAGTAATAAAAAAAAAAAAAAAAAAGTAGCAATAGTATATGTGTAATGTGTGTACACTTAATAGGTGGTCCAAAAATCTGAAGGAATGTGAACAAGTAAATATTTGGTGGTGGATAGAGCTGAATGACTGACGATGGCTTCTCTTCTATCCTTCTGTCCACTCCAAGCCAAAGCCTCCGCCGCAGCGCCGGCGGAGACTCTTGACTTGAAATTCGGGCGCAAAGGCATTAAGTTCTCAGAATCCGGCGCCTTCCCCATGGTGGAGTTGACGGTGAGGAATGGAAGCTCGGTGAAGCTTGATATACCGAGTGGGCATATTACTTCCTACAAGCCTAAAGTGTATTGGAAGGATGACGGCTATGAGGAGGTGCTTTACACTCTCCCTCCTTCCTCATCCGCCGCCGCTAGAGGCGGCGTTGCATTGGTGGTTGATGAGTTGTCTTCACAACCCAATTCAAAGATTACTTCTAGTCAATGGAGTGTCAAGGATGTTGATGCTGACTCCATTGATGCACTGCAAGTATTTCTCTCTCTCTCTCTCTCTCTCTCTCTCTCTCTCTCTCTCTCTCTCTTTACACACAAAGAGGCATATATGTAATGGCCCATATCATATAACATTAAAAAGAATTAGCTTGCATTCCATTTTCTTGATTCTGCTCTGTTTCATGAACAACTCTTGCGTTTTTCAAAAATTCATTCTTGGATGAATACTAGTTCTTGTGAGGTGCTGTCTCTTGCTTGTCTTGATTAAGTTTGTTGCTTCTCTCTCTCTCTATCTCCCTCTCTCATAGACAAAAAGGCACACATATCTAAAGGCCCGTTTCATGTATACATCATGTAGGTTGAGCTGAGCTGCAGCAGGGGAAGTTTGGACATCACCTATGTTGTATCTCTCTACCCCTTAAGCATGGCCGCCGCCGTGATAGTAAAAAACACCGGCCGGAGGGCGGTCGACTTAACCACCGCAATCCTCAGCCATTTCAAGTTCAAGAAGAGAAATGGCACTGGAATCCAAGGCCTAAAAGGAGCCTCTTACTGCACCCACCCTCCTCCCTCCTCCCCTTTCGAGCTCTTATCCCCCTCCCAAGCCACCAAGTCCGAGGATCCGGGCTTATTCTCTTTCGGGTTTGAGCCCGAAAACAAGCCCGGTGTGTGGAGTGTGCAGGAGACTCCCATTACTGTCTTAAGGCATAAGATGAGTAGAGTTTATGCTGCTCCGGTGGAGCAAAGATCCGACCCGTTTCATACTCGCCCGCCTTCCAAATATGAGGTCATTGATCAGGTGAGGTGGTTGCTATTAGGCCTTCATTGCGATCATCTTTTTTTGCTTATGTTGAATCTGATCTGCAGGGGAAGGAGCTTTTCTTTCGAGTTATACGGATGGGATTCGAGGAGATATTTGTCTCGAGTTCCGGATCATATTCGGAGAAGTATGGTAAGGAGTATTTCATATGTACTGGCCCTGCTTCAGCGCTGGTGCCTATCAAGTTGGAACCTGGTGAAGAATGGAGAGGGGCTCAAGTTATTGAGCATGATAATTTGTGATGATTCTTGAATCTTGATTAGTACTCTCTTAAAATCCCATCTATGTTGTCCCAATTGTGTTTGTATAGAATCTATATGTTTCTTGTAATAATCTTGCACTAGTGATCAAGAATTTGTAATAGAGGAAGCAGTAAACAAAGTCATGAGGAGTAGAACAACATTGTATTAATTGAAGTCAAGAATGTCACAAATGACATGTCGTAATTAACATCTAAGTTGGGACAATAACATAGTGATCATCTTGACCACCAATCACCAACAAAAACAGAAACACAGCAAAAAGACTACAAAAAACTACTAATTTAGCAGAATTCTGATGCTTCTTGACTTGAGGCTTGTCAATTGGAGCTACTACTTCTGCAAGATTAGAAACCTCTTCTGTTGAGGAAACAGATTCTGAGTTACCATGCAACTCTTCAGTGTTGTTTTCTCCATGCATCGATACCGGTGACCATGCAAGTTTGCTTACCACTGGGCTTCTCAACCTTCTTGGATGCTTCTCAGATGAGCCTATTTCATTATCATCTAGATCTTGAAGCGAGCGAATGAGCTTTCGCGGTGTAGTGAAGATCTTCACATCGTCGATGTTAATGTGGGAGTTTGATCTCTGAGAAACAAACATAGCATATGAATTACATAATCACAATTCACAAAGTATACATTACTTGTAGAGAATTCGACCCAAGTGAATTAGTATAAATACCATATGCAAGATAGTTGTTAAAGAAACTATTCAAAGTTCAAGCATGACTTGATACAAGAACTTACTTGAGGACTAGTAGTATTGCTTCCAATAACTTCGTTTTCTTCACTTTCTTGAACAAAGCCTGCAAAGTTTTCGAAAATCTCTCCATGGTGATGAGAAGTCTCATCATATTCGGAGCTCATAATGTCTCCCCGAGCTATATCCGAAAAGATGCCATCTTTAAGAGACACATCCAAGATACCATTCTCACACCTTCTCCAAAGCCTACGGTTCACACCCTTACGACTATAATCCGCACTTCCATAGCCATGATTAACTGAGTTGGGTGATTCAATGCTATAATCATAGCCAGCAAAGGAGCCAACAGCCTGCGATTCAGGTGATTCAGTTAAGGCTTCCGAACTGCAAGCATTTCTTAGCCTAGTACTATTCTCTCTTCTACCACTTGAAATTCTCTTTGCAAATTGTATTACTTCAAAAGCAGCAGCGGTTACAAATGGCATTCTATCAGAATGGCATTTCTCCATTTCCTTGATCACTAGCTCCAATTCAGATGATACACTCTTCGGATCCAAATATTTGAGTAGAGAACTCACCATATGTATGGCTGATAGTCTTTTTTGAGAATTCTCCTCAACCAAACCAGCATCAAGAATTTGTAGTCCAGAATGTATCAACAATCTAGCATAGGCTTCAACAATTAGACTATTATGTTTAGCCAAAGAAGTAACTAAAGCCATATGTGAAAAGGTCTGTGAATGCTTCTCCAAAGCACCAGCAACCTTTTGACAAACCTCATTCACCATCTCATTCGAGGCAAACCGCCAATTATCCGACACAACAAGGGCTTGCAAACAAAGGGCAACTCCAGAAGACAAATTCTCATGGCTATCAAGAAGGCAATCCGAAAGGGGCTTCCATAGACGGCGAATAACAAGCCTCTTTCTTTCCTCGGATGTCGTTGGGTCGATTGCGTATCTTGCTACAGCTGGGGCCACCTTTGAGCAAGCTTGATGAAGGGCAAAGGCTCCTGCACTCAATGACAATGTTTTGATGATAGTGCTCATGATGTTGTCGATTTGGGGGACGATTTTGGGGCCGTGGACACGAGCAAGGACCTCGTATAGAGAGATTGTGTGCTCTCCGGATGACATCCCACTTTGTTTTGTTTCGGAGACTTGAGCAAGGAAGATGGGGATGGCCTTGGAATCCAAGTCTTTTACATACGATTTCAATGCTTTCATAGCCGATTTTCGACTATCTGCATCCTTGTCAAGATTCTCTAACTCCCTACGCACCACTGGGCTTAGACTTCTCCCCATCTTACTATACTGAAAAACACAAGATAGAAAGATTAGCTTGCATTCTACATCTTTCACTTGTTTTCTTGATTGAAACTGTAAACCTAATGTTGATTCTTCATTAGCAATATCAAATCTTGAAGCTATAATCCTATCTAAAACTAAAGCTACCGCATGATGAACTACATAGATGAAAACGTCTACAAAAAAGACTAATGCAACCAACAAGAAAAGAGGAAGAACAAAATCCCATTAAGACTTCAATCTTATGCTTCAGACTGCTTTCCGATTACAAACACGTACAAATCCAAGAAAATAAATTTCAATTTTAAGAACAAACAAGATCGGATTTTCTTGATGGAATGGTTCGTTATGCATACCTTGGTACGATTGACACCTGAAAAGTGAAAACCTAAGCTGCTATTTCTTCTTGTTGGAGCTAAAAAAACCCTATCAATTAACTGGTGTTATCCGATAAAAGGATGAGGTTGTGGAGTGGAGATCTGACGGCGGTGCTGGTGGCGGAGTGGTGCAACTACTGTACGCGCTTTTGGTGCGCGATTGTCTCAACGCTTTTGAATTTTGAAATCTTCATTTGGGAGGGCTTCAATTTTATTCAAATCTTTCTTTCTATTCCCCCGCTGTCCTCCATTTCCGACAGGAATATATATTTTATATAATTAAATCAATATCTATAAAAGAAAAGGTCAATTTAATCCATAAATTAATCATTTTGACTTGCATCATTTATCAATATTATATTAAAATAACTTTGACCTTATATTAAAAACAAAATGGTAAGAGTAAATTAGAGGCTACATAACATACTAGCTCGAGGTTGAATTTGAATTCTGAATATGTAAAATGTATATTAAGGATAACGGACCTTAAAATTTTACTCCCTCCGTCTCATTATTTCCGTTTTGATTCTTTTCGCCATCGGAGATTAAGAAACTTAATTTAGGTTCTATTTTTCGAGATGTAATTGATGCTAAGGTGTGAGAATTCATCCAATTTCTATTGAGGCTTAATTGAATAAAAAGACTTCTGAAGAGATAATATACTAATGTTGTAGTGAATAAGGAGGGACCACTTTATTTTATGATTAGGAGGTTAATTTTTCTATTTTTGAAAATAATACATAAATAAGAATGTAATTCATAATAAATTTCCTATCATTAACCTTTGAACATCGAGAATGCAACAAAATATTTAAAGTAGAAATGTGCTGCTAAAATAAATAAATAAATAAATAAAGAAACATTATTAGAATAATATTAATGCAGGAAAAAAATATTTTGGAATTCATAATAATAAAAGAAATACGTGGCCCAACTCAATCCTAAAACTCCGACGTTGATAAAATACCTGTATATTTCCTTTTTCCCTTCTATAACCCCACGGCCCAAAATCACCAAATTCAGGCCCATCAAATATTTTTTATAATTACATTACTTTTTTTATAATTAAGACCAAACCTGAGATATTTTATGCTGAATCCCATTTTCTTCCGATAAAAAAAATATTAGCACTTTCCCTATTTAATCAAACAACATAAGTATATGAGTGAGGTGGCAAAATAAGAACCATGTGTTAAACAACAAAAATATTTGATGTGTTACTAAAATTTGTTCTTGCCATCTAATTGCTTACGTTACATGTGTTCACATCTCATTCCATTTTCAATATATAATTATTAAAATCGTTATGTGTGAGTCTATCATCTATGGTTAGTATAGGATGATTGAATCATCCTGTATTGTTTGCATGCTAGAGTATAGAAGCGGAATTTACCCAATACACACTTTTTCGGTAGCGGCTGCGGGTTACCTCGTCATCAAAAAAAACATAAGTATATGAGTAAGGTGGCAAAAATAAGAACCATGCGTTAAACAACAAAAATATTTGATGTGTTACTAAAATTTGTTCTTGCCATCTATTTGCTTACGTGTCAGGTGTTCACATCTCATTCTATATTCGATATATAAGTATTAAAACCGCTATGTGTGAGTCTGTCATCTATGGTTAGTTTAGGGTAATTAAATCCTCGTGCGTTGTTTGCAGACTAGAGCATAGGAGCGGGATTTACCCAGTGCGTACTTCTTCAATAGCGGTTGTGGGTTACTTCGTCATTCAAAAAAAACATAAGTATATGAGTGAGGTGGCAAAATAAGAACCAAGTGTTAAACAACAAAATATTTGATTTGTTACTAAAATTTGTTCTTGCCATCTAATTGCTTACGTGACAGGTGTTCACATCTCATTCCATATTTATTATATAAGTATTAAAACCGCTATGTGTGAATTTGTCACCTATGATTAGCCTAGGGTGGTTGAACTCTTCTGTGTTGTTTGCAGACTAGAGCACATGAGCGAGGTTTACCCAGTGCACACTTTTTCTGTGTTGTTTGCATGCTAAAGCATAGGAGCGAGGTTTACACAGAATCCTCATGTGTTGTTTGCAGACTAGAGCATAGGAGCGAAGTTTACCCAATACACACTTCTTTGGTAGCGGCTGTGGGTTACCTCGTCATCCAAAAAACATAAGTACATGAGTAAGGTGGCAAAAATAAGAACCATGCGTTAAACAACAAAAATATTTGATGTGTTACTAAAATTTGTTCTTGCCATCTAATTGCTTACGTGTCAGGTGTTCACATCTCATTCTATATTCGATATATAAGTATTAAAACCGTTATGTGTGAGTTTGTCATCTATGGTTAGCTTAGGGTGATTGAATCCTCATGTGTTGTTTGCAGGCTAGAGCACAGGAGTGGAATTTATCCAGTGCGTACTTCTTCGGTAGCGGCTGCGGGTTACTTCGTCATCAAAAAAAAAACATAAGTATATGAGTGAGGTGGCAAAATAAGAACCAAGTGTTAAACAACAAAATATTTGATTTGTTACTAAAATTTGTTCTTGCCATCTAATTGCTTACGTGCCAGGTGTTCACATCTCATTCCATATTTAATAAAAAAGACAAGAATATGTAGACAAGATTTAACTATCCAAAAGTCAAACAATATACACCACACATTATCATTTTCTTAACATCCGTGCCCATTGGAAACAAGACGCTTCCAATGGGACGGAGGGAGTATATAAGTATTAAGACCGCTATGTGTGAATTTGTCACCTATGGTTAGCCTAGGGTGATTGAACTCTCATGTGTTGTTTACAGACTAGAGCACATGAGCGAGGTTTACCCAGTGCGCACTTCTTCGATAGCGGCTATGGATTACCTTGTCATCCCAAAAAACAAAAGTATATGAGTGAGGTGGCAAAATAAAGGGTGGGGATATTATATCCCACTCTATGTCCCACTATATGTCTCACTCTCAAGATTGACTCAATTAAGTGTTAGATGGAGACATGAAATTAGGTTAAAAAAACACATGTTCTCCTCTTAAGAGGTGAGAAATATAGTGAGACATAAAGTGGAATAGAAGATCCCTACCCAAAATAAGAACCATGTGTTAAACAGCAAAAATATTTGATGTGTCGTATAATATTCTTTCCATCTAATTGCTTACGTGACAGGTGTTCACATCTCATTCCATATTCAATGTATAATCCTACGTATCCAATTGTATAAATGAAAATAAATACAAAAAAAAATAATAATATAGCTCGGCATTTCTGCAACAAGGCTGCATGTAAAAATCGTCAGCCGTGACTCGTAATTTTGAATAAATATTTTGTTTAAATTTTTAACCCGTGGTTGTGAAATTTTGTTGGTGTATAATAATCTATCTGCAAATGGAGGAGTGTATGTTGGTATTTCTGGATGAGTTGGGTGCAAGGTGGCATTGGAATGATGATTTTGGAGATATGAAGAAGGTAATAAATTAAGAGGAAGTAGAAACTTTGCTTAATTACATGTTCGTGGCTCTGCTAGAATATCTTGGGATTTGAATTTTCTTGCAGATTTTGCAGATATCACTCGATCGAGATAATTATTTGTGTTAATATACACTGTTAGCCAATAGAATAAATTGAAAAACAAATGTAGCCTTTAACTAAACAAAAATACATATCTAACCATTTAGGCCCCGTTTGGTTGACAGAAAGGAATGGAATCGGAATCAGGAATCATTCCTGCAGGTATGGAATGAAGGAATGATTCCTGAAAACAGTTGTTTGGTTGCAGTAGGAATGAATTTGATTCCAAAACCTGTTTGGTTTGATTGAAGGAATGGAATCAACTATTTTCTTAATTAAATACATTTTTATTTAACTTCATATTAGTTTAACATTTAAATATTAAAAATGAAGTTACATAAATATTAAAAATTAGTTTCGTACAAATATTGCAATCCATAAATCAAACATAGATAGTTATCAAACATGAAGAAAACTAAATCAACTACTACCTCTCCATTCATTAAATAAATCTTGAGCTAAAGTGTTTCTAAAAGTAGTCCAAGCATTTGAAGGTTCAATGTGATTGATGTATTCAGTTGGAGTACAACCGCTACGAGTGTCGTCCTCTTCTTCGTCACCTCCATATTCAATATGATTATCAGTGGGCATATATTCCCGAATCAGGTTATGTAGAAGAGCACAACATGATACTATACGACATTGCGTCTCGATTGGAAAAAATGAAGGACCTCGTAAAATAGCCCACCTTCCTTTCAACAATCCAAAGCATCTTTCTATGACATTCCTTGCTTTAGAATGCTTCATATTGAAGAATTCATCCGCACTAACTGGTTGTCGATCACCCCATTCTTTTAGGTGATACCGATGTCCTCTAAAAGGAGCAAGAAATCCATTGCAATTTGTGTATCCAGCATCCACTAAGTAATAACATCCTACATAATAAAAAATAACTATCTTTTACTAATTACAATATTGAAAGGCAAAAAATTGTGTAATATTGAAACATAATTACTTGAGGTACTTTTAATCCATTAGGATGGTTAATTGCATGTCGAAGAACACGCCCATCATGTGCAGATCCTTCCCAACCAGGCATGATAAGTATGAATTCTATATTTGGTGTGCAAACACCCAACACATTCATTGCGATATTGCCTTTCCTCGTTCGATACCTCCCTCTATCTTCATTGCGAACGTGACAATTAATTAAGGTACCATCCAATGCACCTAGGCAATTCTATATAAAAAATAGTTAATTTAATTTGCATATATCTTTACAACAACAAAGTAGATTGCATAATACCTTGAAATATTTCCATCTACCATCTTCACAATCTTCCTCTATCGGCATAGGTTTTTTGAGCAATCGGGGATGCAACTTCATAACCGCATTAAGACATTCATTGAAGCTCCTACTAATAGTTTCCCCACTTCTATTGAAATAATTAGCAATAGATCTATTTTTCTTCGCATGAGCAAGTGTGTAAAGGAAAGAAGCCACTTTTTCCTCTCGTGACATATTGTTACTTCCATTCAAACCTCCCACATCCCTAACCATCTCACATAAGGCAAAGAAAGTTCTCATATTCATCCGGCGGAGGGCCGATGGAGGGCCGATGGAGGGCCTATGGAGTCCATCGGCCCTAAAGAAAAAAATCTGAAACTCCCCGTCGGCCGAGCAAATTCATCGGCCGAGCCACTGAATTCTGCAGAAACAATTACCAGGGCCGATGGAGGGCCGAAGGTGGCCCTCCATCGGCCCTCAACATATTTAAAAAAAAATGTTAACAGGGCATCGGTCTTGAACTTAAAAATAAAAAAAATTAAAAAATTAAAAAAATTGTTAAGCAGGAGGGCCATTGACCCTAAAAAAAAATTCAAATTTTGGCCGATGGCGATCGGCCATCAAACAGTAATTTTTTTTTTTAAAAGTTCATGCCATTGGCAATAAAAAAAATAAAATAAATAAAATTCCAAATTTTGGCCGGGGCGATGGCCGATGGCCCTCAATTAGTAAACTTATTATTATTATTTTTTTTTGAAGCCATAGGCCATACAAAAAAAAAAAAATCAAATTTTGGCCTGGCCGATGGCCATGGCCCTTAATCAGTAAACTTTTTTTCTTTTTTTTTAAAAAGTTAAGGCCATCGGCCATAAAAAAAATTAAATTTTGGCTGATGGCCCTCAATAAGTAATTTTTTTTTTTAATAATATGTTGAGGGCCGATCCATCGGCCCCTGACACTCTGCACCACAAGAGGACTAATTACTTTTATGTTTTGTTTTAGTAATAAGCTATATTTGTTTTTAATTTCTACTTTTGGCTAATAGTATAAATTCCTCACCTTGTTTTTGTTTGTTGGTATTTTTCAATTTGGAGGCCAAATCAAATCAAAATTCTAGTACTCCCAATTTCGAGATTTGGGAAATATGCTATTTTTAGATAGTGAAATATGAGTATAGACAACTAAAAGTCTATAGAGGCTTTGCAGTGGAATCGAATTTCAATTCGTAATCATTCCTCTGAATTTCGAAATCGGGTTCGAGTTATTTGAAATAATTTCTGAAGGTGTAGAGAAGAATGAACGATGAAATGTTGTTCATGTCTTTCTAAAAACTTTGATGGAATTAGATGTGATTTCAGACAAAACATATGAAATTTTTAAACGTTCCTTAAAATACATGAGTTTTCAATTTGTTAAAAATTACACACCGACAAAAAATTCTGACGAAATCGAATCTGATGGAGCGAATAAAGTGGCATTTTACGGCTTAGTTGACAGAGACCTCATCCACGTAGGAAATTATGTAGTATTTATCATATGTAAATACACGAACTTTAACAAAAATACGTTTAAAATTATATTTTATGCTTATTGTTTCATATAGATATATTGTGAATCGAATAGTTTAAATTTTAGTAAAAATTTAAATACGAATCAAGTTTAATATTTGAATATGAATATACAAATACTAATATTTGACCCGGTTTGATTCATTTAGCTATAAAATATATGATAGATTTTGGAGAGTCATATTTTAGATCTATCATATGATTATAAGGTTGATCGTATTAATTATTTTTTATTAACATTCTCTATTAAGTATTAAATATAAAATAAAATTTAAATATATTTATTGTTAAAGTTCAAAGTCATGTGTTAAATCATATGAAACTCAAACTTGTGTATTTATAGGTAACAACTACTATAGAATTTATTCACACTCTCTGCCAACTAATTCATAAAATGCTACGACGTCTGCCCCGTCAGATTTGATTTCGTCGGAGTTTTTCGTGGGTGTGCAATTTTTAAAAAATTGAAAAATCGTGTATTTTGAAGAGCGTTTTGAAAGTCGTATGCAAAATTAAATTTCGGTCAAATTTCATATATTTACAGGCTAACATCCTAAATTTTTAATAGTTTGAGAATATCCAACTTTTTAGATATGATTACAAATTCTTGATTCGGATAGATTTATAAACCAAACTTATATGAATTCAAATACGTGATTGTTGGGAAATAACCTAACTTTTGAATGATCTCAAATCTCTATTTAATAAATGATTCAGTCTGATGTACTTAATAAATTGTTTCAGCCCGTGTATGTATAGTCAGGCTGAACGTTTGCTTTCAGATTAGGTTTGAATGTTTTGATCCGCCTGTGGAACCGATTGAGTCGAGCTTCTAAGCTGACACATTTCAAACTGTATTGATCTTCAGATCAATGTCTTCACCAGGTCGTATTGAAAATTCAAATGTGAAGTCAGTACAAGGTACAAGACACGATATTCAAAGTTGATGGTCAACGGAGCAAGACGACAATACAAGAATCAACATTGACCAATCTCAGGCCGTCATGTTAGCCATAGTCAAAGGGAGATAGAAGAGTGCCTCGTACAAGATCTGCAAAACCACGCAGAGCGCGACACGTATCTATGCATTTAATGCATAAGACTGTTGTCAACATGGAGCTAATAGGAGATCGATCTTATTCAACGAATCTTTCCCCTTGCTTGCCTATAAATAGCAGAAGACCTCTCTCAACGAGGTTACGAAATTTTAATAAGCTTAAGTTTACTCTCAAGCAAAAGAACAAGTCATATATTTACTTATTCAAAAGTTCTATTGCTAGAAATTCCCACTTATGTTCATACTCTAAGTATACATAGCTTAATCATAAGCTTAGAGTAAAGAGTGTTTAAAACTCTTGTTGTTGAACAAACCTAAACCCCCCACCCTATCATGTTAGTTAGAACGAAGCTGATTGATAGATTGTTTTTTAGATAGTTTGATAATTTGTTTTTATGTATTGATCTGTAGCTCGTCAGTCTATGAGTACCCTTAGTGGATTCCTGTTGAGAAAGTAGAAGAATGAATCTTGTGAATTCGAACCACTATAAAATCTTTATTGTTCACTGTTTCATTACATCAGCTTATTATTCTTTGCACTATATCAGATTAACTGTTACCTACAGAAAAACATATCCTATCTAGGGCCTATCATATTTCGGCATTCGTTACCTGACTGACTCATGATCAATCAGTCTCTAATATAAAAAAAATGAAGTTTGACATCATGCGTATCCCATACATCTAAAATCATATCGTAACCAATAGTGATTTTTAAACTCCTTTACCAAATGTCCATAGTAATAAATCTTAATTGGGCAGAATACAAATCCCAATTCACAATGATGATTAAACTTGTACGAAAGAAATTACAAAATGAATAAAAAACTTTAAAAAATAATAATTAAAGATTGGAGATTTTCACGTGTTTGCTCGTGTTTGCCCCTAGTTTGATAATTGATGGTATCATCCGGATAAGATCCTCTACTAGACTTTTTGTATTCCCGAACTAATTAAAATCTATTACCTCCATCTCATCTTGTATTGTTTCTTTTCTGGGTGTTCATTTATCTTGCATCGTTCCTAAAACGGAAAGAAATGAATGAATCACAATCATTTAAATAAATTGATCCTATTATTTATTAATTTTACATATTTATACCCATTATCTTAAAAACCGTACAACAACCAAATGATGCAAGATCAATGAAATGGAAGGAGTATTAATCTTATAATAGTCATTATCCAACAATTAATCCATTTGGTACCGAAAAAGTTAAAATTAAAGCCCTATACTTATCTAAACTACTTGTCGAAAGCTAGCCCATTTAAATGTATTGTTAGAAGAAAATATGTACATAACTTACTAACCATCACAATAAACTCATCCAAATAGGAATAGGCCAGTTCTAGTTTGTCTACAACATTAGGTTGGTTAGTTTTTCCTTACTAGAAAATAGGGTTTAAGCTAAGTACGGCTCTTTGGTGCCTAATGATGTACACGACTATTTTTTTTGGGAAAACTCACATCCGCTACTAACATTGCTCGTGTTTAATAAAAGCAACTTGGAAATTCATAGTCGTATAATTGTCAAATATCAAAAAACAAATAAAATGAAAAAAAAACGAACATAATTAATTAACATTTGCATTTAACACCATTTAATTAGTCAATGACTTTAATTAATAACGTCATTTAAAGCAGAATTAGAATTAATCTTCTCTAGTTGGTCAGCAACAAACAACCCCCTTTTGTCCAGCCTCGATCATTAAATTAATACTCTTGCATTTAATGTACAACCACTACTGGTTTTTCTAACAATAAAAAAACGAAATTATTTTATTAAAATACAAAAAATTTCAAGTATATATTTCGTAGAATATTTTTCCAAACAAAATATCACCATAGAATATACAGTTAAATATCGATAAAGTAATATTTGATAATCTTACTAAGATAATAATTTTTTCCGGTCCCGATATAAATCAATGTACTAAAATAATGTTCGATAAAGTAATAACCTCGTTAAATGAATATTTTTTCTCGATCTCAAGGTTATTACTTTATCAAGGTTTCACTGTAAAAAGAAAATGATATATAACAAAATGAATAAAGTTAATATGATAAAGTCATCGGTATATCGCGTGATTAACTTAGCGTTATTTATTTCTCCGTTACAATTTGTTAAGCTTTATAGCATGTACTACCCTATTATTGTCACGAGTCACTTTCTTTATTAATGAAATAACTTTAAACTTTAGATCTCTAATAAATTAAAGCTTCCCTAACCCGTTACTTTATATGTATACATTATTTACGATGTTGATGTAACAACTACGAATTCTCTTATTAAGAAAAATAGAATTACCAATGGCTTTCTTTCAATCAAGAGGGCCACATTGAGTAGTTGAGATTTGCATATATAATATGTTTTATCATATTATTAAATAAGATTGAGATCATAATTAAAGTGACTTTTTCTTAGTGTCACATCAAATATTTCCTCATGCTTTAAATCCTCAAATCATCGATCAAGAGTATATATAAAAAGAATATGGAAACAAAAATATCATGAAATCACAATTATATAAAGGGGCCGGAAAAAAGACTAATGGAAAAACCCACATTCTTTGAAACAAATATAAAAATATAGGTGGTGGAAAGGAGAAAATAATTCGCCATAGTGATTAATGAATAGGAAAGCTTAAAGAAATATATATAAGTTTTTATTATGAAAGTAATAAAGTATTATACTTTAATATAAATAAATTATAATGTTTCTAAGACTTGCTATCTACGCACTTGTTGCTCCACCATCCGATTTTAATAAGTACATCCCACGTAAATTAATAATGTTCCTTTAGGGAGAAGGGTCTTCAAAGATTTGTCTCAACTTTTAAAAACAAATTTTGTTGCTTTATGGTTTTATCATAATCTAATCCACTAATAAAAATGAAATATAATTTCATAGAAGACATCCCATAGAAATATACACAGGGGGAATCAAAATAATGTCGTTTTGTAAAATAAAAATTCGTTTTTTATTTATTTATTTAGCTATGAGAATAGCTTTTGATCAGTATCTGAAGTGTGCATTACGTAAAATCGGCTTATTTGTTCCGAAGAATTTTGTTGTGTACTATGAGGAAGTTGAATGCTTGTGTGTAAAGTATATGGAAATATACCAATTTCTTCCATACCGTTGGTGGAGGAAAAGTGACTTTCCAATTCTCCCTTTTCAGGAGGATTTCTAATTTCCTCTTTCAACTTTCCAAGGATGTGTGGGTGTTTTAAATAATGGGAACGTCAAAAGTAGATGCTTTCTTCTTTTTAGTGAATATTTTTAAAATTTGCTTCTTGTCTTTTTATATTATACTTCCCCACTAATTGGACTATGATTAGAATTGGAGGAGGAACGAATCTGCAAATTTAATGTTGTAGCAGTTTAAATTTTTTGAGGGTCTAAACCGAATTGTAATAATAAACTTTTTCATTACAAAAATACAACGTAGTTGCGACCCAATGGAAAAATGCCCGTGAAAATTGAGAAATAATATGGTTTGAGTCTTGAACCGAATTGTGTATTTTGGGTCTATTTTTCTATAGGGCCTAATAACATTTTAGCTAACTTTTGCATGTGAAAAAGGAAAAATCCTAGTTAGGAAACTATAAACTACTACTATTAGACTAATTATACTTGACGAAGGGGTGGTTGAAGACACTTATTATAAGCATTTCGTATTGATTTTGTGTAAAGTTGAAAATAATTGATTTCAAGCAAAAGCTGAGAGTTTTTAGAATCAATAATTAAGAGAAGACTTTTTTTTTGTAGTTTCGAGAATTAAAATGTTTTAAGCACGAAAAATATCTCAATTAATGCTTAAAAAAATCTATTTAATTAAATAATTTTAGAAAAGCTATCGCAATAAACAGAATTTCCAATACTAAAAAACTGCTTATATACTCAATAAACAAATAAGTGCTAATATAAGCACTTGCAAACACCCTAAAAGGCTAAGGTAGTGTTTGGAACATATTAAATAAAATGTTTCTGGGTTTTTTGACCGCACATTTTCTAATGTTTGAAATAAGTGCTTCTGTCTTTTTGTGCTTAAAATAAGTCAGAATAAGCAGAAGCTCATAAGCTGGTCATGGGGTGCTTTTTAAAAGCAGAAGTCAAAAGAAACTGCAAAGCAACTTATAACAGTGTTTGCAAAACTGTTTTTTTCTAAAATTAAGCTGTTTTTTTCTATTATTCCAAATACTAACAACTTTTTCTTAAGAACAACTTTAAGCATAAGCAATTAAAAGTTGCTTAGTCCACTTGGGATGGTATAGCGGTCAAGGTGGGTAGCCTGTGGCCGAAAGGTCATGGGTTCAAAATCCATAAGACTACTATGTGTGAGCTTGTCACATATGGTTAGCCTAGGGTGGTTAAACCCTCTTGTGTTGTTTGTAGGCTAGAGCACAAGAGCGGAATTTACCCAGTGCACACTTCGGTAGCGGCTGCGGATTACCCTCGTCATCCAAAAAAAATTAAAAGCGCACTTCGGTAGCGACTGCTAATTACCTCGTCATCAAAAAAATTAAAAGAGCACTTCAATAGCGACTATGGGTTACCCTCGTTATCCAAAAAAATTAAAAGTTGCTTATAAAAAATTATTCCAAACACTACCTAAAACTCAATTTATCAAAATCATCCCAAAAGATAGGTAAGATAAAAAAAAACTCATTAAATAGGTAAGGATAATGTATGTGTGGATACCATACCACTCAATTGCCATATTCAATTTATAGTGTATTTAATTCGGGCAAGTGTTATTAGGTAATTAATGTTCTCCAAAATCTATGTAATAAACAACTAGCATTTGACATTTGTCCAAGCCATCCACTCTGGCCCAGATGTTAAATATATTTAGCAATCTAGTATTTAATCAAATCAAGCATTTATTACCCACTTTATTTAATTTCGTCACCCTAACTACTATACATATTAAAAGTCAAAAAATGGCTTTGATTGTATAGATTATACGTATCACGACCAAAATGACTTTTGCATTTAATTTACTTCTTTATGTACAACTGTACTCTGATTTTTCCCAATTTATTTAAAAACAATTATCTACGTACTATTTTTTTATTCAATCATGGTTGGATTATGGTAACCGTAATAACTAATTTGGTAATTGTAGCTGAATACGTTGCAAAATGCAATTAAAAGTGTGCGTGAATCGCCACCTATGGATAAATATACAGCCACACTAACTATTCTCTAGCCTAAATGTATTTTATGTGTTTTCTTACTATAGACATATAGTATAAGGGTGGATCCAAGATTTATTGTTAGGGGACGAAATTTACGGGGATGAGTTGTATTTATCCGGGGGTTCGAGGGCGGAGCCGTCGAGAAATTTTTTTGGGGTGTTTTTGGTCTAAATATGCTTACTAATTGAGGCTTATTTAGCGATATTATATTTTTTTTACGAATAACCGTTATATGTTGTTTGTAATTTATTCGAAAAATATAGTACAAAATCGTATTTTGATGACGCCTAAATTTAGTTGGAGGATATTTCGAAGAATAACAATTTCTAACTTATAAATTAATCAAGTATTTGAAAGATAGAGTTTTTTATGCTTCAAATGTTGCTAATTTTACTTAAAGAACAATCAAGTATAAAAAAAATGAAAACACAAACATAACATATAACTGCATAAAGATGTATGTTATATTATATATGTAACTCTATCAAAATAGATATCCAAAACTTCAAATTCTAGACATTCATTAAAATTAAAATTAGTGACATGTAACATACATTTTTTAATATTTGTCTAAATTAGTGGTCACATTCACAGTAATTCTTAATTTTTACTTTGGTGTAAGTTGACAAATTCAAAAATCTCGGAGGGGCGGGGGGATCCAAAAATTTAAATGAGACAAATGTATAAATTACTAAAAATCAAAGACAATTCGTAGTATTACATGAAAGTTGGGGGAGGGGGCAGTCGCACCCACCCGCCCCCTTTGAACCCGCCTCTGATATACTAAAATGGACGGATCTAGTGGCGTGTATAGGCCATAGGGTTATTGATTTATGAAGAGTATCGTTTATTCGTGACGCTATATAGCGGCCTGGATTATTTTTCGATAAATAAAAAAGAAGAAATAAAGATGGTGAGAGGGGAGATGCATTTGCATAGGTGGCGATTAATGTGAAAAAGTTGGATTGAAATGCATAAATTTGGACCTCTAACTTTACTAAAATATTGGTAATAATTAATGTTTCTTTCCTTTTTCACCCATTTTTCATGAGATTCTTATGCACTACTTTATATTATATTTTGACATTTCTAAGTCTAAAGAAAACAACAGACCAACTGTCCCATTGAGATGACATATTAATTAAGATAAGTAGTCTGTGGTTAGAAGGTTATGGGTTCAAAATCCATCAAGTCTCCTATGTGTGAGTCTCCTAAGATTGCAATTCTAAATCCCAACAAATAAATTTTGGATCAATCTCTGATCAACAACCTACACCGCCCTTGTATACATATACGTGTAAATTGTCTCATTGTTTACTTAAAAAACTTAAAGCATAATCATGCACTCATTTTGCTTATTATAAATATTATTACTATAAATATTATTATTATTATTATTATTATTATTATTAGTATTAGTATTATTATTTCTGAATAATAATAAAATGGTTAATTATTATCAACTAATAAAAGTTAAAAAAAGGCACACATAACACCGGTTTACAACGTCAATGATAGAGGGGGGTGGTGGTGATGAAAAAGTTGGGTAGTAGGCTCGAAAAATGCGTAAAAGGTAAGTGAAAGCGTGCGTTGCCAAAAGGCAAAAAGAAGAATATGATGATGATTTTTGTTTGCAAATACTTCTTCAAAGGAAAAAACTAAAAGCAATTTTGCAATGTAAAGCTACTTTTAATTAAATTAATTAATTATTTAATATACGACGAGCAACCAATCTTTATCGGTCATAAAAAGATAAACTCCCCCACTTTTCTTGTCCTTTGGAAGCTTCTTATGGGATTATCATACCTAAAAATATAGACGGATACAGAATTGCGAGATTAGACCCATAAAATTTGAAAATTCAATAGAAAAAAGTCAAACTCCACCCCTCCCCCGCCTGCAAAACTCGAGTAGTTTGGTAAAAGAGTTTCAAATTAAGAATTTAAATAAATTAATTCGATAAAAATGTTCGAATTAGATCTATTAAAATCAAAATTTTAGAGATCGTATGAAAAAAAGTAGATGAATAATTTGAACCCGTATCTAATTATATATACATATTCAATTCAAATAAAAGCAAGTTAGTTAAATTATAGGGGCATTTGCAGCAGTAGCCGCACAGTAGTACCCAAAACACATATATAGCCGCCCGCTAAAACAAAACACAAATATAGCCATTTTGTCCTTATACGGCGCAGGGCCGATGGAGGACCGATAGACTCTGCCCATCGGCCCTGTAGAAAAATGCCGAACTCTCCCCATCAGCCGAGCCCTTACCGACATCGGCCGATATGATGAAATAAATTATCGGCTTAGAGGGCCGAATAAGGGCCGACTGGTAGTGTCCATCGGCCCTCACCGACATCGGCCGACGGTTGAATGGCCGAAGCCCGAACATCCCATAAGCCGAGCCATTTTTGTGATGGCTGAAGGAGGGCCGAATTTGGATATCCGTCGGCCCTCCATCGGCCCTGTATCCCTTTCTTCGAGACGGGATTCGACACAACATTCGACACGACACATGCATGACTTTTCCTGCAATCGTACAGAGGGCCGAAGGGTGGCCGATGGTTGGCCGATGGAGGGCCGATCGACGCATGTGGGAGATACAGGCCGATGGGGGGCCGATTGGGGAAAAAACAGGCATGAAATACTTGCCTTCAATAATTTTCGGGGCCGATGGAGGGCCGATGGGGATAAATTCTTTTCGGCCCTCACAAAATCGGCCGTTATAATTGGGGCCGAAAATAATTGAAGGAACGTTATAATCGGGACCGAAAATACTGACAATAGGGCTGATGGATAATTTAGCAAGAGGGCCGATTGGCCCTCCATCGGCCCCAACAATTCCCCTCGGCCCCAAATCGCCCCTCGCCCGGTGCATGCGCCTAAGGGGAAAAACATGCATGAAATACTTGCCTTCAATAATTTTCGGGGTCGATGGGGGGCCGATTGGGGGCCGATGGGGATAAATTCTTTTCGGCCCTCACAAAATCGGCCGTTATAATCGGGGCCGAAAATAATTGAAGGAACGTTATAATCGGGGCCGAAAATACTGACAATAGGGCCGATGGATAATTTAGCAAGAGGGCCAATCGGCCCTCCATCGGCCCCAACAATTCCCCTCGGCCCAAATCGCCCCTCGCCCGGTGCATGCGCCTAATAAGACAAAATGCTATATTTGTGTTTTTTTAGTAGGATGGCTAAAATTATTTTTTTTTCCACCTATTTGGCTAACAGGAGGTATTTCCACTAAATTATACCAAGAAGGCCAAAATGACACCCACCCCACCCCCTTTCAAAATTCAAACATGGCACGATCATTTAGTGACAAATCAAGATGCAAAACAAAGTTTGTCAAAAAGAAATTCAAAGAAGACGACAAAAAATTCTCATGAAAATGATATCCAATATATATTATTTTTTTCATATAGTTCATACATGAAGGCATCAAAATTCTTCATCCTGACACAAAATCAGAATGCAAACTATAGACAGATAATTGTCCTTTCGAATTTTATTCATTGTCAAAGTATTTGTCTTATGATCATATCACACCCTCAAATCTCACCAATTACAAATCATTTTATTTGTAGTAAAGTTAGGCCATACAAAAATTGTGTAGACAATTCCCCAGATGCAAGGCACTTTGATTTAATATGATTAAGTAAACTTTTAGCATGAAGATTGGCCCAAAATACTTACTAAAGTGTTGCCTTTTTAATGAGAGAAAGAGAGAGAGAGGCCTTTCGGCTTCAGCAGTCATGTGCTAAAAATTCAAATACTGTACTAGTTTGTAACTTTTACGCCAAACTAAAATTAATTTGTATTTATTCATAATTATTTACCCTATCGTGAATAAGTGCCAAACAAAGATATGGATGGATTTAAATTATGTTTGTGTCTGTCACTCTGTCACATTAAGCGTGATTTAACTCTCATGTGTGGTTTACAGACTATTGTACATGAACGATGTTTACCATGTACGCACCAAAGGTAGCGTCGTCATAAAAAAAAGATATGGATGGATTTTTTTTTAAAAAATCACAGCTACTCAGCTATATAATTTAAATAATAAATACACTTCTAAAGTTAGGTAACATTTAATTGAAGTAGAGTGGTATTATCTTACAAATTTTCCACGTTTTGTTATAAAGTTTCCTACTTTATAGTGCATTTTGACATAAATATGTTTTATTTAATTGCTTGTTAATCAACTTTTCTACACTTAAGATAAAATGTTGCTGTTCATCAAAAAAATATAACCAATTTAAGAAAGTCAGCACGAAATTATGATGATGAAAACAACACATTCTCTATAGCACTAGTTGTTATTAAGTAATAACCATTGACTAATATAATATAGAAAATTCTTAGGTACGCACATAAATGTGTAGAGGAGTCGAATTAATCTTCATAAATTACTATGTGTATTTGTTAATTTATAAGAACTGGTCACTTACTAAGTCGATGTAAACAATAAACGGACTATTTGATATGTTTTCTCATGAGTCGAATTTAATCCCTACGTAAGGTTATGAACATCGACTTATACAAACTCTCATCGATTTAAATGTAAATCGATGTATAACAGCAGATCTATAATCCATGATTAAGGAGGTGGAATTTGATATTTCGATATGTAAATCCACACTTCAGAAATGATATAAACTCTTGTGAGGACGAAATAAAATTTGTTTCAAAAATATAAAATAAAATATTTTTTAAAACACACAATTTAGGGACGATCGCGCAATTCCCCTTTATCCGTTTATAGATTATATAAAAAATATTAAATCGTTGTAGAATAGTAATAAATAGACTTTTTTAATCAAACTTCAATAATAAAGTTGAATAATCGGAAGGCCGACTTGTTCGATGTGGGATAGAAGAGAAGTAAATAAGTACTCCATCCGTCCCGCTATTTGTGGCTCACTTTTTTAAAATAGGTGTCCCATTATTTGTGCCCACTTTCCTAATTTGGTAAAAAATTACTCCTACTCTATCATCTTCTCTCTCATACTTTATTACATTCTCTCTCCTACTTTATCATCTTTCTCTCATACTCTCTCATTATCTTACTCATCTTCTCTCTCATACTTTATCATCTACACTCTCTCTCATACTTTATCATTTACTCTCTTAATTCCCGTACCGAAATCAATTGAACCACAAATAACGGGACGGAGGGAGTAGTAAACAAAAAACAAGATGAGGGCTAAAAAGGCAGTCAATCTAAAGTCGTCATGCATGTAGAAGTCTATATAGAGAGAGATAAGAAGTTAGAGAGAGAAAGAGAGAATAAACAAAGTATTCCACTAACCCTGCTTCCTCTCTCTCTCTCATCCAACCTTCGCCACAGCCTTCACCGCCAACACGACATAGTTTTCTGCAACTGTTTTTTTTTTTTTTTTTTTTTCACTTTCTGATTATTATGTTACCCCATAAATAGGAGAATTTTTTTTTCAAAAAAAAATTCTCCTATAGCTTAGTGTGACGTCACCTTTTGTTTTATGTGTTCATGTGGGAGTTGAGGGAGGGATACTTTTTGGGTATTTTTGGTTTGTCGCTTATAAATTATCATCCCCTTTTAGAGAGAGAGAGACAGAGAGTACTCATTTTGGAGAGAGAAAGGAAGGAAAGGGAAAGGGAGGGATGGGAGAGAAGGAAAACCATCTCCTAAATGATATAGAGGGAGAGAGAGATCATAATTCATAACTCCTATTGTACAGAATCGAGATTCAATCTCTGTGTAAAAACTTCAATCTTCCTTGTTTTCGAATTGGGGGTAGATTCATCTATTTCTCAAATTTGATTTCAATTTTCAAAATTCGGATATGAGAGCAGGTCTGAGTACTATCCAGCAGACCCTAACTCCGGAGGCTGCGAATGTTCTCAACCTCTCAATCGCGGAGGCGAGCCGCCGCAACCACGGCCAGACGACGCCGCTCCACGTGGCGGCGACGCTCCTCGCGTCGCCGTCGGGGTATTTGAGACAAGCATGCATCCGTTCCCATCCCAATTCTAGCCATCCGCTTCAGTGCCGCGCGCTGGAGCTGTGCTTCAGTGTGGCTCTGGAGCGGCTGCCGACGGCTCAGAACATGGAGGGCACGGGGATGGAGCCGCCGATCTCGAACGCGCTCATGGCGGCGCTGAAGCGAGCTCAAGCTCATCAGCGGCGGGGGTGTCCGGAGCAGCAGCAGCAGCCGCTGCTCGCGGTGAAGGTGGAGCTTGAGCAGCTGATTATATCCATTCTCGATGATCCGAGCGTGAGCCGCGTGATGAGGGAAGCTAGCTTCTCGAGCCCAGCCGTGAAGGCAGCCATCGAGCAGTCGTTGAATAGCTCGAACACGCATGCGTCGCACCATCAACATCACGTTTCCGTTGGGAATGTGAATTTCGGATCTTCAATTGGAGGAATTGGCCCTAGATTGCTTCCTAATCCTACTCAATTAACGCCTCCCTCCCCTTCACCGTCTCAAATTGGCCCTAGATTGCTGAGTAATCCTCAATTAACGCCTCCCTCGCCTTCGCCGCCTCAAATTGGCCCTAATCGGAACGTGTATTTGAATCCGCGTCTGCAGCAAGGGGCTACGCAAACCGCGAACCCAAAGGGCGACGACTTGAAGAAGGTGTTGGACATAATGTCTAGAAGCAACAAACGAAATCCGATTTTGGTCGGTGATTCAGAACCCGAGACTGTGGTGAAGGAATTTCTCAGAAAAATCGCAAATAACGATTTCGGAGGTGATCTCAATTTGAAGAATATCCAGGTTGTTCCGATGGAAAGGTTACTTTTATCCGACAAGAATCAAATAGCCGTAAAGATGGAAGAATTGGAAGGGCTAATCGAAAATAGGGTTAGAAACGGAGGGGTGATTCTCGATTTGGGCGATTTGAAATGGCTGGTGGAGCAGCCGGTGAGTCTAGGGTTACCGCAGCAGAAGCGGCAAGTGGCGCCGGAGATGGGGGCTTTAGCAGTGGCGGAGATGAAGAAACTGCTGGCGAGATTCAATGGAGGAGAGAGTGGTAATAAACTCTGGTTAATTGGAACTGCAACTTGTGAGACTTATTTAAGATGTCAAGTTTATCATTCATCCATGGAGAATGATTGGGATCTGCAAGCTGTTCCTTTTGCCTCCAGATCTCCCCTTCCTGAGATGTTTCCAAGGTATACTTTTAGCATCATTTTACAACATACTCTGCCTTGTTTTTAATCAGATTTCTTTCATTCTTGGATGTGAATTCACGGTTCAAGACTATTTGTGACTGATTCTTTGTCTCGTAGTTTATCTATGGAGTTTGAAATTTGTGAATTATCAAAGTTATAGATTCTTTAATGTTTTTTGTTTGGACAATCTTGAACTGCTGTGATATGTTGAACTTGTGCTCTGTTTCATGTTGATAGTTTGATAACTGATCTTTGTAATTAGGCTTGGAACTGAGAGACTCTTGAGCAATCCGGCGGAGTCTTTGACAAACCGCTTATTAGAAAACTCGACGACTCTTCAAAAATCCTCATTATGCTCTCAATGCTCTCAGAATTATGACAAGGAGCTGGCAAAGCTTGCTAGTATTGAGAAATCCTTTTCTGAAGCTAAACAAGTCACACAACCATCTCTTCCTGCATGGTTGCAGAGTGCTAAAACTAAAGATGAATCACAGGTTCTTATCTATAATTCTATATCTATAGTTGTTTTCTGATTCATCATAAGAACCAAGTGTGATTAAAGTTTAGAGGTAGAGCTGATGAGTTCTATATATTTTTCACAGACTAAGGATCCAGGAGTTCTACCCAAGCAGAAGACTCAAGATTTGCAGAAGCAATGGAGGGATACATGCTTGCATCTTCATCCTAATTTCCAACAGACTACGCTTTCCGATAGGCCTGGTCCGCCTACTCTATCTATGGCGAGTTTGTACAATCCGAATCTGTTATCACGTCCACCTTTCCTACCCAAGTTGCAGATGGCTAAGCCTCTCGGAGCAGCTCTTCAACTCAACATGAATCAAGTTTCTCCCCGGCCTATGGAGCTAGTCAATAGCACCCCAAGAAGCCCGGTCCGTACAGATCTGAATCTTGGATGGAAAGGGCCGGAGAAGGATCAGGATCAAGCGAAAGACTTACTGGGCTGCATCTCATCCGAGCCACAGACGAAGCTTCTCGATAAATTTGCTAACGCTTTGGATGCTGACATATACAAGAAACTACTCAAGGGACTAATGGAGAGAGCATGGTGGCAGGCTGAGGCTGCTTCTGCAGTGGCTTCAGCCATTACGCGGTGCAGATTGGGGAATGGAAAACGACGTGGTGCTGGAACAAGGGGTGATATATGGTTGTTGTTCACTGGACCGGATAGAGTAGGGAAGAAGAAGATGGCATCAGTGTTAGCTGAGCAAATGTTTGGTACTAATCCAGTTATGATATGCTTAGGAAAGAGAAGAGATGATGAAGAATTGGATACAAACATCCGTGGTAAGACATCAGTTGATCGAATTGCAGAGGCTGTAAGAAGAAACCCATTTTTGGTAATCATGCTAGAAGACATTGATGAAGCAGATATGCTTGTGAGAGGAAGCATCAAGAGAGCAGTTGAAAGAGGAAGGATAACCGATTCTCATGGCCGTGAAGTAGGGTTAGGTAACGCCATATTTGTTGTCACCGGAGATTGGTCTACAACAAGTGGGGACGCTTTAAAAGATGGGCGATTCATAGATGAGAAGAAGGTTGCATCTGTAGCAAGTGGTGGGTGGCAATTGGGACTCATAGTTAGAGAAAAGAGTGGCAAAAGGAAAGGCAATTGGTTGCAAGATGATGATAATAGGTCAATAAAGGCAAGAGAAGAAATGGGAAGTGGCTTATCTCTAGACCTAAATCTTGCAGCAGCCTTCATGGAAGACAAAAAAACCGACGGATCGAGTGATCTCACCGTTGATCATGAAGATCTCGGCTTGGTAAATGAAAACTTCTCAATCACATCAGTCCCACATGATTTAGTAAGCAATGTGGATGACTCCATAGTGTTCAAGCCGGTTAGCTCTGCATTCGTCCGAAAAGAGATCAAGAAAACGATATCTGTAAAATTCTCCATGGTTGTAGATGAGAAGGTGTCAATAGAAGTAGAAGATGATGTGTTGGAGAAGATTGTAGGAGGGCTTTGGCATGATAGGAGTAGTCTTGAGGAGTGGATTGAGAAGGTTCTAGAACCGAGCTTCGAAGAGGTGAAAACACGGTTGAGTGGCCGGAGCAACGCTGTGGTGCGTCTAGTGGTGGAATCGGATTCAGATTCGGGTTCGGTAAATCGAGTCAAGAGCAATGGGGGTGCAGAGTGGCTGCCTAGCACTATTATTGTATGAGGGAATGCTACCACATTTGTATATATTTCCTACTATTTGGCACAGTATAGGGTTAAAAAAAAGAAGGTAAAAGAGGGTAAAAGAAGAGGTTACCGTTAAGAGTGAGATGTTGGGAGGTTAATGAAATCTCAAACGGCATTCACTTTTTTTTTTTTACTGTGGTATTTGTTAATTCCTTTTACTTTTTTAGCTGTCATAAATGTTGGGATAATTATTATTATTACATGGAATAGGACGATGAATAAATGTGAGGGCATTCCTCTTCGTCATTGATGCAAGTCTTTCGTCTTTGTGTGTGGGGGTGTTATCGTAATTTAAGCTACTGATAGATTCTTGATTTGGTGTTTGTGGGCGGGCAACGGTAATTCACAGTCAAAAATGAACTTTTTGCTCTGATAATTTTGGTAATAAGTGGGACCCAACTCCGGATATCTCGCATTGTACCGTCTTGCCCCTTCATTTCAAGTGGATCCAATGTTTTCTTTTCAACGTAGAATTCTTTTATACATTAAAATATTGTTAATATTCGTAACTTATACTTTCTCCCTATTATTACTGTTCAACTTTTATGTATTGTACTCTTTTCCAAAATAATAAAAATTACCTTTTAACTTTATAGGAATCTGTTTGGTAAAAATTAACTTTTAAATATTATAGGAATCTGTTTCACTCTCAACTTGAAAATTTAAAATTTTTAACTTTTTAAAAAGTTTAGATTATTTTTTCAATTATAACATAAATAAAAATAGAATAAAAAAATCAATTGTCTTAAGTCTCAACTATGCCTTCAAAAATTTAGAAAAATTCTAATTTTTTTTTCTCACCAACCATTCCTCGATTGAAAATTGTATCAATTTCTTAATACAATTAAAACTTATAAAATATACACTTGAATATTTTTTCTTAATCTTCGTGCCGAAAATAGGATATGTTAATAGCGGGACGGAGGGAGTTTTAATAATAAACAAATTTCTATTTATTTATAAAACGTACTTAAAAAGTAATACCCCCTCCGTTCCGTCCGACTTGTCTATTTTTTCGGTACAGAGAATAAGTGTGTGGTTGTGTGTAGTGAGTGTGTGGTTGTGTGTACAAAGGTAGGTCTTATAAAGAAAAAATGAAAGTTTGTATAGTAATTCTTTTTTTAAAAATAAAACAAGTCAAGTGGAAAAATTCAAAAAGAAAACAAGATAAATCAAAGCAGGATAGTAGTATTTATGCTCTTACATCTTACATGACACATAGTGACGTAGATACTTATCTGTATGTACGTGTCGCTCTCATTTTTATTTAAATAATATCTCTAGGTTTGTTATTATCTCACATAGTATCTAGTATTTACTTGTTGGATAAAAAAGCAAGTAGTTTGCTTTGCCGACGGCGCTCAAAAAAATGTTCTACGGCACCTTATGCGACTATGATTTTTCTAGTAATAATAAAAAAAAAATATTGGTTCAGAGACGAGACTTTAGGTGTAGAAGGGGAGCGAGTATTGCTACTGAACTGGTCAGTTGGTCAAATAGGTTTTCTAGATCGCGTGGGCAGAGTATCCTTCTACTGAGTCTTATCTATTGAACAATATTCAGTATCAGGTATTGTGTGCTTAAGTGTAGGCCCACAAATATGTTCTTCTCAATTGAAAATCCGTTTTATGCTGATTGATTTAAAGTCAGTTTTATGCAATATGAACAATAATCAATGCAACAATAAATCAACAAAAGCAATTTTTAAAGTAGTTCGGATACACATGATCCTACTTCCACTGTCCTGAACAAAGCAGGAGTTCTTGAATTAATTTATACTGAGCAAGTCTCACTTGATCTGTGCACTGGACAAATACAGTTCTTGTTTGCTTATACTGAGCAAGTCCCAGTTGATCTATGCACTGGACAGATACTCTACTTATAGTCGTAGTGACTTTACAAGTTCAAACACAAGGGTTTGATTTTCTTTAACTATGAAGAAGTTCTTACAATAAGAACAATTTAGAAAGCTGAACTCCTTCGAGTTACAATAAGACTGCTTAGAATAGAGAAGAGAATTAATGAAACTCTAGAGTGAAGAACTAAAAAATCTCTCTGTATTTTTAATTTCTTCGTTGGATTCGACTTTGAGTTTGCTAGAGTGTTTGTGGGCTTGAATGTTTTGGTTCCCGTTAATGATGTTGTTCTCTTATCTACATGAAGACTCTTATCTATTTATAGACTCGACGTATGAATAGATCCGTTGAAGGGAGTTTATGTGATATCCTAAGTTTCGATAATCTAGTTCCTTAGCACAATTTAATTAGTTGCTGAAATAATTACAAGGAAAAGATTATTTTATCCAGTGTGTAATTTCACACGAGAATTGGAAAAGAAATAGGGGCTGATATTTATTCCACCTCATGCTAAAGGAAGAAAAAATGAAATTGAACTCCTCTTCTGCGTGGGTTTCACATATGCAGCATAGTATGACCATGCAAAGCTATACCTATACCTAGCTTTGTGACTGAGCAGCTTACCTAGCTTTGTGACTCAGCAGCTTAATGGTCCTATAAATAGTAGATACTCCTGCTGATTTCCTTCAGCATTTCATACGAAAATTCAGTAGACTCTGAAATAAGGTAAACTTTGGAAGAATTAAGAAGAAGGTTCAGCTGAAAAACTGAAAAGAGGATCGAAGAAATTCAGCAGAGTAAAACAAGGTGGGTTATATTTTACTTACGAAATCTATGCTTGAGTTATTAAGCTCTGATATTTATGCAAGTTAAAGTTTATGAATGTTCATGAAAATTGCTTCGCTCACTATTGGAATTGTGCATCTACTTGAATGAAAATGGGCTCTGCACATAAGTATTGAATACGATCGGATCCTGAGCTAGAAGTAGCCAGGGTTAGTGTACACCAAATGTCACGAAGTTAGCCTTGGGAGAATCTGTTTTTCCCAAGCCTAATGAAGGGAACGAGGTTACTCTCAGCTGAATTTGTTTCCTTGAGTTTAACGAGAAGTATAGAATGCACCAATAGCTGAGGAAGAAAAGTTTGGCCAAGTGAAGTTTTTGTATACATAGATTGCTTTCGATTTTAAAACTGTCTATGTGATACCAGTAATGCATGAACATTTCATGGTTTTGAAAAGGATTTTTCGGAGGTTTATTATCAGCTGCATTACCCACTGAGTACATTAGTGCTCAACCCAAATATTTTCAAAAATGATTTTGCAGGCTGAAGATGGCAGTGTGAAGGTGACGGTGCTGAGTTGGTCTGAAATGTTATTGTACAAATACTTGTCTATTTTAAGACGTTTCCGCTATGTACCTTAAACTCTACCTCTCTTGTTTCTACTGAGGTAGTTAGATTATATAAATACAAGTGTTATTGCCATTTCAGATGTCTCAATTTCTTCCCCTTTCTTTCCCGCTTCTTTCACCCCTCCCCAGTCGCGCTTCAGCCCATTTGCCTTCCCTCGGGAATTGGGGCGTGACAGTTTAGACACGTGTCGAAAATGACAAGAAAAATGGTCATCTTCAATTTGAATGCTACTGTAGATATTCCCTCTTTTTCAGTCTAGGAAGCAGCTTTACGTCAGAGAGGTACAGTGCTGACGGCTTCTCATTGGTCGAGGTTGGAGAGTAGGTGAGGTTTGTTAAAACTCCAATAGCATGCTGAGTTGACTTCCTCTGATTCCTCGGAACTTTTACTGAATACATTCTTCTGAGATTCAATACATAACTCGAATTCCTCTGCAGATTCAGTGGGTTATAACATTCTCAACTGAGTTCCTGATGCTGAGTTCTTGCGACTAAACGACAGATATTCTACTGAATCCTATCAGCTACTGAACTCTAGCTAGCTCACTGAGTTCCTAATGTACTGAACTCAACTAAGCTATTACATTATATAAGGTTGATCATTCAACTAGGGTTTTATTATCTTCAAATCTTATAATACTGAATCTCATCCCAACAAAAATAAACCTCAATATTTAGCCTTTTTTGAATTTGCATAAAAGATGAATTGTTTTTTTATTTGTGTTTTCTATTGTCTTCGATCAAGAGTTGAACTTGAACATGATATATTTAGCTAACAAACAACCAGCCTCTTTAATGCTGACCCATTGGCTCTTTTAAGAGCCACAAGAAAAATATATTCAAGTCACCACAAAATCCCAATTCCCTCTCAACCCTTGATGCATGTAATAACTTTCCAAAAAGGACCTCTTTCTTCGAATCTAGACATAAATGATAAGGAAAGATACGATCATACGACCGACGAACATAAAGATAAAGTGTGCATCACATATTTTGGATACTCAGAGTTTCAAAACCCTAAAGTGTGGTGTGAGACATAATTTCGATTGCGTATACAAGGGGATTGCTGATGTTACTGCATTCCAAATCATGCAGAAATTCAAATTTTATTTTTAATTTTAAAGTTTTTTATTTTGCGGGATCTATAACGAAATTGGAGATTTCATCCCCTCTCGTAATCCTCGATCAGCTCATGCATAATTTAGATACTCAAGTGTCAAAACCCTAGCTTGTTTTCTTGAATATCATCTCACATACAACATGTAGTTTAATTGGTATTTTTTTTCTCTGTATAAATAATTGATATAGTGTTCAATCCATGTTTGGGCCGATTTAATAACAAGAATTATAGTTCTTGAATATAATCCACATTGAAGAACAAATCTATTAAGTGATACGCAAATTGTCCTCTTTTAGAATTAGTTTGGTTAGGACTCAGGAGAGCCTCCTCAAATCATGCAAAATTCTTAACTTTCTCCTATTTTTTGAAAATTTATTATTTCTATTTATCTCCTTTCGAAATTGCAAATTGCACCACTACTTTTACGAGATTGTAAATTTAATCATTTAATTCGTAATTCTGAATCTGACCCTGATCGTTGCTCGTCAGTTGTGTGGCCCATTGACCCTTGCTTAAGACATGCATGTGTTTTCATTTATTAGGCCGAAAAAGCATCACTTTCTCTTCACATTGTCCCATTATATATTGCTATGTAGCCCACTTTCCATGAATGAGTGCATCAAATTGTACTATATACAAATTAGTGTCTTGTCAAATAATGTTGTATAGTTGTACATATCAATCTTGGATGGACCAAGTGTTGATTACTCTATTCATTCATCAATTTAGCGTGTATAGTAGGCAAAAGAAGATAAAGATGATTGGTCCACACCCTCATACATGATAAGAATTCCAATCCCTATTGGGAATGCTTTCCTTTTATCCAAGATTTTCTCCCCCTAATGAGAAAAAATAGGGTTTTCGTGTTGGTTGATTGTGAGAAATGTTGGTCTATATAAAAAGGCTCTACGCGTTTGGCCCTAATTAACTCGGCCGGCTTCTTAGACCTTTCTCGTACGCGTAGAGCGATCTAGAAATTTTCATCGGATATTCAATATAATTCTCATATGGTACATGAACTTAAAAGCCGATAACTACCCGCAAGATTTGGTTAAATAATCAAATTAAGAGAAACGTCTGAGTTTCTCGCTTCGTCCCTGAAGATCATGTGAAGTTAGAGATAGATCCAGAATTTATGATGCATGAACGGAATTTTAACAACTTTTATGTAGCAAAATGGTAATTTATCAAAAGCTTATTAGTAAAGTTCACAAAGTTTCATAATTAGGGATAGCGATCTGCGTGAAGTGTTATTTTTTATTAGCTACAAAAAATGAACATTTCTTAGCTTGTAAAGATTGGATCTTTTTCTGGTTCGATTTTTCTTTCACGACGTAGGAAATGAGCGAGTTTTAGTGTGTACAGAGTAAACCGCGTTATGTCGACGAGGTGTACGAGTAGACGAGAAACTTGGAGTTGGTTTTGTCAGAAGTGGGGAAAGAAAAATAAAGAAGGCAGGGTGGCAGTTTGTTCTCCAACCCTACATCGCCTTTACAACTTTATACTCCTTGTCTTTGCTGCCGTCTCATCAATTCCTCCTTTCCGCAATTAAGACAAATTACCATCTCAACTACTCTCTAAACTTCCCCTTTTAGCTCTTTAATTAAGCCTTCAACTATCATCTATTATCAAATTCACCCCATCGCTTCCCCAATTAAACAAATCGTAACCACTTTGCTAAGAAAATTATTACTACAGATATAGTATTGTTATGTATAATTGTTAATTGTAGTAAAATAAATTATTAATTAAATCGATTCTAACGGAAATTGAACTCTAGATCAATCATTTATATAAAAATGGGTACATGAACTACATTACGATAGTGTATTAATGTTTGGAATATAGGCTAGAATAAGCAAATTTCATAAGTTGGTCTTGGAGACTTTTTAAAAGCAGAGAGCAAAATAATCTAAAAAGCAGTTTATGAAAGTATGTGGGATACTATTTTTTCTAAATATAAACTCTTTTTTTTTTTTCTAATATTACAAATATTAATAATTTTCATTTAAAAACAACTTTAAATAACTTTAAGTATAAGTGTAGAGGCTGACATCTCATGAATTTAACGTATTCTGCAAAGCCAGGATGAAAAGTTGAGGTAGTGAGAAGGTGACAAACAACTCTAGCTCCGCTTGTTTACATTTGTGATGTATAATTTATTAAAAAATCATACTAGATTAATTATGTCGTATAATTTCTATTCTTCTCTCACTACCTTTTCGATATTAAAAAACATTACCCGATTATTTAATGGGAAATAATATTTTAATTAGAAAAAGGAAACGTAAAAAGCGGACGCCGTCTGTGGGAATCGAACCCACGACCACGTGGTTAAAAGCCACGCGCTCTACCAGCTGAGCTAAGACGGCAAGTTCGTAATTATTCGGTTAGTATACAAATTTATAAATTCTATTAACCTAAAGCTCAAAGCCCACTCCAAATACCTATGTGAAGGCACTTTTTTTGGTAGATGGGCCATTTTGCAAAATTGGACCTTACATTTGCAAAGGAAGAAAAATGAGACTAAACTAGTTAAGAAGGCCCTCCTATTTCGAACTTCCCATAATCTCAGCGTGTTCGTGTCCCGCCACAACTCCATATCAAAGAAAGCCTTCTTTTTCTGTAAAGCCCTCTAAATTTTGATTCCGATACATATAATTCAAAAGTATATTATTTCTAACTCCAAAAGAAATCTTGCTAAATGTCGTCGTCTAAGGTAGAATTTGAAACAGCTTAAATAAGTTACTTCTTGGCTTTTTTATTGCAAAAGTACATTTTTTAATATTTGGAATAAGTGCTTCTGCTTTTTTTGTGCTTAAAATAAGCAAAATAAGCAGAAGCTCATAAGTTGGTCAGTAGATGCTTTTTAAAAGCAGAAGCCAAAAGAAGCTGTTTTTTTCTACTATTTCAAACATTAACAACTTTTTGCTTAACAAACAACTTTAAGCATAAGCAACTAAAAACTACTTATAAAAGCTCTTTCAAATACTACCAAAATGTTATAATCGACTTCAGTTGTCAATTAACATTTTGAATATGTATTGGTAGTAATATTGTATTGTCTTATTTTTGTTTTTCGAGTTATCTCACTTGACTTGTCATATTATCTAAAATAAAAAATAATAATTCCATCCGTTCAATTATAAGTGTCATTTTTTTCTTTTCGGCATGGGGATAAAGAAAATGGTATTTTATCGTATATATTGTTTAATTTTTAGTTAATTCATTTATGTCCACATATTTTTGCCTTCTTTAGAAAGATGACAATTTTAATGAAATAACCTAATTAAGAAATAAATACGTTTATAATCAGACGGAAGAAGTCTATACAAAACTCTCACTTTTCTATATGGTACACATGACTAACCATTCATTCAATCCCAATCTTCGTGCGGAAAATAAATTGAACAAGAGGGAGTAATGCATTAATTAAATAACAGTTCAAATTGAAAACCCTAGTATAGTTATTTTTTCACTATACCTTCTGTTTACTTTTTAATTCTTTACTTTTGCATGATAAACCATTACCAAATTTACTCAACTTTCATCTAATCGCGTCTAATTGTGAATTTTGTTGATTGATCTCTCACACAGATAGTGCATTAATGGTTTTCAAGAAATTGTTGGTGAAATCAATGATGTAGGCTCTGATTTCCATCATTTTGGGCTGCATCCATACTTTCGATCGAACCCCGTGGCAGCACGACACCCGCCAATGCGCTCGCGGCCGCAGCATTAAAACGGTTAGCAGGAGCCGCCGCCTCCGAATCCAAGAACTCCCGCCGCGCGAGAAAAGCATCGCAGATCCTGAAATTACAGGATGGAGGGGGAATCGCACATCATAGAAGTGAGCGGGATGCAGTTCTCCTACGACGCCAATTCCCCTCTGTTCTTCGATTTCAATCTCAAGATATCGCCGGGATCGCGCAGCCTCCTCGTCGGCGCCAATGGATCCGGTTAGGGTTTCTGTTCTAATCTCGATTTGACAAGAATTGATAGCATATATAATTGAATATATTTGAATTTGGATTTTGATTGATTAGGGAAGACGACTCTGCTGCGGATATTAGCGGGGAAGCATATGGTGGGCGGCCGGGATGTGGTGAGAGTGCTGAATTCGTCGGCGTTTCACGACACCAATCTCGTTTGCAGCGGTGATTTGGCATATTTGGGAGAATCTTGGAATAAAACTGTGGGATCTGCAGTGAGTTTCTGTTCTTCAACTTTAATTCTCTAATATATATTGTAAATCTGATGCAAATCTTCAATGCATGTAGTGATTGACTTTACTATGATGGCTACTCTTCTAAAATACTCTTACATCTTCTGGACCAATGTATTGAAAGTTTGTTCCTTTAGTTTTCTCAAAATCAGCTGTGGGATTGTAGAATCTTCAATGTATTGAAAGTTTGTATTAGGTTCAATTGATTGTTGTGATAAGTTCATTGTTGTGTTTTGACATTATTGTGGTGGTGTTTTTTGGTAGTATTTATAGTTTTCGATGTTTAGACCGCCTTATCTTTTACGTTATGCTTGATATAGGGGGAATTGCCGCTTCAAGGCGACTTCTCAGCGGAACATATGATATTTGGAGGTATGCAGACCGTCTGTATTTTGTATGTTATTTGCAAATAGTTTGGTTATCAGTTTATCACAGCCTTGCACCAATAGGTGGTTTATGTGTGGAGTTATTTTGAGTTAGGATGGGAAATTTGCTGTGATACTTCATTTAGCCTTGGGATAATTGAAATGATTTTAATTTTCTTTTTTTTTTCTTTTTTTGCTTGTGTCATATTTCAGTTGAAGGTGTTGACCCTGCTAGACGGGATAAGCTTATTGAACTGCTGGATATTAATCTTCAGTGGCGGATGCACAAGGTTTCTGATGGTCAACGGCGTCGGGTGCAAATTTGCATGGGTCTCCTTCACCCTTACAAGGTAAACTATCATGGCAATATGTAGCTTTGTGTATTTGTTGATTTCTACCAAAATATATACTCGATCTATAATAGATGGTGAGTGAGAATTGAGAAGTTATCAATTTATTATATGAAATCAGTCTACATTAAGCATATAACAACTTGTTTATTGGTCTGTGTTATTAGCGGTTTTGGTAACAATAAGCTAGGAAATTTAGGCACTTCTGCTGGATGAGGTCACTGTCGATCTAGATGTTGTGGCTAGGATGGATTTGCTGGAATTTTTCAGAGAAGAGTGCGAGCAGGTATGCCATGCTAATCCTTTCCACTTCCATTCGATGAATGGAAGTTGTTACTATGCCTCTTAGTCTCATAGGAATGGTTAAAAGACAATCTCGATTTTCAAGTTATATGTTCTAATTTCAGAGAGGAGCAACGATTGTTTATGCAACTCATATTTTTGATGGACTGGAGACGTGGGCAACCGATCTTGTCTATGTTCAAGATGGTGTTCTTCAGAAGTCGGAGAAGATAGCTGAGCTCAATGAACTGAAGCATAACCAGAATCTCCTCTCAGTGGTTGAGTCATGGCTGCGGTCTGAAACGAAGATCGAGAAGAAGAAACCAAGTAACACTCCATCCCCACTCCAAAAATCATCTCCCTTTGATTCTTCTCCTTTTAGGTCTACAAGACATATGGCCTATTACCGTTGATCTGCAGTCATTTCAGTTGAGATTTGTGGTTGTGGTTGATTATTATAGGTTCCTACACTTTACAATTGCAGATGGGCAAGAATCTGTTGCTCATTTATTTGTTCTTGATTATTCATGGTATTCTTATTGTTAGGCCTCTAATTTTTCATAATTTTTTTTATTTTCTTGCTTTATTTGGTGAAACTATTGCAACTGTTGTGGATTGTAATTGTGCTTGTGCTTTTTTGTGAGAGAAGTTTGTCAAGAAATGAGAATTTGTAGGTGGGGAGTGGGACTCATTTGCAACTACACCAACAAAAATGTCATTGTTTATTGCCTAACACATTTGGATCACATTTGGTTATGGAAAGTCATATTTCTCCCACTCCACCACTCCACTCTTCTCATTTTTTTATATTTGTTTTTTTATTTTGTGACGAGGGAAACTGCGGTTGCTAGCAATGCCTATTTATTAAATTCTATAGAATATGTAAACTACATAAAAAATATAAACAACACTAATTTAACTGTGTATGACATGCTCACACTTAACGAAATTAGTGTGATTTGAATCCATATATCTGTGATGTTTGGCCATAATGTAACCATTCAACCATCCCAATAGGATTGGGAATGTTTTAGGTATGTATCTTACCATTTAATATTTGAATTTCAATTATACTACATTTAAATAAATAACAAATAAATCTATCATGACATAGAAAATAGTTAATACTTAGAAATTGTAAACCTATTGCCTCTCTTTTCTTAGACAAATTGGCCTAAATAGTACTTCCTTCGTCCCATATATTTAGTCAACTATTCCTTTTCGGGTTGTCCCATTGAAATAGTTCAGTTTTCTTTTTTGGTAAATTATTACATATATTTTTTTTAGGAATCCATCACTTTATATAACTCTACACAGATCAACAATTCTCCTTAAAAATCGCACCAAAAAGAAAGTGGGCTATATCTATAGGACGGAGGGAGTAATAAATTTGAACTTTGGTTAAATTAATCTTTAATCTTAATTTTCTTTTACCAAATTGACAGTAAAATATTAAAATTTGTCTGAATTAATCCTTTCGTTATCAACGGAAACATCAAGGGATGATCAATTTTGTCAAAATTTCAATATTTTTGGGACCAAATTGACAATAAAAATAAGAGTGAGGACTAATTTAATCAAAGTTCAATAATTTTCAAACTATTTAAGTTAATTTATTTATTTACCTTTTTTAATTGTCCTCCTATAAATAGTGGAGAAAACGTTCGGTAATGACCGTTGCTTCCCAAACCTGCGAAGATGGCGAATCTACTAAATCAATCCATATCTTCTATTGCAATTATAACTTCATAACTACATAATAATCTGCATATAATCTGCATACGTGCACGGCTGCAGTTCGCTGATCGTGTTTTTTTTTTCTCTCTCTCTTAAGATTTTGGCGGTAAGCCGATCTTTCTGCCTATTGCTCTTCCTTTGTGTTTTTTTCTTCCAATTTTTCTGTTTTAATTTATTTTTTATGACGCATTCTGAATGTAATTTTTTTTTTCTTTTCGCTGTTTTTCTGGAAATTATATGTGGTTTGCAGGAATATTGTATCCTCGATCCGTGTTGCAAGATAGCGAAATATGTAGTTTGAGGAATACTGATCCGCCGGCTTTTTTAAATAGGTTTTCAGCGGCGTCGGCGAGTGCGTGATGTTTTGCCAAATTCCAGAATCAAGGTATTTCTGCGTTTATTAAAAATTGATGTTTTCGTATTTCGTGTTCTTTGTAATTTATAGAGTAGTCAGGATTTCACTATATGGTTAGAGTCGGAGGATATGTATATGCCTGTCTGTCTCGTAAATTTGATCATTTAATTGTTAGGTTTATTGAATTTTATGAACTTTTGGAACTTTGAATCGTGTTCTTAAAATTGTTTTAACATTTTTGCGATTATTGACAGGACAAGAAGATAAGTGTTAGCTAGTGTAATACAAAGCTTTCTACAAATGCACGTTCTTCCAAGGTTAACAATTTTCATCCGTCTGTTCTGTCACATAGATATTCAGTTTAGTGTCAACCTTATTGTAAATAATTGTTCTTGTCATTTTTAGGTTTTGTGTTTGGGTGATTGGGTGATGCTATTGGTTTGTAATGGAAGTTGGTCGGGAAGGTACGCGCAAATCGCCTCTCAAGCAGAGGAAAAGTAATTGATGGGTTCAACGAGGAGTTGGTTCCATAAGTTTCAACCAAGAGATCGTTCGAGGACATTGAATAGGAAGGACACAATGGGGAGTGCAAGAGAAGAACCAGATTTACTAGCAGATGAGGAAGCCTCAGCTCTCACAAAACAGAAGGTGGCTGCGGCAAAGCAGTATATTGAAAATCATTACAAGGAGCAAATGAGAAATCTTCAGGAGAGGAGACAGCGGTATAGCACACAACTCAAACTTGTTTTGACTTGTTCATTTTTAAGAAATTTTCTTCTTCACCTCTCTGCATTAGATATTGTTATTTCAACTCAAGCATCTGGGTTGCATGGAAATTCTGAAACATCTGTTATTGGGATACTCTCAACAATTCTGATTCATGACCCGAAACTACCAAGAAAATTAGTGCTCTAAGTTGCATCCTCTACCACCATATATAGCCTTCTGGGTTTAGCAAAAACTAGTTGAGGTTATCGAGTATAAAGTGGATTGGCCTTATGAATGTCAAAGGTCTTATATCAGTTTCCCTTTTTATATTAGTAGTAATAAATTATTTATTACTTTTACTCGTTTTCTGCCACTAAATCAACTATGCCATGAAAACAAAAGTTTGCGTGGACCTGTTATTTATCTGTAGTTCCAAGTGCAAGATCAAAAAACATCTTCATCACTTTGACTTCTTTGGCCACATCATGTTTTGGATTTTGGGGGTAGGAAATGACACTTCTTTTATATTGATCACAAGTTACTATTTTACATTTGTCTGCCAACAGACGAAATCAACTTGAAAAGAAGCTAGCAGACGCTGATGTATCAGAGGAAGATCAAAGTAACTTGCTAAAATTCTTGGAGAAGAAAGAAACTGAATACATGCGCCTTCAGAGGCACAAAATGGGTGCTGAGGATTTTGAGTTACTGACTATGATTGGGAAGGGTGCTTTTGGTGAGGTAAGATTACTATGAATAATATGCATGACTCGCTTTTACTTCTTCAGTTTGTATTCTGTAACTAAAGTTTTCTATATTTGACTTGTATCTGGACCTCATCTTGTCTAGTTCCTTCCTAGATTCTCCGTGCCTTCAATGCTCCAACTGTAGAATGCATGGTTATGCATTATTATATTCACCATTCAGCATTTGCTTTTTCTGATAAAAGCCGCAAGTATATTTGTGTGCTATCCTTTACCAGTTACAAACATAGTGTGAGAGTGAAATGAACTTCCTTAGTATAAAGTGAAACAAAGATCTCGGTTGCCTTTGGACTAATTCAACAGTTAAATGGGAACTTCTATTGAGATACAAAAGAGGTAGGCTACACTTACCAGGAAATTCATTCATAACTATTGATGCTTTTACTCCCCCAGACTAGAAAAAGGTAGCAATTCATACTTTACGAATTTATTTTGTTTCGTCACTTATATGCTGGGCACAAACAGTAAGTTAGTGGCAACTTCCATGTCATCAGAGATTAGGCTTACGTGTAAGATTAACAAAAAAAACAGCAATAATTAGTTTTTAAACTTTATGCGGGCCCTCTTTCATGTTACTAAAACACACGGGAGTTTTGAGTTAATTTGGCATGTTTTACTAGCATCCCCTAAGGTGCTGTTTGTTTGGATCTGATGAATGCTATGTTATGGGATATCTAATGTCTTCTGGTTACTGAACCACTGAAAGATAACATCCTAATACAGGTTAGAGTCTGTAGGGAGAAGACAACAGGTTGTGTTTACGCAATGAAAAAGCTTAAGAAATCAGAAATGCTTCGTAGAGGCCAGGTACCTGATTATTGATCTTCAGTTGATCTCGATTTGATAATGTTTACTATGTCATTTGTCTTTCAAATGTGTATTTTATAGGTTGAACATGTGAAATCTGAAAGGAATCTGCTTGCAGAGGTGGATAGCAATTGCATTGTCAAACTGTACTGCTCATTCCAAGATGACGAGTATTTGTATCTTATCATGGAGTATCTTCCAGGTGGAGATGTGATGACGTTATTAATGAGGAAGGACACATTGACTGAGGACGAGGCTAGATTTTATGTAGCAGAGACTGTTCTGGCTATTGAATCTATTCATAAGCACAATTATATACACAGGTCTGTAGATGGATGGTTTTAAATGCATAGTTTCTATGTAGCATTCTGCATCTCTGCATTCCCTTGAGCTACCTCGGTGTTTGACTTCTTTTTTTCCTTTCTATCTGATTGGTTGCAGAGATATTAAGCCCGATAACTTACTACTTGATAGATATGGTCATTTAAGATTATCAGATTTTGGCCTTTGCAAACCTCTAGACTGTAGTACTCTAAAAGAGGATTTTTCAGTTGGAGACAGCTCAGATGGAAATTCAAAAGCTGAGGATAGCTCAGCCCCAAAACGCACACAACAAGAGCAGTTGCAACATTGGCAGAAAAATAGGAGAATGCTCGTAAGTTAGGCAAACGGCTCTCTTGAATTTTCTTTTGTTTGCTACTATGCTAGGATATCATTTTTGGTAATGGATCCTGGTTTAGTTAGCTATGCTCCATACATCATTCCTGCAGAACTAAAGTAAAGATGAACACTTGAATTATCATAATCGTAATATAACAAATACTTTGCTAATTGACCTTTTTTTCTTTGCTGATTGCAGGCTTATTCGACCGTTGGTACACCCGATTATATTGCTCCAGAAGTCCTGCTAAAGAAGGGTTACGGGATGGAATGTGATTGGTTAGTTCATAATTAGCCATTGATTTCTTTAGGTTTACTTAGTTTTTGGGCTATGTTGTTTGTATTCCCGAACAATCAACTATACCGGTCTGTTGCACACTTGTAAATAATCTTTGCCCTTTAACATCTTTTCTCTTGCATCTTTGTTACTTATCATAGCTGTTGTCTTAAATCCATCCCCTACTTCATTGGCCTATGATAATTTGGTGGGATTATTTTTCTTTCACCCGTTATCGGAAAATGAGAGTTTTCCTTGTTATGTAGGTGGTCCCTTGGTGCTATCATGTTTGAAATGCTTGTGGGTTATCCTCCCTTCTATTCTGATGATCCTATGTCAACATGCCGGAAGGTACAAGGATTGCCTTAAATATGGCATCTTCTAAGCAATTCTGGCGTACACTTTAGATCAAATTAATATTTTTATGCTGTCAACTTTCTGTCCTTACCTCGCAGTTGGGTCAACTACAAGTTCCCTGTAACCCTTATTTAGCTAAATGTGTTAAGGTAATGGCTTAAGTTTTCGACTTATTGCCTAATTTGCAGATAGTGAACTGGAAATCGCATCTAAAGTTTCCGGAGGAAGCTACACTTTCTTTAGAAGCTAAAGACCTCATAAGCAAACTACTTTGTAGTGTTACTCAGAGGCTTGGTTCAAATGGCGTGGATGAAATAAAGGTGCTGTGCAGTTTGCTATGCCAGAAGTTATTTGTTTGCTTTACTCGAGTTGATGGAGAATGGGTTGATTATCTGTTTGTTCAGGTACATCCTTGGTTTAAGGAAGTTTCCTGGGATAACATATACAATATGGAAGCAGCATTTATTCCCGAGGTTAAAGATGATTTGGACACCCAAAATTTTGAGAAGTTTGAAGAGGTATTGGTATTTGTTTAGATTAGATTTTAATGCCTTCTTAACATCTTTAAGATGTAGCTAATCAGAACTATTTTGTGTTGCAGTCTGAACACCACGCGCAAACGTCATCAAAATCTGGTCCATGGAGAAAGGTACTACTCTCTCTGGCTCAAGTTTTTGAATTTATACTTGGAAAAAAAAAAATCTAATTCTTACAACCATATGTTCAGCTGCGGTTTAATTTCCTATCTAAGCTTATCTTTTCATTGCTCCAGCAGATGCTTTCATCCAAAGACATCAACTTTGTAGGGTACACCTACAAGAACTTTGAAATTGTGAATGACTACCAAGTTCCTGGAATGGGTATTCCTTTCTCTCTCTCTCTCTCTGGTTTGCATTGTGCTTACTCTGTGCTTATACATTTTCAGCAAGCATTTGTTGTTTGTATAAAAGCTTCCTTGAAGCTCTCATAAGTTGTTAATTTGTTTGTATTTAAGTAAAACTATCTGCAATTGCATGCTTCTGTGTTATGTCTCATGCTTTTTGCTTTGTTATTTTTATCATCCACAGCTGAATTGAAGAAGAAACCTACCAAATCAAAGAGGCCATCAATCAAATCACTTTTTGGTATGTCTTCATATATTTTCTTCTTTAGAAGCATGCTTATGTTTTGATTAGTTGAGTTTTGTAATGTCTTTAAAATGTCAAGAATTCTTATCATCTCTTATTCATGTATTACTTCTCCTAACAGATGATGACAAGGAACCATCTAGCCACGGCGGAACCCAATAAAACGCTGGCATACGCTGGATGCTGCTCGGGTTAGTACCCTTTCGTCTTGAACGAATGCGTTGCTTGTTCCGGAGATTGAACAGAGAATCAACTGGCTAGTTTCTGTTGATCTGCACTTGAATTTGCTTTAACCAATACTAGGAGATATCATTTGACTGATTCATTTGTAGGAAGTTTTTTTTTTTTTGTTGTTGTTCTTTTTTGTAAACTTTTCAGCAAACCACAGTGTATTTGCATAAAGAATACACATTTACAATTTACTTGATGAAACTCTGTGAACGGTAGTGTTGTTGTAAGTAATTCACAATCAAGGTCGAATTTCTCGTACATGATTGGAATGAACTTTGTGTTAATAAAGGCCCTTCTGACTTCAGTACAAATGGATCCTTGTTTGGCTTTTGTGATATTTCTGTTGAATAATACAAGCTGCTATTACAATGAAAACCGGTAAGTCGGAAAATAAAAACAAACAGAATGTAGAAATGAAAACTTCGTAGAGTCGAGGAGTCCTCTCTCTACAAGACGAAATACACCCCGGTAGTGCTCTCGGTTTTGGCGTATCGTCCCTAAAGATGAAACGATGTTCGTCTCGAAGATTGCAGTACCGCAAGATCCTCGAGCTCCGGCGAACTGGACAAAAGCGAGGGCAGAACTGCTGGACGAAGTTGCTCCAAAGTTTAGCTGCTGCTGGTTTTGTAAGCACTTAGATTTGAGAACGTAGAAAATCTCTCAAATCCTTATCTTGAAGCCGAATTTGATTTCAATCTACAATTAAAAAAAAAACCCGCTCGATCTCTATCTATCCATCTCATTCACACATTATAAAAAGAAATAGAATGTAGGAAAGAATCAATTTGACATACACCCCACCAACTCCAAGAAAAATGCAATAGTATATGGGATTAATTAAAGGATTGGGAGACAAAATTGCATGATTTGGTATTAATGATGAGCACATCAAACTAATCCACATCCACATACATAAGATTAACAAAGTGAAATTGCATTACACCTTTGATTAGTATTAGTAGGGGCATGCACGTTTCGTTTGTGGGTGGAAACAATCAACACGTCTTCAAGAATCATTGCATCAAAAAATCCTTTTAATTCTTCTATACAATTTCACCATTTTTTTTAAATAAAAAAATAAAGTTACCACGATGGATTTTTTATAGGAATATATATATATTTTTTAATATGTGTTAGTGATTTACTCTTCATATTTGTAGGTACCCCTAATAAATCAAGTTATTGTTATAGTTGTATAATCTCTTTGGATTGGTATCGTATGATGCAGATTTGACAAAAAGACAATCTTTAATAAAAAAATATGAGGTACGTAATTATTTTGTATGTATAATCCTTAATATTTTTATTTATAAATATCATAACTCTACACTTTTATCATTATACATAAAATATGTAAATATTGTTCATAACATAATATATAAAGTGTATTCAATCAAAATTATTCATTAATTAAGATGAAATTTGCGAAATTGTATCTTAGTATTTATATCTATGAGCCCTTTCTGTATAATCTATTGTATCTCTGATAGTATAATATTAGGGGATGTTTGGTAAGAAGGTTTTGAAATTAAAAATGATCTTGAAATCAAAATTTTAAAATGATATCGGAATATTGGTACTTCTGAAGTAATTTTTATTTAATCTTTAAAACTAGTTACTCCATTCGTCCGAGTTATAATGTCCATTTTGCTTTTTTGTACAGTTTTTAAATAAAGTGTTAGTTGTGAGTAAAGATATATAAATGTGTGAATCTTATAAAAAAATTGTGTGTAATAATTTACCAAAATGGAAAACTGAATATTATAATTAGGACAGCCTGAAATGAAAAATTGAATACTATAATTGGGATGGAAGGAGTAATAAAAAACGTCGATATTAGATAAATAAATAAATAATTAAAAGGTGAAGCAAAATAAAAAAAAAAGAAAATAAATCAATAAATAAATTAGGTTTCTCTTTTGCAATACCCACCGCTCACCCCAATAATCAATCTTCTCTCTCTGCTTTTCTTCTCACACACTCGCACAAACACGCACGAAAGCCATTGTTTTGCTTCCCTAAACTGTCCCCCTTGCTTTCTCTCATCTCTTTCCTCAATTCTCGCTCGTCTGTCTCCCCTTTGTATTGTTCTTTATATCATTATTATCATGTTTTTTCGATTCGTTCATTTGCTGTAATAATTATCCAAAAGAAGGTTTACTCCGTGGTTGATTTTGATCGGTTGCTTTTTTGGGTTTTCATCAATGAGATCGTTGAGAAGGGATTATGAGTTTGTGAATTAGGGTTTCGTCTTTCCAACGATGTAGTTGGAGGAAAAAACGCATTGATCGATAACTTTTTGCTTCTTTATTGATTCAATCGCGGGGATCCGTATTTACCAGTTTTTGTTGCTTTGTTTTTTTGCGTTTATCGGCTGGGATTCTTTTTTCTTCCAATCCCGGACTGAGGCTGAATAGTCGAATAAATACTGGAGTTCTGTTGAAAATTTGGAATTAGGACCTTTTACCATCAAGCCGATTGCCATGGATCATGTCGTGGGTGGGAAATTTAAGCTTGGAAGGAAAATTGGGGGTGGTTCATTCGGTGAACTCTTTTTAGGTACAACTTCTTTCATCGTTGTTTGATCTTGTTGGATTCATATAACTGCTTATATGTTTCATCTTGTAGACAACATATGTACTAATGTATTTCTATCAATATTAGGCGTGAATATACAGAGTGGAGAAGAAGTAGCCATCAAGCTGGTATTATTTCTTGAGATTTGCTATTATGTTTTCATCTTCTTTGAGTTGTGATGAAGTTTAAGCGAAGAAAGTGTTTGTTCCATTTATATGTTGGCGCTTAATGATGTATTTGTTTAGCTTACCATTACGTTTATTGAGTTTTGTTGTGATTATCGTTTTCTGTAGGCATGGGATTTTATGTTACTTTGTCTACTCTCTCGATTGTTTGTGGTCTTACCATAATTCATACTCAGTTATATGATCCTACCGCTGATTTGCTGCATTCTGATTTGCCAACCACAGAATGTTGTAAAACTAAATGAATGGTTTTGTTGCTGCAATGTTTTCAGGAACCAGTGAAGACCAAGCACCCTCAGCTTCACTATGAGTCTAAGATTTATATGCTTCTCCAAGGAGGAAGTAAGTTAATATGGTTCTCTTACACAGTCAAGGTTAATTGCAAAACTATTGAATGTAAAAATGTGAATTGGTCTGACATCAAATATGTTGGTTAAAATGTTTACTGATTGACCGCAAACTTTGATTTGGTTAGTGAGTTTCTACTGATTCCCTCCACTCCAGGTTTTGTTATGCTATTTTTATTTCATGTAGCATACTTTGGCGAATTAAGGTGATAAGTAATTTTAAGTTGGGCTTTATAAGCATGGCCCATCAATGCAATGATGCGCCATACATCATGCCTCCTATGTTCGGTTTGGATACTGCTTCAAAGTTTCTTACACACTTCATAACCTGAGTTTTTCTGGTATCCGTGTTTCTCACTGAGCTCAGAATTATTATTTTAATAGCACATGATTGTGATATTAGTCCATGCAAGTGTGAAATTATGTTTTTGGGATTACAGAGCAATCCACTTCTCATGCGTGAAAATCTACTCAAGTTTATTTGAATTTTGATTTGAAAGCTTTTGGTTTGTCATGTATGTAGCTGGTGTTCCCAACTTGAAATGGTTCGGAGTTGAGGGCGAATATAACATTATGGTGATAGACCTTCTGGGTCCAAGTCTGGAAGATCTCTTCAACTATTGTAACCGGAAGTTTTCCTTGAAAACAGTGTTAATGCTCGCAGATCAACTTGTAAGTGGGTGGGCCTTTTTAAGCCTATCTTTAGGCTCTAGTTCTTTGACGTCCACTTTAATGTTAAAAGTAAGTTTGCAATTTGTGTGTAGATTAATAGAGTCGAGTACACGCACTCAAGAGGATTTCTCCACCGCGATATAAAGCCTGATAATTTTTTGATGGGCTTGGGACGCAAAGCAAATCAGGCATGCCTTTTTATTATTTTAGGCTTCGTAGATTTATGTTTTTATTGTTTTTATACTTATTCTTTATTTTCAACGATAAGAAAAGTGGCCAAAGTTTATAGTAAGTGATATTTATTACACTAAGTGGCTTTACCTGATTGTTATTTTCATGGTTGTGGTATGTGGTTGTGACAGTTTTGCTATTCATTGCAGGTATATATCATTGACTTTGGTCTTGCCAAAAAATATAGGGATCTTCAGACTCATAAGCACATACCATATAGGTACCTTCACATATCTTTCAATTATATGTTCTGAACACTTATAGTTATAAGGTTGCACCATTTGTGTGCCAAAACTATCCATTATATTATTTCCTGGAGGAACTAGAAGTCCAGTTAATTAGTGCTGAAGCACTTGTATTTGTTAGCATATGCTTTTTTTACGTGAAAGGGTTGTGTATAACTGTAGATGGCTCGCTTGCTAGATACTATACAAGAAAATTCATTTTAAAGGATTCGCATAAAATAGGTTTAATGGTTTTGCGGAAGATCTGAAAGGTTGAGAACTCAGTTTTCATTTTGAATTTCACATTTTCTGTATTGGTAACAAATTACATACTTATGTTGAAGCATGACATGCATCTTTAGAGTCTGTCAAACTTTTTTTTCGTTTTGGGGTTTATGCCTTCCTGCCCCTTGAATGGCTATAGAACTCAGTAAGATGTTGCAGAATTCTTTTTTGTGGTGATCAGCCTTCTCTGCAATTTAGTGTGTGTCTCAATGTACTTACCTGTTTTCCTTTTTAATATTTCATTCTAGAGAAAACAAGAATCTCACTGGTACTGCTCGCTACGCCAGTGTCAATACACATCTTGGGGTTGGTAAGTAATGTATTACGTTACAATGATTGTTCCTTGTTTGAGATTCAACAAAATCCCCTTCAGGCAGCATGTAATTTATTTATGTTTGCAGAACAAAGTCGAAGGGATGACTTGGAATCTCTGGGTTATGTCCTAATGTACTTCATGAGAGGAAGGTTGGTCATTCGTGTGCTATCCTAGTTTCTGCAACCTTATTTAACAAAAGAATATTTCTTTTTAGTATTGCTCTTCTATATTTTATTTGCCTACCTTGTTTTGAGTGATTTTCTGACAATAGTTTTGAATTTTACACTTCTCATTGTTCTATATCTTTTCTGTTTCAGCCTCCCCTGGCAGGGATTAAAAGCTGGCACGAAAAAGCAGAAGTATGACAAGATCAGTGAGAAAAAAATGCTAACTCCCATCGAGGTATGTTAACTTCCATAGAGGTTTCTATTAATGTGTCTCATTTACTTCTTCATGGGTCATCCTTGTGTCAATGCTTTTGATTTTCTAGATTGGTCCTATTTCATTTCATTTTTTTTTTGTGCCAGCCTCAATAGCATTTAATTAACAGTAGTTTTTAATTATTCAAAGATTAAACATGACATACACCTATATTAGGATTAGGCATATCATGCATGAAAGTAGTAGATCTGGATGAAGAGTTCACAGTTATTCTGGTATGCTCTAAAAGGTTTTGCAAGGACTACATTTGGTGTAGTTCGGGTTTTGACATTTTGGGCTAAAATCATTTTGGTTTTTGATGGGTTTACTTTGTTGTCACAAGCACTTCATCAGTTGCAGAATGTTGACTTTGATTTATAAATTGTAATTACCACAGGTGCTTTGCAAATCATATCCATCAGAATTCATATCTTACTTTCACTATTGTCGGTCATTAAGATTCGAGGACAAGCCGGATTACTCCTATTTGAAGAGGCTTTTCCGGGACTTATTTATTCGTGAAGGTAATGAATAATCTAACTGTTTCTTCTTTCTTGTCGAGAAGTTTTGTAGTACCTGTTCACTTTCTCCTTGAGTACCTTGTGTTTCTTCACTGAAACATTCATGCACGCAGGTTACCAATTCGACTATGTGTTTGATTGGACTATGTTGAAATATCCACAAATTGGTTCAAGTTCCAGACCAAGAGTAAGTTATTGGCTGTGCTTTGTGTACTTTATGATGTGGACCTAATAGCTTATTTACTTACTTACAGAATCCCATTGGTAATGCTGGTGCCGGGCCCTCTGGTGAAAGACCTGGTAAAACATCAGGTATACTCCCTCCTCATGATAAGCGTCATTTTAGCAGAACCTTTTCCCAAAGAATTTTAGAATTCAATTGATAATTGCTTCATTCATCCCAAAAGCGAGGCAAAACTTATTCTCAAACAACTGGGAGGCCAAAGAAGCAAAAAATGTGAAGTTTCGAGGGTTTATTGAGCGTATGCTTTAACGTCTGAAAAGTTGCATACTTGCATATATATAAATCAACTCTAGTTAATAAAGTACTAGTTTAGCTCCATTCTGAATTTGATAAACATTTCTTCTTTTCTTTAAATTTTTTCCCCCCTATTTCAGATTGTTTTTGACTTGTTAGTTGGAGCATAAGAGTACAAAGATTGAGAGAGAAGATAAGATGTGTAAAGAGGGTGTTGTTGACTCAGGGAGAGATCTTTGCAGAGAATAATTAAGAAGACAAAAATACAATTCTATAGTAAATGTTAAGACTGATGATAAACTATGCAGATACAAATTTTATAAAGCTCCTTACCCTGTATAAGATTCTCTAAGAACAACACCGTGGCGGGATAGAGGGATAAATTAGGCCAAAAGTGTGTCTTCTCTTAAAGTAAATCTTAGATGCCATGTTGATTAGTATTATCAGTTTCTTACTACATTTTTCTTATTCTGCATCTGCTGGTAGAAATTCCATCTAATTGTCTCTGTTCTGTCTGTCTTGTCCAGTGGGGCAAGATCTTCGGGATAGATTCTCGGGTGCAGTTGAAGCCTTCTCTAGAAGAAACGCTACAAGCACAGGTCGCCATGGTGAACAGTCTAGACACAGAACATTCGAGGACATAACCTCATCCAAGGATGTGGTACTCTCTTTCTTTCAATGCTCTGTAGTTTGAACTCATCTCTGCATAATTCTGCTGCATTTTGTTTCTTACAACTCTGAACACTCAAAATACAGCAACTGGATTCAGAAAGAGGACTCTCCTCGCGAAACGGCAGCTCTTCAAAGAGAGCCGCCGTTTCAAGCAGCAGACCGGGCTCATCCGGTGAGCCCATTGATGGTCGGAGTGGCAGAGTAATCTCCAACGGCGGCCGTCTAGCTACCACTCAAAGAATCCAACCGGGCGTTGAGCACAAGCCGTCGGCCTTCTCCCGTGTTGCTAAAGGCACACGCGATGATCCCTTGCGCAGCTTCGAGTTTCTCTCCATCAGGAAGTGAAAAGATAAATGGCACTCACTCTATTTGCAGTGCCCAGCTTTGCATTGTCTGAAATTGTAAATGTGTTGTAGCCCATTGTTGATGCTCATCCATCCTCTCTGCCTTGTTTTTGTCAAGAGTTTTTTTTTTTTTTTTTAATGTTATGTTGTTAACATTACTGGAATTAATGAGTTCAATGTGCATCACTTTTTTGATTTTTCGGATTCGGGTTCTGGATCATTCACCGCTTAAGGAATTAGGGGTTTGAGACCCTAATTTCTAAGATATATTTTAAAATTTTAGTTTTGATAGATTTAATCCTAATTTTTTATGATGATTTATGCACTTTCTTACCGAATGTTTCCTTAAATTATGAATGGAATTCTATAATTGAATCGTTAATCATGATTATTGTTAAATTTGGAATGTAAATACATAAAATGCATTTAAGTTGACGTCACAAAACAAACATCCACTTTTATATATAAGTAAATATAGAACATATATGCACCTCAGTTGACGTCACAAAACGTATTTATTAAGGGTAATTTAGGCAGTTCATAATAAAAATTATAAAATTAGTTAGTTTTACAATAATAACACATAGTATTGAAATATCATTTTAATAATAATATAGAGCGTGAAATGTAAAAATAACCAAAATTCAATTTAAAGATGATTTCATTGTTTCACGTTACCTACGAACTTCAAATATTCAAAATAAATCACACATAATGCTTCACATAATTTAAAAAATCATAAATTATAAAACACGTCCTTCACATAATTAAATAAGGAGTAATTTCTTCACATATAAGATTGACTTCACGAAATCTTCAATTACATTACACCTTTTATTAATTTATTATCTACAAAAACTATTTTTGCATTATACAACATCATAGTTTTATATATTTCTTTTATTAATTTTAATAATAAGGTAGAATATGCAACCCATCACTAAGGGCAATTCGTTTTGGTGCAGAAACAGCGGTTGCCGTCGGCGCCGCCGCAAAAGCTGCCGGTGTAGCCCTCATTGATGCAAGCTTGGTTGCACGCCGCCGTGTTATTAATACACGGCCCCGTAAACGTCGAGCTGGCAGAAACGCATGGACTACCCTCAGCCACCTTCTCTGCAATAATAAATAATACCAACAATTAATTAATTATAATAGTACCAAGTAATTTATGGTGAAAAAAATATATTACCGGAGGCTAAAGCGAAAACGAGAAGAAGCATGAAATAGAAAGAGTATTTAGTATTCATGGTTGCTTGTATATATGAAGAGAGAGAGTACATATTTATAGTAAATTTGGTCAGAAAGAAATGGATTGATTTGATTAAAATAATTAGCTCCTTTTTGAAAAAATCGTCGACATCCAAAAATTAATTATGACATAAGAAGAAAATTTCAACTCAAACTTAGTTTGAATTGAAATTATGAGCCACTCCGCCGAGTTTTTCTAAAATGATGAGAACGGATTTTGAAAGCCTGACTTTTTTCTAGTTCGTAATTCGATCTCGTGAATTTTAATTACGAGACATGCATTTTAATTGTTATGTCATCGTAATGTGACGTGTATGCATCATCTCTTGTTAAATGGAATAAGAATCGAAGCAATAAATGATATAATCTCTGATATTGGTTCTTCATTGACTAATTTTTATAATTTTGTGAGATCTCATATTGAGATTTTGTTTAGTTTAATAAAGTAATTATTGAGAGGCAGTTGATCGGTGCTTTGAATTTGTGTATTTGGAATAAATATCTATTAGTATTATTAAGGTGTTGAACAATGTTATGGTGTAGAATGGATCGTGTATATGTTATTCAATTCAAATTAATTGACAATATATTATCACATACTCCGTTAGCATTGGCTCACTTGCGGCCCATCCAACGGGAGCGAGCCAAGTGGCAGTACACCGGAACTGAAGTTGTAGGCGATTATTATTTATAATATATATATATATGACTAACATTTGTCTTGGGCTACTGATTTATGACCGATTTACCCCTATGAATGTGATTTAGAAGGATAGATTTCTTAATAATATCAAAGGGTATTACGGGCATTAACATAAAATTAATATAGGAAACAATCCTTCTCACTAATTCCATATACACTGCGATTACCGATAATATGTAGTATAATTGATATTATCACTTTTATATAAGTGATTGATTGATCTCGTGTTCAATCCTCGTTATTATTGATTTAAATTAATAATATAAAACTTTAAATAATATGGTTGTTGAACCCTGACCAAAATTTAAATAATAAGTATTATTTGTTGAACCCCTACTAAACCGTAAATCAGTAAATGATATTATCCTTAAAATTTAAAGTTGAGAGCAAATATATCCTGAAAGTTTAAAATTGAAAGCAACAATATTTTGAAATTATATTTTAAGTGCAAAAATACACAAAAATATCTATATTTCATTAAAGATTAAAATTGTCTAGCAACTTTTATTTATTTCACTTTCTTGTTTACATCATTGGTAAAATTAAATTCGAAATTCCTTATCAATAGCAAATAATATCATACAAAGACATGTTTGGACAAATTAATTGAATGATATACTATTTATCTTATATCAATCTTTCGAGATTAAAATTTTAACTCAAGATTTTTAAATTAATACCAATCTACGAAAAGTCAAAATCAAATCTACCTAAGTCCTAAATTTGATTAAAGAAATAGCAATCTCCATTTCCGTACCCAAAAATGAATCACCTTAAATTAAATTCATGAAAAATCATATTTAAAAAACTACAAACATGATTATATAATTATACATATAATCCTTTTGTCCTATTGAAATAGTCTATCATATTTTATTGGATAATTCCATTAAAGTTGTTCAATTTTTTTTTAAACAAATTATTACAAAATATTTTTTTTAAAAGATTCACAACTTTACGCAAATCTATACTCTTTAATTACTCTTTTTAAAAACCGGACTATTTAATGAGAGGGAGTTGAGTTATGTGTACAAGAATTTAATTTGGGAGTTGATATTCTGGTGGCATAGTGAGATTTGGAGGTCGCCGCCAGCGACTGCGTCGTGTCGTCTTTATGCGACCGCCCCATCCTTCACCACATTGTCTTGGTGGGCCCCCTGCATCCTCGTCTCCTTCAATATCTCCGCGTCCAGCACCGGCACGGTGATATGGCTGTGAACTCATTCCTGCGTATATTGCTGCTCGAACGATATCATCCTCTGCATCCGGGTGCCACGTGGCCTAATTGGTGGTCGATGCAGACCCTAAACAGCAGCGGGACCGGGGAAAGAAGCCTCTAGAACTTTCCGGACACCTAACGCATCGTCTACTCGATGGTGGCGCCGTCGGAAGTCCAGAGGCCGGGAGAGCTACGTGGCAGAAATCACTGCTCATACTCCCCGACCGCGGCGGCTGGAAACCCCAAAGTCCGCCATGTTTCATTCATCGTCTTCTCGTTTTCACTCAAATCGGATTTTGATGGAAAATGAATGGACCCATCTCCTCTTCCCGCCCAAAATTCTTCGCAGCCGTTTGACTTGTTTCTTCTCCATTACACACTAAATTATTACTCCCTCCCTTCCCATCCAAGTGACCCTTTTTTTTGTTACGAAAATTAAAAAAATTGATGATAAAGTATGAGAGATAAGATGAGTCGGAAGAATAAATGATAAGGTATAGTAGAAAAATGATAAAGTAGGAGAGAAAAATGATAAAATATGAAATAATTTATGTTTTTTTTTAAGTTATTCCTTTTTTGAAAATAAACCACTTGGAACGGGACGTTAGAAAAAGAAAACAGATCACTTGAAGCGAGATGAAAGGAATATTATTTATTATTAATCCACGAATTATTTGTGATAACTAATGCTACTTATTATTTTTTAATCATACGTGATGAATATTGGCATCGTCCATATCATGATGCTTTAGCATGTGACACTTTTCTAAAAGCGTAATTACACTTTGATTTTATATTGGGCTAATTATACTTTTTTGTTCATAACTTTAAAGAAACTCATCATTTCTCACACTCAAAAAAAGTCTCTACTTAAGTGTCCAATTATATATATTGAATAACAACAATATATAGTTTAATTAATATTCCCACTCTTATATAAATAATTGATTTAATATTCAATTTCAATTAAAATTGATTTAATAATAATAATATTTAATTAAATAAATGAATTATTTCTCGTAGAAAAGTCTATTAAATCTTAATGGAAAATACTGACAAAATGCCTACTGGGCCCAATGGATTTTTTTATTGTTTCATTTCTGCAAGAGGACATAATTGAGAATGAAAAAAAAATGGGATTTGTTTGGATACAATTTGGTATAGAATTCAATAACTAGATCGAGACAAGATTTTGAAATTCTTTTAAAGGCTGCCCAATCTTATGAAAAACAATATATATTTCACCAAACTAAATCAATCTACGAGTTTATATTTTCTCTCTACAAATGAAAAATCTATCTCATCTATTTAAAGTGCGTATTGGATAAATTGTATTATAATGTATACAAACCGTAAAATATTATCGAGTTATGATTTGATACATATATAATATTTATTTCCTTCTATGTATTATATAATGTCCATCCCACATATTCAAACTAGTCTTCACTTATTCAATTATGCACTTATATGTTATAGGATAAGAATCTTAAATATTCAATTTTGTATACTTACAAATCGGTTCTTTTAAATTTAAGGAAATTACCTTATTATCTAGATTTAGAAAACAAAATTATGTAATACCATGTATTTTCCCAAAAATATAAAACCCCATTTAAATATTATAGTCCCTCCGTCTTGCTATTGTTGGTTTATTTCTTTTCGGCACGGATGCTAAGAAAGTGGGTGAATATATATTAAAGTGGTATTGTGTAGGGTATATTTTTGATTTTTGAATAGTTAATTTTTTGCTACAAATTTTTTTCCTTTTTAAAAACAAGCCAACAATATCGAGACACCCCAAAATGAAATACAAATCAACAAAAGCGGGACGGAGAGAGTAGTCCATATAATAAAATAAAATAAAATAGAATGGGCAAATAATTGAAGCAAAAGAATTAGTACTACTGTTTTAGGTAACGTATTGGGTTTAGTCTCGCACGATGAAAGGTGTAAACCAACCAGCGCCAGTTGTACCGTTCCTAATCCGGGGTTGCCGCAGAGGATCCAGCCCTCTTGACCGTGTTGGAACGCGCCTCCTCTAAATCCTCGGAATGCTTTTCTTACCTATTTTGTCCCTCTTTACCCTCAATCTTCGCCTTACTGTCCTCTCTTCTTCCTCTCTCTCTCTATCACCACCTTCTCCTTTCACATTCCAAATTCAAAAAAGGGGAAAAAGAATCATACTAAGCTGCTACCAGCATATTCCGCCATTCTTCCAGATTCAAACCAAAAGCTGAATCCACTTTTGTTGCTTGGAAGTTTCTACTCAGATCAAGTCCAGAACCAAGCGCCGCAATCCATACTGCTTCCAATGTACTAGATAATCTATATTGTTTGCGTTTGGTTTCTATTTCACAAGGTATAATTTAGTATCCTTATGTTAGATTCTCAGATCTCGTCTGTTTAGTTCGTTTTTGCTGCTAATATATCGCCATTGTCGAGAGCGAGGTGGTTTTTTCGTACGGATGAGTGTATACGTTGTATGAAGGTCCAAACGCTCATCTAGGGTTCGTGGAAGTGTGAGATTTAGCCGGCTATTACTGCCGTTGAATGCGTTGAGTTGCGTTACTTTTTTAAAATATTTTTTATTATTATTGTTTTTACATGCTACCAAGTCGTTGGATTTGGTTTGTGAGTTGTTGAGACTTGCTCTGAAACCAGTTTGAAAAAATTGGAAGAGAGAGGAACAACTGTGACCGGGTCAGATAGCACCGCCGGGTCACAGTAGCACTGCGATACAGTTGTAATTTGCTTGCAAAGCGTGTACGTGTATGTATGGGTGTGTACGCGCCGTAGTTATAAAATTATCCTATTGTTATTTAATTATTTTGTTTGAATGTTTCTTACACGTCTTGGGGATGCCGTTTCTTTGTTTTATTTGCATAAAATCGTTCTTCCGTTGTTTTAAGTATTGGGGAGACTGGGTAGTAGAGACGAAGTGGTTTATATTTCTTTCCACTTTCTTGTTGTACATGCCCGATCTACCGTTTGTTCCCACGTCTCCAAGAGCTGATATTCTTGGTTATATACAAGTCTGTGAGATGTCTGCTTGATCTGAACAGCTTTCTTGAAGTTGATTGTTTCGTGTTGTGCGTTTGAAGATTGAGATCTTTAGGCCCACATGGTGTGTGATATTCTATGATCCTCATTTCTGATATCCATTCTTTAGCAGAAAATAGGTAACATGTTTTTGTGGTTTAGATATTTTGGAATTTGAGACTCGTTCTTTTGTTGGCATGGATTTGAATTTGGCCTAAAAAGCAGGTGCTTTTTGCTTTTCCTGGAAAAGAGATTGAGTAACGTTGTAGAAAGAGAAAGTGTTTTGATCTGTATAAAGTTAAGTCTAATAAAGGTCTGCGGATGCTGAATTTAATTTAAAATATGCTGAATAATAAACTAGCCATTTTCTAGATCTTTGAGTACTATGGAGGAGAAATCCCCACCTTTTGCAAAATATTCTGTGTAGTGGGTTAGTTAACATACTTGATGTTTGATTTTTCAGGTTCTTGTGAGTACATAGTTCGTTGTTTTGTAGTTCGCAAGAATGGCTGGAAGATCCTTCAGACCGTCTGATTCTCAGCCTGGGAGGGGCGCCATTCCTCCCTCAGTAACATTTACGAGAAGAACATCATCAGGTCGATATGTGAACTTGTCGAGGGAAAGTCTTGACAGTGAGATAAGTGGTGTTGAGTTTGCGGAGTACACAGTGCATATACCACCAACACCTGATAATCAGCCTATGGATTCTTTGGCTATTAGGTCAGATCCTCCAATTTCACAGAGGGTTGAGGAGCAATATGTATCTAGCTCTTTGTTTACTGGAGGTTATAACAGTGTTACCCGTGCCCATTTGATGGATAAGGTGATTGAATCGGAAGCAAACCATCCTCAGATGGCTGGTGCAAAAGGTTCATCATGTTCTATACAGGGATGCGATGGAAAAGTCATGAGCGACGAGAGAGGTGAAGATATTCTTCCATGTGAATGTGATTTCAAGATATGCAGGGATTGCTTCATGGATTCTGTTAAGGCCGGTGAAGGAATCTGTCCCGGTTGTAAAGAGCCGTATAAGAATACAGATCTGCCTAATAACTCTGGGGAGCCTGGTCAGCCATTGCCTCTGCCACCTAATGCTGGAATGTCAAAAATGGAAAGGAGGTTATCATTGATGAAATCAGCCAACAGGTCAGCAATAGTGCGGAGCCACTCTGGTCTGATGAGGAGCCAAACAGGGGATTTTGATCACAATAGATGGTTGTTCGAGACCAAAGGTACCTATGGATATGGTAATGCCATATGGCCTAAAGATGGAGGATTTAGTGAAGATAAAAATGATGAAACAGGTGAGCCTCCAGAACTCCTCAACAAGCCGTGGAGACCTCTAACCCGTAAATTGAAGATACCAGCTGCAGTAATCAGCCCGTACCGGTAAATATCATTTGCTTATTGTGTTTCTGCATTTTCTTCAGCAGTCAGGTATTTTCTTGAATAGTATATGTTGTCTTCATATGCCGTTGGAGAAATCTACACAGGACAAATAACACATACTACCTAGTAATGCTCCTTTAGACTAATGTGTCACAAACCTTCTGCGGTGTGATTGTTCAATATTGTTATTCTACTATCCTTATTCTTTAGATCAGAGCAAGATATCCTTTTATCGTGATGCATGATTTGACACTTGTTCATATAATGTCTTGATCTTGTAGACCGTTAAGTGCTGTTTTATTTCAATTGAAGATTGTTATTGCATCTAGTTTTTAATTTATACTCCACATATTGATGAAATTTATGTCTTAATTATCCTTATTTCTACTTCCTCCAGACTCTTAATTCTCATTCGTATGGTGGTTCTCGGTCTATTTTTGGCATGGAGGATTGGCCACCCCAATGAGGATGCTAGGTGGCTGTGGTTGATGTCAGTCATCTGTGAGATTTGGTTTGCTTTCTCCTGGTTACTCGACCAACTTCCAAAGTTATGCCCCGTTAATCGTGCTACTGATCTTAACGTGCTAAAAGAGAAATTTGAAACACCAAGCCCTGCCAATCCAACGGGGAAATCTGATCTTCCGGGAATAGATATATTCGTTTCTACTGCAGATCCAGAAAAGGAACCCCCACTTGTTACTGCCAACACTATTCTCTCCATTCTTGCTGCTGATTACCCTGTTGAAAAGCTATCTTGTTATGTTTCTGATGATGGAGGTGCCCTTTTGACATTTGAGGCCATGGCAGAAGCTGCAAGTTTTGCTAACTTGTGGGTGCCATTTTGTCGAAAACATGATATTGAACCAAGAAATCCAGACTCTTATTTCAGCCTGAAGAAAGACCCATTTAAAAACAAAGTGCGCCCAGATTTTGTCAAGGATCGTAGAAGGGTTAAGCGCGAGTATGATGAATTCAAGGTTCGGATCAATGGTCTTCCTGATTCAATTCGTCGTCGCTCTGATGCATATAATGCTCGAGAAGAAATCAAGGCCATGAAGCTTAGAAGGCAAACTGCTGAGGATGAACCCTTAGAACCTTTGAAGGTCTCTAAAGCAACATGGATGGCCGATGGCACTCACTGGCCCGGCACATGGATGGTTTCAGCTCCGGAACATTCTAGGGGTGATCATGCAGGAATAATACAGGTATATGCTATACTATTTATTAAAATTCATATGATCTGTTTGAAGGCTTGGATAATTTGGTATGGAATTTGTTAGTCCTTGCAGATTGCTCCCTTTGACTAGTGTTACTTGCTTTTAGTGAGGAACTGTTTAGTTTTGTGACTCTTTTAACTTCTTTGTGTGAGTTTCTTATTGCTAAGATCTTTCTAACTTCAGGTAATGTTGAAACCGCCGAGCGAGGAACCTCTAAATGGAACTGTCGAAAGCAGCCCGCTTGATTTTACGGAGTTTGACATTCGACTACCCCTGCTTGTCTATGTTTCTCGTGAAAAACGTCCAGGATATGATCACAATAAGAAGGCTGGGGCAATGAATGCTCTGGTTCGAGCCTCAGCCATCATGTCAAATGGCCCGTTCATTTTGAATCTCGACTGTGATCACTACATCTACAACTCACAGGCAATAAGGGAAGGCATGTGTTTCATGATGGACCGAGGTGGAGACCGTATTTGCTACGTTCAGTTTCCTCAAAGGTTCGAGGGGATTGATCCATCCGATCGTTATGCAAATCATAATACCGTTTTCTTTGATGTCAACATGCGCGCTCTAGATGGTTTGCAAGGTCCTGTTTATGTTGGAACGGGATGCCTCTTCCGTAGAACTGCTCTTTACGGATTTGATCCGCCCCGATCTAAAGAACACTCTGGCTGCTGCGGCTGTTGCTTTCCGCGACGTAAGAAGACTGCAACTATCAAGACTGCTCCGGAGGAGCACAGAGCTCTTAGGATGGGAGATGATGACGATGACGAATTTAATCCTTCTTTGTTCTCTAAGAGGTTCGGTAACTCGAGCTTCCTCATCGACTCCATCCCTGTTGCGGAGTTTCAAGGGCGACCACTAGCTGATCATCCTGCTGTAAAGAACGGACGACCACCTGGTGCTCTCACCATCCCTCGCGAACTCCTTGATGCATCAACCGTTGCTGAGGCGATTAGTGTGATATCGTGTTGGTACGAAGACAAAACCGAGTGGGGCAACCGGGTTGGATGGATTTACGGGTCGGTTACTGAGGATGTGGTGACCGGGTATCGGATGCATAATCGGGGTTGGAGATCGATATACTGTGTGACTAAAAGGGATGCTTTCCGCGGCACTGCTCCAATCAATCTCACCGATAGGCTCCATCAAGTCCTCCGGTGGGCAACCGGGTCGGTTGAGATCTTCTTCTCGCGCAACAACGCCTTGCTAGCAAGCCCGAAGATGAAGATTCTGCAGAGGATTGCGTATCTCAATGTCGGTATCTACCCATTCACCTCGATCTTTTTAATTGTCTACTGCTTCCTTCCGGCTCTATCGCTCTTCTCCGGTCAGTTCATCGTGCAGACTCTAAACGTGACGTTCCTCACGTACCTCCTCGTGATCACTTTAACACTCTGCGCGTTGGCTGTACTTGAGATTAAGTGGTCCGGCATCAACTTAGAGGAGTGGTGGAGGAATGAGCAGTTCTGGTTGATAGGTGGAACAAGTGCTCATCTTGCTGCAGTTCTTCAAGGCCTTCTCAAGGTGATTGCCGGAATTGAGATTTCATTTACCCTAACCTCAAAATCCGGTGGAGATGATAACGACGATGAGTTTGCCGATCTCTACATCTTGAAATGGAGTTCTCTTATGATCCCTCCGATCACCATCATGATAACGAACTTGATCGCTATCGCGGTTGGTGTTAGCCGGACGATTTACAGTACGATACCGCAGTGGAGCCGGTTGCTTGGAGGGGTCTTCTTTAGCTTCTGGGTGTTGGCTCATTTGTATCCCTTTGCTAAAGGGCTGATGGGGAGGCGGGGGAGGACTCCGACTATCGTGTTTGTATGGTCGGGGCTGATCGCGATCACGATCTCGCTGTTGTGGGTGGCGATTTCGCCGCCGGAGGGGGCGACGGCGATCGGAGGGTCGTTTCAGTTTCCGTGATTTGGTTTGATCATCTTTGTTCTTGAGGGTCTCTCTAGTTAGGCCACTCTGATACAAACTTTATTTGTTTATTTTTGGTACTGGTTAAATTTGATGCTTTAGAGGAGATATAAAACGACGTGGCGAACCTTCTTTGGAGATTTAAGTATAGCTAGTTGTATTGACTTTTCTTATAATCTTCTTTTGGCTAAAGGAGATTTTCAAATGCCAACTTGTTCTTCTAATGATTGTTGCCATGTCTCTCCCTCTCTCTCTCTCTAAAGATTATTCAGAGCATTTTTTTTCAACGCTATAAAAACTTGTTGAATTCATCGCGCATGTTATTATGCCCTTCGGATGTTTCGGGATGTCGTAAGATTTTTTTTTATATATATTTGGAAAAATTACTATTTTATTATTTGAATTGTATATTAATCCCATTGAATTGTAGATTTCGTACCATTCTCATAAAATTTCAAAGAGAATGTCTTTGAAATTTTACAGATTGTGTGCCATTCTTATAAATCGTCAATTTTCTCTTTTCAATATTTATCAAAATTATTATTTCTTCATCCGAATTATATATTAATCCTTTTTAAAAATATATATCATCACATACTTCTTTTGTCCCGTTTGATTTGTCTTGTTTTTTAAAATGAAAAATAATTACTACACAAACTTTCACTTTTTCTTTATGGTACCTACATCTTTACACAAAATCACCCATTCGACAAATCGGACGGGACGGAGGGATTACAAAATATTAGATTTGTTGAGCATATGATCAACGATACTAACAGGCCGGGCCCATCCAACGGGAGCGAGTGCAGTGGCAATCCAACGGAACTCAAGTTGGTTTGGGCTATTAGTTACCTATATGACTAATTTACCCCCTGTTGGTCCACATATTTTGCAGATAAATTAGAAATCCTCTGTTTCATTAATACAGAAATTTAGAAAGTGGTGAAAAAAAAATGGTGAAAAAAAAAATGTGTGGTGTAAATTTAGAAAGTCATATTATTTTCTGTTTCATTAATACAGAAATTTAGAAAGTCATATTATTTTTTAGAAAGTGGTGAAAAAAAAATGTGTGGTGTAAAAGTATAAAATGGTGGGGTCATCTGTTTAGAGTAGTTATGGTCCACTAATTTCTTTTCATTTATGGAATATGACTTATTTAGTAAGACACCCCGAAATAGAAAATAGAACTTGATTAGTGAAACAAAGGAGTAGAAGACAAGGGTATTATGGGTATTAACTCATGATTCTTATTTTCTATAATTCTCTAAAGAATTTATATATTTTTTGGATTACGAACACGCCCGAAAGGCCCAAACTTTCTCTTCAATTAGTATAGGAAAAAAAGTGCGTGAATCTTTGGATCCTCAAAAACGTGATGAACGGGGGCGACGGCAACGGATAAATAATTCACTAATAAAAAATACATACCCACAAAAACATGGTTAATTAGTCCAACTAACTAATCTCACACTTAAAATAATTAGAGAACATATCTATTTATAGAAGAAATTAATGATAGTCATTATTAATTATTCGATGTGGGATATGACTCAATTTCCTTAAAAGATTAAGATTTGAGCCACCAACATAACAATCTCCACAGTAGCGAAAATTATAATATTTAATCCATCATAATAAATCTTCACATTGACTCCAATCGTGAACAAATAACGATCGGGCTCCACCGCCTCCATAAAAGCCTCAATGAGCTTAATCCAAATCGGAATACTAAGTCGAAGCATTGCTTGAATAGCCGCAGGATCATCCATCATTTAAATCTTCCTTGTCCTTCCTTGTCAACAACCGATAATGCAAAACTTCACTTCATGGTGCTTCATTCTCAAACATATCATTATTATTGCCATCAAGTCACAAACACAACAAAACCTAGGTTCATAGAATTTAACGTGATTCAGTCAAAAGATCTACATACATGGACGGCGGAGAAACAATCCATTAGTAAAAAGAAGAATACAAAATGAGACTCAATCCACTAATAAAAAGAAGAATACAAAAATGAGACTCCAGAATTTATTTCCATGACCAAAAACACATACCCACAAAAATATAGTCAATTAGTCAAACTAACTAATCTCATAATATGTATGCTATTATGCGGAGAAACACACTTAAAATAATTAGAATATTTGTCTATTTATAGGTAAAATTTATGATAATCATCATTAATTCTTCGATTTGGGATATGACTCTACTTCTTAAAGAAATAGAATTTGAGTCACCAACATAACAAAAATGATTGTTCTTATAATTAAGGAAAATCATTATTTCCAACTTTTATGCATATTTGAAAATTTTGTTATTTCGTTATTAAAAAGGATAACCATTAAAATCTTAAATTTTTTTTACCATTCTTATAAAATCGTAGATTTGCACCGTTTTTCTAGTTTGAAAATCTTATTATTTTTCAATCCAAAATTGCATATTAACCCTCTAAAATTGTAGATTTTGCACAATCTCGTAAACTCATAAATTTCCACTACTTTTTATTTTTTGGAAATTTTCTAATTAGCCACCTGAATTGCATATTTTTCAGAAGGTTACCCTATGAAAAATTTGAGATTTTCCATCATTCTTATAAATCACAGATGATTTGTACTGTTTTTTCAATATATGAAAATTTTTATTATTTTATCATTCGAATTGTATATTCTCTTTTAAAATTATAAAATTTGCACCATTCTCGTAAAATTATAAATTTACATCTTCACTGTTTACATATATACGGCCCTTCTATTTAAATTAGTACATTTTATTCCCGTAAGTACTGATTCCGAATTCTCCCCTAACCGCACCTAGTGACTAGTCTAGACAAACACTACAATAATCCGTGGCTTATGAAATCTCCGGTTTAAATATTGAAAATTTTGTAACATATTTCTCCAATACATTTTTTGTTACAAAAAAAATTACAATATACATGCAAATGATTTCTACAATTCTACTCTACATCCCACCAAACCCACGTCACCGAGCAGCTTGATGATGCCTCACCGCCTTACTCCGCCGATAACCCTTCCCACGGCGGCGGTGACCGCCGCCAAACTTAATATTCGCCCTCCTCCCCCGATTTCCAAGCAACTCCTTCTCCGCCGGTACAACGACGCACTCCGGCGGCGGGACTGGGTACCTCACGCTGTCATAACAATACGAATAATACATATACCGGTGCCGGAACCACCGCATCGACTTCCGGCCCGCGGCGGTGATGGCGGCGTAGTCCTTGGCCATCAGCGCCGCGATCTTGTCGGTGCAGTTGCTGGACGGCAGTTGGTCAAAGGGGTCAACGACGCAGCCGTCGAGGACGAGGTCGCGGAACTCGGCGACGAAGGGCTGGTGTAGGTAGTTTACCTTCTTCTTGCCGCCGCTGGTGGCCCACGAGGAGGCGTCCCAGATGGTGGCGTAGACGGACATTGGTTTCGACGGGAAGTCGCCGCCCATGCCGGCGGTGCGGATTACGTGACGGATTGGGATCTCATCCACGTAGAATCTGATCTTCTTCAAATGAATAATTTTATTTATTTTGTTACTAAAATTTGTAACGAAAAGAAGTAAAAAAGAATTATTAAACTCAAAATAATTCATGTATGCATAAATGGATTTCGTTATCATGGGTTATTTTTTCGTTGCCTAACCCAATGATACATTTTCTAATATCATATTCCTAAATTTGTGTTACTTACCAATGCAGATCCAAACAATACACTAATAAATCGAGATTCAACATGATTTACTTCTACAGCCCCACATGAGCCATTTTGAATTTCACCCACTAGTAATTTTGGCTACGAAACATGAACATAGAATCAAAATCGAAAACAAACGACATTAGAAGACCAAAATCGATATGCATCTAAATAAACGAATAAAGGTAGTTACATGATTTGTTTAGGAGTCCAGAGAATGCTGTAGCGATGCGAGTCCTTGCTAGGGTCGAACCACAGACGATACCTCTCCTCCCTCCCACGCGAAACGCTGCCGTTTCCGTACACATTCGTCTGAAACCTCCACGGCAGCCCTTCCACATTCCCCAGAAATTCAATGTCTAATTCGTCGTGATTCCTCTCAAACGTATCCACATTCGACGTCTGCACACATCAATTTCCCCTAATTAATCACACACATAAAGTATTTATACATACTCGATGCTTACGTAGAACGCGACGACGATGCCGGCGGTGTATCTGGCCGGCATCTTAATACTCGCGCTGAAGAAGCCGTAGTTGTAATAGTCGGACGATATGATGCCGGATCCTGGTGAAATCGACAAAAATCGGGATGAGTTTAAAAAATTAAGGCTAGGGATTGATGGCGCTAGGCATGCAGATTTAGATTTGATGATTACCTGAGAGGCGGTTGAGGAGGAGGCTGACGGAGGCGTCTTCGGCGGAGCGGTGGATGTTGAAGTCGCTGAAGAGCGGAGAATAGGACTGTCCGAATGTGAGGGTGGCGACGTTGAAGGCTGTGGTTGTTCTGCGAAGCGTCAATGCCAGGAGGAGACTGAGTAGCCATATTTCTAGGGCCCCACAACCCATTTTCTTTTTTCCTTTTTTTTCCGTCTCTTTTAGTCTATTTATACATCTCCCGTATATATGCATGTTAATATACGGGAAATAAATTTATTCTTCATAATTTATACTCTTATATATCGTATACTTCTGTGTTACACTTGTAATAGTACACAATTTAGCATAAATAAATATTGGATTGAGCGTGTCTACATAATAGTTCTTGTAGTACAACTTGAAAAAAAAATCATTTTTTTTTAAAGATGAATCAAAGAATTTGTTTATGCATGCTAATGTTTTTATAAATTCTTATAGTATGTCTATGGCAATTATATAATTATTATGTGAATCATGTGCATCAAATTAAAAATCGAGTAAACAGCTACATTGGTCCTCCACCTTTTTTAAAACATTCAAATTGATCCTTACATTTCACGAGTTATATAAACTTAAATATTCTAATTTTATATGTCATAACCTTTTCTTTTTGCTGACATGACTCCCTCGTAGCATTAACTCCATTAGAAAATTAAAATACAAGTGTTTATTTAATTAAATTCTTCTTTCAAATGAAAATTGAGATTGATTTGCAAACGGGAGAACAATTATGCCGGAGGAAATTATATTGTTTAGACTTATATGAATCAGTTGAATAGATCCAATTTGAATGTTATAATAAATGTGAAGGCATGATTGTAGCGACAAAATTGAGATATTTTGGTTTATATAACTCCATTGAAAAGTTAATGATCAATGTAAATGTTATGAAAATGTGAATGATCAATTTGATTGTTTACTCTAAAAAATCCAAGAATGTCATTCATATCAAGCCGCCTTTTTTAATTAATTGCCCAAAATAATTTTGTGATTTCTAAGTCCAAAATATTTAAATATTTTTTAGCCCAAAAATTGAGCCGAATATGAAGTTTCAGGAATGGAATGAAACTACTTCTGCGGCTTCTGCCCGAATCCATCATTTTCCTTTAATTTGGAAATTTATTTCAATTCGTCAGATTATCATATATACCTTTGGCAAAGAAAAATTAAACAACACAAACAATTTCTTTTGGTTCCTAAAATCGGTGGTTGTGATTTGAAGTACGTAAAAGGTAAATTTACTGCAGCTTTTAAAATTTAAATTTATAATCTTTGACTACAAGACAATCATCCCAACTGCTAAAACATCACCAACGAGATTAATACTATCACTTTAATACAAGATGTTGAGTATGAAGAGATTTGCATTAATGAAATTGTTTAGAGCTCATTAATTATTAACAAGTTTGCTTTCCAAGAAAATCAAAATCACAAAGATACGTTAAACTTGTGAATGTTCTTTAATATAATCCACCGACACTAATTCTATTATCTATTGAAATTCAATCAATGACAGGGATTTGGAATAGTTGATCGATCTTTAATGCATTAATTATTAATTAACATCCAACTAATTGACAAAGAATTCTGAGCTACCGAAAGCAGTTTCTTTTCATTCCATTAATTATTTAATTGCCATTTAATTTTCTTTTCCCATTTGCAGTCTAACCAAGAAAAGAACGCAGTTATATATCTGTCCCCATGGACTTAAATTGCAGGGAAGAAAAACGTTCTAATAATTGTTGAAAATGTGTGTAATTCCAATTAAATGTTATTTATTGCCTAAGAATTTTGCTTTCAAGCCCACTAAAGATGCGGCGTATATATATTATATTGTTCAATAATTGAGAATTGATTAAAGCATTAATAAAGAACATAAATATGCATTCCGCATTACTTTTGCAATAATCATTCAACCACACCACCAGAATCCATTCAATCCACAAAATCAGAAAATACACACATGAGATAAAAAAGTGAACCCACAAAAAGCCATAAAGAAACGATCACAATAATTATATTAATAAGATATATATTAATAAGCCATAAAGAAACGATCTCAATTAACGGTTGCAAATCTACGAGTAAAAAATATCTTGTCAAGAATATTGGATTTTCTTCCTAAAATTATTTGCAAATTGAAAGTTTTTGTTTGATTAGGTATGCTTTTGCAGTTTTGTTGATGTATCAGACAGCAAAGTTGATTTTTTTTGGCTGCATGCGTTACTACACATCAACTTTTATGTCTTTTTAAATAAAGACATCTCTGTTATTAGTAGCTAAATTAACATTTTTTAATTTCCCTTTCAATATTACTATTTCAATATTATACGTGCTCTTCTCTCACATCATTTATGACCTATCTCTTTTTTCCTGCGCACCCATTAATTTGCTAGAAACCTTGCAAATATGTAGTTAAGGCCTTGTTTTTTTTTTACTTTTTTCTTTCTTCTTATGGCTTTTCTACATATTATTGCTTAGGAAGCTTGAAAGAGAGAGAGAGAGAGAGAATCGGTTCAATGAATGGGTATCAAAAGGGTTCCAACTATGATGAAATCTTCATGCAAGACAGTTTGAAGTTTGCAGAAAGCTTAAAGGTTGGAATCTACTTGTGTTCAGTAAGCAAAATACAACTTATTTGGTAACTCTGAGTTCACCTTTTGGGATTTGCAGGATCTGAAAGTTCTGAAGAACCAGTTGTATGGAGCAGCAGAGTATTTTGAGGCATCCTATGACAAAGAAGATGATCACCAAACACTGTATGTCCATCTGCTTTTGTGTTGTTCTTACATATTAATGTAAGTTTGTATGATGGTCTTGATTGGTGCAGTGTGATGGAATCATCGAAAGATTACGTCGCGAAAGCTCTTGTGAGTACAGTTGATCATCTGGGCTCTGTGGCTGATAAACTCAACAAATTCTTGGATCAAAAGGTTGATGAGTTCTCCACCATGGCTACTAGGTTTTCTTGCGTTGAACAGGTAGAATCCCTGAACAACTTACAGAACAGATGCATAAAATGCCAACTCTGTTCTTAGAATGATCAAAATCTTTCTCTGTAATTGTTGCAGAATCTCAACACTTTCCAAGGATTTGTTAGCTTGAGAGGCATCTGGCAACACTCATTCAACATAGAAGTTCCCAAGCACAATAAGCAGTACCTTATCCCAGGCACTTAATGTTTCCTACTTCTCTTGGAATCAAATATATAACATGAGCTTTCATCACCTTGATAGAATTTTACTCGTTTCAGCTGCAGAGTCTTTTCAAATTGACAAATCGAAGTTGGTAAACCGAAATTGCATCTTTCGCCCCCAGTATGACATGCATCGAACCAAAAAAGGTTCGATTTTTCCAAACTAAGTTTCTCAGAATGCTTAACTTCAGCATATGTACTAGTAGTAGTAGTAAACTGGCTTATTCAATGTACTAGTAAACCTGCAGATAATCCATTTTCTAAAGCTTTTCAAGCCGCACGAGTAAAGCCTCAACCGCCATTACCAAAGTACACGCCAATCATAGCAGGTTTTTCGCCTCAGCTTAATCTAGTCAGTCTACTTAATATGTGACTTACTATTGCAGAAAAGGAAACTCAAGGTTTCCTTCAAGTGAACCGTCACCAAATCCTGACAACTTCTCTTTCATGCGAGTAATGTCTAAGAAAGAAAGAGGTTAGCTTGTAGAACTAAATAACAACTAATTGTTTATCGTCATGCTAGAGTTAAGAGGATGGCTAGTATGCTAAGTATTTGTCTTATGTTGAATAGGAAAGCATGAAGTTTCACCACTTCGTTTTACCCTCAAGAGATCTGGATCAGCTGCAAATAGATCAGTCTCTCCTAGACCCTCCGAGAGTAACCAATGGCTGAGTCCATCAGAGCCTCGAAGAGCTATGTCAGTGAATAGAGTACCTGAGATGAGAAACAGGGAAGTGCAGATTGTTGAGTCATATACCAAAAGAAGTAAATATCTATTCAAAGCTTTGCTAAACGCTCACCGATCAAGAAAATAGGATCATAAGCAGCAAACGATGCAAAGATGACAGGTAGATAAATTGATAGAGATGCTAGAGACTGAGAACTGCAAGAAATGGTTGTAATCAAAGATGTTGATGCACGTGATTGTTTATGTGAATCATGTTCCTAGTGGTAGTTCATTACCAGACTTACTACGAAGATATGGCTATAACAACAGGGATCAGTAGAAACTCTTGTTCTCAATGTTGTATTCATATGAGACCAGAAAGGATTATAAAAAAGGATTATAAAAAAGGATTATAAATTTATAATTCAAGATCTTATGGACCAAATATCAGTATGTTCCAGTCGTACCAGAATGTTGTTGCTGCCTATCAGACGAACAATTGTATTACGGCTCTTCTCATATTCCAAGATCGAAGCTAGGGAACTCATCCGTATCCTCTGTATTAAGATCTTGGTCGAAAGTTCCTTCGTTGAGACCAGAGAGGTTATGCGATGTACAATCTTCCTCGGATATAGAACAGTTTCTCTTTTTGTCTTCCTGGAGCTAGCATGAAGAAACACTTTTATTCAGTATATGCAAAAGGCAATTTTAGAAAGATTTATTCTCAAGTAAAAGAGTTCACTGCCATATGTGCTATTGAATTTCATCAAGATCAGTACCAATAGACTTTATAAGTGTGAAAACCCATACTTCTGTTTCCAAATTTAAATAATTGATCAAATACTTTTTGAGGTCCTTTTTACTTCTTTCAGCCTTCTAGCTAACTTTTTCTGAGGGTTACACTGACCGCATATTCAAGTTAATTAGGGAAGTCATATCACATGATAAAAACTTAACAAGCAGAGTAGTTAGTGAAACCACCAAAAACAATTGGAGATGTTTCCAAATTTCACCTTAGGTAATCCACTGGTGCTCAAACCATTTGCTAATGCAGCATCTGTTTCAGTTATGACCTCTGCAAGATAAAAAGGAAACTAAACCATCAGAAATGATCAGTCGAATGTCAGGAAAGATATACCAGTAAGTAACTAACCTTCAGATAAACATATGTTTGGGGGATTTTTCAGATCTTCAATTTCGTATGATCTGTTGGGAGATTCAGATACAAGATCCTTTTGGCCGTCACAATTCAGGGCAGCAGTGGCTGCTGCATGAGACTCCATTGGTGAAGTACTTGACATCAACTTGTTGGCATTTGTCCACTGTGCATCACGGGTAGGAGAGATAAAATTCACACTTTGTAGTCTGTAATAAAGAAAGTTTCTTCAGTAAAGTATGACTCGGTTACTTGAATATAAGGCAGGTATTTCACAGTTAAGGGGGAACAAGTTTGAATCATCAGAGTAAAAGAAGTCTTGTTGGCTGGTTTCAGCCGTCAGATTTGGTATACAACAATCAGGAAGCATCTCCAGAATTGTTTGATATGCATACCAATGCTAATTTATCAGAACCTTGAGTTTAGGACAGCTATAGCTTATCTCCAAAAACAAAGTCAATTTACTTCTTGCAAGGACCATGTACAATCCCTCCAGTCTAAGATGATATTGAAACAGTCTAAGATGATACTGAAACCAGAGACAAACATTTTGAACAACCAAAATGTGCCTGGGAAAGACGGTATTAGTTTTTCCTTGCATAAAATGTAATGCGTTTTCATACCTACGATGAAAACTAGAAGGCCTAGGTTTCTCAAAAACTGCACACTCTTCAGCATCTATGATGACATCGACAGGTTCGGTTTTTATAACCTTAATCAAGCCATCATGCTCTGGCCTTTTTCCTCTCAATTCCTCTGTTAGTTTACCATTGCATTCTTCAGTATATTCTTTTATATGTTTCTCGGTATCAGATTGAAACTCTGAAGAATGTGACTCAGCACAGTCCTCAGCTAAAGGCTTATTCACAGGGACAACCTTCCTCTCACTTGGTTGTCTGAGAATGGACAATATGTCACAGACTGTCATAGAATAAAAACTTTTCAGTCTCCAACTCTCGGATATCAGAAAGATAAACAAGACCAGATACTAAAAATGGCTAAAATGGAATAAAAAGTTTCAATTGTTTGTTATAAAAATGATACAATAACAAGTAAGAGCTATTCATTTTTTTCATGTTCGCCTGCCAAAATAAAGAAAATGATAAACCAATATCCATAACATGACGAAGGAAGGCCTAGTGGATTTTTTCCTGTATAAATGAACCAAAGTAGAATAAATGATCCATCGGGCAAGTAGATGACATACGGTTTCCAAACGCTAATTTCACAGCAAGAAAAAAAGAAAAAGAAAATGGTTGTCTTCTAAATCAGTAAACCTCTTACCAGAACGTTTAGGCTCAGCATCTCCCCGACTTAATTTGGCATTTTCAGTCGTGTCGATTGAATCGCTGAACTTAGTAACTGTCCTTTGAGAGGTACACTCTGGTGGTTTTCCTTGTAACAAAAACCAATATATGTTATGAAAATAGGTTTAAAAATATAAGATATTTGGATAATGAAGATAACAAATTTCCAAGTAATTACAAGAGAGGCGGGGGCTGCAAAGACTGATAATTGCTAACCTTTATTTCAGATGTAAAATGCATTTAAAATGCTTAAAATAACATGAAACAAAGACAATGATTCAGATTGCTGCAGTAAATGGAAGGAAAACATTTGGACCACTGTCCAAGTTTGAGCAATATGACCTTAACTTCAAAAGGGGAAAGATACCCAACAATAAAATACCAATATGATGCATGGAGGGAAGAAGATAGCAAGGCCACAGGCTACTTCCCGTAAAAAGCAACAAGGTAAAGCAAAAGAACGTCTTGCAGTGTCTGGTGCTGTGTGTCAATCCTCTACTAAAGGGTCTGATTTTGACATGTAAATAAATGGAGTTTACAAAGCTGAAAATAAGTCAAGCTCCAGCACAAAACCATGCAACAAGGAAAGCGTGAATATTTAAAAAGAATGGATGCCATGCTTTATTTACTGCAAATGCAGGATTTTCACATGGGAAGAGAGGAAATACCAGCAGAAAATTTCTTATTAGTTGGAATTTGGGATTTGTTATCAAGCATATTAATCTGTCCAACTACTTTGCAGCTTTTTCCTTGAATGTTTAACTCAGTTGGAGGCTTATCATCTTCTACCGGCTCTCCAACCTCTACTAAGTGTCCGTCCAAAACTAGTGATCCACCAGAACACACTACTTCATCCTTTTTCAGAAATCTGCCTTCGAAGTGTCTCCGGTTCGCATCGTACAACTTCACCTGAAGTAAGAAAACTACAATACAATTAGATTAGGGTTGGTTTAAACAGAAGTTGGTAACAACAAACTATAAGAAAATTTAAGGGAAAAATTTCAAATGGGTCAAATTTCATTTGATAAACTTGACACAATGGTCGCTCCATGATTATCCTTGATAACTAAATTGGTCAACATGGGATAACAGTCTCATTCAGAACCATATGCTAAAGATTTATCTTTTGATTTCAATGTTGATGTAGCAGGGAAAACAATACAGAACAACCTTTCCGAAGTTCACTTTTAATATTGGGGGAAAGGAAAGTCTGATTGATGTAAGGGTACACACACATTCACACGCGCACACACACAGACACACACAAAGAACATCAGCAAGCTGTATTTGTTGATACCTGCCTCCCCTGTGATCCACGAACTATAAGCTTTAGAAAGCCATCATGAAATTTCTTTGCCTTTTGTGTTATTTGTGTCGTGTACAAGACCTGCCATTCTTGAGAACTGAAACTGTTACATCTTCAGTAGAGTAATGATCCGCCAATAACTCATGACCTTTTGAGGAAAACGAAAATAAGATAACTTCGAAATAATAAATGGACCTATTGTCCAGGGTTAAGCTAGCAACTCACCTTTTGTACTAACTGTTGTCATATCCGTATAATTTGGTGACGAACCAAACTTGTTCATTTCACTTGTCTTGAAGTCTGAAAAGTAGGCATAGATTGCAAGTATAGTTACTAATCGAGAAAATGCCAGAGGACGAAATCAAAAGTCATCCCCAATGAACTCCAAAGATAATGTAATTCATCAAATATCTTATACAAATCTTTGCTGCCTCCACTTCCACAACCACAATGCTGTACAGATTTTATCATTTGACATTGCTGATGTAAAAATATGGATAAATTTAAGCAAAGAACTACATTAAAGTGAAATGATTGAGATACTTAAACAAACCTCTGATCATTTTCTGTGAAGGGCTTAAGTTTACTACTCGTCTTTTGTTCTTCCCGACCATAGACCTCCTATCTTTTGAAGAAGCAGAAAAGCTAAAGTTATTTGGCATGTAATACATTGATTTCTCCACATTCAGAGAATGAACAGTCATGCATAAGAAGATGAACAAAAACAATGAGGCAATAAAACTGATTACTCTGGGAACTGTAGCTGGAAAATGAACTTGTTGTGTCTGAAACTTTATTTCCCTTTTCTTGACAATTTGAAACAGATGTAGGTTTATGGACTTGGCATAGCTCACCAAGATCAACAAGGTGAGAGTTAAATGTGACTGTTTCACCAGATATAATGAGATCATCTTTCTTCACAAACCTAGTTTCCAAGAGATTGTCCGATTCATCATACAGCATGACCTGCTCATGATTGCATTAATACAAATTAATTGTATGACTGAACAGAGCCAGACTGATACTTCTCAGGGATGATGCCACTCAACAATCAAATTAAAATCTGGAAATTAGATTATAATCTCATAAAATGTCTATAGTAATGTGGATAACTATGGTCTCACATATATTAGATGGAAAGAAAAAAAAGTTAACAAGCTATATAACAACCTTCTATGGAAAACGTTACTTCTGTAGCAAATTTTTAACTTCGTTGCCTTTAGCTTTACAGATGAATACAGAGCAAAGTCAGGAATTTGTTTACAAAAATCGTCCACTGTGGCTGCCACTACATCTTCATTAACATAATACTAATATACATTAAACTTTAAAATCCAAAAGGTCAAAAAAAATTGAATGGCTCTAAATATTTTTATTATCAGTAGAAGCAACATTCTTCTGTGAGAACTGTGTCATAGTTTCTAAATTGATTGAATAAACTTAAAATCATCAGCAATGAACTCAATAAGATTACCAGAAAGGTAAAACTACATCTGACCTTATATTTTAAACTAGAATATTACCTTTAAATTGTCCTGTTGTTAATGACTAGTCCCTTCACGATCTTTCAACACATAACAACCACAAGCACAGCACAAGAGATTATAACTAAATCTAAATTTCACCAAAATATCAGAAACATCACCCTAATTCTTTATGACAGGTGATCTTAATCAGACCAGCATTCTGATGATATACAAAATTACAGTTTTCGGATCTCAAATCACATAAATAATATGTAAACATAGATGTAAATATCGGATGAAAAACCTAGCCGCATAATATATGAACCGAATAGATGGAAGAAAAACAGGAAGTCAAAACCTTATTTCCAGACGATTGAAGCGCTAGAAATCCGTCGTGGTAGACTTTCCGCTTCTGCTTGACGTGATTCGTGTACGTCACGCTCCAGCGCTGAACTTCCTCCATTACGACGCTGATTTGATGCTTCACAAACCTTCCGATTCTTTAAGAAAATTACAGATTCGCGAATGAATTGTTCGAAGAAGCTTGGAATTCAGATTTCAGAGAAGCAAAAAACTCGAGATTCTGAGAAGCATGAATGGCACAGAGATGTAAGTAGCTTCGGACCTAGGGCAGCGGCGACGAGTTATATGTGGCGGGAAAAATTAAATAGCTCCAGTAATTTGTAATTTTCAATTACAGCTGTCAGAGGAAATAAGGTTTTCATTTCAACAAGGGGCACTACCCAGTAAAAAAGTTTATACCCATTTCTTATACACTATACAATCTATTTAAGAAACTAAATTATCCTTATTTTTCGAAAAATCTTACTCTCTACCCAATCATTTTCAGCTGGGTTTATAAATTTATTTATAATAAATGATTGATTTTTAGATAAACTATATTTTAAATATAATTGTCCGACCATGTGTCCGATCGATCGACACAATCCCAATAGGACACATCCCCTTATCATGTTCCATATCATGTGTCCGATCGGTCGGGCACGTCCATATCATATGCCCGATCAATAGGGCATACATTCTTGTGAATAAATGCATCACTGTGTGCCCTATCCTCTTTTTGCAGTGTGATCTATTACGTGTCCGACCGATATATCACATTTTCTTGTGAATAAATGTGTTGTATCACCTTGTGGCAGAGTGTCCTATCACGTATCCGACCGATATGACACACTTTCTCGTGAATAAATGAATAAGTATGAACCTTTTTACAGTGTGCCCTATCACGTGTCCGACTGATAGGGCACACTTTCTCATGAAAAAATTCATCAATATGCTCTATCACCTCTTATGTCCTATCGATCGGACACACCTAGTGTGCCGACCGGTAGGGCACATGTGTTTTTTTTTAAACGGCTTATAGGGTGCCCGATCGGTCGGCACACAAGCGATACGTACCGACCGATCGACACACGTTATAAATTTATGTGTAATCAGATGAACTAACTGTTTTTAGGTGAGAAAAAAAAAAGAAAAAAAGTGGAGATATTTTCGATATTTTGAATATATATTAGATAATTTTTTATATAGTTGGATAATTTTCACTACAAGAAATTCACCGTACACCGACGGAATTTTCCGTCGGTAAACAGTAATATTCCGTCGGTAAAATATTTACCAACGGAATACCGACGGATAAAATGCGTCGGCTCAGGCTTTGTCGGTAAATAATACCGACGGAAATTTCCGTCGGTAAAAATTACCGACGGATTGCCGACGGAAAAAGCCCGTCGACAGACTATCACCGGATATTCTGTTGGGGAGTTTCATCGACATTTTTACCGATGGAAATATCCATCGGTAAATTTAACAAATATTTTTAAATATTTTTTTTTGTTTTTTTACCGACGGAATGTTCCATCGGTACATTTAAAATAATTTTTTTAAATAATTTTTTTGTTTTTGTTCCGTCGGTAAATTTAAAATAATATTTTTAAATAAATTTTTTGGCTAAAGTTAAATATTTTATTTGTTTTTTTTACCGACGGAAATATCCGTCGGTAAATTTAAAATAATTTTTAAAATAATTTTATTTGGTTTTCTTACCGACGGACACATTCCGTCGGTAAAACGTCGGTAAATATTTTTTTTTTAAATAATTTTTTTGTTTTTTCGTACCCAGATATCGACAACCTGCATTTTTTAACCAACCAACACATCACATACATTTAACCAACCAACACATCACATATAACTATTCAAATCAAGTCAAAAAGCAAACCGAAACATAAATATATAAATTATAAAATCCAAATATTCAGTATATATACATAAAACATAAATAAGTCAATCATAAAGATGTGGGAGGAGGGGACTGATCGGTCTTTGTCCGTCCGGAGGCGTCGTCGGCTAGAGGAGCCCATCATCTCCATAAGGCCGGGTCATCTGCGCATTCATAAATGCGACACGCTCCTCGAGGCTCCTCCTAGCTGCCGACTCCTCCTCCGGTCGGCGCATGATCTCGGCGTTGCTCGGGATGGCCCAAGTGAGGAAGTAGAAGAGCGGGCTGGCGGCGTTGATGTAGCCGCTCCCTTCCTCGCCGAAACCGTAGAGCCGCTGCTTCTTATCCCGGACCCCTTCCAACCGCGGATAAATCGCGTTTTTATCCGCGTTGGGGCCTTCTTCAAGCAAAGAATCCGCTCCACCTCCGCCTATTACAATATAAAAATAGAAATTAGTCAAACTCAAAATACTAGAATAATATTCTATATATTGTAATTGTGTGCTTACATGAAGTCTCGCCGCCTTCATGTTGGAGAAGTCTCCACCTTTGTAATGGAGACTCTGGAAAGTGTCAAAGGCGGTGGACTCTAAGGAGCATCCCCTCTGAGAAGCATATTCATCACATGCATAAACAAAATTAGCCCAAAAACAAAGACATAAGAAGCTAAAAAACATATAAAATGAGACTTACCGTAGACTGGGAGTACTGTAGGGCTGACCGGGACCCTCCTTTGTGCTTGCTCATCCCGGCACCCGGCTCTGGCTCTGACCTGCGGCACTGGGAAGCAGTCTCTGACTTCTGGAGCACCTTTGGCCGCATCCAGTACTCGTTGAGGGTCGCCCACCTCTCTGTGTTGATGTAGTCCGGTTTTTGAGGGTGGCCCTGCTTCATTTCGTAGAGCCAATCACTGAACCTCTTGGACGCCCTCTTCTGCCACATGTGGTGGGTACTGTCCCGGTCCTGGGCCAAGGCCGGAAATACTTCTGCAATTTACATGTTTATACGTGTTAGATATATACAAGTAAATGCTAAATTATAAGATTGTAAACTTGAAAGAAAAACTAACCTTAAATTCCTCAAAATATTGCTCCTTAATTTCAGGAGGAGTCAGCTTCCAAGTGAACCCAGTCGGGTTATTGATCTTTTTAAAATTGTCGAGGCCAATCCAAATGGCTCAAGCAATCGTCTATTATTGAAAATTGGTTAATCCAAGTTATACTTCATATATTTAAAATTAATAAAAGCAATTATTACATACCCCTCAGGTGAAATCTCGAAACAACGGCGGCTATCCACCGAGTAAGAGTCCGTAGAACCCTGATGGGGTCCACCCGACTCCGAGGGACTGCATCCATAGCCAGATGACGATGGAGGTGCTCCACGCCCGGCAGGAGCTGATACAGTCCTACCGCCACGACCTCTGGGAGGCGCCATGTACCTGAAAACAAAGAATAATCATTAATTGCTTCATGCCAAAAAAATAAGACAAAATTATTTTAAAACCTGTAAGTTATACTAGTCATCACTAATGTCCTCATCTTCTGATGTCAGAACATGTTCTTCTTCATCATCATCTCCTTCGTCAAAATCTTCCTCATCGAGTTCTATTGTTTGACGTGGATGAGATAATGTTATATCAGCTTCTACTGTCGTGTGGTTACGTACTGGTGGGTTTAGTATGTCATCCTCTTGAAATGCTTCATCTAATGAAGATTTAGTTGGCAAATCTTTCTTAAATCTCGGTTTAACTTTACATACTTCCAACCATGCCTTCCTAGATTTGTTCACACTAGGATATGAGCAGTAATACACTTGATGCGCTTGTGATGCAAGGACAAATGGTTCATAATTCTGCAGCGGTTTCGTTTGATCGATAGAAACCAACTTGTATTGTGGATGTACATAAGTCCCTCTAGGGGTCGGGTCAAACCATAAGCACTTGAACAACATGGTTCGTTTTATTGGTAAACCTGGGTACTCAACTTCACATATCTCCACCAACTGCCCATAATAATCAAGTGCATCGGAACCATAATTCTGCCCTTGTATACACACTCCGCTATTCATAGTGGACTTTCCTACCCCATGTGATAAAATATGAAACTTATATCCGTTCACAACATAACCAGGGTACGTATAAACCGCTACTAATGGACCTTTTGCTAAATCCCGTATATACGGATTCATCTCATTGCAATAAGGGGAAGAAACCTAAGATCATAAGAAGCTAATTAGGAAAAGAAAACATTTTCGAATTTATTTAGAATGGATAAGTTCATCGTACATATGATTTGAACCAAGCTCCGAATTCCTGCTCAACCGATGTTTGGTAATCTTCATCTGATATATTTGGACATGCACGCCGAATTTCTTCCTCAAATAGGCTTCATTAAAGTTGGTTGAAGTCGTTACGTATATTACACAAGTTAGAAAATAAGACAAGCGAATTATAGAGAAACTCACTTGTGATATTTTGTAACCTCGTCGCAGTTCAACAAGATGTATAAGTGGGCGGCATTATACTCCTTTTGATCAATATATCTCATTGACTTCGCGCTTATTGGACGACCTTTTGGACGAAATATAGAGGGAACATCTATGTTGTCGACCGTCTGGCCTTCTTGTTCCACCTCGCAATTGCGAGGCATCCTCCTCAGCCTAGTGTGGATATGATCTTCAAAATAGTACGAGCAGAAATTTGATGCTTCTTCAGCTAAATAAGAATTGCATATGGATCCTTCCACACGAGCTTTATTGCCAACATATTTTTTCAATTTCCCTAAATATCTGATGAAGGGTTGTTCAATGCATTAATAATTAATACTGGGATATTGAATAGGAAAACGATAATATGAATAATGTTATACCTCTCAAATGGATACATCCATCGATATTGAACAGACCGGCTAAACGAGCTTCATCAGCTAAATGCACCGGGAGATGTTCCATGGAATCGAAGAAACTTGGTGGAAATATGCGCTCCAGGTTGCAAAGAGTAATTGGAATACTCTCGTTTAGTCTCCTCATATCTTCAATTCTTATAGCACGAGATGTTAAGTCTCTGAAGTATAAGCTCAACTCTGTAATTGCTGTCCAAACAGGTTGTGGGAGAAGTTCACGAAATGCAACCGGTAGAAGCCGTTGCATGAAAACGTGACAATCATGACTTTTCATCCCAAACATTCTCAACTTACTCATATCCACACATCTGCTCATGTTGGACACATAACCATCTGGTAGTCTGAGCTGCTTCACCCACGTTATGATTCTCAGCCTTCAAGTTCCTTGGGGAAGCATAGCCTTGATCATTTGACTCATCATGTCATAGCCCCTTTGCGACATATGATTCTCAGCCTTCAAGTTCATCATCTGAACTGCTGCAGACAATTGTGAGTAGGTCTCACAACCAGGCCACAACTCCGTGTCGACTGCCTGCAACATTTCATAGATCTTACTTGCTTCATTATTTGGCTCCTCCTCAATATCCGCATCATTATAATTTGGCCCAGCATGATCCATTACCATCCTCTGATAGGAGGTCAACGTGTCATTTTGCACATTTCTCGTATCTTGTTCATTTAGTGTTGCGTGTTTTTCCCCATGAGATGACCAAACTTTATAATTTTTAACGAAGCCCTTCATATAAACGTGCTCTCTTACAACTTCTGTAGACAAAAACAACTTATTCTTACAATTTTTACACGGACATCTAATTTTTTCCCCGTCCGTATAAGCTGTCTGACTACTTGTCCAATCAATGAAATCCTCAATGCCATTCACAAATTGAGGATTCAATGAACCGTCTACTGTCCACCGTGTATACATCCACGAACGACTCATTATTTCACTAAAAGTTCTAGACTCACTCTAATCCTGTGTAAACACACGAGCATCATTTTAAATTGAATATAAAATCATTAGACAATTAATTTTGAAATAATACTTTATCCTAGATGTATGGAATATAGGATAATGTTTAATCTCATTTTAGTCTATTTTTTTCCACCTTGCCTTGGCTTTTCTAATGGTAACATTGGTGGAATGATGTTTTCAAATGAACTGCAAGATCTGATCATATTAATGCACAAGATAGATTCTTGGTTTATGATTTTACAAACAAAATCGTAATTGCATTACACGGAAGTTTTCCAATACTTATTCAAAGTCAAACCAGCATGTGATGCTAATTTTTTATGCTAACCATAATGACAAAATATTAATCGAACATGGGCCAAATCGTTCATGAAAGTCCACACAACATTATCCTCATATTTTATTCAATATAATCTCAACTTCAACTGCTTCAATATGCTATCTATCATTGACTTTTTGTTTCTTTGTGATAGTAATCGAGGATAGCAAAAGAAAGAAAACTCAAATTTGCAACAAAATACTGCTAATTAGTTCGAGATTCATTCGCTTATTTTGTGGAAAACTTATTTCCCAAATTAGTCTTCTCTAAAACCTATTTCTCAAATTAATCTTCTCTATAAAATTCAAAGAAAGCTCAATAGAAACATCAAGAGCTCAAAATATGAAAATTTCAAGAAACTACTTGAGGGAGAGAGAGAGAGCGAGAGACTGACGGTTAGTGAGATAATCTTCAATTGGGATTGTCTTCCTATTGCGCCTCTCATTAGCTAGCAATGTCTGAGGAAGAGCAACAAGGCTCAACAGGAGAACAGAGATGAGAATTGCAGACAAAAACAGTAGGAGTTGTACCTTGTGAGCGGCGTCGTCAGCGACGGCGGCTCGGCAACGGGGCGAGGGCGGCGCGCGCGGAACGGGCGACGACGGCGCTAGGACGGGCGACGGCGGCTCGGAATTGGGGGGAAAATCGCTAGCTTTCTGTGTTTCAGCGGCCTTCTGCCCGTAATAATATTTAGGTCTCACCGACGGATTTACCGACGGAATATTCCGTCGGTAATTTTTATAACTTTTACCGACGGAATATTCTGTCGGTAAATTCTTATAAAAAATTTAATTATATTCTTATAAAAAATTTAATTATATTTTATTTTTTAAATTTATTTTACCGACGGAATATTCCGTCGGTAAATCTAAATTTAAAAATAAAATAAAAAAAATAATTTACCTTTACCGACGGAATTTTCCGTCGGCAAAAATAAAATAAAAAAAGAAATTAGAAATTCAAGATCCGACGGATATATTCCGTCGGCATTCCGTCGGTAAAATATCCGTTTCGCATTCCGTCGGTAATCCGTCGGTAAGCCGACCCGTGTTTTTATTCCGTCGGTAAAAACGATATTTCTTGTAGTGTTTGTAGTTGTTATAATAAAATTGGGTAGAATTGTATAATTCCACTTTCAACAACTCTATATATTAACCCAATTTAAATTAGGGGAAAAACATATACGATGCTATTTTTCTAGGAAAAGAACAAAAGGTGCATTAATAATAAAGTTAAATGAGAAAATAATTGAAGAGTCAGTGTCCACTGTATTTAAGTATTTTAAGTATGATCATTAATTTACTAATCCGGTTGATTTTCATTGTTTAATAGATTATATCACAATTTAAGATGCTATATTTATGTGGACAAGCACTACCATCTGCTAGTGCCATTTGAATCAATTGATGTTAGGGCCTTTTTATTGAGGTGAATTCAAAAGGGATACTCCTTAATCCCCCATCACTATATCTCTTTTCTAATCGGGATGTTCTGATATTACTGTTCTTTTTTTAAAAATAAAAATAAAAATTGTTCTTAATCCTAAAATGAAGCGGATTTCTCCTTATTGCTCACCCCATATTCTTATACTATCTCTTTATAGAAATCTCTCTCTCACACATTATGTTCTACTCCGGAGTCAGAAATTTACGATTTTTAATTTTTTAGAAACTTTAGATTATTTTTTCAATTACGAAAATAAAAATAAACCCAAAAAAAAATTATTTGTCCGAACTATACCTTGCAAAAATTCAGATTAATTTTCATTTTTGTCTCACCAACCATTCATAAAAAATGTGTTCATTTCTTAATACAATTAAAACTCATAAAATACATACTTAGACAAAGTTTATTAATCTCCTTACCGAAAAGAAAGGTGACAATAATAGCGGAACGAAAGGAATAGTAATTATCGCCGTGTCAAATGTACCTATTAAATAAATTCATTCGTGTTATATTTATTCTTAACTATTTGTCTCGGACCTCACCTCAATTGTTACTCTCTCCGTTCCACAAAATGTGTGTTCCTTTCTTTTGAGCGTAGTTAATAAAAAGACTTGAAAGTTGTATATAAAATTATACGTTCATAAACAAAGTATTCAAAATAATTTATCATTTTTGAAAAGAACATATATTTGATATAACAGTTCCTAATGAAATATGAGACATTATAGAACGATTGTTATCAAAAAGTTACTTATATAATTATGATGCGAAAATTAATTGGGAATGAATTTATTCGATTATGGAATTAGGGATTCCAAATTTGTAGATATTGGAATTCCATTAGTTTCCCATTCCATTGGGATTGTGATGTTTTATTTTATTTTATTATTACTATTCAATTCAAAACAAAGTTTTAGCTGTCAATCTTTTTTCGAATGAAAAATGATGCTTCATTCCATATTCCGATATTATTCATATTGGATAATTAACAACGTTTACAGTATATGATTTTATACGTAGATTTGAATCGATAAAGCACGACAAGTATTATTTTTTGTAAATGTCATATGGTTATTTTTCAAAATGACGAACTCCAATCATATCTTAACAAATACTCCCTCCGTTCTAATTATACTATACAATTTTCTATTTTGGGTTATATTAAATATAATGTTCAGTTTCTCTTTTTAGTAAATTATTAAATATATTTTTTTGTAGGACTCACGCATTTACACATCTCTACTTATAATTAACACATCTTCTTAAAAATCGTGCAAAAAGCAAAACAGACATTATAATTAGGACGGAGGAAGTATTTCCTTTTGATTCTACCTTTATGTATGCATATAATATACACGTATATTTACTTGTACGACATACATTTATAAATATAATTTAAATAGCGACTGTGAATTTATCCCGTCACATAAAAAAAGTCGAAACAAATTTCAAGGCCTATCAAACGGCATTGAGTAGTGGTGGTTGAGATTAGCTATGATGAAAGTGTTAAGTTTCGTCGCTTCGCAGTTTAGCAATCATCTTTACACTAAATCTAAATGGTAATATCTAATTTAATTTAATGTTAAACTCATCTATCCCAATGTGAAATCAAATCACTACTAAATCCAAGACAAATTAATTTAATTTTATTGTGCAAATTATTTTACTTTTGTCTTGCCAATGCACATTTTGACTCGATTACCGTGTCCCCATGTCACCCCATAACAATATTTAAAAAAAAAAAAACAATTATGGCCGAATAAACTCTATTCTTGTACTCCCTTCGTCCCTATTTTATATGTCCATTTATTTTTTCACATAAATTAAGAAAAAAAATTAATGATACGAAAGTTAGATAAATGTTGGTATTGAAATTTTAGTAAATTAAAGTAAATTACTAAAAAGTTAACGTCATAAAAGTTGGATAAAATAGTTTTTTTTATATATTATCAAATTAATTAGATCTATTAAAGTTGGTGAAAGATTTAGTTAGATATAAAAAATTGCTAATAGGCATATAGATTTGAGACAGACGAAAAAAGAAAATATGCATATATATTTGGGACGGAGGAAGTATAATGGTTCTCAAACAACGCGTATAGAATAATCGAGCAACATATAAAGCACCATCATGGTTAAAAGGACTTTATATATATACAGTTAAATCTCGATAAAGTAATAACCTTGGAATCGAGAAAAAATATTCATTTAACGAGGTCATTACTTTATCGAACATTATTTTAATTCATTGACCCATATCGGGAACGAAAAACATTATTATCTTAATAAGATTTTTACTTTATCGAATATTATTTTATTGAGGTTTAACTGTACTAGCGCACGAATCAAATTAAGTAATTTATTGTGTATGATTAAAGTAGGTTTAAGATCTAATTTATTTATTAATCCAGTCAAGCCCACAAACACATTAAGAAAAGACTGCCCTAATGATACTTGCTTTATCCACTTCACTTGCAATATAATATAAGAACATTTACAATATTTATATTATATATACAGTTGATCCAATTATTACCCGGATAAAACAATAAGTACAGCGCAGGCGCAACCTACCCACGAAAAAAATAAATATCGGGATTATCCCAAAAATCTTACCACTTTTCTAAAATGTCAAGACAAACTGTTTGAAGGATCTACAATTTCACATACAACAAAACAATTCCCTTTAATAACAGCGTTCAAAAGAAATGGAACAAAATTTATGGATCGGATGGAGTATTTAAGTTTCTCAAAATTGTAATTTTTTTTTATATTAGAAACTTAGAATTAATCATGAGCTCTAATCTCATAAACTCCTCTGGTTTAAATTTTATTTTATTTATTATTTATTATTTCGGTAAACTTCTTGTATTTCTCACTAGCTAGATTGTATGCATATGAATTGCGACACATTATGTGATACAATATTTTATAGAAAACTATGAAACGACAAGCATTTATACATAAATGAAATCAAATATAATTCTTAATTATTTTTATTATAATTAAACGTAATCTGGTCTAAAACGTATTTAACACACTAATTGGAATATCGCATGATATCAGACTATTTAATACAATAAACATGAAATTTATTACGTCATCAACCATCTCATGAAAGACGAGAAAAGGAATAATTAAAGATCACTTTTTGTATGTATTTACTACATCCAGTTGTTGATTTTTTATGCATTAAGGAGATATAACTAAAAATGGTCAATTTTTGTACTTGATTTGCCTTCAAATCTTACAAATCATATATTTTTTTCTGTCTTTTACTTACGAAAAAGTTTGTGCTATTTAGTTACTATTAGTTACTCCCTCCGTCCTATTTAATATGAGTATATGACACGTTTTCATTTTCAAAACGTCCCACTTAAAATGACACGTTTCCTTAAAAGGAAATAACTTTAAAAAATATTATTCCCTCCATCCCATATAAATTGTTTCATTTCTATGGAGCACGGAGATTAAGAAAATAAAATTGTGTAGTATATATTGTTTGACTTTTTTATTTGTTAATTTTGGTTCACATATTGTTTGTTTGTTTTAAAAACAGGATACTTTCTATTGAATTACTCAAAAAAGAAAACAAGACAATTTCTATGGGACGGAGGGAGTACTTAATTATCTCTTACTTTTTTATTTCTCGCTCTTACTTTTTTATTTACGTATCTTACTTTATCATTTATTTATCTTACTTTATCATTTTTCTCTCATACTTTATCATTTACTCTCTTACAAACTCATTTATCTTCTCTTTCTTACTTTATTATTTATCTTCAATCATACTTTATTATCCACTTTCTTAATTCTCATATCGAAAAAAAAATTCATATTAAATGGGACGGAGGGAGTATGATACAATTGTTTTGTCGGGGCAATATCGTGCTATCTTACATGGACCATTTTTTATAATTTACCAATGCGTGTTTATTATTTAAATATACATTACTTCAAAAACATTAATCACTGTATAACTATTTATAAGTATAGTTTTTTTCATTTGTCCCAAATTTTGAAAAGTGTGATTATAATTTATTTTTGTGACTAATTAAATGCGTACATTAGTTTTAATAAACGCAATTAAAATGATAATATTTAAAAATATTACTTTGTTCAACTTCTCTAATATCGAATATTATTTTGACATCATGAAAAAAATAAATTATATCTATTAATTTTTCTTTTTTAATCTGTATGAAAAGTCAAAATAGATATATAAAATAAGGAGGGGAGAGTATTTTGCAAAATTATAATCACATTTTTTATTCCTAAAAGAGTTAAAAAGGCATATTTAAATGAAATAGTATGTGATTTTTTGTTGGCAAATTGACAAATTTGGTCCCCAATGTTTGCCACTTTTGATGAATTGGTCCCTAATCTTTTTTTTAGTTTATTGGTCCCCAATGTTTGTTAATTTGGATAAATTGGTCATTCTATCAAATTTTAAGGTAATTAAGTTTTAATCATATGGGTATTTATGGAATAAAAGTTTCAGGGACCAATTCATCCAATTTCTAAATAAAACTTTAATTTTTTTTAATTTTTTTTTAAATTATGATTTTTTTCGGAAAAAATTAATTTTTCAAATATTTCTTTATTTTAAAAATTACTTTTTTTCAACTAATTTTTTTTCTTTTTTTTTCAAATAATTTTTTTTTGTAAACGAAAAAAATTAATTAATAATAATTTTAGGGACCAATTCATCTAAATAATTTTTTGAATTAACTTTTTTTCAAATTTTTTTTTAAAATAAAAATTAAGTAAATTTAGATTAACTAATAATTTTGCATTTCACGGTGAAGGAGGGGAGCGGGTCAACACAATGGTTGGGGAATGTGTTATGTTCTTCGAGGAGAAGAGCAGCTGGACGACTAGGAGGTGGGAAGCCATAACTGGACGACTAGGAGCGGGTCGTCCAGCTGCTCCTCTACTCGAAGAACATAACATATTCCCCAACCATTGTGTTGACCCGCTCGCCTCCTTCACCGTGAAATGCAATTATTAGTTAATCTAAATTTACTTAATTTTTATTTAAATAAAAAAAATTGAAAAAAAGTTAATTCAAAAAAAATATTTAGATGAATTGGTCCCTAAAATTATTATTAATTAATTTTTTTCGTTTACCAAAAAAATTATTTGAAAAAAAAAAGAAAAAAATTAGTTGAAAAAAAGTAATTTTTTAAAAAAAAATTATTTGAAAAATTAATTTTTTTCTGAAAAAAAATCATAATTTAAAAAAAATTAAAGTTTTATTTAAAAATTGGATGAATTGGTCCATGAAACTTTTATTCCATAAATACCCCTATGATTAACACTTAATTAACTTAAAATTTGACAGAAGAACCAATTTATCCAAATTAGCAAACATTGGAGATCAATAAACTAAAAAAAAAGATTAGGGACCGATTCATCCAAAGTGGCAAACATTGAGGACTAAATTTGTCAATTTGCCTTTTTTGTTTAATAGATGTGGTTACAATAGACTTTCCATATTTATAGCATCCCCAAAAGAAAACTTTAGTTTAAAGTGTACTCTACTTCATTGTAGAGTAAAATGTAAAGTTTTTTCGAATTCGTCTCTAACAATAAACTCTATATTTAACTCTACACAAAATATTCTATTTTAATAATTTTTATGATTAAATTAATATACTTTTAATTATTTAATTTTACATTATATTCAAATATATTCATTTTTGGGCTCATAAAAACTAATACTGTACCATATTTGCCACAAATAATCATAAATTATAAAAGGAAATTAATTTCCTAATTTAGTGTTACTGTATTTTTATATTGGTAATTTTTTAATATTATTATGATTTTAAGTTATTGTAATTTATACTAAATTTTAGGTATATTTTTATTTTAGTTTACTAATATTTAATATTTTTAAAATAAATTAAAATATGTGATTAATTTAAAAAAGAAAATAATAAATAAAACTAAAGGAAAAAAAAATAAAGCCCATTACCATGTAAACAGTTATACAGTAGTGGTGGAATGTGGAGTTGCATGAACGCTCTACTATTGGGATTTGGCGGCCACGCTTGGAAGATTATGCCACGCTAAAGTCCAGTTAAACCCCAATTTAACGGGCCAATTGGAGTTGCTGTTAGTATTCAACCTCAACGGTCAGGGGCAATACTAGTGTACGACTGCAAATAATCCTCTATCCCATTATTTGGTGAACCACTTGGTGGCCCACCAATCACGCTCTGCCACATGTGCATTGGTGGGTCATCAAGTTATCACCACACGACACATGTCCTTACTTTATTGGTGGGACATGTAGTGGTCCACCTACTGGGGTAGAGGATCCTCACCCCTGTACGACATGCCCTACCCTCTTTCTATAGTCCCCGACACAGTAAAAATTATCGACAAATATTACTCCTATATAGTTCTATAAATTCTTATAACATTAATAAAATAACAATAGATTTTGTATTATTAACAAATTGACCTTAATGTAGAGTGAGAATGCCTACTATTAAGCTGCACTGGTTTGTATGAATGAATATATAAGTAGTGGATAATTTTAATTTTGGTTTCTAATGTGGTTAGACTCTCCGTTTTCAATCTTACAACATAGATAATTGTTCGTTTTTAATCCGATGATAGAGCATGCAATTAACAAGTCAGTTTTTTCCATTATCTAACATATTTCGAACTTATTGTAATATTATCGGTAGTAACATAATAAAATATCAATAAACTGATAATGAAAAAAAACATATACTACAATTTGCGCCACAAGTAAATACAATCATTTCATTTTTAAAATAGTAGAAGTAAAAGTAGACCACTTTAGTAATACAGTTAAAACTCGATAAAGTAATAACTTTGGAATTGAGAAAATATATTAATTTAACGAGATTATTACTTAATCGAATATTATTTTAGTGTATTGATCCGCATTGGAACCGGAATAAATTATTATCTTAACGAGATTATTACTTTATCGAATATTACTTTATCAAGGTTTAACTGTAGTATAAAATAACAAACAAATACAAACCAATTATAGGATCAAAACTGAAATTTTTGATGTGGGAGAGAAGCTAGGTTGCACGGACACGGACACGGGACACGGTACGACACGGACACGGGACACGATATTTTTTGAAAAATTTAGGACACAACACGGGCGTTGATATAAAAAATATTAAATTATTAATATATATATATATATATATATATATATAAATTTAAAAATGATCAAGTTAAGTTTTTCAATATCAAACTCATAGTTCAAATGATCAACTCAAACGACATAGTCATAATTCATAAGTAGATAACCATAGCATAAAAATGTAAAATACTAAAATAAGTAGATAATCTGAATACATTAGTAAGGTAAGTAATATTTAATTATATATTTATTTAATTATTATTAATTATATATACGTGTCTCACTGTCCATTTACTTATTTAATTTTATATTTATTTACTTTTTACTAATTTCTAACTACACGGCCCATTCAACCGTGTCCACTACAAGACTAAATCAAAAAACATGTCCGTTGTCCCCTTGGGATGACAAAGTTGGTGAAGGTGGGTAAGCCCGGGACCGATAGGTCATGAGTTCAAATCCTATTGGAAGCAACTTTGTGGAGCCTGTCACCTATGGTTAGCCTAGGGTGATTGAACTCTCCTGTGTGGTTTGCAGACTACTGCACAAGGAGCGGGGTTTACCCAATGCGCACCGAAGGTAGCGGCTGCGGGTTCCACGTATAAAAAAAAAAAAAACGTGTCCGTTCCGTGTCGGACACACAAATCGCCGTGTCCGTTTCGTGTCGGACACACAAATCGCCGTGTCCGGAAACGTGTCCGTTTTTTTTTTAAATTTATGGACACATTTTTGCCGTGTCGGACACGTGTCGGATGCGTATCCGTGTCCGACACGTGTCCGACACAGTACGGCGGGTTTTTTCGGAGTGTCCGTGCAACATAGGAGAGAAGTCTTGAATTCTAAAAGAAGGTAAGAAAAAGACGAGACAAAAAAATTGTAGAGTGGGGGAAGTGGAACAGAGGAACAAATCTATATTTTCCTGGAATCGCTATGTGTGTTTGTCATATATGATTAGCCTAAATGTTCGTAGTTTGCAGACTATTGCACAAAAGTCATCAAATACACACTTCGATAACTGATGGGTTTATCTCATCATCCAAAAAAATCCGTATTCTTTATCGATGAACGATGGGCAAGTAGTAACGACGCCACCATTATTATTATTTTTTGTGTAAAATGGAACTGGAAACACCATTTCACCATCATGCTCGACTCTCTCTCTCCTCCACACAATTCTATCTAGAGAGAGGAAATGCCCGCCGAGCCCAACCGCCCCGCGCCGGAGGTGCTCATGGACTTGGATCTCGATCTCGAAGGCTCGTGGCCCTTGGATCAGATCTTCGCTGCCGCTGCCAATTGTCCCGCTCCGCCCTTCCTCCTCTCCACCTCCACCTCCGAGCAGCCTTGTGTAGTGTATTTAAACACAATCCGAAAATATGGGCAATTAACTCGGAATAAATCAAGCAAATTAACACCGAGATTTTTACGTGGAAAATCCCTCAAATTAAGGATAAAAACCACGGGACTCTTGTCCAGAAAAACTCCACTATGTAATTCCAATTACACAGTTTTTCTCCCTATGAGAATCACCAAACAATATCACCAAGAAACAACAATAATTTTCTAAGAATTGCAAATTCTTAGGAACAAAATTGTTGGGAATGGCACGAATAGAATTGACCCATTATGATTAAAATTGATTTAGCCCATCAAGAATTTAATACTTGGCCCATGTGAATGTTTTGTTGACTTCTTTTAATAAGAAGAGAATCAGACGGGAAAGAGTAAGATAGAAGTCAGAAGGTAATTTCTGAAAAACAGAGAGTAGCAAACGAGACAGAAACAAAATAGAAAAGGAAGGGTTTGCAATATGATTAAAATTGATTTAGCCCATCAAGAATTTAATACTTGGCCCATGTGAATGTTTTGTTGACTTCTTTTAATAAGAAGAGAATCAGACGGGAAAGAGTAAGATAGAAGTCAGAAGGTAATTTCTGAAAAACAGAGAGTAGCAAACGAGACAGAAACAAAATAGAAGAGGAAGGGTTTGCAAATTGGGTATTCAATTCTTCTTCAATTGGTCTGAAATTTCAGATACGGATTCGTGGAAGCGAGCTCTTCGATTTGGTCCGATTAGATTCTTGTAAATCTTCTCCGGAGCTTCCACAGGCTAGTTTACTTCTCCTCCTATTTTGTTCCTAAGAATTCGAAATTCTTAGAGGATTATTATTGTTTGCTTGTTGCTATTGTTTGGTGGTTCCCCTACTTGTGATAGGGAGAAAATTGTGTAATTGACATTACATAGTGGAGATTTTCTGGACAAGAGTCCCGTGGTTTTTACCCTAAATTTGAGGGGTTTTCCACGTAAAATTCTCGGTGTTAATTTGCTTGATTTATTCCGCGTTTATAGTCCATATTTTCGAATTGTGTTTAAATACACTACATTGGTATCAGAGCTTGGTTGTGTAGAAGATATGGAAGGGAGCAGTGGTTCTATGATTAAACTAACTTCCGAGAATTATTCAATATGGAAGCCTATGATGGAGGATATGCTTTATTGCAAAGAATTGTATGATCCAGTGGAGGGTTTAAAATCTAAACCCAAAGAGATGTCTGATGCGGATTGGACAAAGCTGGGGAGAAAAACTATTGGTACGATACGCCAATGGGTTGACTTGAGTGTGTTCCATCATGTAGCAAAGGAGACAGATGCATGTGCACTGTGGACAAAGCTTCAAGAGCTTTATGAAAGAAAGAATGCACAAAACAAAGCTTTTGTGATTCGAAGATTAGTAAATTTGAAGTACAAAGATGGGAATTCGATAGCGGAGCACTTGAATATATTTCAAGATTTGGTGAATCGGCTTTCTACTATGGAGATTGTATTTGATGATGAAATACAAGCCTTATTTCTTTTGAGTTCTTTCTTGGGATAGGCTGGGAGACAATGGTGATTACACCCGAGTAACACGGCTCCTAATGGGAAGTTATCATTGAACATTGTCAAAGAGAGCATGTTCAATGAAGAGACGAGAAGAAAGCAGAGTGGAGCGAGTTCTTCTCAAGTTTTCATGACAGAGAACCAAGACAAAGGCAAAGACGGGGGTAGAAGCAAGAGTAGAGGACCCAAAATGGCATGGGAAACCAAAAGAGAGATCCAAGTCAAGAGAAAGAATCAAGTGTTATCATTGTGGTGGAGCAAATCACATTAAAAGAAATTGCGAGGCTGCCGAAGAAAGAACAAAATGAGCAACATCGAAAAAGTTCGGATGATGCAAATTCCTCAAACATTGTTACACACAAATGCCACGAAGATGAGGATAAGGTTGCAGTGAGTATTACTGATATTTGTTGCCATGTGGAAGATGAGAATGTAGAATGGGTAGTGGACTCAGGAGCTTCTCATCATTGTAGTCCGAAGAGAGAGATCTTCACGAGCTATCGAGCTGGAGACTTTGGCCAGTTGTATATGGGAAACAAGAGTGTTGCTCCAGTCGTTGGAATTGGTGATGTAACTGTTGAAACTGATTTGGGATGCACACTGACACTGAAGAATGTGAGACATATTCCAGAACTGCGCTACAACTTAATTGCAGTTAATGTCCTTGACAAAGAAAAGTATGAGAACAGATTCAAGGATGGAATATGAAAACTTCTTAAGGGTTCCATGTTGGTTTGCAAGGGGAAGCTTTGCTGCACTTTATACAGGACAAAGCTCAAGATAAAACGAGATCAGTTGAATGTTACTGAAGACGACTCATCACCAAATTTGTGGCATAGGAGGCTGGGACACATTGGTGAGAAGGGATTGCAACACTTGGCCAAAAAATCATTGATTCCCACATTGCAAGGTAAATCACTCAATCCTTGTGATTATTATTTATTTGGTAAGCAAAATAGAGTTTCTTTTCGTACACCTTCTAAACGAAAGGAACAATTATTGGAACTGATACATTCTGATGTTTGTGGCCCGCTTGAGGTGGATTCCTTGGGCGGTAATAGGTACATGGTTACCTTTATTGATGATGCTTCACAAGACTTGGGTTTACTTCCTCAAGAGCAAGGGGGAGGTATTTGAGAAGTTCAAGACATTCCACGCCATGGTTGAGAGACAAACTGGAAAGCTGTTGAAGTGTTTGCGAAGTGACAATGGCGGTGAGTACACTTCAAAAGAGTTCAGAGACTATTGTTCTCGGCATGGGATTAGACATGAGAGGACAGAGCCTGACACTCCTCAACATAATGGTGTAGCTGAAAGAATGAATAGAACCATTATGGAGAGGGTAAGAAGTATGATGAGAATGGCTAAGTTACCTAAGCCATTTTGGGGAGAAGCTGTATTGACTGCCTGCTACGTGATCAACTGATCCCCTTCAGTTTCTTTGGACTATGATATTCCAGAAAGAGTTTGGAGTGGGAAGAAAGTCTCTTATTCCCATTTGAAAGTGTTTGGATGCAAAGCATTCATGCATGTACCCAAGGAGCAGAGGAGCAAACTTGATAGCAAAGCCACTCCATGTATTTTTGTTGGATATGGAGATGAAGAATATGGATACAGACTTTGGGATCCAAAGAAGAAGACACTTGTTCGTAGCAGAGATGTTGTATTCCATGAGCATGAGACCATGGATGAACTGGAAAATAAAGAGAAGGATATAGAGATGCCCAGAGGCATTGTTGATATGGCACCGCAACAAGTTCCTACTACCAGTACTGATGATAGTAGAGAAGAGGCAGATATTGATGATGAACAAGCTGAAAATGGCGAGTCAATTGTGAATGATCAAGAACCAGGTGAAGATGAACAAGAAGAACCACTACTAGATGATCAAGAAGGAAATGAAGATGACCACCACCTAGAAGATCCAACAGAGAGAGCAGACCATCAACAAGGTACCCTAGTTCCACTTATGTGTTGATTAGTGATGAGGGGGAGCCAGAAGTTTTGAAGAGGTGCAAACTCTCAAAGACAAAGAAAGCTGGATTGATGCCATGCAGGATGAGATGGACTGTTTGGAAAAGAATGGTACTTATGAATTGGTTGAGTTGCCAAAAGGCAAGAGAGTACTACATAACAAATGGGTCTTCAAGCTGAAGAAAGATGGTGACAAGATAGTCAAGTACAAAGCACGCCTAGTAGCAAAAGGGTTCAAACAGAAGAAAGGAATTGACTTCGAAGAGATTTTTTCACCTGTGGTAAAAATGAGCTCTATCAGAATTGTGCTGGGTTTAGCAGCTAGTCTGAATCTAGAGATCGAACAACTTGATGGTCGAACTGCATTCCTGCACGGGGACTTAGATGATGAAATTTACATGAATCAGCCTAAAGGGTTTGAGGTCGAAGGGAAAGAGAATTTGGTTTGCAAATTGAAGAAGAGTTTATACGGCCTGAAGCAAGCTTCGAGACAATGGTATATGAAGTTTGATTCTTTTATGACCAGCCAGAGTTATACAAGAACCAGTTCAGATCACTGTGTTTATGTGAAACATTTTCCCGGAGGTAATTTCATTATCTTGTTGTTATATGTAGACGATATGCTTATTGTGGGACAGGATATTGGTATGATTGGCAAGTTGAAGAAAGAGTTGTCAAAAGCATTTGACATGAAGGATTTAGGTCCAGCCAAGAAGATCTTGGGAATGGAGATTATTCGTGACAAGAAAGCTAAGAAGTTGTGGTTGTCACAGGAGAACTATATTGAAAGAGTGCTTGAAAGGTTCGACATGAAGAACTGTAAGTCTGTAAGCACGCCACTTGTTAATCACCACAAGTTGAGTAAAAACTCATGCCCCACAACTGAAGCAGAACGAGAAAAGATGTCAGCAGTTCCTTATTCCTCTACAGTGGGTTCTTTGATGTATGCAATGGTGTCAACAAGACCTGACATAGCTCATGCAGTGAGTTTGGTGAGCAGATTTCTTTCCAACCCAGGAAAAGATCATTGGGAAGCTGTGAAGTGGATATTCAGATATTTAAGAGGAACTTCAAAGTTGTGTTTAAGCTTTGGTGGTACAAAGCCAACTCTTGAAGGGTATGCAGACTCCGACATGGGAGGTGACCTTGATGGAAGAAAATCCACTTCTGGATACTTGTTTACTTTTGCAGGGGGAGCTGTTTCATGGCAGTCTAAATTGCAGAAATGTGTTGCTTTATCTACCACGGAGGCGAGTATATTGCAGCTAATGAAGCTGGAAAAGAGTTGTTGTGGATAAAGAGATTCTTGCAAGAGCTGGGGCTTAAGCAAGAAAAATATGTCGTATATTGTGATAGCCAAAGTGCTATAGACTTGAGCAAGAATTCAATGTATCATTCTCGGACAAAGCACATTGATGTGAGATATCATTGGATTAGATCGGTGTTGGAGAAACATTTGATGCAGTTGGAGAAAGTCCACACCGATGACAATACGGCAGATATGTTGACGAAAGTGCCGACAAAAGAGAAGCACCAGAAATGCGTCGGATTGTCCGGCATGGATTCCAAGTAATCACTTGAGGTATGATACATCTCTCCAATTATTTCGGGAGGGGGAGATTGTTGGGAATGGCCCGAATAGAATTGACCCATTATGATTAAAATTGATTTAGCCCATCAAGAATTTAAATACTTGGCCCATGTGAATGTTTTGTTGACTTCTTTTAATAAGAAGAGAATCAGACGGGAAAGAGTAAGATAGAAGTCAGAAGGTAATTTCTGAAAAACAGAGAGTAGCAAACGAGACAGAAACAAAATAGAAGAGGAAGGGTTTGCAAATTGGGTATTCAATTCTTCTTCAATTGGTCTGAAATTTCAGATACGGATTCGTGGAAGCGAGCTCTTCGATTTGGTCCGATTAGATTCTTGTAAATCTTCTCCGGAGCTTCCACAGGCTAGTTTACTTCTCCTCCTATTTTGTTCCTAAGAATTCGAAATTCTTAGAGGATTATTATTGTTTGCTTGTTGCTATTGTTTGGTGGTTCCCCTACTTGTGATAGGGAGAAAATTGTGTAATTGACATTACATAGTGGAGATTTTCTGGACAAGAGTCCCGTGGTTTTTACCCTAAATTTGAGGGGTTTTCCACGTAAAATTCTCGGTGTTAATTTGCTTGATTTATTCCGCGTTTATAGTCCATATTTTCGAATTGTGTTTAAATACACTACAAAAATAAGGAGGAAGGATAAATTTTCCTGTGGAAGCTCCGGAGAAGATTTACAAGAATTTAATCGGATCAAATCGAAGAGCTCGCTTCCACGAATCAACCTCTGAAATTTCAGACCGATTGGAGAAGAATTGGATGGTCAAATCTCAAACCCTTCTCTCCCTTTTCTCTCTTCCTCTCTCGTTTCTCTCTTGGCTTCGTCTCGTCTGCGTTTTGCTTGTTGTTGCTCTCTGACTCAAAACTCACGTCTACTCTCTTCTGACTCCTTACTCTTTCTTTTAATAAGAGTAGTAAGCAAAACATTCAAATGGGCTAAAGAATTATTTATTTGTGGGCTTAGTAATTTAATACTTAATGGACCAATTAATTTCGGGCCCAATCCCAACAATCTCCCCCTCCCGAAACAATTGGAGGAAGGTATCATACCTCAAGTGATTACTTGGAATCCATGCCGGACAATCCGACACATTTCAGATGCTTCTCTTTTGTCACCACTTTAGTCAACATGTCTGCCATATTGTCATCGGTGTGGACTTTCTCCAACTGCATCAAATGTTTCTCCAACACCGATCTAATCCAATGATATCTCACATCAATGTGCTTCGTCCGAGAATGATACATTGAATTCTTGCTCAAATCTATTGCACTTTGACTATCACAATAAACGACATATTTTTCTTGCTTAAGCTCCAGCTTTTGCAAGAATCTCTTTATCCACAACAACTCTTTTCCAGCTTCATTAGCTGCAATGTACTCTGCCTCTGTGGTAGATAAAGCAACACATTTCTGTAGTTTGGACTGCCAAGAAACAGCCCCCCGCAAAAGTAAACAAGTAGCCAGAAGTGAATTTTTTTCCATCAAGGTCACCACCCATGTCGGAATCTGTATACCCTTTAAGAGTTGACTTCGTACCACCAAAGCTTAAACACAACTTTGAAGTTCCTCTTAAATATCTGAATATCCACTTCACAGCTTCCCAATGATCTTTTCCTGGGTTGGAAAGAAATCTGCTCACCAAACTCACTGCATGAGCTATGGCAGGTCTTGTTGACACCATTGCATACATCAAAGAACCCACTACAGAGGAATAGGGAACTGCTGACATCTTTTCTTGTTCTGCTTCAGTTGTGGGGCATGAGTTTTTACTCATCTTGTGGTGATTAGCAAGTGCGTGCTAACAGATTTACAGTTCTTCATGTCGAACCTTTCAAGCACTCTTTCAATATACTTCTCATGTGACAACCACAATTTCTTAGCTTTCTTGTCACGAATAATCTCCATTCCCAAGATCTTCTTGGCTGGACCTAAATCCTTCATGTCAAAGGCTTTTGACAACTCTTTCTTCAACTTGCCAATCATACCAATATCCTTTCCCACAATGAGCATATCGTCAACATATAACAACAAGATAATGAAATTACCTCCGGGAAAATGTTTCACATAAACACAGTGATCTGAACTTGTTCTTGTATAACTCTGGCTGGTCATAAAAGAATCAAACTTTATATACCACTGTCTTGAAGCTTGCTTCAGGCCGTATAAACTCTTCTTCAATTTGCAAACCAGATTCTCTTTACCTTTGACCTCAAACCCTTTAGGCTGATTCATGTAAATTTCATCATCTAAGTCCCCGTGCAGAAATACAGTTCGAACATCAAGTTGTTCGATCTCTAGATTCATACTAGCTGCTAAACCCAGAACAATTCTGATAGAGCTCATTTTTACCACAGGTGAAAAAATTTCTTCGAAGTCAATTCCCTTCTTCTGTTTGAACCCTTTTGCTACTAGGCGTGCTTTGTACTTGACTATCTTGTCACCATCTTTCTTCAGCTTGAAGACCCATTTGTTATGTAGTACTCTCTTGCCTTTTGACAACTCAACCAATTCATAAGTACCATTCTTTTCCAAACAGTCCATCTCATCCTGCATGGCATCAATCCAGCTATCTTTGTCTTTGAGAGTTTGCACCTCTTCAAAGCTTTCAGGCTCTCCCTCATCACTAATCAACACATAAGTGGAACTAGGGTACCTTGTTGATGGTCTGCTCTCTCTGTTGGATCTTCTAAGTGGTAGTTCATCTTCATTTCCTTCTTGGTCATCTAGTAGTGGTTCTTCTTGTTCATCATCACCTGGTTCTTGACCATTCACAATTGGCTCACCATTTTCAGCTTGTTCATCATCAATATCTGTCTCTTCTCTACTATCATCAGTACTGGTAGTAGGAACTTGTTGCGGTGCCAAATCAACAATGCTTCTGGGTATCTCCGTATCCTTCTCTTTATTTTCCAGTTCTTCCATGGTCTCATGCTCATGGAATACAACATCTCTGCTACGAACAATTGTCTTCTTCTTTCCCAAAGTCTGTATCCATATTCTTCATCTCCATATTCAACAAAGATACATGGAGTGGCTTTGCTATCTAGTTTGCTCCTCTGCTCCTTTGGAACATGCATGAATGCTTTGCATCCAAACACTTTCAAATGGGAATAAGAGACTTTCTTCCCACTCCAAACTCTTTTTGGAATATCATACTCCAAAGAAGCTGAAGGGGATCGGTTGATCACGTAGCAGGCAGTCAATACAGCTTCTCCCAAAAACGGCTTAGGTAACTTAGCCATTCTCATCATGCTTCTTACCTTCTCCATTATGGTTCTGTTCATTCTTTCAGCTACACCATTATGTTGAGGAGTGCCAGGCTCTGCCCTCTCATGTCTAATCCCATGCCGAGAATAATATTCTCTGAACTCATTCGAAGTGTACTCACCGCCATTGTCACTGCGCAAACACTTCAACAGCTTTCCAGTTTACCTCTCAACCATGGCGTGGAATTTCTTGAACTTCTCAAATACCCCCCTTGCTCTTGAGGAAGTAAACCCAAGTCTTGTGCGAAGCATCATCAATAAAGGTAACAATATACCTATTACCGCCCAAGGAATCCACCTCAAGCGGGCCACAAACATCAGAATGTATTAATTCCAATAATTGTTCCTTTCGTTTAGAATGTGAACGAAAAGAAACTCTATTTTGTTTACCAAATAAACAATAATCACAAGGATTGAGTGATTTACCTTGCAACGTGGGAATTAATGATTGTTTGGCCAAGAGTTGCAATCCTTTCTCGCCAGTGTGTCCCAGCCTCCTATGCCACAAATTTGGTGATGAATCATCTTCAGTAACATGTAACTGATCTCGTTTTATCTTGAGCTTTGTCCTGTACAAAGTGCAGCAAAGCTTCCCCTTGCAAACCAACATGGAACCCTTAAGAAGTTTCCATATTCCATCCTTGAATCTATTCTCATACTTTTCTTTGTCAAGGACATTAACTGCAATTAAGTTGTGGCGCAGTTCTGAAATATGTCACACATTTTTCAACGTCAGTGTGCATCCCAAATCAGTTTCAACAGTTACATCACCAATTTCAACAACTGGAGCAACACTTTTGTTTCCCATATACAACTGGCCAAAGTATCCAGCTCTATAGCTCGTGAAGATCTCTCTCTTCGAACTACAGTGATGAGAAGCTTCTGAGTCTACTACCCATTCAACATTCTCATCCTCCACATGGCAACATATATCAGTAATACTCACTGCAACCTTATCCTCTTCTTCGTGGCATCTGTGTGTAAACAATGTTTGATGAATTTGCATCATCTGAACTTTTCTGATGTTGCTCATTTTGTTCTTTCTTCAGTAGCCTGCAATTTCTTTTCATGTGATTTGCTCCACCACAATGATAACACTTGATTATTTCCCTTGATTTGGACCTCTCTCTTGGTTTCCCATGCCATTTAGGTCCTCTACTCTTGCTTCTACCTCTGTCTTTACCTTTCTCTTGGTTCTCTGTCATTAAAACTTGAGAAGAACTCGTTCCATTTTGCTTTCTTTTCGTCTCTTCATTGAACATGCTTTCTTTGACAATGTTCAATGATAACTTCCCATTAGGAGCTGTATTACTAAGAGTAATCACCATTGTCTCCCAGCTATCCGGCAAAGAACTCAAAAGAAATAAAGCTTGTATTTCGTCATCAAATACAATCTCCATAGTAGAAAGCTGATTCAGCAAATCTTGAAATATATTCAAGTGCTCCGCTACTGAATTCCCATCCTTGTATTTCAGATTCACAAATCTTCTAATCACAAAAGTCTTGTTTTTTGCATTTTTTCTTTCATAAAGCTCTTGAAGCTTTGTCCAAAGCACACATGGATATGTCTCCTTTGCTACATGATGTAATACACTCAAGTCAACCCATTGACGTATTGTACCAATAGTTTTTCTCCCAAGCTTCGTCCAATCCGCATTAGATGTATCTTTGGGTTTAGATTTTAAACCCTCCACCGGATCGTATAATTCTTTGCAGTAAAGCAAATCCTCCATCATAGGCTTCCATATTGAATAATTCTCAGAAGTTAATTTAATCATGGATCCACTGCTCCCTTCCATATTTTCTGCAATAACCTTGCTCTGATACCAATGTAGTGTATTTAAACACAATCCGAAAATATGGGCAATTAACTCGGAATAAATCAAGCAAATTAACACCGAGATTTTTACGTGGAAAACCCCTCAAATTAAGGGTAAAAACCACGGGACTCTTGTCCAGAAAAACTCCACTATGTAATTCCAATTACACAGTTTTTCTCCCTATCACAATTAGGGGAATCACCAAACAATATCACCAAGGAAACAACAATAATCTTCTAAGAATTGCAAATTCTTAGGAACAAAATAAGGAGGAAGGATAAACTTTCCTGTGGAAGCTCCGAAGAAGATTTACAAGAATCTAATCGGATCAAATCGAAGAGTTCGCTTCCATGAATCAACCTCTGAAATTTCAGACCGATTGGAGAAGAATTGGATGGTCAAATCTCAAACCCTTCTCTCCCTTTTCTCTCTTCCTCTCTGTTTCTCTCTTGGCTTCTGTCTCGTCTGTTTTGCTTATTGTTGCTCTCTGACTCAAAACTCACGTCTACTCTCTTCTGACTCCTTACTCTTTCTTTTAATAAGAGTAGTAAGCAAAACATTCAAATGGGCTAAAGAATTATTTATTTGTGGGCTTAGTAATTTAATACTTAATGGGCCAATTAATTTCGGGCCCAATCCCAACACCTTGCTCCCCGCTTTGGGAGTTTTCCGACGATAATAACAACGGAAACTTCGTCTCCGGCGCCGGACTCCGCCTATCCGATTCCTCCAGGATCTTCTCCTGTACGAGTTCTGCTCCAAGTCATACCTCTGTTTTTTTGATGTTTTATATTTGGGCAAAATTATCGGATTCACTTTGGCGATAGCTGGATTGTCTTCGTTTTCTTCGCTATCTTACAAATTTGAAATTTCGATTCCTCTTTTACTAATTATACGTAGTTGAATCGCAGTGGAAAGTCCATTTTCTTCCTAAGATTTGACTTGCTGTAACATCTGTTTTGGATTATATAGCTTCGAGTCACAGATTTATGAACGCATAAAAGAAGATTTTATTTGGATTGCTTAGCGTTCTCTCAAGATTAGGATTAATTATGCGAATAAATTGGGATCCGAATAGTTCTGAAGCTGATGGATGGATTTATTAGTCGTCAAATCATATAATTTCTTAAATTAATGACTTCTTACCAGTTTCTGGTGTCGGATTTTCTTCTTGTAATCTTCAGTTTTAAGAGTGGGACAGCTTGATTTACCAGGTGCTTTTTTTGTTGGTAGATGTTGGACTTAATTGTTGCACTTATTGAACTACTATTCATTCTCTGGTGTTTTTGGACAGACACTGGTAATCCTGAAGCAGCAACTGAATGTGCACTTGACAAAGATGACAAAAAAAGGATACCTTCTACATTGATGGGATTGATGCATATTGACAACCCGGATGGAACTTGCATAATAAAGCAAAGAGTGTCTGAGGCTCTTCGATATTTCAAAGATTTAACCGAACAGCATGTCTTGGCTCAGGTTTGGGCGCCAGTGAAGAATGGTGGTCGATATGTTTTAACTACTTCTGGCCAACCGTTTGTTCTTGACCCCAGTAGTAACGGGCTCCATCAGTATAGGCTGGTTTCTTCGTCCTATATGTTTTCAGTAGATGGAGATACCGATGGAAATCTCGGACTTCCAGGACGTGTCTTTCGGCAAAAGTTGCCAGAATGGACACCAAATGTCCAGTATTACTCGAGCAAGGAGTTTCCTCGTCTTAACCATGCCTTACATTACAATGTCAGAGGAACTTTAGCCTTGCCTGTATTTGAGCCTTCTGGGCAGTCTTGTGTTGGAGTTCTAGAGCTTATAATGACATCTCAGAAGATCAACTACGCTCCAGAGGTTGATAAAGTCTGCAAGGCACTTGAGGTTATTTTGAGTTCTCTCCCTAGATAAATGTAGTTGTTGAAGCCTATTTTGTTTGCCATCATGATTACAATCTTGATCCTGATCTTTGGAATGTTCTTGGCTCTTCAGTTGACATTATTTGCTGGAAGTTGATTGCATTATCTGCTAATTTTTATACTTACATATGTTACGGGTTCCCTTCTGCTGTTCTAAATAGTAAAGTTGTTCATGATGTCTGCGATTATGTGAGTGGTATATCAATGTGCAGGAGAAAAGAACAGAACAGAACCTCCATAATGCTTGTACATGAATATTGGAGGTGATTTCTGTTATCTTCTGCTACATGCATGAATTGCTTTAAGTCTATTACTCCAGAAATTTTATTCACGTACTATAATCATTTTACTAATGAACTATTTAGATAGAATATCCATGTGTTTTTGAATTTGATATCTGGATTCATTCCGTTCAAGGACCTTATGACTGCTAGGCGCAATTACTCTGTTTATTAGTTAAATAGATTCTTTCGAGACTCACAGAGAAAACTTCCTGTTAAATATTTTACAAACTTCCAGCTTGGAATCTGTTGTTTATTCTGTGCGTGATAGAGTTCTTAAATACCATTTCTGCCATTAGGTTCTGGAAGTTATTCTGCTGCCTGGTTTCCTATCTCAAGCTTGTTACCCTAAGTTTCGTCTCGACATCATGAATTCCTTCATTACTCAAATTTAGTTCTTCTGCAGGCAGTGAATTTAAAAAGCTCGGACATATTGGATCATCAAAGCACACAGGTAAACCTGCTGTTGATTTAAAGAATACATCAGTGACATGTAATCCTCTCTGGTTACTTCTATTTATACGATATTCTTGCATAGCAGATATGCAATGAAGGTCGGCATAATGCATTGGCAGAAATCTTGGAGATAATTACAGTGGTATGTGAAACTCACACACTACCACTAGCTCAGACTTGGGTTCCATGCAGGCATGGCAGTGTACTAGCAGATGGTGGTGGGTTTAAGAAGACTTGCAGTAGCTTCGATGGTAGCTGCATGGGACAAGTCTGCATGTCAACAACTGACGTAGCATTCTATGTGGTGGATGCTAACATGTGGGGTTTCCGCGACGCTTGTGCTGAGCATCACTTGCAGAAGGGGCAGGGTGTTGCTGGAAGGGCTTTTGAGTCGCACAACTCATGCTTTTGCCATGATATTACAGAATTCTGCAAGACCGAATACCCCTTAGTTCATTATGCGCGTATGTTTGGGTTGAAGAGTAGTTTTGCCATTTGTCTACGCAGCAATCATACTGGAAACGACGACTACATTCTTGAATTTTTCCTCCCTCCTAACCTTGAGAGATATGAGGACCAACAGACCTTGTTGGACTCCCTTTTAGTGACAATGAAACAACACTTTGGGAGCTTAAGAGTTGCTTCTGGGAAAGACCTTGACCATGAGTGGAGGTCCATTGAGATCATCAAGGCTTCCATGGATGAAAAGCTTTTAAATGGGGAGTCCACTCCTCTTGATGCTTTTAAAGAACAGTTAGTGATGGAAGAATTTAATGGTGAAGGAAATGCCAGTGCTCCTACTGAAGTTCAGAATGGCACATCTATTGCTGAACCAAAAGATGCTGGCAAGAAACCCGAGAGAAAGCGCGGGAAGGCAGAGAAAACTATAAGCTTAGAAGTTCTGCAACAGTATTTTGCTGGTAGTCTCAAGGATGCAGCAAAGAGTCTTGGTGGTATGTATCTTTAACCCTTTCTCTTTTCTATTTTCCATCTACATACATAGATAATAATACACCTTTTCTGTTCTATACAGTTTGCCCTACTACAATGAAGCGTATATGTAGGCAGCACGGAATCTCCCGGTTGCCTTCCTGCAAGATAAACAAGGTTAATCGCTCTCTTTCAAAGCTAAAGCGTGTAATCGAATCCGTACAAGGCGGTGAAGGGACATTCAGTTTAACTTCTTTGGCTTCAAATTCTATCCCTGTTACTGTTGGTCCAATTTCTTGGACAGCTAACATGAATGGAGCCAACCAGCAAAGTCCACCGGGCTCCGCACCGTGTGAGTTTCAAGAAGAGAAGAAAAATGTAGCTACCATGGCTGCTACAATTGATGAACATGCAGAAGCTTCAAATCACTTTATAGGAGATAGAATTGAGAGACTCACCCCTAACGGAGGGTCGAACCGGTCCAGAACCGGGAGTGGCTCGAGAGAAGAGAGCACCGGTACGCCCATAAGCGGAGGGAGGTGGTGGCTGGTGTGGGCGGCTGCCACCACCGAAATTTGAATAAGAATTATTTTTTTTTTCCTTTTTTTAATTAAGTTATTTTATAAATTAATAATTTAGATCACACTAATTTAATATTCCATATTGATAAAATAAATGAGCAATTATTTTTTTAATTTTAAATAAAAACGGAAGTGTAGACAATCAACTCTAATTTAATAATAATGGTAAAATAAATAAATTATTATTTCTTTATTTTGAACAAAGATGTAAGATAATATTTTACTAATTAAGTTTTTTGTAGTTTGTATTTTATTTCTCTTCTTATTTTTTGCTGTCTTTTTCTTCTCCAATCTGGCAATCTCTAGAAATGTCGATGAAAAAAATGTCAGTCACAGTTTTAAAATGTCTAAGAAATACTCCCTCCGTCCTAAATTTATATGTCTACTTTCCTTTTTCGTTTGTCCCAAATCTATATGCCTATTAACAATTGTTTTGTATCTAACTAAATCTTTCACCAACTTTAATAGATCTAATTAATATGATAATATAGTAAAAAACTATTTTATCTAACTTTTATAATAGCAAACACAATTATGACATTAATTTTTTAGTAATTTACTTTAATTTCTCAAATTTCAATATCAACATTTATTTAACTTTCGTATCATTAATTTTTTCTTAATATATGTGAAAAAACAAATGAATATATAAAATAGGGACGGAAGGAGTAAAAACATATCATTATTTGATGAGTTTTGTATTTTATTGATATTCATATTGTACTTTTGTCTTCTTTATACTCGTTGTTATACTATAAATCCAAAAAAAAAAATTGCCGGGGGCTCCGCCCCCGAACACCCGATAAATTTCGCCCCCACCAACAAAAAATCCTGACTCCGCCACTGGGTACGCCTACTTCCCAAGGCTCATGCCTAGGCAGCCCTAGTAATAAAAATGAGACCTCCCCTCAGACTGACCCAGCCATTGATGAACACTGCATGAAGCTGCAACAACAAACAAGAGAAATCAACCCATCGTCTGCGTTCTCAATCCTGGGCAGACGATAAGTTCAGAGGAATGCTAGTCGAGGATGCAGGAAGCTCACATGATTTAGTCAACTTATGCTCAAATGGTGAGCCTCCCTTTGATGAGCATATCACAGAGTACTGCTGGACAAAGCCTACAACTCTTCAAGAACCCATGCCTAACAAGTGCCTCTCTGCTCCAGCTGATGATCATAAACCCGGGTTTGGAGCCCGGCCCGAAGCAAACACGATCACCATCAAAGCTACATACAGAGAAGACATCATCAGGTTCCGCCTTCCAATAGAATCCGGTATCATCATGGTGAAAGAAGAAGTGGCCAAGAGACTTAAGCTAGAGATGGGCACTTTTGATATCAAGTATCTTGATGATGATCATGAGTGGGTTTTAATCGCCTGCGACGCAGACTTGCAGGAATGCTTTGATGTATCAAGATCATCTTTCTTTGGTGGGTGGGAGTGTAACGGTTCGGTTTTTTATGTATTTTAGGAACTGAACCAAACACATAGAAATGGTTCGGTTTGGTTCGGTTCGATGTGTTTTTAAATATCGGAACCGAACCGAACTGTTTATAAATGGTTTGGTTCGGTTCATCGGTTCATCTTTTTATTTATTTATTTATTTTTTAAATACTAAATAATGCAAGAATAATAGTTTATAGGATGTCACTCGTTTCGAACTCATAAGTATAGAGTTGTTACTCATTTCTCTTCCTTTGTATAGATTAGAATTGATCTTAACCTAAATATAATATCTAAATCAAACAATATTCTTATATAAGAAAGATAAATATTAAATTAAAAAATAGGATATTGGTTCGGTTCGGTTCGAACCGTTTAAAAATTCTTGAAACCGCGAACCGAACCGAATGTAAACGGTTTTTAAAAAAATAAATCGAATCAAACCGCGAAATCGAATTGAATCACATTTTTCGGTTTGGTTCGGTTCGGTTTGATCGGTTTCGCAGTTCGGAGCGGAACCACTTACACCCCTACTGGTGGGAATATAATCAAATTACTGGTGCATGACATCATGGCCAATCTGGGAAGCTCTTGTGAAAGCTCAGGTGAGTAATTAAACATGTGTAAGGATCGATTATCACAGACGGAATCTGATTCCATCTGTGATAATCGATCCTTACAGTGGTATCAGTAGGGGTGAAAACGGATCGGATATTATCCGCCCGATCCGGAGCCGTATCCGATCGGAATTCAATTCGGGGAGCAATTCTAGTATCCGGTCGGATACGGATTCGAATCCGGATATCTTGAATTGGATACGGATTCGAATTCGGATTTCACATTATCCGCCCGTATCCGATTTTTCCCGTATTTAATCGGATATTTCCCGGATTATGAAATCGGATATTCGAAATATTTAATAATTAATTTTATAATATAATAATAAATTAATATTAAGAAATATATTAAAAAAAACTTAAAAAAATACCGATTCATGGCTCAGCTACTTCCTCTCTCTCTCTTAGCCGTCTTCTTCGTCTCCGTCTTCTACCAGTACATGGAGGACCGCCGCCTCCAACTGAAGCTCCAATCCGTCGCCAAGGCTCCTCCGTCTACGGCCACCGCAGAGACCCCTCTGCTACTGTCAAAGCTGGGCGGCCGCAAGTTTGGCCCCTACCAGTTCGCGAGGGCGATCTTGTTCGGGATCAACTCGGCGATCGGGTATTTCTTGATGCTGGCGGTGATGTCGTTCAACGCCGGCGTGTTCATCGCGGTGGTGGTGGGGCTCGCTGTCGGCTACTTGATCTGTATGCTTATCATGTAATTTTAATTTTAATTTTAATTTCACTGGGTCTTGAATTATCATTTCGTTGGTGATGTGAAATTTATATAGTAATTTAGATGTTGCTTTTCTGAATTTTGGATTTGGGTTCAGTTGAAAGATGGACATTTCTATGGAAACCAGAGTTTCTGTGTTGTTGTGGGGGAAAAAAAAGTCCTAACCAAAGGTACCGTTTCGGTAAAATAGTGCTTAATTGCTTTATGAAAAGTAGTGGTGCTTAATTGCTTTTTGAAATGATGTTTAATTGCTTTATAAAATAGTGCTTAATTGACTTTAAGCCAGATTCTGTAAAGTAAATTAAGTAATGGTGCTTAATTGCTTTATGAAATGCTTGACATGATTTCTTAAATGCTTAAATTAAGTAAATTAAGTAATGGTGCTTAATTGCTTCTATTAAATATTGTTTTACTTAATTTTTTCATGTGTTGGAATCACAAATAGATGATTATTTATGAATCATATTATTCGATTATTGTTATTCGAATTCGATCCGAATCCGTCATATATCCGCCCTGTATTCGTATCCTGAATATTCCGAATCTGTATTCGTATCCGGCCTTCCCGTATTCGAATCCGAATCCGAGAAAAAAATATGGGATCAAATATGGGAAGAGCACTATCCGTCCGTATTCGATCCGTTTTCACCCCTAGGTATCAGAGCCGCTCGACCACCTCCGCCTTAGACAACTTAGAGCTAGAGTTAATATAACGGGCTGCGTGAAGAGCGGGTAACAGACGCGGATTACATGGGCCACATTAATACAGATGGGTTGGGCTTGTAATTTGGTGGGCCTGGGCACGAGGTGTGGGCCGGCCTATCAGCATTACAACATGAACATTAGGTGTACGTAGACCGTACTCAGGTAAGCAAATCTCATAGGAAAGATTCTTCTTGTGCTAGGATAGTTCAAGTGATAGATAACTGTAAATTTTTGCTTATTTTGGGCAGCTTTTTTTCAATTTTCCAGTTCTTTTTTGTATTTTGGGGAGTGGGATAATAAATCTTTCTGCTCATGTGAATATTTAGTGTAAAATCTGGAATATTCTAGAAGTGATTACAATGAATTTTTTCTGTGTATTATTTGATGAAACAAGTTGAAGTTAGATACAATTACAGAGGATAGAACGGCGACTGCTTAGCGGTGGCGATTCTATTTTATTTCTAAACTTAATCTCAGCCGTGGGTTTTTTTCTTTTTTTCTTTTTTTACTTTCCCATGAGGAAGAGATCATCAGACAAGAAATTAAATAAATAAAGCTTATTATTTGGAGTGGATCAATTAAAACCGTAATCAAACGCCATTAACGCCGCTGTTGCGATCTGGATCCATCTTCGCCATGTCGACTTCTCCTTCGGCTTTTCTTTGTGCCATTACTCTCTGCGTTGATTTGTAGTAGGTGGCGTAGATGACTAGCTGGGCCAGCCCTAGCAGAGTTCCGATCCCATTAGGTATCTAAGAGAGAGAAAATTAGAGGAAAGGGTGAAGAGTGATGGTAGAGAGAGAGAGAGGGGGGGAGACGTACAAGAACGAAAGCGTCGAAGCCAATAAAAGAGTAAGCTGTCCAGCACAAGCCGTTGATGAAGGAGAAGAGCGAGAGGGAAAACGGCATATACTCAATGCTTTTACTGGAAATCACCAGTTTCTGCATTAGATCAACACTCCCATATCTAATCAATCCCAACAACTATTAGTAATCTCGGAGTTGCAAATTTATAATCTCAGATGAGCAAAATTTCTAATTTAATGGGGCGAATTTGTAATTTTGAATAGCTAAACATGTAATTTTGAGGGGCAATTCTTCAATTTGTAATTTGTGAATCAAAATCTAATTTTATATCTAGGCAAATTTATAATTTGAAAGAGCGAAATCTGTTATTTCATGCGGGATGTATTTATAAATTTAAGAGGTAAAATCTGTAAATTTATAATTATGCGGAATCTACAATTTTATGTGGAACAAATGTATAATTTTGAATATTGGCCAAGTATGAAATTTTGAATAGGGAAAAGTTTACAACTTCAGAAAAAGTGAAATCTCTAATTTTAACCAGTAGAGTAAATTTGTAATTTCAGGGACAGAGATCTACAATTTTATATACAGTTAAATTCGATAAAATAATAATCTCGCTAAAATAATAATTTCTTATGGTCCCGATATGGGTCAATGCACTAAAATTTCGATAAAGTAATAACCTCGTTAAATGATTTTTTTTTTCGGTACCAAGATTATTACTTTATCGAGGTTTAATTGTAAAAGAAAATTTGTAATTTTAAAATCGAACAACGATTTCATGCTAGGGCAAATTTATAGTCTCCCGAGGTAAAATATGCAACTTGGCAAGGAGTGAATTTGTAACTTTGTTTGGGCCAAAATATATATATTTTTTCTAAATAAAGAAAAATTAGAATTAAGTAGACAATTTGGAGCACTAACCATGACGGTCAAGGGCGCGGCATACATGCCGATGGTGGCGACCATGCAAATACTACCAACAATAATGGAGCGGAGCTTGTGGGTGTGGGTGAGCGAGAGGACGAGGAAGGCGAGCAAGACTATGAAGATGCATTCCACCACCACCACCGCCATGAGGCGCAGCCGCATCTTGGGGACGGAGAAGATCAAGAAGAGAGACAAGTAGACGATCTCAATGCCGAAGCCGGCGGCGTTGATGGTCAGCACCAGCATGCGGTCCGGCTTCACCATCGGCAGTCCGTACAACACCCACAGCCCGCAGTTCATGAACGTCGCCACGTACGGCACCGGCGAGTACTGCTCCACCGCCTTCTTCTTCCATATCTTTATAAAAGTTGTCCTGCAGGCGGATCCGTAATTACGAGTGAGAGGGATCGAAATTGAGGGAGGCGGAATGTAGAATCTCGGGGTGTAATATTAAAAATTATACATAAAAATCGGGTTCCAACACTCTCTGGAGGAAACCCGTTTTTCTTATGTGATTTTTAATTTCTTTTCTGTTTCACGCTGAAAATTCCACAGTTCGCTCTCCCTCAAATTCGCAATGTCAAAAGAAAGGAGGTAAAATATAGAATTTCGAGGAGCGAAATGATAAAAATACACATAAAAATTGGGTCCCGAAATGATTTGGAGGGGGCCAATGAAATTATAAAAAAAATCCATTTTTCGTATGTAACTTTTTGATTTTTTTAAAGAATTTATTTCACGTCGGAAATTCCACTGTTGGCTCTCCCTATCTGACAAATGAATGAATGATTGTGATGTTTAAGACTTACACAGGAGACAAAAATAGTACGAGGGAAATGCAATTTCCTGAAAACAAACAAATGAGGAATTGACAATTAATGTAAAGTTTTAAAATCATTTAATTCAAGAAGTAAATTGAAATAAGAAATTAAACTATTAACCTATAACGCCGACAATGGTACGGATACCATCTTCAGACAACATGGCTGAAAACAAAAACAAAGAGATCAAGGGAAGAAAAACCCTAAAAAATTCTTGAAATTGAAGAAGATAATATGACATGCATCTTCAAGAGAGAGAGGGGGAGAGAGAGAGAGGAGAGGGAGTGGGAGAGAGAGTATATATATAGAGAGAGAATAATGGACTTGGATGTTTATGTGATTTATTACACAACAAGAGTTTGTTCTGTCACCTGCATGACATGTATTGGCTAGTAACACTCGTAACAACACATTGAATATATTCATAATTAATATGAAAAAATACATGAAATTAGATTAATTGTGGCACTTCAATCAAGATTCTCAGTCCTAATATCACAGTGGAAAAAAATAATTCCTCCCTCCATCCCACAAATAATATCCCTTATCTTTCGGATTTAAGAAGAATGGTTGATTATGAGTAGAGGTGAAATAATTTTTTAGATAGCCGGTGAAAAGTGTGAAGTAAAGAAGAGTTTTCTTGCTTTTCCCCACAATTATATTACCCTTTTGAAAATATTTACACTGAATTCAAGCCAAACTTATCCTTATCCACATCATCTATACGTATATATACTTACATTTGTGTGTTTTTGTGTGGAATCAGTGTGTGTGTGAGTGTACATGAATTTGAAAATATGGAAATAGTATATAATGGCTAACATATTTTTAGAATTCATTCATGTAGATATTTGCTGCACTAAATTCAACAAATTTGGACTATATTTACAAGAACAATTAAGGAAAAAAAACCCTTCTAAAAACTAAATTGAGTTAATTAATTAACAAAGAAAACAAACAATATTCTTGTGCGCAATTAAATGCTTAAAGAACACGATCCCGTTTTAGATACCGCGTTCCAATCACGTTATTCACACAAAAATAATATCATCGAACTTAAACACGCAAGTAAAAGAGACCGATATTCGGCGATATACCGGGCTTACCTGCAGTTCTTTATTTGTAATCCGACTGAAGAGGAGACTATGTATTTCCCTAAACATTCTCAATTGAATTGAAGGCAAAGGTATGTGAAAAGATCACTAGTTTCAGGATTAGTGAATTTCTTCTGGGCTTTTTTGTGAAATTGGAGTTCAAGAAGCACTATATATATTTATATATGTTTCTTTTAAAAGCTGCTTACTAATTAAAATTAGCTAGTTAATTAACGTTGGCGTTTAGGAGCCGTTGAAATGTGTGTTGGGTAATGATTGGTATGTAATTAGTGAATGGAGGGCAAAGTTTGATTTCATGCTAAATAATTTGACTTGGTAATGACTATTTAGTGTTAATTTATACATAATTAAGTTAAAGAAGGGGAGAAAATTGTGTATGATGGCAGGTTTCTCATGGTCGGAGCGTGAAATGTGAAGGGTGGGCATACAATTTGTGTTGCTCTTAGTACTAATTATCTTTTTTAAGTGCATGTACTTTTAATTTTTTTTTTGACTATTTTAGACTAAAGTTGTGTGAGAGAGGGAGAGAGAGAGAGAGATTTGTTCACCTCAAATATAGAGATTGTATTTTTGAAAATTTGTATATAGAGGAGAGAACGAGAGATTTGTTCACCTCAAATATAGAAATCATATTTTTCGGAAATTTGATATTAAGGATACGAATAGTGGTCTCTCTACCTTAAAATACTTAAGTTAACCTTTATTCGTAATATTAAAAAATTACAATTAAAATAATATATTTCCTCCGTCCCGTCATTTTATTTTAATGGGTTCCGGCAGCCGAGATTAAAAAATGGATAGTTATGTACTAAAGTGGATAGAAATGTGTTAAATTGGTGGAGCTCAATATTTATGGAAACAAGAATAGTGGAACAGCCGAAAGACGAAACTAAGACAAAAATAGCTAAACGGGTATTAATGTGCAAAAGAAAAAAAAAACCTAAAAACCATTGGATTTGCACCAAAAACATCATTACCATCAAAATAAATTCATGAGAACTAAGATAGAAGCATAAATTCTTTAACACCTTTTAGATAATAAATGACGTTTCTTTCCCACAACCTCAACTTAACAATGAAGCAATAATAGAAAGAAGAAAAAAAAAAAGGAGAGAGAGGGAAAGGTTAAAAAACACAGAATGGCAAACCAAACACCATTGACAACCTTCTTCTACTTACAAAATAAAATAAAATAGCTCCGTATAAGAACCTGAAATTCACCCTCAACTTCTAAACCCAAATGCAGACCATTTCTTGGACGCCTCTTTCTTAGTCCTTTTGGACTTGGGATCGATGAGGTTTTCGAGGGATTTCGCCTTCTTGTTTCTCGACCTCCCAGCTTCTTTCAGGAGCTCAGCTAGCCTCTTCTTCTCATCATCAAACTCTGGATTTGCTGTTCCCAGTTTCTCCTCTCTTAGTTTGAGAACATATTCAAGAATCTCTATTGCATCTTCTGTTCTGTAGATATACAAGAGTATTCATTAGAGAAGGGCCAAAGTTTAAAGTATATGCAGATACCAAATTCAGGCCATTTTCCTTTTTGAGCCGTCTTGCTATTGATGTCTCATTCCTGATATGGATGCAAACTAGTGGACCACAAGCAATGTAAACAAGTAGACAGAACACTTTAAAAAAAGTAGCGGGGTTTACCCAGTATGCACCGAAGGTAGCGGCTGCGGGTTCCACGAATCAAAAAAAAAAAAGTAGACAGAACACTTTAAAACAGTTTGGACCAATAATCTTAATCTCCGCGCCCAACAGTAATAAAGACATCAATATTCATATCAGAACAACAGTAAGGTTGGGAAATTAGGTCTATCATCATTTCAAGTCAAGGAAATCTAAGCACCTCAATAGTTCAAAGAATGCATGCATATTCTTATGTAATCCAGCAGAAATGAGAAAAATACGGAAGTTCAAGAAAAAAACAATATGTAGGGAACAGTTGATGAGATTGTGTTTACCTTCCCATAGCATCATAAGTTGCTGCGAGGTTGCCATACACACCGAGAGTATCCTGATGACACGGGCTGCACTCCTGTTCAAGTATCTCTCTAGCTTCCTCAAACAGCTCTGCAGCCTCATCGATCTTAAACAACTGCACACAAGCCAACCCCATTTGATTCAGCACAACGCCAAAGAAAGCCGATTTCCTCTCACCCCCGGCTCTAAGTTTCGCCACAGCACTTTCAAATGAGCTTCTTGATTCTTTAAACTTCCCAACCATGTAATACATCACTCCCATCCGCGCTTCAATTCCAGCCAACGTACTGTGCTGGCCCGGCTTATCCTCTAATAGCTTCATAGCCTTGTGTAGGAGCTTCAAAGCTTCGTCGGGTTCACTGAAAAGTTCATAAATAGCTGAAATCTCAGTCATCCCACTAGCAATCTCTTCTGAAGTAGTTCCAGGTACAGGCTTAGCGTATATTCTAAGAGCATTTTCACAATAAGATCGCGACTCCCTTAACTTTCCCGTCTTGTAATACAGATCAGCAAGGCGGACGAAGACAGAGGCCACGGAAGGGTGGTTATCGCCTTTGGAGGATTTGAAGACGGTGAGCGCCTTCTGGTACGAGAAAACTGCCTCATCAAAGCGGGTGAGAGATGAGTAGATGTTGCCGATGCTAACATCAATAGCAGCAACCTCGTTTTCTTGTCCGTTGGCAATCATAGCCATGCTGGCAAGTACAAGGTGTTCCAAGGCTGCTTCGTAATCTCCTTTAGCCTCGCATATGAGAGCCATCAACCGACGGTCAGCTGCTTCCTCAAGAGATGCAGGTGGACTGTGCACGCGATGAATTTCAAGAGTTTTCGTGCACAGATCCTTAGCTTCGTCGAATTGCATGGCTTGAACAAGAGCCTCGGCCAAGTATCTACAAGATTCAGTAATGGCAATTGAAATCGGAAACAGCCAAAAATTGGTAAGGTTTCTTGCAGGCACCTTCTAAGTCTTGATAGTCATTGTTATCCTAACATGAAGGGCAATCAAACCGATCCATTAATTAAATTAGTTGAAGTTTTTTAAGATTAATTATGAGTGATAAATTCAGGTACACTCAGACACGAAAGTAACTATCATTATCAAATCAATAAATATTTAAGTTGCAGTAAATACTCTCTCCAGCTATCAAAGAGCTCGCATGCAAGTATGCAACAGTTGAAGGACATTTTGGTAATTTCACCAAATGAAACCAGAGAATGCCAGAAAAGATAACAAAGAAGATGATGAAAATGAATGATTGATGCCAATAGTTGAAATACTTCAATTTTCTTCATAGCATCAAGAAAAAATATCATCCAATTCATTAAATTAAACGCAAGTAAACAATAAATAAAAAATTGCAAAGCCCAGATAATCTCCAAAGATTCTTTTTCACAGCAGTAACTAAAAAGAAGAGGTAAAAATAACCTGCAGGTCTCTGCAACTCTGGGATCATTATCACCCACCGCCTCCATCTGAATCTTGAGGCCTTCCTTGTAGCACTCAATTGACCGATCCAGCTGTCCCAGCATCGAATGCGTGTCGCCCAGCTGCATATACCCCGAAAACGCCGCAAGCGCGTGATCCGCACCCCTCGGCACTTCCGGAACCCTGATTGCCCGCTCCAACACCGGCACGGCCTCCTCGAATTTCCCCAAACTGCAGTAAATCGCCGCCACCACATGCAGGCTCATGGCCAAATCCAAGCTCGGCTCGCCTTCGACGGCGCATTTCTCGAAGCTATTCGATGCCCGCAGCGCGTAGTCTAGGGCTTTGCTCGGGCCCTCGCCGGAGGCGATGGTGTCTCGCGCCAATTTGAGGAGGAACGGGCCGAGATCGGGGTTGTCGAGGGAGGATTCATTGAGTAAATTCTTCTCCGGCGGAGATTTCTTCTTGGCGGAGCCTCGATCGGGCGAGGGTTTGGCGCGTGAGGTGGACGGGGAGGGGGAGGAGGGGCGGCGCGTGGCGGGGGAGCTGGATTTAGGGTCCGATCTTAGAGCTTGCGATCGGAGAGGAGTGTGGGGCGGCTCCTCCGGTACGGTAACTCGCAGCGGCGGGGCGTCCGGCGGCGTCTTGACGGAGACTAAGCCCGGCATTTCAGAAAGTGAAATTCGAAGCGTGGGAATGTGGGTTTTGTTGTGAGGGAATTGGATTTGATTAAATAAGGAAGACTAATTGAGAAAATTAGATTGTAATTATGGTGTGGGGATTAGTACAACCCACCATTATCAAGTGTTGGTTGCAGATGAACTGAGAGAGAGAGAAGAGAGAGAGAGAGATTGGCCGTTGGCTCTGCTTTCAATGATTGGGCCTGATCAGCATGGATAAAGAGATAATGATTTTAGATTCCATTTTGATTTCGTGAAAGGAGAGCAACCTCCCTCATTAGCCTCTGCTTCCAGCTAAACAACTCAATCAATCAATACATATTATATTACCCCCTTTCTATCACAAAATAGATACTAATAATTAAATAATTAATCATAGTTTTGCAGATTAATTTATAATACTAGACAAATGACAGGACAACTGCACCACCAACTATTTCCGTTACTACTAAAATCATTACACATTTAATTTTTTAATTTAATGATTATCCAAAATCATTCAACGAATTAAAATTCAATAAATGTATAACCCCCTAATACGCAACAACACCTCCGGCGAACGCGACTGCCGACGGCGAGCTAGCGCCGCCTCCTCCGCCGTCTAAATTGGCCTGAGACATACCGGCCGACGATATCTGCCTTACAAACCTCGTAAAACTCGCCCAATTCCGCGACTCAAACAAGTTCTTATCCATCCGAACAAAATTGAACGAAAACGACGGCGTATCGAGGCCATCGGAGTACATCTTCGACATCCTCACCACCTGCCGGAACGACTCGTCGTCCAGGTCGCCGGAGAAATTCTCCCCCTCCAGCGCCACGTCGCAGATCCGCGCCGCAAGGAGGAGCTGCTTCAGCAAACTCTCCGGCCGGCTGCTCGGATTCACCGGCCGCTCCTCAGAGTCCCGCATATCGAAACACGAGCAGCACAAGCTGAAGCCGTACCGGCCGAACATCCGGACAATCGGCGTGAACCCGTCTCTAAACGCGGTGTTGTAGTAGCCGGAGGTGAGCTCGGAGGGGTGAGATTGCGTGCCGTAGTGCCAGTGGATTCCGGCGAGTTTACCCGACACGTTGATCTCAGTGCCGCGAAAAATCGTCTCTGCTTCGATACAAATCCGTTCTCCGTGGAGAAGCAGCAAGCCGGAGTACCACTCCAGGAAGAACTCTCCATATGGAGACTTCCAAGATCCATCTGTTCTAAAGAAGTCTGTGCTCTCCGGATTATGCATCAAACTACTCGTACCAATGGGGCCTCCGTTGCCCCATTCGCGCATCCCTATTTCGCGCGCGCAAGCGTTGAGAGATGCAAGCATATACTGTGGAATTAGTAACACGAAATGCATCAAAATCGTTTTACGGAGGAGCAAAGATAGCACGAGAGAACTGCGGAACAACTCTTTACTTGCCTTATCGTAACATTGGAATTCGCCTAGTTCGCGAGAGCGCCACACCCACGACAACTTTTGAGTCGGACATGACGGATATCTTAGCTCGCCGCCGGGTCCTAAGCCAACTTGCACCCCCTAGAAACAAAAATCACAAACATATACTATCAGGGACGGATCCAGAATTCATAATTATAGGGTAAAATATGCAAATTTACAGAGGCGAAATAGCAAATTTTAAAGAAAATCCGGGGTAAGTCCACAATTTATGAGGCGGTGGCCCCCACAAGCCCCTAAATCCGCCTATTTATGCTATGAATTAAGCATCAAGAGATACAATCAAGAGAGGAATTGATGATAAATAAATACTAGGAAGTAGGATAGTAAGCTTACAGTGATAACTCCACCAAGGAAGGATCTGAATGTCTCTCTGAAGTTCCGCATGAGATCGGCGTATGCTTGGATGGGCGATCGCCCGTGTAGAATAGGGAGAATGTCGCATCCAAAAGAAATGTACTCCATGTTCCTCCTCCCAAACCTATCGGCAAATGATACATCGGGATCTCTGTCCATCTCTTCGAGAACCCATAGAGGAAGAGGGATCCTTGCTCAAATAAAAAAGGATGAAACTGAGATCCAATGTCGTTGCGAGAGAAATCGAGAATTGGAAATTAACAAGAAAGACCCTCTACCAATTCTTAAACATCTGACTGACAATCAAGTAACACTTCTCTTCTCACAGCATCAATAGACTAGGCACTAATTCAAGATTCATAAAGAGCAAAGGAATATTCTGTCATTATAACCTACTGCAGATTAATAGAGCAAGAGAAAAAAAAAGTAATAAATAACAAAATCTTATCAGTATTATGACAAATCATCCAGCAAAACAGAGACAAATGTTCTTCAAGTTTAGAGTTCTGAGGCACGGCTTAAAAATGGCACGTAAACAAGAGTTGCTTTGCCTATCGAATCGCTTCATCTCATAAAGGATAGCAAAAGGAAAGCATGCTATTTCAATCACTTGTATGTAAACTGAAGGAGCAAATCATCCTTGTCCATACGAAGACACAAATCTTTATATCGATTACATCATCATCTTTGCGGAAGCCTGATCCTCGTTTGCATTTGGATTGAAGCATAACTTCTACCTAGACTGTATAAAAAACACATGATATTTACGGCTACTTTTGGAAATCTTAGCGGGTTTAATTTAACAAAATACAAAACAACACTATTAAGCACCCAAAATGGTACTATTTCTATTGTAAGAACCATTGTGCATCATAACTCATAAGCCTTAAATCTCAAGTTTGTTGTGAAATAGGCACGAAGTGAACTTACGAGTAACCGGCCTAACCAATTCTTTTCTTCCGTGATCGCCTCTAAAACTGGCAATGCATCTCAAGAACTAGTTCATCATATCACAAACAAACCATACTGTTGACATAATAACGCGTCGGGAATATATTCCCTTTATCATAACAGCAACACAATACAAATATCAGAATCCCCTTAACAATAACCGTAGATGCAAATGCAAGCATTGTAACATATCAAAGAACTTTCGAATTTCCAATTTCATTCATGCAAGACAAAAACACAACTACACCAAATTACACGGAATCAAATTACCATTAACACATTGAAAAGGCATCAAGAATATCTCTACTAACATCTGCATACCAACAAGCATCACAAATTCATAATCCAAACAATGCAGCATCCCACACATATCAACACATGAACAACCTAAAATTTCAAAATAGACAATTAAAGAGAAAGCAATAAACACAAGAAATTGGGGGTGGAAATTGAATTTAGAAATAGTTACCAACCATAGAGGGTCATTGGGGCCTGACCCGCACTGATGAAAGGCCATCACTGCCCGAACCCTCAGCCCGAACCGCCGCGCCATCTCCACAATCTCCAAATACCCTCGCCAATCGTAGCTCCTCGGAAACTCCCTCTCCACCACCCCCCACCACACCTCCATCACCACCCCCTCCACCCCAGCCACCGCCAGCGCGCGGAACGACTGCACCATCGCCTTCCTCCGCCGCATCGTCTGCGCCGTGGGCCCCACCGCGTCCGCCGGCAGCGTCACGTACACGGGGAACGCCCCCCTCCGGCGGCAGTGGCTGTTGTAGTTGAGCTCGTACACCACCTCGCCGTCCGACGAGGGGTTGAGCCGCGACACGATGCTGGGTCGGGTTTGGACACGGGAGGGGAAATTCGCCCCGACCCGCCTCGAAATGGGATGCGATAAACGCCGCTGAGTCGACCCGGAGCGGGTCGTGCAGCAGAAACTCGGAGCGGAAGGAGAGGCGATCGCCATTGTTGCACATACAGAATTTGTGTATCTAGTAGCTTATCTGCGTGATTTTCAAGCGGAATTGAGATCGCATATTTCACTTGTTTGTGAGGATATACAAAATTACAAATACAATCGCAGCAAATTCAAGAATTTGTGATTGATTGATGGATTCTACTTTCTTTTTCTTTTCTTCGCCAAAGTAAAAATCAAAAGAAAAAAAAAAAAGACTGATCTTGAAAAAGGGTTTGTACAGCGAGTCTCTGATCTTACGTTGGTCGACTAAAATCAAACAATATAGACCACCGATTTTGAGAGAGGCCCAGAAATTGTTGCACGAGGTCAAGTTGAAATTGTTATAAAGCTAGCTTTTTTAAGGTCCACTTAATTGCTTCAAATGCTATTTCTAATGAAAAAACAAATTTGTACCAATATGCTAAATGTAATAGCAACATCAATTTGAAATTATAATATAAAACTACTTCAATATATTATATACAAACTCGGTAAGTTACTTCATTCCACTAGAAAGTATACGTTTTACTTATCGAAACATCCCATTACAAATATGTTTCTAAAATGACAAATATTGTGTGGACTAAATTTAACTACTTAAAAGTCAAATAATACATACCACATAACACTACTTTCTTGATTATCGCATCTAAAAAAAGTATCGTTTCTAATGGAATGAAGAAAATAATATTTTGTGAAGGGTTATTACTCCTACCTCTAATATCAAATAAAGTGTATATCCGTAGGTAGCGGCTGCGAGTTCCATGAATAAAAAAAAAGAAAAAGTGTATATCTCATTTTAGTGACTTAACGTGAGTATAGTAATACGAATAAAATAAATACATTATTCATTTATTAATTTAAATTCGATTATTGCCGGTATCACAAAATTTGAATGAGTTTTCGTTTTCTCTATTCACTATCTTTTTTCGATGAGATCATAGAATCACTACTTTCTGCACGAGCTTCTCCATCATCAATAACACATTGCTCCACAAGTTGATCTATCTTCTTAAATTGATATGGCCACTCTTAATTGTAGAGGATCTGTCGTTGATCGAACCTATTATCCTCATTCGCGTGACTCTGAAAATATATGATACAAACTTAAGTTATTTGGCTTCTTCACCAGCTAAATCGGATCGAAAAAGAAGTGTATACCTCCACTATATAGGAAGGGGTTAGAACAGTCATCTTATGTCGATTCTTCTTCACTTTCTTAGCTATGTCTGCTGGACTCAATGTTCCTCCCCATTTTCACATAGATTCTGTCACAATATAAAAAAGTGGCAAATTGACGTTAAGGGTAAACATTTTACAGCGGGTAGAACAAGAAAATATCAATTTTGATCATCTGATATGATTTCTGTCCGATTTTGGTCCTCTAATATGACAGTGTCTAATTTTGTTCCTTTAATGTAGCATTATTCGATTTTGATCCTATAACTTTATAATATGTTCGGTTTTGATCATATAACATTATAAAGTATACGATTTCGGTCATCTTGTCGAACATAAAACGACACACAAACTACACTCTTTGTTGCATGCCTAGAATATAACATTTTACAAATTTCAGGGACAAAAACGAACATTTTTAAGAATCACAAGACCCAAAATAGTTAGAACTCGTTTCAATAATAAAATATTCATTTTTTTGTCATGAAACTTTTCAAAATGACTTATTTTAGTCATTCGACATGTGTCAAATTCACGCGCCCTTTCATGTTCGACAATTACTATTGTAGGATCAAAATCGAACACTCTATAAAGTTATAGGACTAAAATCAAACACATATAGGATCAAAATTGATCACTGCTACATTAGAGGACCAAAATCGGACACTTTATAAAATTATAAAACCAACATGGAATACATCCACATTAGAAAAAAAAAATTGAACGGAGGTCGCATTAAAGAACCAAAATCGATTTTTTCTCCGGGTGGAACTGACACTAATTTTTTAACTAATAAATCCTCAAGTATTTTATGATTGATATAATTTGTTTTTGTTTTTAAATCTATTTCTTTGTCAGTCAAACATTTTGTTAACATTTTATTTAAAGAATAAATAAAAATAAACCCTAAAAACAACTCCTCTTTTAAAGATCAAGAAGAAAATGAAGTCCGATTGAACTCTAAAATGTTTGAGAATCTATTAATTAATTAAAAGAAGATTGAAGACCAATTCGATCAATCGTAAAATATACCTGGAACATGGAGACGGGCTCGTAGCGTAGCGTGATCTGAGTCATGAATTATATTGATAGAGATTTAATTGGTCTTCTTGAAATGTGGTAAAATTGGCCACAAAGCAAACAAATGCTATGTTAAAAAGAAGATTAATAATCTTAATATTGATAGAGATTTAAAAGAATCTCTTTGCAATATACTTCTTAATGAAGAAGAACCAGATGAAGAAATCTTCATCAGAGTCATCGCTGATTCTTTTGAATCTTCTGAATCAGGAGAAAATGAAATTGAGTCTGATATACAAAGTTGTAAATCAGATTGTGATTGTGATGAATGTCTCATAAATTTTATGGGATTAGAAATAAATGTTATTTCTATGGAAGAAAGTTTTATTCTTGATCTAATTGATCAGATTACTGACCCTTTAGAAAAAAGAAAAGCTATTGAACATTATCTCTCCTTTGCAATCAATTCAAAAGAGCTTCAAAATAGGACAATCAAAATTGTCTCGCAAAAGTCAATCAAGAAAAGGAATTATATTCCTATGTGAAAATTCTTGATAGAGCCTCTCAAAAGGAAAGAGAACCTACTATAAATGAATTACAAAGTGAAATCAATCTGATAAAATCAGAAATCAAGATCCTCAAAGATAAGGTTACTTCAATTACTAATTCTAGTACTTGGAATGAAGATTTCACTTCTTCAGAAGAAGAAGCAGATAACGAAGAAGATGCTTCTTGTTCTAAAGAAAAGGGTCATGAAATAAATCAAATTGATTTTAAAAATTTAGTGTGGATCAATAAAATAGATCAAATTAAATCACAAAAATGGTTTACAAAAGTAACTCTTATTATTAATAAAGAGTTTACAATTACAATTGACGCTCTTCTTGATACAGGAGCAGATGTAAATTGTATAAATGAAGGAATTATACCTTCAAAATATTATTCTAAAACAACACGCTTTATAATCTGCGGCTAATAAACAGCCCATTAATTGTTAATTATAAACTTTCTGATGTTGCTATATGTAACTCAGGAGTCTGTATTAATACCACATTTATATTAATAAAGAATATTTCTACGCCTGTTATACTAGGCAATCCATTTATTCAAATGCTTTTTCCCATTAATAAAATTAATGAAAAGGGTTTATTTACTACTCTTAAAGGTAGAAAAATCTTTTTCCCTTTTTCAACAACTCCTGTTGTTAAATCTATAAATATATTACAACAGGTTATTGACAATAAAATTTGTTTCATAAACTCTTTAAAAGAAGAAATTATTTTTAAGAAAATAAATGAAAGTATTAAAACCAACAAAGTTAAAGAAAAAATTAATTCTATTCTTCAAAAAATTACTACAGAAATTTGTTCTGAAGCTCCAAATGCTTTTTGGGATAGAAAACAGCATTCTGTTGATCTTCCTTATACTGAAGATTTTGAAGAAAATAAAATTACTACAAAAGCTAGACCTATTGCTATGGGAGCAAGACTTTTAGAATATTGTCGTGAAGAAATTGAAAGTCTTTTGCAAAAGGGTCTAATTAGACCAAGTCATAGTCCATGGAGTTGCCCAGCATTTTATGTTGAAAATGCCTCAGAAATTGAAAGAGGTGCTCCTAGACTTGTTATCAATTATAAACCGCTTAATAAAGCACTCAAATGGATAAAACATCCACTCCCTAATAAAAGGGATTTATTAAATAGAATTTTCAAAGGAAACATATTTTCTTCTTTTGATCTTAAATCAGGATTTTATCAAATACAGATAAAAGAGGAAGATAAATATAAAACAACTTTTACAGTTCCATTTGGACATTATGAATGGAACGTCATGCCATTCGGGTTAAAAAATGCCCCTATGGAATTTCAAAATATTATGAATAAAATTTATAATCCTTATATGGATTTTATTATTGTTTATATTGATGATGTCTTAGTTTTTTCTGAAACGATTGATAGACACTTCAAACATCTTAATATATTCATCAATGCTACAAAGCATCTTTGGATTAGCGATTAATCCTAAAAAGGTTAAGCTATTCCAAACAAGAATAAAATTCTTGGGTCATTATATTGAGAATAGAATAATTACTCCTATTGAAAGAGTTATTCTATTTTCAGAAAAATTTCCAGATAAAATATCTGATTTAAATCAATTACAACGATTTCTTGGTTGTCTCAATTATATTGGGGATTTCTATCAAGATTTAGCTAAAGATTGTAAACTATTATTTCAAAGATTAAAAAAGAATCCTCTTCCCTGGACTGATGCTCATACAGAAGCAGTCAGAAAAATTAAAGAGAGAGTTAAAGAACTCCCTTGTTTATCATTATCTAATCCAGAAGCTTTCAAAATTATTGAAACAGATGCTTCTGAAATCGGATACGGAGGGATTCTTAAACAAAAGAATTCTGAAAATTCTAAAGAAGAATTAGTCAGATTTACTTCAGGAATTTGGAATAATTCTCAAAAGAATTATTCAACTGTCAAGAAAGAATTACTTTCGATTGTCAAATGTGTTACTAAATTCGAAAGTGACATATTAAACAAGAAATTCTTGATAAGAGTCGATTGCAAATCTGCAAAAGATATACTATTTAAAGATGTTAAAAACATTGCTTCAAAACAAATCTTTGCTAGATGGCAATCTATATTAGCATGTTTTGATTTTGATATAGAGCATATTGCTGGGAAAAATAATTCTCTACATGACTTTTTAACACGAGAATTCTTGCAGGGACAATCAGTGGAAGCAGATTGTCAAAAGACAAGCACAGGCTAAAAAGCCTATGGCACCGGCAAAAAGACCAATGTTAATCTTGTCCAAAGCTAATCAAAAGCAAAAGCAAAATATTGCTTTGCGGCAAGAATAAACCCCGTCGAAGATTTATCCAAATTTGATCCTAATACGGAATTCAAGGATGATGATGAAGGATATGATCTTCAATATTATAAAGATGCTATTTTCCTTCAAAAGGGAAATAAAGATGAGATAAAATATCCATATCTTATTTCTGGGGTTATAAATTGTTTTCCTGTGGAAACAGATCTAAAAGGTCTATCCCCATTACAAATTGCCCGTGGTCATCTTAATAAAGATCTCCCAAATCATTTTGGGAAGAAAACCCGAGAATACTTTGAAGCAATTCTTGTGGAAACGGACCTCTGTTGAAATTCAACATGCTACTGAAAAATCGAAGGAAATTGCCTTTTCTAAATTCTTAATTAAAAGAATTTTATTACCCTCTAATTGGGGAGTTCCTTTACATCAAGGAAGACAACTTGAAACCTATCAAGGTTTACCCAATTATTATAATTATCATGATTATATCAAAGCATGGGAAAATACCCTTATCTACGAGAATTCTTCTCGTAAGCATTCATGGTGGATAAAATTCACCCTTGATGATGTAAATCAATTTATTCCAAATTGGTTTTTATCATTCTTTTTCTCCTGGGGGGCATCTCCTACCATTTTTCCTCGAGTTATTAAAAGAGTATGGGAAAAATTCCATGAGACTAATAATCAATTTGACGATCATCCAAATTGTTCTCCAATTCATGAATCATTATGGGATTTCATGGATTATTAGATGGGATTATATCCTACAGAATACTAGATTTGAGAAAAAAGAACAAAAGTTCACCATGAATATGCTTCAAAGGATAATACTCCTTAAATGGTGGCCTAAAGAAGACTTCTTTGGAGAAGGAAAAGTGTTTGATAGAAAATGAATTTTCTCAATCAAACCAGCCCAAGAAATTCATAGGCATTTGAATGCTGAAACTCCTTCCCATTCATCTTTGTTAAAAAATCTATTTCAAACAATGGATAAAGAATCTATTTCTACAATGTGGAAAGAAGTTTTCGGGAAAGAAATGATGGTGGACAGCCCATCTTCGTCTAATTCCTTTTCAACAAAAGAAGACGAACTCATGAAGGATGCCCAAGAGCCAATCACTGAAGATGAGATTGAAAAATTCACGTTGGCATTAATGAGTGGAGAAGATAATTTGCCTAATTGAAGGAAGACAGCTGTCAAGAAACGTAAGCCATTACGACAGCAGCTACGTCAGCAAAAGGCTAAAAGCCTCAATAATGTAATCTACTGTTTTCTTACTTTTCTGTCTATTTAAGAGTGCTTGTTTTCATTCAATAGGCATCGAATGCTAGCACTGTAAAATCCTCTCTCTAGAATCCTCCCTCATCTTGTAGAATCCGCTTGAAAAAGTTTTATGTAAGTTTTATTTCGTGCTTTCCTCTTCGCTGTTTATAATTTATGAGCAGTTCATATGTTAGAAGATTAAACTTGTATGATGAAGTTTGGAATCCTCCATTGGATTATCATATTACTAATCAACCAAATTATAAACAAAAATTAAGAAGCAAGGTTAAATCAACCTATCTGTTAATAAATTATCTGAAGAAGCAAATTGCTAGTCAGGATATTCCTGAATCTTCAAAAGAAATATATTTTCGTCCTGAATTAAAGAGGGCATATAAAAGCTTGAAAGCTTTTGAACATCAAGGAGCAATGTTCCTTGCGTAAAACGCAAAGTTTTATCGATCCTGCGATAAGTGGTATCAGAGCCAAGTTAAGCTAAGAGGAAATTTCTCTAAAAGAAAGTCTGAAACTATTTAATTCAGAAGATCTGAAGCTCTACACGAGCTCTGCTCTAAGTCGAGTATCCGTAAAGCCTGTAAGTCCTTGTGTGAAGGCAAAAGGTAGGAATAAAGCTTTGACAGTATCTTCCGATCTAATGAAGAAAATGTTTCATACTTTTTATAAGGAGAAATCTCCTAAAAATGTTCTTAAAAAGAACAAGGAAATTGTTTATTCTGAAAACTTTGATAAAAGTCTTCAAGACTGCAGAAGTCTCAAAGTTTGAAGTTTACAAAAAAGGAAGCTTTGAATTCCAAAGCGATTATGTCATAAAAACGATTGAAGAAACTATTCCTCTAAAAGGAGGATATGATTCTCGATCACTTCTTTCAAAAAATATGATTGAAGTTCATAAAGAAAAATATAAATTCCTGCATCTTGGAATGATCCAAATTGGAATTAAGCCATTAACCCGAGATGGGTTAAATGTTAGTGCCTTAATTATGGTCAGAGATCAAAGGCATCTGAATCTAGAAGATTCTCTTCTTGGAATAATTGAGTCCACACTTTGTGAAGGACCAATATATTTCAGTTGTTTTCCAAATTATCCTTTATCTCTTTCAGATCCAAATATTTTGGATGCCCTCACTCTTAATATTAAGACTTCGGGGTATAAAATGAAAGAAGAATCAGAGAATATTGTTCTCGTTTATAGAATTTACTATAAAGTTATGAATACAACAATATCGAGATTTAATGTTAAGTCTCAACAAATTTGTTCTAAGAAAGGAGAAACTACTCTTTTCTTAACAGATATTACTAAAAGTAATATTGTTGTTCCTAAAACTATATTATGGAATCAAGTAAGTCTTCCAGAAACATGGAAGCTTGAAAATGTCTCTCTTCCAATTAAAAAAGAAAATAGAAAGTTGAAACGTATTATACAATACGTTGATGGAGATATTGAAATTAAGTTTGCTTCTCAAAGAAGATTTAAACTAAAAATGGATGAAGATGCTAGAAGCTCTACATCCTCTGTTCCTTATACGGAACATGAAAAAATGAGTATTTCTGGAATTAATACAACTCCAGATCAAATCTCTCAGCATGAATATAAGGTTGAAATACCTAAAAGTGAAAGCTCCGAAACCCCTGGATCGCCAACTTTTTCGATTTTGGGTACAATGTTTTCATGATAAAAGAAAATTTTATATCCAAAGCTATCCAAAGAAGTTTAAATAAAACTGAAAATGTTTATAAAAGAAAATGGTTTCTTTGCGACCTTTCTTTAAAACAAAAAACCTTATATTCTAAGAGATATGAAGAATGGAGAAAAACTACTAATTTAAAAGTAGACTTCTTTATCTAGCTCGAAAACATTTATTTTCCGGCAAGAAAAAAGGAATTTCCAAATTTTGCAGATAAAGAATTTATTTCTGTTCTTGAAAAAAGTTATAAAATTTTTATTCATGAAACAGGAGAAGAATCTAATGAGATACATCCCCCTTTTTCGACATTACAAATTAAAAAAGGAGGAAAAGAAATTTATGCTGTTCCTATCAAATCGGAATCAGGAAAAGCTGATTTTGATCATATTGCTCAACAAAATAATTTTACAAACTTAGCTTTACATACTATTGGAAATCAGACCAATAGAATTGAAGAAATTTTGTCTCCAAAAAGGACTGAGCTAAAATGTTCAGATACGATTATGATAAAACTTCCTCCTAATCTTAAGAAGGAAAAATTTCATTTAAATTCTAAAAAAGATGAAGAATTTCTTGAAGGATTGATCACAAGACTTCAAAAAATAAATATTAAAACTGAAGCTTCCAGCTCAGAAATTATCTCGATGATTTCTAAAGAAAATAATTCAGAAATATCTGAAGATGAGACTCAAGTTAATAAACTTGAAAAAATTTCAATTGTTAAGCCATATTATAAACGTTCTACCCCAATTGATCTTCAAATTGAAGAAGAAAAGCAATTGGTAAATTATAGTGGTGAATCCATCACTGAATGGAACCTTGATGGAAAATCTGAATATCAGATTAAAACTATGGCAAAGCAAATGCTTATTTATTCATCTGCCGCCAAATTAAAAGAAAATAATGATAGGCAGATAGCTCAGGCTATCATTACGGGGTTCACAGGCCAACTTCAAGGTTGGTGGGATTTTTATATTTCAAAAGAAGCAAAGAATAAAATTCTTAATGCTACTTTATTTGATCCCATCTCTCAAAGAGAAGAATCAGATGCGGTTAATACACTTATTTATACAATACTATCAAATTTTGTTGGAGCTAATACTCTTCAACTTGATAGGTCTAATAAGCAATTATTAAATTTAAGATGTCGAACACTATCTGATTTTAGATGGTATAAAGATGTCTTTATGTCCAAAGTTTTAACAAGAAATGACTGTAATATGAATTTTTGGAAAGAAAAATTTATTGCAGGATTACCACCGCTTTTTGCGGAAAAGGTTTTAAACAAATTAAAAGCTAAAACAACACATGGAGAAATTCTCTGGGAAAATCTTTCCTATGGTGATATTTCTGCAGAAATTACTGCAGAAGGAATGGTTCTTTGTAATGATATCAAGTTGAAAAAACAACTTGAATTACAAAGAAACGAAAATAGAAATATTATTGGCAATTTTTGCGAACAAATAGGGCTTGAAACTGAGTCCTATCGCGATAGAATAAAGAAAAAACACAAGCTTAAAAAGAAGCAAAAGTTTTTTCCTACAGAAAATTTCTCTAATAGGAGAAAAAAGTCTACTAAAGGACTTCCCAAGGATATAAAGAAAAAATATCCTAAAGCCTCTAATAAAGAAGCACAACCAATTTGTTGGAAATGTGGTAAAATTGGCCACAAAACAAACAAATGCTATGTTAAAAAGAAGATTAATAATCTTAATATTGATAGAGATTTAAAAGAATCTCTTTGCAATATACTTCTTAATGAAGAAGAACCAGATGAAGAAATCTTCATCAGAGTCATCGCTGATTCTTTTGAATCTTCTGAATCAGGAGAAAATGAAATTGAGTCTGATATACAAAGTTGTAAATAAGATTGTGATTGTGATGAATGTCTCATAAATTTTATGGGATTAGAAATAAATGTTATTTCTATGGAAGAAAGTTTTATTCTTGATCTAATTGATCAGATTACTGACCCTTTAGAAAAAAGAAAAGCTATTGAACATTATCTCTCATTTGCAATCAATTCAAAAGAGCCTAAAATAGGACAATCAAAATTGTCTGCAAAAGTCAATCAAGAAAAGGAATTATATTCCTATGTGAAAATTCTTGATAGAGCCTCTCAAAAGGAAAGAGAGTCTACTATAAATGAATTACAAAGTGAAATCAATCTGATAAAATCAGAAATCAAGATCCTCAAAGATAAGGTTACTTCAATTACTAATTCTAGTACTTGGAATGAAGATTTCACTTCTTCAGAAGAAGAAGCAGATAACGAAGAAGATGCTTCTTGTTCTAAAGAAAAGGGTCATGAAATAAATCAAACACTAACCTACTCGACCAATTTGTCCTGCTGTGACTCCGGTCGAGCGCACTCCCAAGTCTTCTAGTCCTCCGGCAGCCAGTTCGACCACTTCAACGTCTTCTCTGGATTCCTCCCATGGCCGGTCCTGAGAAAAAAAAGGGCTCAGGGCAAGTGATAAAAAATTGGATCCCTCTCTATAAAATAATATTTGTATTTTCATCGTTTTCTATTTTAATATATATTTTTAAAAAACAATAGTTGTCGCTTCACCTCCATTTTTTGTGACATAGTCGTGTTCAAAACAGTTTAGTAAACAAGAAAATTAGGGAATAAAAGAGAAATAGAGATAATAATAATAAAAACGTTCACATAAAATAAAGAATTGAGGTAGCATTTACTTTTTTACGAACTATTTAATTATTTAAAATTTTATATTACTATATTAGACTAGATATAGTATATTTTGTAATAGAATTCCGGGCTAGATTAAATATATTAACTGGGCCCTTTCTTTGCTAAAAAAATAAATTAACATGCCATTTCTTAAAAAAAATTTATTTATTATTAAAAATAAATAAAAAAAGAAAAAATGGGCCCCAAAAAATTTGAGGCCCTGGGCAACCGCCCCTCCTAGGGATGGCAAAATGGCAGGTCGGGTCCGGGTATCATACTACCCGGACCCGCCCCGCGCAACGGACCCGCGGACCCGCCCCGCCCCGTGGACCCGTACGGGTCTGCACCTTTGGCCCCGGAACCGGACCCGCACGGGGCGGGTCCTACCCGCCCCGAATCGTTTTTTTTTTCTCATTACTACAAAAATACTATTAACTACGAACTAATCAAGTTGCAAAATCTGTTATCGTCAATACTACTACAACAAACATAAAACAAACACAATTTCATATGTTCGGATATTACCAAATAAACAAAATACAAATTATAAAGTCATAAAGATGTCCAAATCATAAAGTCATAAAGACGTTCATATCCTCATAGATAATTACAATTTAAATATAGTATATTGAATTCTAGAAAATTAATATTTATATTTTATAAGCTAATTTTTTTGTTAGATGTATCAATTTTTTTTTAAGTATGTAATATTCTTATATATAACTATACATGTAAAATATTAACAAATGTGAACATTAGCTCAAACGGCATAAGTGCATATAAAGAAATTATTTATACGGGTTCGAATCTCACAAGTAACACTTTTACACTTCTAAATTCTAATTTGTTACGGGACGGGTCCGGGCGGGGCGGGTCTATACGGGTCTAAACGGGGCGGGGCGGGGCGGGTCCGCGGCTGGAATCGGAACCGCCCCGGACCCGGTACGGGTCAGGTCCGGAACCGCCCCACACTCCTACGGGGCGGATATTACCCGCCCCATTGCGTGCGGGTCCAGTCGGATCCGACGGGTCCGGGTCCTTTTGCCATCCCTAGCCCCTCCTCACTCTACATAAGGGCCGGCCCTGATTCCTCCGCAGTGGTGGAGGCGACGTCGCCTGTCGGTCGGGCTGCAGGGAGCTCGTGGGATTCAGACATCTCGGAATCGAGAAAGCTGAGGGGATAACGTGTTGGGACGATGAATTAACTTTGAATAAGCGATACCCACTGCAAAACTTGATAAAAAAGAATTTAAAAAAAATTCAAAATCCATAAATTTTCAGTAGAAGCTGCAAATGGCAATGGCATGAATAAACTATTCAATTAACTTCAACATCTCCAACGAGATCAGGTGTTTTATTTTAACAATTACTGATAAAAGTAGTTTTTATAAAAGATTACTGATAAGGTAATTATGAACGTTTCTATCTTTTGTGTATAAAAGAAACTAATTTGGAAATTATCCCTTAAATCTAGACCCGACCAAAAAAATCGGAACCGAGCCCATGAACTCTTAATTGACGGGCCGGTTCCGGTTCAAGATTTTTGAACCGCAAAAACCATCGGTTCCGAACCAGCTGTCCAAAATTAATTTTTTAAAATTTTTATATATATTTATCTTACAAAAATAATATTTTAATAGTTAAAAAATGAAAAAATAGTGATAAATGTTTAAATTAGGTGTAGATTTAATATAATTGAGATTAAGATGATTTTTTTCATAAACTTTTCCACTTTTTTCCTTAAAAAAATAAAATAAAAATAAATAAATTAAATATCCGAACCGGTGGTTCGAACCGGCAAAGATGGAGTTTGGATGAAGAATGAAGAATATCTGAAGTCGGATGTTGAAGGAACCGAATTTCGGAGGTCTTGAAACATTGAAGTTGAGAAATCGTGTAGCAGACATCGGTGGTTCGTGACAACGTCCACATTGTACTTCTATTTTTTAAGAACATTGTGACAACGTTTCGTGACATCCAACAGTTAACGAAAGATATATGGCGATTTTCCCAAGACTGGCGATTATCCACATTTTCCACCCCCAAGAGCAGAGAAACACCCAAGACATCCTCCGTTGAAGATTCAAGACGAATATTGAAGACTACAATCGAAAAATCGAGTGTAAGGATCAATCTACGAGGTCTTAGGTTGTATAATTCCTTGTTAGTTTTGTCATGGATACTTTTTGCATCTAAATTTTATCTTAAAAATGGTTAATACTAATTTACCTGGCGGATCCCCTTTAAGGTCGTGCGGAACTTTGATTTTTATGTGCCTCCCAATATTATAAATTTATATATATAAATTTTATATTTTTTGTCTTCTGCATAAAACATATAAAGATTATGCAAATTGTAAAATTATAAGTTTTTTGGATAAAAAACATAAGGACTATTAATAAAACATATAATGATTATGCATGATTCACAATTTTCTTATTAAATATGGGTTCTCAAATATTTCACTTCCGTATATATATATATATTCAAGTAAATGTAGCCGTCGTCGGATGTCACTTTCAATAGAATACATGGTATCATTCATATATGTATGTATATAAAAGATCAAGGGCAATTATGGAGTAAAGAAGGTGAAGCAATCACTTTAAGGCCATGTGGAGAGTGAGGACTTTTAGGGCTGAAGTCCTCAAATTTTAATATATTTTACTTTTCGTATAAAAATATGAGGAAATGATTTATCATTTCTTACTATTTTCAACAACTAGTTCAAATATTTTATCATTTTCTATTACAGTTAAACCTTGATAAAGTAATATTCGATAAAGTAATAAACTCGTTTAGATAATAAAATTTTTTGGTCCCGATATGAGTAATGCACTAAAATAATGTTCAATAAAGTAATAATCTCGTTAAATAAATATTTTTTTCCAGTCCCAATATTATTACTTTATCGAGGTTTAACTGTACATCCAACAACCTCCTTTATTAAACAACTTAAGCAGCCTACGACTTGATTTGGAAATTGCATTACTTAAATAGCAAGTTGTTGAGGGAAGCAGCCATTGATGATTGATGATCATATTCCTAGTACGTTGGAATTTGCTTTTCCTATATATAACCATTCATTTATGGCTACCCAAATATATCCATCCCAAACATCAAACTTCGTAAGTTCAAAGCATGGGTTCAGTTCCAACTCCAACCGCCACCACCACCGCCAGCGACGCCACATCGACCATCCGCTCAACCGTAGTCCAAGCCTCCACCATCTTCTACGACACCCCCGCCACTCTCGGTCACTATTATCCTCCAATATCTTCTTCACAACTCTACATTAATGGAGAAAAAGTAGAAGAAAATACTGTTTGATGCTTGTGAGTGATGAATGATGATGAGACTATTTTCTTGATGCAGATAAAGCAGAGAAGCTGGTAGCCGAAGCAGCCTCAAACGGGTCTCAGCTGGTGGTGTTTCCAGAAGCATTCATCGGCGGATTCGCCCGCGGATCCAACTTCGGTTCCACAATCGGCCACTTCACCCCAACCGCCGGCGAGCAGTTCCGGAAATACTACGACGCTGCCATTGATGTCCCCGGTATCTACTCAAAGACTTTCTTCCTACAATTCACCACCTTAATTTTCTTTCTATTTGAAACTCATTCGTAACTCTGCCGTTTACAGGTCCTGATTTCGACCGGCTGGCGGCCATGGCCGGGAACTACAAGGTGTATCTAGTAATGGGAGTGATCGAGAGACAAGGATACACCTTATACTGCACAGTTCTGTTCTTCGACCCTCAAGGTTGTTACCTTGGGAAGCGCAGGAAACTCATGCCCACAACCGCCGAGCGGATAGTCTGGGGCTTCGGAGATGCATCCACCACTCCTGTCTTCGACACTCCCATCGGCAAGCTCGGCGCAGTCATCTGCTGGGAGAATAAGATGCCTCTTCTCCGGACAGCCATGTATGCTAAAGGTGAATTTTAAGCCATTGACATTTTGAACAGAATCTCACTCGTACCATAATAGCTGAGATAGCTTGTGTTTGCAGGAATTGAAATATACTGCGCCCCCAACTCTGATGATAGAGAAGTGTGGCAGCCAACAGTGAGGCACATAGCTATAGAAGGTGGGTGCTTTGTTCTATCAGCATGCTCGTTTGCTCTGAGAAAAGATTACCCACCACCTCCCGAGTACGTGATGACTCAGTGGGACGAAGAACTCAATGAAGACTCGGTGGTGAGTGCTGGTGGTAGTGTGATTGTTGCACCATCCGGAGCAGTCCTAGCAGGACCAAATTTTGAGGGGGAGGGACTCATCACTGCAGATTTAGGTGAGTTGTGGTGATTGAAATGGGTATGATATGTGAGATATGAACAAAGTGTTGTGTTTGTGTTGGTGTGCAGATCTGAAGGAGGTGGCTCGTGCCAAGTTCTCATTTGACGCGGTGGGGCATTACTCAAGACCTGATATCCTGAGCCTCATTATCAACGACCGTGCCATGAAACCGGTTTCCTTCACTTCCGAAACTGAGGAACCACAAGCCTCCCACCCCCACAACTGAGTGGGTTGTTCTTGGATTGATCATTTTGTAGTAAAAAATAAAGAGTGAAATGCCCAATAAAATCCAAGAATTATGTGGTAAAGTTGGTGGATGAATAAAGTGAATTCAGAACAACATATTTAAGCAAATTTTGTTCTTCATACAGACACTTGGCTTCATCGAGCTTCATCTGCACTCTCGCCTCGCGTAGCAGATCAGCTACGTGGAACATCTCCCTCTCCTTCTCCACTTCTTCCCGGACTTCACCAAACTGCCTCTTCATGTCCCATATGCCCCCCGCCAACTCCTCACAGACCTGCTCCGCCTTTCTTCTTCCGTTCCTCTCTCTCTCTCTCTCTCCACACCTTCGATTGCCATTGATAGATATGCCTTTGTCCCAGCTAATTCTGCACCAGTTCTCTTGTTCAATTTCACCCTCAGTTTCTTCTCTTTCTCTAACTCTCCAACTACAGCATTGTGAATGCTTTGTTTAATCTGCTTCAACAGAACATCACTAGTACCACTCTTCTCGGATTAGCCTCCTCACGCGGTCACATGACTGATGAAGTTGGCGTCTCAAGGCTGTGAGACCAGAGACTCGCGACACCCCAAACGCGAACCAATACTTGGAACAGCTGCTTAGAAGCTGTGAGGCCATTGTATACATCCTTGAGATTATTCTTCTGCCCATTTAAATGCGTCTCATCAACCTAGTTTTTAATTTTAGCTTAGTTAACAACAGCAACTTGAAGTAGCTAGGATAAGACTGACAGTAGTGTAGTTCATCATCATCATCATCATCATCATACAAACATACACAAATGTCTAGAAAGAATATGCATATCAATCAAACAAACAACATCAGAAATGAACAATTTCCTCCATAAAACTACTAAAATAGAATAATATTACTTGTCCCAAGCAACTGGGAATAGAAGTACAACTTCTCAGATTACTACTTCTAAAGCTGCACAATTTCCCCTGCAACTTAATTTCAAATGAAAAAGGAAGAAAAACCCTTTGAAGATACATCCAATTCTTGAAATGAATTTTCATCCCTGAAAGAAAAGATGTGATCCCACCTCAGAAAATCCCCGATTTTCAAATCCCCTTCTTCTTTTAACTCTTCCAGGACAAGAATTGAAGATGGGAGCACGACGGTAGAAGGTGAATCAGTTTCGCTAGGTTTTCTGTTAAACCCAGGAATGAGAGCACGACTATATCTCTTCAATTTTGTGTTGTGGCTTTTTTGATTAAGTGTTTCAAACTCTGTTTCAAAAAGAAAAAAAAAAGATTTTTTGATTTTTTAATTAAGTGTTAACAAGGCGAACTGCTAGTTTTCGGATACGAGATATTCATCCTAGTCACTATGGTCGTATTTGCCAATTGACACGTTGGAGGGAATCAACGTTGGACTTATCGGATCCTTAGCAATTCATGCGAGGATGGGTTACTGGAAAGTCCGTTTTATGAAATTTCGGAGAACAGGGTTACGGCTACTTTATTTATCACCCGATAAAGATGAATACTATATGTTAGCGGCAGGAAATTCTTTGGCGTTGAATCCGGATATTCAAGAAGAACAAGTTGTTGCAGCTCGATACCGTCAAGAATTCCTGACTATTGCATGGGAACGGGTTCATCTTCGAAGTATTTTTCCCTTCCAATATTTTTCTATTGGAGCTTCCCTCATTCCTTTTTTTGAACATCATGATGCGAATAGGGCTTTAATGAGTTCTAATATGCAATGCCAGACAATTCCCCTTTCTCGGACCAAGAAATGCGTTGTTGGAACTGGGTTGGAACGACAAGCAACTCTAGATTCGGGAGCTTTTGCTATAGCTGAACGCGGAGAAAAGATCATTTATGTAGATACTGACAAAATCCTTTTCTCGGGGAATGGAGATACTCTAAGCATTTCATTCGTTATGTATCAACTTTCGAACAAAAATACTTGTATGCATAAAAAACCCCAGGTTCAGGGGGGGAGGGGGGGGGGTGGTAAATGCATTAAAAAGGGACAAATTTTAGCAGACGATGCTGCTACGGTTGGCGGCGAACTTGATTTGGGGAAAGACGTATTAGTAGCTTATATGTCGTGGGAGGGTTACAATTATGAAGATGCAGTACTCATTAGCGATCGTTTGGTATATGAAGATATTTATACTTCTTTTCACATACAGAAATATGAGATTCAAGCTCATGTGACAAGTCAAGGCCCTAAAAGGATCATTAACGAAATACCGCATTTAGAAGCATATTTACTTCGCAATTTAGACAAAAATGGCATTGTGATGTTGGGGTCTTAGGTAGAGACGGGTGATATTCTAGTAGGTAAATTAACGCTCCAAATGGTGAAAGAATCCTCGTATGCCCCTGAAGATAGATTGTTACGGGCTATACTCGGCATTCAGGTATCTACTTCAAAAGAAACTTGTTTAAAACTACCTATAGGTGGTAGGGGCCGAGTTATTGATGTGAGGTGGATCCAGAAAAGAGGAGGTTCTAGTTATAATCCAAAAATGATTCGTGTATATATTTCACAAAAACGTGAATTCAAAGTAGACGATAAAGTAGCTGGAAGCCATGGAAATAAAGGTATCATTTCCAAAATTTTGCCTAGACAAGATATGCCTTATCTGCAAGATGGAAAACCCGTTGATATGGTCTTCAACCCATTAGGAGTACCTACACGAATGAATGTAGGACATATATTTGAATGTTCGCTCGGGTTAGCGGGGGGTTTGCTAGACAGATATTATCGAATAGCGCCTTTTGATGAGAAATATGAACAAGAAGCTTCTGAATTATATGAAGCCAGTAAGCAAACAGTGAATCCATGGGTATTTGAACCCGAGTATCCAGGAAAAAAACAGAATATTTGATGGAAGGACGAGGAGCCCTTTTGAGCAACCCGCTATAATAGGAAAGCCTTATGTCTTGAAATTAATTCATCAAGTTGATGATAAAATCCATGGACGTTCCAGTGGACATTATGCGCTTGTTACACAACAACCCCTTAGGGGAAGGGCAAAACAAGGGGGACAACGGGTAGGAGAAATGGAGGTTTGGGCTCTAGAAGGATTTGGTGTTGCTCATATTTTACAAGTGTTGGTCCCGAGATTAAACGTTCAGGTGTAGGGGGGGTGAATACACCTGAAAATAATTTCTCAACTTCAAATACGAACAGTCCTTTTCAGGAGAGTGTCGTACTGAACGAGTTCAGTATACCAAATAAGCTGTTCTGGATCGTGTAGCAGAATGACTGACTTCACTGAGGCCTGCTAGCTAACTTGAGTCAGAATTCAGTGTCGTTCATCTGAAGTTCAGTATAGTGCGGAAATGTGTAGGCCCAAATTCAGTTGAGTTTAGAAAACGTTTTTAATAACACAGTTTCAGTATGTTAGTGCGATCGATTAAGCTTTGCTGAAACTCAGTTGAATGATTTTAGAAATTCTTTCAGTATGCACAGTAATCAATGCAACAGTTAAAACAGAAAAACACATAGAACACAAAGATTTTTAAAGTGGTTCAGATCCAACAATCATACGTCCACTGTCCCGAAAGATCAAGAAGCTATGTATTATACTGATATAGTCTCAGTCGGTTTGTACGCTGGACAAACACTAGTCTTGAGATTTATACTGAGCAAATCTCAGTTTACAAATGATCAAACTAAAGCGTTTGACTACCTCTCCAACTATAAAGGAGTCCTTTAAATAAGGATCAGTTCAGATATGAACTCCTTCATCTAAGCTATGGATAAGATCTGTTGAGCTTAGGTTAGAGGGATAGGGAACGAGAAAGTGGCTTCTAGAGCGACGAACAACTAAGTATGGACTTGGGTTCGTATTCAGTCACTTGGATACTAGAGGCTTTATACTCGGGTTTAGCTTGATTCCCTATGATTCTCGGATACAAAGATATCAAATGGGCTACATCAAACTCGCATGCCCAGTAACTCATATATGATATTTAAAACGTCTTCCTAGTTATATTGCAAATCTTTTAGATAAACCTCTTAAAGAATTAGAATGCCTGGTATATTGCGACCTGGTTGAATTGGGAGAACTCTCCCTGTTAACAGGGTCTCATTTGTAGCAGTTCGCCCTGTTATTGATTTTTATTAGATTTGAGTATCTTTATTCGATTAAATTATTATCTATGAGCATCATCGCATTTACAAAAGACCAAATACATGAACAAAAGAAACCTCACATCATTTTTTACCATTACCAATGGCCCACCCCTGTATCTGCATATCTCAGGGATTTATAAGCCAACGCTTGGATTGCCCGAACCCGCAGCTACGACACCCATCCCACCATCGGGGCCGACCCATTGATCGCTAGGTTCCTTAACAGCCACCCGATCGCCATCCAACTGAGTCACGAGTTCATCTATCTTCTTGAACTGGTACGGCCACCTTGCATTGTAGAGGAACTGTCGTAGATCGAACCTATTGTCTTCGGGTGAGTAGCTCTACACGATGCATTTGAATTCAAACGAAAATTAGGTATGGAAATTGGAAAACATACAAGGCCTTCAATTAATTAGACATGAAAATGTACCTCCGCATGGTAGGAAGGAGTTAGAACAGTCATCTTGTGCCTATTGATGGAATAGTACTTGAAGAAATACTTCACTTTCTCAGCAACCTCAGCTGGAGTTAACTTCGTTCCCCATTTGTAGCAGAGATTCTTACACCAAAAGCGAAAAATCGATTAATTGCAACCCAAACTCAGATCAATTTGACCAAATTACAAGAAACTTCAATTGCTAAGTATGATTATTTGTAGAAGGATCTACATGCATACTCATATTCATAATACAGATAAGCCTTAAAACTTAAAACAGAGTAAGCACGAACCTTAAACATGGATACGGGCCCACAACGGAAGATCTTTCGGAGCCTTCCATATACTGATAGTTCTTCGTATGTCATTCCCATATCAACTTCGTCAAGCTGTTTTAAGTAAATATCAACTTCAGTAATGCATTATTTGATAATTTAACAGTAAATATCCATATGTCTCACAACAAGGCCTCAAAAAACAGAGCAAAATCCCGAATGACCAGAGCAAAGAATTGGAGCTATCAAATAGTTAAGGAACTTTTTACCACAGCATATGAAAGAGGGGAAAAGTTGGGGGCAAAGAATTGGCTAAGTTTAGCATGTTTGCAGTGTGATTAGATAGCTACCTGGCTGTAATTGGAACGTATTGGCTCCAACTCAGCAGTCGGTGGAGCAGCTTCAATTTCTGCCAGAGAAGAGAAACCCAAATGGACAGCAGCCCATTTTAAAAATCTCCTTAGGTCTTGCTTGCTGATGCTTCCGATAGGGTTTATATCAGCAGAACTGCAATCATACTGCAAAGGGAAGTGGGTAATGCAAACCCACCAACAATAACAACTACGAACGATGGTTAAAGTTAACTTTTAAGTGCTACACAACATTCACGAGTTGACTCAGCCTTTTTGAGGATTAAAAGCTAAAAGTTGCATACAATTTTTCTCATAGGTCTCACTTGAGTTTATTGTTTAATTGATGTTTCAAACTAACGAAATGGTTTGATAAGCACACAATAATTTGAATGGAAACTAAAGTAAATAGAGAATGATTCAAAACATGAGCAGTACCTTTGTTAAGTAACCACGTAATCCTTCATCAACATTGGAGCTCCCTAAGACTAAATAGAAACCAGGTTTATTATGGACCCATGGCAAGAGTGACGCTAGCATAAATGCTAAGACCATTCTGATCCGAGCTTGAATGTTTTGCAGCCCTAAATTTTCAATATTTGAGCCCCCATCTACCTGTAACAAATCAGTAAACCACATATGCTTACTCCAATACAAAACCAACGAATGCCTTGATGCCATCACGATACAAGCATTAAAAATTTAGCTTATGCCTTTTACCTTGTAACGCAGTCGTTTTCCTGTAAGTGTCTGAAACAAAGAGAGCAGCGAAGAAACCACTCCATCTATTGAGACATCAAGATGCCATGACCCAATTTCTTCTGCAAGCACCTTTGCCCTTGCTCTTGTGGCATTAGAACTACAAGCGAGAATTATAAGGTTAATAATAAGGGAAAATACTACGACCCATGAGGTAAAAAAAGAGCTATTCTTGTCCACATACATAATTCAATATACAGAAGCAAAAAGGTGCTATTTGACCAACCTAAAGAATGATAATCCATGTAATTGCAAACGCTAAGTGCACAAGGAAAGAAATATTGAAAAAATGGAGATAAAGCACTGGAGAATGATCACAGCCACAGAAACTAAAGAAAATAGATGAAGAATGAAACCACCAAACTTAACAACCAATCAGAAGAACATCACATTTCTCCTCACAGGGCTACAGTATCCAAAATGATATAGACTACTGAAAGAAATATCTTTACAAGAATTGGAGTTAGTTCTGCTCATATATTCTCACCTATTTTCAGATCCCATGAAAACAGTGTAGAATACACGTCTGGCAAATTCTTTGCTGTCTGTTGGAAATTGTCCATCGGTATAATGGCCAATCCTTATGGCATCAGCTTTGACCTGTTCAACCCCCTCTGATATTGCTGAAGTCACATGCATCATAATTAATGCCAGTACACCAAAAAAAAAAACATGATAATAAAACATTCCACACATGAAGATCGCAGAAAAGGCCTCATGCAACCAGAAGTATGTCTGTGCAATACCATTACAGCATAAAGTGAAGAAACCTCATTGTTAATAACAGAAATTGTGTTAATATATACTAGGAGGAAGGAGCAATAGACAGCCAAAAAAAAGCATATATTATGGCAATTCCCCTCTTTAGAATCTTTAGCCCAAACCATTCCTCATGCATCCAAGGGTTGAATGTCTGAAAATTGATAGAGAGAATTAAGTATAAAAATTAACCTTTTACTACTAGCTGGCACATGCAGCCAACTATAGCAGCAACAGAGGAGCTATCAGCTCCACCTGAGAGAGGAAGTAAAAAACCAGACGCGCCACTTCTTCTCAAATAATCCCACAACCAACAGCCTGGTCCAAAAGCTATTTCTTCTTCAGGAGAATGGTATTGAATCTGAAAAGGAAAAGAGTTATTCCAACCAACATTAACATATGAAGCTACGATTTTTTCTTAGGAATTCAAACTGAACAGCTGTCATCCTGACACAGAACATGGATCCAAAAACATCATGTAGGATGTCAACACATGCATTACTACATCAGCATTAGTAATGGAAGTCTTTTCATGTCAACCCTTGATTATCTCACCTTGAGAGGACTTGAAAGAAACATTTGGAGGTTGAAAGACTTGCAAAGCCTATAAGATACTTCAATGGCGGAAACTTTTGGTTTTCGACTGGCTTGTTCCTGAAAACTACTAATAGATCCCCTAAGGCTGGCCACCTGCAATGAAAAGTTTCTGCAAATCAAATGCAACATGTAATGCGATGAACACCTTCCAAAATATCTAAATACTGGAAAGAGAATCCTGTTTGATTTTCTACATTTTGTTACAAAGTAAGAACAAGATAATTCGTTAAGGATATCTGCAAGAAATGAGTAGCCTTAAGTCATAAGTATCTGACTAATATCAATGATAAAGTAACCTATTCTTCTAGAGCCCATATAGGAAATCAAGTAAGTCAACTAAGTATTTGATAATTCAAAATATTAATTGTGGTTTGCTAATAACCTTACTATCATAGACACATAATAAGTTCCTATGAGGGCCTAGCATGTAACTGAGGTAGAACATACCGCATCTAGATCTACTTGAGCAACCACCATCTCCACATCCTTCAAGGAGAATTGTGAGCCTTGGGCAACAACATCTCCATTAATAACGATGCAGGAACATCCATCTGAATTTAGAAGTTGTCAGACAACACTCCTCAAAGGCTCAAACTATCAAGCACTTGCATTAAAAGGAAAAAGAACCGCATAAATCCAAATATTTCAATTTAATACTGACATCCAACTTCCAAGTGTTTTAACCAGAGGTTTTAAGTTTCCATAACGCGTTACAAATTAAGATAAAATATGTCGCAACAAGAAGCCAACAATACATACAGTGGAGAAACAACTCACACTGTGCCACCCACCATAATAAAGGCGGCCACCATCACATCCTTGGTGATTACTGTACATGTAAACTCCACCACGGGTGTAAGTAGCACCAATAAAAGAACGCAGGCGAAGATCGAGTTTGCGCAATTGATGATGACTTCCACTAGCATTAAGAAAAACTTCAACACCATTTAATGCTAGCTCAGCATGAGGGGGCATAGGGCTAAAAAGTTCCTCGCAAACTTCAGCTGCAACGGCTCTGAGCAAGACATAAAGTTTCAAGTTCTAGAGATTATGAACAGTTGGCCAGAGGTCAAGCTCAACTACTGCTATATGTATTGAGCACAGATGACTCATATTTTATAGCTATATGATGCATTAAAACAAGAATTCTAATTACTCCGAAGAAGAAACTAATGATACTTGTAAAACCTGGTTGGTGGTAACCAAAATTGATGCATTTGAGCAAGCAATTATTAATTACGAAAGATTTTAGTCTTGTGCACTATACTGATTTACGGAGTCCTGAAAGATAATGCATCTTCAGTTTACTAACAACGGAAAGACTTTAAAACTGCATTCTTGAGCCAATTTAACAGAAAAAGGAGAGATAATTAAGTTAGTAAAACATTACTCTAAAAGAGGTACTTTCAAAAGATAAGAAAAAACATAGGCTGGAACACACGACGACTTACACATCTAGAAACTGAATATATCCATAGCCAAAAGGCACTGTTGTTTGTGATAGAGCCTCAGAAATATCACTTGGAAGCAGAAAGTCTTCAAGAGTCTCTTTTTGTTTCCATGCTGTAAACCATCTGAGCTCCCTGTAATTTCCATCATTTGCCAGCCACATCTTTGGGCGTATCATCACTATTTTTCTATTCAAGCATAGCACCTGACAATTATAACGCTCCGACCCTTTAATGATAGGCATGCCAAAACTGCACAATATGCCATCTGTCCAGTCTCCTACTAGGAGTTCTTTTAAGCAATCCCACCTGAATTAATTGTTCAAAAAGTCACTAAAAGAATATTGGGAAGGGATACGAAAAAAGTTAAAAAACCTAGCATTTTACTATTTCTAAAACCAATCACTCATGTTTCAAAACAATGTGAGCTTCTCAAGAGAAAATTGATTACATCTCAGGGATAAAGATTTAGGCCATTCTCTGCAATAACCAGTTTCCTTTGCAAAGCGGAAAATTAAAAAATAGGCAACACTGTCATATAAATGATAGAGATTCGAACGATTTTACAATTATCCAATCCAACCAGACTGGAGTTTTGCTTTCAGAATTATAAGATTTTGACAATATAACATGTTATCTCTGGTTTAAGAAGTTATAAACAAACTATGTGAAGATATTTGCATCAGCATTCTACAATAAAATCTCCAACAACAATTTAACAATACAATATAGCTTTACTTCTATCACCCACACAACCCCAGCCATCTTTCTTAAACTATCTACTGAAAATAAGAATTAAACGCATCAAAAAAACTAATGCCACAAGTTTGCATTACTTCTAACTGAATTTTCACGCTAAGTAGGCTCAAATTCTGCCTCCAGATATTTCCTTTGAAATTGAATAATCGGTTCCAAAAAAAATAAAACATAGAATTGTAGAGGCCTACGCATGGGTGACTGTGTCGAGTTCTAAGAAATGGTCCTCGCAGCCATAGCCGGTGATTTCAAGTTCGGGGCCAAGGCGGATGACGGCAGCGGCTTCTTTAGCCCTAGAAATTGATTCCTTAATGTTCTTCATGTTGCAATCGAAGTCCATCGCCCATTGATTCAAGTTGCATGTTGCTACCTTCAGAAGCCTCATTACTCTGCAATTTGCGAGAACAGAGCAACTAGAGAGAGAGGCGGTTCGCGGAAAATATATGGCGTAGATTACTATAAAAGAAAATCAAAAATAGAATATAAAGAAAACAATCTTTAAGATTTAAAGAAAACTAATGCAGAATTTAAAAAGAAAATCAAGAAAATAAAAACAGAAAATATTTATAGGGGAAAAAAACTGATTTGCGCATCCGGGGAATCGAACCCCGGTCAGTACCGTGGGAGGGTACTATGATACCACTACACTAGATGCGCCACATGTTGTTATAGGCCGAAAGTATTTATTTTACATTTTTAGGTTTTATATTCCTCAGTTCTGACAGCCGCCCAGATCTACTTATGAAAGGTAGATGAGTAATGAGTTTATATCACAAAATTTCTGTTTTACTATCATTCTGGTCCCATTTATTTTTGACACTATATTCTAAGAGAGTTGTTAATTATGTGTAAAAATATTGAGCCCAAGTAAAGTGTTCATAATAATTTACTCCCTCTATCTCAAGTAAAACAAATATCTTGTGTTTTATTTCGGATTGTTTCACACAAATGTCTTAATCTCAAAAATGAAATCAATTACTGTGTGAAAAAAAAAATGTTTCATATGGGCCTGAGAGAGTACTATTTTAGGAAATGAAACAAAAAATACGTGACAGTTATATATAAAAGGAAAGTGAGATGAGAATGGTGGGACGTAGGGAATAGAAACTACTCTTAAGAATTAATTTCAATGCATGCCAAATTGTGAATTGGGCTTACCTCCTTGCCAATTTTTTAAGTGGTGTGTGGAGTCCAAATTATTTAGTGACAGCTCAAGGCCGAATTTTGTGGGCAAGAAAGTATCAATACCAAAATTTAGAGTCTGGCCCATTAGAGGTTAATCAACAAATTATTAACAAAGTATAATTGGGGCAACAAATTAATTCTAATATTCACGATCAATTAAAAAAAAGAAAAAGTTGGATTTGCTGAAGAGAGTAGATAAGGGTTGTAGGAGATGACACAAAATTGGATTTGATGAAGATAGAGTGAAGTTCAGACTGCTAAAGTAATCACCTAATTTTATGCTCCGAAGGCAGCGGAGTTAGTTGCCTTTTTTGTTTTAATTCTTGACTCCACATCAAGATACTAAACTGACAAAACTTTTACCATTAATTTAAACCGCTACAACCCTAAGATTAGTACTATATGCTAATTAGGAGTTTGATTCAAACTCTCTCTCTCTCTCTCTCTCTCTCTCTCTCTCTCTCTCTCTCTCTCTCTCTCTTCTCTCTCTCTCTCAGCTGAGTGTGTTAGGTAGTGGGTCACTCTTACATCTCTAAGATTAGTGGAAATCATACACCTTTAATCACCAAAAAAGCCTGAAGTTTTGGAGATCAGTCGCATTTAAAAGTTAGTATTTTGGGACTCATGCAGTGAATTTTATTCATAATCATATATTCTTGCAAGAGGACAATCCACCTAATATTAAGTAACTTGGTGTTCTCGTATTGGAAGAAGCAGTTGGCTTTCTACCCATGAAAGGACAAAAGAGAAATAAAAAGGAAAAAGGTAATTTTAATTAATGGTAAAAGAAATATTAAGTTAATTATTAATCATTGTCTTGATCAACTTTTCTTTCATTTTAGATAAAACTATATTCATCTAGATTTCTCTTTTCAGGATTTGGCGTGTATGCTTTTGGATTAAGTATAATTAGTGGATGTGGGAGATGATTAGTCCAATCAAACAAATATATTCCCTCCGTCCTACAAATAATGTTTCTCTTTTCTTTTAGTGACGTTCTACAAATGATGTTTTATTTCTGAAAATAGTAAATTATAACACACTTTTTTTAAAGAGCCCCACCATCTTTCTCATAGTCAGTAATTCTTCTAAATTCGCATGTCCAAAAGAAAAGAAATATTATTTATGAGACGATAGAGTATTTATTTTTTTTAAAAAGGGATTAAATACTAAAGTTAGGAAGTGGGAACTTCAAGAGTCTGGGCTCCCACACAAAAAGTGGCAATCATTGACAAAGTGGACTATTCAATAGCTAAAGTACGTTTTTGCTTTCATATTGTATTCAATCTATTAATAATGAAGTTTCCAATTTAGAGAGGGAGAGAGAGAAAGTATAGTGGAAAGCCATGACAGCAAAAGTGTATAATTTATTGTCTTTATTATATATATGGTCATTTTTATTCATTAGTCAATTAGAGCTTGCTAAACAAATCGTCTTTTTCTTTTATCTCACAATATACATCCTTCTATGTATATCCTAAAATATTAGTATATATTGAGATGATATAGTGGTTAAAGTAGATAGTCTCTGGCCAAAAGGTCATGAATTTAAAACCCATTAAAATCGCTATGTGTGAGTCTGTCACCTATGGTTAGCCTGAGTGGTTGAACTCTCCTGTGTTGTTTTTAGTCTAAAGCACAGGAACATAATTTACCCAATGCACACTTCGATAACAAATGCAGGTTACCCTCGTCATCAAAAATATATATATTATAAACATAAAAAAGGTTCATGTGGTTTCAAATATTGTAACTGGGATCGAAATCGCACCGTCTCGAGTTTGAAAAAAAGGAAGGCTTCTTTTTCTTTTATGTAAGTTATAATGCATGCTTTCTTATTTTAAAGCCTTTCTCCGCAAGGGTGGTTTATTTTGATATTCATATTTTATTTAAACTTCAATATGTTAAACTATTATTCGTGTACTACGTTAACTGTCTCGTTAAAACCATAATTACGAAAACCAAATGGGTAAAATCTAGTTAAAGAAAATAGCGCAAACAGTTAGCTTTAATTTGGTTCCAAATTTTGTCTTTTTTATCAAGAAATTTGTTGTCACATAATAGTATATACTATAATAATTATGAAAATAACACTCTCGTACCATTACACTTATCCAATATTTATTTTCGAATTGTCTCATTTCATTTGTTCAATTTTTAAAAAGAAAATAATATCACATATTTACAAACTCAAATCAATTTTAAACAATTAAAATTTCGATTTTACTATACGAATCAATTTTAAAAAATTAGTAATTAATTACAAAAATCATTATGTGTAAATAATCATTAAAAAAAAGTGGATAAATAAGATGACACGGAGGAAATATAATTGGTGAGTGGTAGGGTTGGGGTTTGGGGGTGGGGATCTTCTATCTCACTTTATGTCTTACTGCATATCTCACCCCTTAAGATGATGACATGTGTCCTTTTAACCTAACTCTATTTCTCCATCTAATTCTTAGTTAAGTCAACCTTGAGGGTGGGACATAGAGTTGGATAGAAGATCCCCACCCGGGGTTTGGAGGGGAATGATTGAGCATTTTCTTTCTATCCCGAGGAAGTGTGCAATTGACGGTTTCGAGGCCGTGCCGTTGACTACAAATCCCACTCTCACGTGCGAACACTCCTTTTCAATTATTCCTTCCGTCCCGCTATTTGTGGCCACGTTCTTTTTGACATGGGAATTAAGAGAGTAGATGATAACGTATGAGAGAGATTATTTGATAACGTATGAGAGAGAAGATGAAATATAATGAGAGAATATGAGAGAAATGATGATAAAGTATGAGAGATAATATAATAAATTAAAAGAGAGAAGATATGATAATAATTTTTTATTAAATTAGGAAAGTGGCCACAAATAACGTGAGATCCCTTTCGGAAAAGTGAGCCACAAATAGCAGGACAGAGTGAGTATTTTAATACTAATATTTTTCTAAAATTAAATCTCATTCTAAATCGCAATTAAATCGAATCAAACCGAATTTCAGTTATTTTGTGAAATTAACTGTTGGGTCAGAATATTTCGGTTCTTTGTGATTTTAACCGAAGTATTTTGTTGTGTTATAACTGAAATTCCACTAAAAAAAAAAGAAAAAAAATAAAAAGATTTAATACAATAAATAATTATAAATTCTTACTTTATAAAATAACTATTTTCGGTTATGTTTTTGATTGGTTAATTAATTGGCTAAATCAATCGTAATGATTGAAAGAACGATAAAAAGTATAATTTCCAAAATGCCAAGCTTAGTTACGCTTAAATGATTAATAAAGTCGGTTAGTAAAATATATTCACACACTAATGCATATACCAAGTGGCATGAAAAAAATACAAATTTAATCGATTGAGTCTAATCAATGAACGACAAAGATGTAATCCGATCTTAATGATTCCCAAATCCCCACCATTCATTCTTATAAAACTCCCTCCACCACCACACCAAATTATAGCCACAGTTTTTGAATCTATACATTATCACCTCTGCAAAACCTGCATAAATAGGAGCCTAGGCCATTGTTTTCGTGCCTGTTGACGCTTTCCCTCTCTGCAAATTGCACATTTTCTGCGTACTCCACCTCCCCCCCGAACACACACACACACACACACACTAATTTTGGCAACAAATTATTTCGATTTTCGTCGACACGCGAAAGCAATGCTGGAGACGGTGAGGTACCTCATCGGCGCCGCCGGCGCTAGCGGCTTCAGCAGCAAGTCCACCGCCGAACAAGTCACCCACCTCTGCCCCGATCTCCGCCTCACCACCGCCATAATCACCGGTAACAATAGATCAATTCGCGAAAACCTATAAATAAAACATATATATATATATATATATGTGTGTGTGTGTGTGTGTGTGTGTGTGTGTATCTGTTGTTCCTTTTCGCCTCAATTAATCTACGTCGGTGAAAATTGAAATGTGCTTTGTCCTTGATTTGCAGGCGCGACGTCGGGGATAGGGGCGGAGACGGCTCGGGTGCTGGCGGCGCGCGGCGCGCGCCTCGTGCTGCCGGCGCGGAGCTTGAAAACTGCGGAGGAAACTAGGGCGCGCATTCTGTCCGAGTTTCCCGAGTCGGAAATCGTCGTTATGAGTCTCGATCTCAGCAAGCTCGACTCAGTACGGAGATTCGTCGCCGACTTCGAATCTCTCGATTTACCCCTTAATCTTCTCATGTAATTAATTAATTAATTTCTCTAATCTTAAAATTTTGGTTTACTTTTTACTTTAAAGTACTAATGGCATTCATTTTCCATTGAATTTGTAGAAATAATGCAGGGAAATTCTCGTACCATCACGGCGTTACTGAGGATGGAATCGAGATGACTTTTGCGACCAATTATTTAGGTATACATTAAAAAGAAAAAAAATCATTTTTATACTTTACTATATGATTATATGTAAAGATTTGACCGGCAATATATAATGTAGTTAGTATTCCAACTTTATAAATAAGTGATTGATCTAGAGTTGATTTATGGTTTATTGTGACGGATTTAATTTAGTAGTATATTATATATAAATGTGATGATTTGGTTTAATATTTAATTAGGTCACTTCTTGTTAACGAAGCTATTGATGAAGAACATGATTGAGACGGCGAAAACCAGCGGCGTGCAGGGAAGAATCGTGAACGTGTCTTCAAGCATTCATAGTTGGTTTTCCGGCGACATGATTCATTATCTTGGCTTAATTACCAAGAATAAGAGGTTAAATTTAATTTATTCTCCACTTAATTATGCTATTATTGATTTTTTGACGACCATATCATGTTAATAATAAACGATAATCTTTTTTATTAGCATCAACTGTTAATTTTTCTTTTTTTTTTCTCTAACTCAGATTTTGTCCCACGCATGCATTCTATATTACTACATATGTCCCACTCAAATTAGTTCAGTTTTTCATTTCGAATTATTTTTCATTAGTCCACTTACCTCCTTTTCTAATTAAAAATAATATTTTAATATATTTTAGTAGACTCTACTTTATATGTATTTCTTCTGTTCCACAGAAAGTGTCTTTTTTTTTTCGAGCCGTTCCATAAAAAGTGTTTTGTTTCTTAAAAAAACAAACAATATGTCGACCAAAATTAACAAGTCAAAAAGTCAAACAATATATACCACACAATCTAATTTTCTTAATCTTCGTGGCCAATAGAAAAGAGACACTAACAAATAACTTTTTTAATTTGTGTGTTGAAGAGAAACTTGACTAATGGAATGGGATGAAGGGAGTATTAGATTGTTATTTATTCGATATTTATTTATTAATTAAAAAATGATTTTTGGTATTAATGGCAGGGAGTACGACGGGACACGTGCGTATGCCCTCTCGAAGGTGGCTAACGTTTTGCATACCAAGGAACTCGACCGCAGGCTCAGGGCAAGTTTATTTTATTTATTTATTTATTCTTTATTTATTATGTATTTAATTACTCTAAAAAAAATTATATATATATTATTTTATAAAATAAAAGTATAAGTGAGTTAAATCGTCAATTACTGTTGCAGGAAATGGATGCCAACGTGACGGCGAATTGTGTTCACCCAGGAATAGTTAGAACCAGACTCACTAGAGACCGTGAAGGCCTCATTACAGGTAATTATTTTATTAACATTTTAATTTGAATAATCTCAAGCTTTATACTCCCCCGTCCTAATTATAATATCTAGTTTTTCATTTTAGATTGTCCGAAATATAATGTTCAATTTCTTTTTTTAGTAAATTATTACACACAACTTCTTTATATGATCCACATCTTTACACATCCCTACTCACAACTAACAACTCTCCTAAAAATCGTGCAAAGGCAAAATGGACATTATAATTGGGACAGAGGGAGTATTATTTATATAGAAATTTATAATATGTATTTCTATTGTTTATGCAGACTTGGTATTCTTTTTCGCTTCCAAACTCTTGAAGACTATACCACAGGTAAACAATTAATACATTGTTCTGATCATTGATAAAAGTTCGAGAACACGTACACATCCACATGTATTGATGGAACTACGCATTTAACATTACACAGGCAGCTGCTACATCTTGTTACGTGGCGACAAATCCAAGATTGAAAAATGTAAGCGGGAAATACTTCTCCGATTGCAATGAAGGTTCGACGTCTAAATTAGGGTCCAAGTTCGGCCGAAGCTTCGAGGTTGTGGGCAGCCTCAGAAATTATGGTCTCCAAAGGCACAAAAAATATCTTCGACCGGTTTAATGTTTAGATTGTCGGAAATTAGGGAATTAAAGAAAAATATGAAAATTAAAGAATGTATAAATAGAGTGTAGCACAACAATTTAATAGCATGTTCATGTATTAATTAAATAGTATTAATTAAATAGTAGTTGTACTGTACGTGGGAGATTGAAATTATCAATTTTAAATTTAATCTTCATTGAGGTTTAATTGTACGTGGGAGATTAAAATTATCAATTTTAAATTTAATGTTTCGCCGGTATGGTTACGGTAAAACCGATTATTGTGCAACTGTTCACTTAAAATGGGCCTTCTGAAGCCCAAACTCCATCAACCTAACCCACTCAACAAAATGGGCCTTTTCAAGCCCAAACTCCATCAACCTAACCAGCTCGACAAACTGGGCCTTCTGAAGCTCAAATCCCATCAACGAAAAACCAAAATTGAAATTAGGCTTATTTTGGTTTTAAATTGAGTTTTTTTTGGTTTGGTTAATTTTCTGTTTTAACCGAAAATCTGGAACCGAAGAAGAGGGATGAGATCTCATGTCCCAATTATCCTTCTCCCTTGTTGTTCCCACCCAAATCATGTAGTTTTGATAAATAAATCCTACATGGTTAAAAAACATAATAATCGCACAATACACGTTCATTCTTCCACTAATTTTCCGTCTCACAAGCATATAATGAAATATGCAAACAAATACGGAATGAGATTCCATGCCCAAATGTTATAGACTGTATCGTAAATATCTAAATGATTATACTAATGAAATGATATTGTGATATAAAAATTGGGACAAATGATCTGATCCCTACAAATACCATTCATCTTTTATCCAAACTAGTACATGATTTGGTGGGGACGGGGACGGGGACGGTCCTGAAAAACTAGAAAAAAATAGGAGTCCGGTGCGAAACAAAAAAATGGGCCCCTAACATAGAAAATTAAGGCTTCATATTTACATATTATGTTTTGTTAAATAGAAAATACAAAAAAAAAAATTTAGTCTACCAAAATTTGTATATCTTCTCTTTCATAAAGTTTGTGTTTCAATCTATATTAGCTATATTTCACACTAAATTAATTCTTTTTGGAACCCGAAAAATTTTGTGCCCTGAACGGTCACGCACCTTGCGCATGCTCAGGGCCGGCACTGGGTGGGGACAACAGAGGGACAAGGATAATTGGAATATGAAGAAATAATGATTGGAATATGAAGAAATAGAAAATTGCGGATAAGTTTAACTATAAATCGGTTTATTAAATATGTAATTGTTCACAACTAATTAACAATTTGAAAAATAAATATGCGTGGCAAAAAATTTAGTAATAAAAAATTTAAATATCAATAAAATCGAAAAACACAAAATTAAGAAATGTGTGGCAACGAATGGGTCACGTGATTGACAATTTAGTAACATGGCTTCCGGTCCGGTTTGGCCTCCTAGATTTGCTTTTCTTCTTCCTCAATTCCAACTCGCACGCACGTCGCACGTGGCCTGCGCCTCCTCACTTTACAAAAGTTGCTCATACACATCAACCATAACAAAATTCAATTTATTCTCAAAATTAGATGTCACAAAATATTTTTTTTTTGTTTTTGATTCATGGAACCCAGGACCTATTGATCCTATGGTGATAGACAAATCACATAGCGGTCTTGGTCGAAATTGAACCCAGGACCTATCGGTTCCGGACCACCCACCTTAACTTCTACGCCATCCCATGTGGACAAATATTTAATTATTTGATTAGCAGCCTCGTAGTGCACGGCCAACTTGCTTCTATTAAAAAATAAATTGTTTGTCACATCTTGAATCATTGCTTAGATATTCTCCTTTGATTATCGATTTAACATCAACTGGCGGCAATAAAAGTATTTGAATAATATTTTAAAAAAAGTGGTCTTTCTTTATGTATCAAGACTTCAAGAGTTGGTACACGTTACTTGGGTTTTTTCTACAATTATTGTCCCTTTTTGCATATTTTATATTCTAGATTCATCGATCATTCGATTCCTTATAACATCACACTTTGTAATTCTTAATGTTGAAAATTCATTAGAAACAAAGAATTCTAGGTTTGGTTTGGACAAGAACATGGGGCAAGTGAAGGTTTTGGGATGAGATCACCTGTCCAATAAATTTCTATTTAATTGGTGTCTGATTTAAAACGACGTAGTTTTGTAATAAAAAAATATACTCTTTAATAATTTATTAAATTTTTTTTCAATCTTATCCTTTTAATTTGTTGTTTTTCAATACAAAACTATGTCGTTTTGAATCGGACACCAATTGGACATGGATTTTTTGGACAACTATTGTTCAATGGTTGTTAACGCATGCACATGTATATTTATCAATTAATTACACAAAATGTAATAATAAAATAGAACAAAATAAAATAGCAGATCTTGTAAGGTTGTGCCCTGGTCGTGTATCTTCCTTAATGTGAGAACATGTTAATTAGTCGATTTTGAAAATTCAAAAAAAGTACTTTTGCACAAATTCATTAATTCGATCGGGTAATTATTAATCAATTGAGAAAATTGTGATTACAATAATATTTATACTAAATATAATTAAAATATTAAAAATGAAGACAGAGATGGTTCTGTTTAACTATTTATGTTTTTTGTACTTATATTTTCTTTTATTCAATAAAAGTACAAAAATGGTATATTTGTAGAAGGGTCCCTTGCATCATATTCCAAATATGTGGGAACAAAAATAGTTCAGACATAAAGTACTGCTAATTTAATTAAAGTTGGAAGCACGTAAACCGTTCATATATTTCAAATGAAGACAAATAAAACCTCAGAAAATTCAATTCAGTCATACTCAATTATTGCAATTAGTTTGTTGTCATAAATTGTGTCTAAATATATTACACGATATGCATGCTATATATATATATATCAATCAAAAAACTATTCCAATAACAAGATTAATTGGTTTAGCCAAATTTCATTTTTGGGTGTTAAAAATCGAGATTCAAGACGAATTATGGGCTTTTTTTTAGGGGTGTTTGTTTCTATTTAGGTCTAACTATACTTACTATTTATCGATATTTAGGGATATTATGTTATTCATCTAACTATCCCTTGAAATTTATATTACAACATCTTATTTTGATAAGTCTACATGTGATCGGGGAGATTCAAGAATTTATTCAATTGAGCAATAAGTATTGAAAAAAAAACACAAACATAATATATCAATTGCATAAAGTTATACCATATGTTAAAATATATAGATATTCGAAACTCCAAGTTTTAAACCTCCACTAAAGTTGGTGTACTTAATATATAATTTTTAATATTTTTCATAACTAGTTATCACATTCACACTAATTTTAGTTATAGCTTAAGGGTAGAATGACAAATTCTAAAATTTCAAGGGGGGGGCAAACTCGAAAATCAAAATGGAATATATATGAAAATTATAAAAAATAGAGAGCTAATCGTAGTAATACAAAAAAGTTTGGGGGGGGGACGCACCCACCCGCCCCCCTTGTATCCGCCCCTGGTTAAATATGGTTCACTTGTTTTAATGAAAAATATTACATATCAATACCCTTATAGTGTGGTACACATAAGGTATACGAAAGTGGTATATACAAGCCGCTCCGCTAAATTCGCCACTCACATTTTTAAGTAAATTCAATACAGTCGTGATATAAATATTATTAGTCTATAAATTGAGAGTTTTTTTAAAGTTAAAAGGTCTGTTCTTACATTGCAAGTGCCAAGTATATATTTCAAGAAAATATTATATAAAATATTTAGTCTTACTTTCTTGCATTATCTTAGTGTTAAAATCGAGATTCATCACGATTTAAGAAGTTATCTGTTTCTGAATTATTTAATCAGTCTTGCTATTAGTCTATAGATTGCATGTTTTTATAAAGTTATAAGATGTATTTTTACATGGCAAGTAATATATATTTCAAGAAAATAAGATATGCAGTTAAACTTTGATAAAGTAATAATGTTGGGATCGGAAAAAAATATTCATTTAGTACGTAGGGGTGTAAGTGGTTCCGCTCCGAACCGCGAAACCGGTCGGACCGAACCGAACCAAACCGAAACATGTGGTTCGGTTCGGTTTCGCGGTTTGGTTCGGTTTATTTTTTTAGAAACCGTTTACATTCGGTTCGGTTCGCGGTTTTAAGAATTTTTGAACGGTTCGAACCGAACCGAACTAATATCCTAGTTTTTAATTTTTTTTATTTAATATTTGTCTTTCTTATATGAGAATATTGTTGGATTTAGATATTAGATTTAAGTTTAAATCAATTCTATTCTATACAAATGAAGAGAAAGGAGTAACAACTCTATACTTAAGAGTTCGGAATGAGTGACATCTTATAAATTATTATTCTTGTATTATTTAAGATTTAAAAAATAAATAAAAAAATAAAAAGTGAACCGATGAACCGAACCGAACCGAACCATTTATAAGCGGTTCGGTTCGGTTCCGATATTGAAAAATCTATCAAACCGAATCGAACCGAACAATTTCTATGTGTTTGGTTCGGTTCCTAAAATACATAAAAAGTCGAACCGAACCGTTACACCCCTATTTAGTAGCATTATTTTAGTACATTGGTCCATATCAAGATCAAAAGAAATTATTTTCTAAGTGAAATTATTACTAAATCGAATATTATTTTATCGATATTGAACTTTCAAATATTTGATCTCACTTTCTCGCATCATATTAGATGCAGATGTACATAGTTGTTGCACCATTATTGCCTACCAAATCCGACAAGAATATCAAAAACTAAAAATCAAAACAAATAAAATATCCAATTTGTGTTTTAATAATGTCTCAAAAGTTAGAATATCCTTTTCCGCCATTATTATATAGCACATAAATTAAGATGTGGAGAAATCATAAGATGACAGCTTTTATTATTTTAATTCTTGTGAAATATGTTGTCACTTTAATATAATATTCCCTCCGTTCCACAATTCTTGTCCCTTATTCCTTTTTGGGACGTCCCACAATTCTTGTCCCTTTACCTAAAATAGCAAATTATTATACACACTTTATTTAAGGGTCACACCATTTTACTCACAACCAACCACTCTCCTAAATTACTGCGCCCAAAAGAAAAGGGACAAAAATTGTGGGACGGAGGGAGTATTAAAGAAATTTGGTGAAAGAAATCTCATATAATGACGTTATTAAATGTTTGAACAAGACTAGTATAATTGAAAACAATTAATTAAAATCTGTCTCTGTTGTAACTAATCAATTTATTACCCTAATCTGACTATGCTTGGCATTTTCACGTGGTTTAGTTATAATACTCCATATGTCAGTCTTCAGTCTTTTATTAATTATTATAATTATTTTTTATTATTGTCACTACTTCATCATTTATTCAATTATAATTAAAGGTGACGAAAATGAATGTACCAGAGACATAATATTACTATGCAGGTATATACTTATAATATTAAAATTAGATAGTCTAAAGTCGCAAGTTCAAATTTTATATATGAGGCCGGTAGCAGATCCAAGTACAAAATAATCTATGTTTTTTTAATATTATGAACTTTGTATTATTATTATTATTATATATTAGTAATGATGATAATAATATAATAGTAATGATAATAATAATGCAAACTTTTAAGCGATACACTTAAATAATGTATCCATGCATCGTATAACTAAAATTTATTTATTAATAAAATTAGCCGATTTGGTATAAAATCTTGTAGATCAGTTAAATCCGCCACAAAAGGCGGGGGATTGTCATTTAAGAATGTTACCAACTCTGATAATATTTCTAAACTAATACTAGCAAGTAACTAAAAATAACTATTACCAGCTCATTTGATTGATATATTATATTATACCAATTATTGTATATGATTGTTTTTTATTTATAAAAGACAATAGTACTGTCTCTTTCAGCAGAGCGGATTGTGTGTACCGCAATTGTGAACTCTTGTGTGTACCACACCATAAGGGTGTCGAAATGTAGCATATGTGGCCCACTATTTTGAATGAAAAGCGCCATATATCAATACTCTTGTGGTGTAGAAGGATACACAATTATGGTACACCTAAACCTTTGTGCTCTTTCAATATTTTATTAAATTTTTTTAGCTAATAGCCAGTTGTTTCTATTTATTTTCTTATAATCACACTTCATAATTTAATATTTCAATTATTTGTTGACAAGTTTATATTGGGATATTATATGATTTTATAATTATTTAATTATTAATATAGTGAGATACGAAATAGAATACGTAAGGTGGATTTTAAAAAATCTCATTAAAGGGAGGATAAGTTCTCATTTGAGATATTAATGAGCAAACGTAGAAAAATTTATACACTATGAAATTAATTTACACAAAATTACGTATTAGACAATATGATTCTACATACAAAGAGTTGCCATCCCCGCCTATGACTATCCACAAAGGCTTGTGTATATCACATTTGTATATCCTTATGTGTACCACACCACAAGAGTATTGACATGTGATAAATATGACTCATCTATTTTAATGAAAAATTCCAAATGCCAATACTCTTATGGTGTGGTACACACAAAGGTATACGATTGTGGTACATACAAGTCGATGTGCTAACCATCATACCAATTTATTGTTGCAACATGAAATTTAAACCGTTGAAATTGCTACAATCTCATATATTTGCTAAAGTATTAACTCCAGTCACTAGTGTTTTCAATTAATTATGGTGGGACTCTGTAAATTTATTACTCATTGATTAACTCCAGATGTATCCGTCACCATCGCTGCGTCATATATAATTAATTATTATAATTATAACTTTCTATTTTTAACATGTAGACGAAGTAAATACACGTAGCGACCACTAGGCCATACTCAATCCACTGATTATGACATGCATGCTACTTATAATTAATAAATATTGCTTCTAGAAAAACATAAATTATAATGTAACAAAATTTATTTTAAATAGTTGAGTGTAATAAACTAATTCATTAAAATCTTTACAAAGAATAGGTCAACTTATTGACAGATGGAGTTGTTGGTCACTAATACGTAATGTTTCAAAATGACTATTAGTCCATTTAATCGATTAGCAATAAAGTCGAGACGTAATCAGACTCTCATTTAGCAAAACGATATTGTCTCGTAACTCGATAGCAATTATCTACGTAATAAACAAAATTGCACTATGTCACTAATGAAACTATCGCTATTAGCCTATTACATGAAATCGTCTAACGGATCAAGATTCGTGATTCGGGACACACGAATTAAATGCTTAGTAGTGAAATCTGAACGTAATAGCTGATAATAGACGTACCATAACTCAACTGGTCCTACCAAAACAATAACAAGAACCCTATCATCGTAACACTAATAAATTCACACGCCGTGGGAGTTCCACCCCAATCGTAAACTCACATGGCCTATAATTTAATTTGCAGCCCTGGTACACCCATATTCAATTTAATTAATATATGGGACCAATTTTATTTACAATTTCAAAAAAGTTGCAATTATTTTTACAGGCCGGGCCAAGTCCGTTACTTTTTTCTAAGAATATTTTCTAGAGTGAATTTACTATAATCGGATTCTTTTATAAATTTTACGATGATGAAAATTCACACCCGTTATTCGGAAATGTCCCAAAGTCAAAGGGCAGCTGTTAGAATTGAGAAAGACCGTCGAATCCAATTTGTGTTATACATTAAAATACACAAATGATTACGTATAAGGCACAATGGTTTTTCACCTAATTCCTGCAGTTGTCTTCCGCATATTATCATTGACTTCATTGATCTCCTCAAATTTATTTATTTTAAAAAAGAATTGAGATCTGTCACGTCAAAATATATTCTTATTTTTATATTTAATATAATATATATGTATAATATAATTAATGGTTGGTTTAGTTTATTAGTGATCCTTTAGTTGTCTTTATTCGCCTAGCTGGATCTTGAATATACCTTATACCATTCGTATCACAATATCTTAATTAATGAAATTAGTGAATTTATCGTTTCTTGTTTTTTTTCGTATTTTTAAATATTTACATTTATCGCAATTATTAAAGCACACGTGTATTTACAAAACCACAACATTTTCAGGCCTTTCTTAAATGAATGTAAAAATGAGTCTAGCTTCATATCATATTATTGGTCTTTAATTTCCATTTTTGAATTTTGGAGTTACTCACGAGTCGAGGTATAATATAAGTTACGGAGACAAACGTGACCCATAAATTATACTTCTCTTTGTCTTAAAAATAGTACTCCCTCCGTCCTACCCATCTTGACGCGTATTCCTTTTCGGGACGTCCCAGCCATCTTGACGTGTTTCCAAAAAAGAAAATAATTGATCCTCCTACTTTTTCATTTCTCTCTCCTACTTTATCCCTCTCTCATACTTTATCATCCACTTTCTTAATTCTTGTGCTGAAAAGAAATGTGTCAAGATGGGTGGGACGGAGGGAGTACTATTTACCGTGTCTTGTATTAAAAGTATGACATGGTTAAAATATGACAAAACAATTTATTTACTTATGTACCTTCATAGTTGAGTGGAGTTTATTCAATCTTTAACACAGACATAAAAAAACCAAATGCATATCTTCAACTAGAATTTAACAAACCTACTCGAAAAAACAATTTTCTATCTCGATGAATTTGTTGTGGTAATGAGGAAAACCCGTGAGATCGTCGATATCACTCCGATCTTTTTCGATAAATGACGTGGTATGCATATCGATGGAGATTAAATGTTAGTGGTCCTTTTACTAACATGAATATTTTTAGTATTGAAGATCTGATGCCCTAATTCAATGAGTGGGACAAAATCCCTAACTAGGGGGACAACATTTTTAGGGACTTTAATGTCTTTTCCTAAAATAGAAGACAAATAGTGAAAGATGAAAATGCCAGATTGGCAAAGCCACGTTTTTTATTTATATATATTTTCAGTTTTATTTAATTATTTTATCTACAATAGCTGGAGATATTCATCGTAGACTTTATCCAACATGTTCACATCGCCGGAGATCGAATCGGAGTGGTTGAGGATCGGCAGAATGAATCCGCCGGAGAGGAAGTCGTCGGAGAAATCGCCTCCGACGTAATCCTCATCGTTGATTTCGAAGAGCGGCGGCCACGCCGCAACCGGAAAGTAGGAAACCACCTCCGCCGCCGCCTTCTCCGACGCGTCGCTGTTGGAGGCGCCGCTACCGCTAGCCAAGCTGTCGTAGCTGCTGCTCCGAGAGAACGCCGGCGAGACTCTAATCGGCTTCGGGAGGTACACTTTAGTCTTCGGGGGCTCATCGACGACCAATTTTTCATTATTAGTAGTAGTATTCACCTCCTCCTTGGGCGGCGCCGCGGCTTCCGCGGATTTTTTGTGTTTGTTGTCGCTCTTCTTCTTCGCGGCGGCGGATTTTTTAGGGATGGGCGAGGGACTCGGATCGGCAGCGGCGGCGGATTTGAGTTTTTTTAGGAGATGTGTGTTCCAGTAGTTTTTGATCTCATTGTCCGTTCGACCTGGCAATCTGCCGGCGATCAACGACCAACGGTTGCCGAGGAGGCCGTGGAGCCGTACGATCAGATCTTCTTCATCTTGGTTGATGTTTCCGCGCTTAATCCCCGGCCGGAGGTAGTTCATCCACCGGAGCCGGCAGCTCTTCCCGCATCTCAAAAGCCCTAATTTTACAAATCCACCACATTATCAGCAACAAAACCAGATTGTAGAGAGAGAAAGTGTCACATAGGGGTTTAAATCCGTAAATTTACCAGCTTTCTTGGGTAGAGATCGCCATTGGCCTTCGCCATGTGTCTGAATGTAATTGGCTAGCAAGGAGTCTTCTTTAGTTGACCATGGGCCTCTCCTCAATCCAACTTTGGAGCAACAAGGAGATCTTCCCATTGTTGAGAGAAGAATGTATATATATGGAGTAATTTCAGAGTATCAATATTACTCTTTCTCTCTCTCCTCTGTGTCTTTCTCTCACAGACACAACACGCAGTAGCAGTCAAGAGAGAGAAAGAGAGAAGTAGAAGGAACCAAAATTATACCAAATGATTCTTTCCCCCTCAGCTAGGAGACGTAGTGCGAGGTCTTTTATAGCCCCCTAGAATGACGCATGGAGATGAAAAGACAAAAAAGTACATAAATCTTTGAAACGAAAAAAATATGGTGAAAAAATTATTTTATTGAATATTATATTATTTTTTTAATAGTATTTTAATCCCACAAGGGTCTAAATACGTGCCGCCTTGTTTCCCAACGGTGTTGGACCGTGTTGTTCCGCGGCCGCCACACTGGCTCTTTCCCATTTGCTCGATCCAGTCTCATTAGTCAACGGTCCTCTCTCTCTCTCTCCTCTCTCCTCTCTCTCTCTCTTCGAGAACTTCTTGCAACATTACTTCAATTCTTGGTAAAATTTTGTATCTACACCACACGTTTGTACAAAAACTAAGACTTAACTAGTTGTAAATGGAGTTTTAATTTCGTGTTTGTAAACTCTAAAAAAACGAAATTTCATACGTAATTAATTAAGATTGGAGAAAATTAAAAGAGGTGGCAAAGGTTTGGTTTGTAAGATGCAATATTTATTACAGTAGACTATTAGTATTACTACCAACTTGTTTGTTTGTAACATGTCAACATGTATGTACAGTTCGTATAACAATTTGTTACTTATTTCTTTTTTTGTTTAGTGTATATTATTGAGATATTATGCTATTATAATATTTGATCATGTATGATATTTTATGTGCTCATTAATGCACACATGTAATGATGTAGTATATAATTATAATTATAGTATTTCTTCATATATACTCCTTGTAAAATTAATAGTTATTCCTTGCTGTTTCCAACTCATTTCAAGTCTCAGTTAGGATTTGAGATAATTATATATCTTACATTACCGAGCATGACCAAGGATACTCATAATTTATAATCTGTATGTCGAACTCTAAGATCTTGATCAGATCCCATTTGGTTAGCAGGAAAGTAAAGTTATTAGATGATATGATGCATTTGTATTTGGCATAAGAAAATGTAAATTTGTGTTAGGATCTTTAGACCATCAAAATGTGACGAACGAGTTCTTAGAACTCAACCGAGACAATAACAAAGAATAACACAAAGAGAAAGAGAAATAGGCACAGATAATTTAACGTGGTTCGGTCAATCGACCTACATCCACGGGCGGCGGAAAAACAATCCACTAATAAAGAGAATAATACAAAATGGGCCTCTGAAATATGATCTTAGACCCAAAAGCATATACCCACAAAAACATGGTTAATTAGTCAAACTAACTAATTCATAAGATGTGGACTATGATGCTTAGAAGTATACTTAAAATAATTAAGGAGCCTATCTATTTATATGTGAAATTAATAATAACTTTATTAATTATCCAATGTGAGATATGACTCAATTTTCTTTAAGGATTAAGACTTGAGTCACATCATAACAATTTGTAATATCTATGATATGCACAAAAGATATAATTTTATCAATTCTCTTATAATATCAACAATTGTTATCAATTCTGTTTTATTAGGATTTTTAGCACTCTTTTCACATTTAGCCACCAAAATATTTCAATTTCTATAATGTGTATGCATGGAAGATTAATTTTGACTACTCGTTTGTAAACAATGAGAATTGAAAGGCAGAAAGGTACGAAACCATCATAATCACAATGTCTGAAATAAATTAATAAAATAAATGCATGGGAAAAACAGCATGCACGTTTTATATATGACAAGAGCAGCATAGTAAAATCACGGAATCATTCACAGAATTGTGAATGCATGAAATAAATGTAAAATTAAATGCTTATTAGGTTTAGGAAATGATACTTGTAATATGTTGGTGCGTAAAATTTTATATGATGGGTCTAAGTTTACCTCGTCGTAAAAAATTGGAAAAAAAAAATAGTTTCAAAGCATTTTACGCAATTGCTCATTTATTTAACTTGGTCGACCGATAAGATAAGAATCTGTTGGTATGATCCAATTAAAAAATATTTTAGACTTTGGAACCGTAAAATTACGCAATTCCAGTTGGTTTTTACAGTGTTAGTTGATGATATATAAATATATTTTCCTATATTTAATACTTCCTCCGTTCCATTAGAAATGACACATTTTTTTTGGGCGCGAGAATTAAGTAAGTGTATTATGTGGTGTAGATTATTTGACTTTTTGATAGTTAAATGTGGTCCACACAGTCTTTGTCATTTCAAGAAACGTGTTATTTCAAATGAGGATGCCCAAAAAGGAAAGTGTATACATACTATTTTAACCATCTCATGAAGGGCTGCAAAACGGTTAAGGTAACGGTTAACCGTTACCGTTTAAGACCCAATTCTACTAACTGTTATCATAACCGTTTAGAAGCGGTTAACCGTTTAATCGCCTCTAACCGATTCTAGACTTCTAGTACTTCCAAGCATGCCAAGTCTAACCGAACATAACTTGTTTCCGTTACTGACATGAGATTCAGTAGATATATCATATATTAATAGTATATCACATATATAGTGCGGATTCGATAGGAAACAGAGTTATATAGAAAGATAGCAATTATACATATTTATTATATGTTTTATAGATATTTCTTATTTTTTTAGGCATACTCTATAACTTTTACACTAATTTTGTTCTTATACATAAAATATATAAGGAGTATGCATAAAAAATAATCCAAAGCACATTCAATACAAAACATCCAATGATAAGATGAAGAGTGCAGATTATTTTTTATGTCATATTTTAAGGAGTCTTCTTATTTGATTCATTCTCACATGTATATATCTATATATAATTCATGTAGGTCTTTGCATGTTATGTACCATATTTAGGAGGTGTCTCTAAAAGCTTATTTTAAGTACTTATCTGTTTATTAACTACATAAACATGCTTTTAGTGTTTGGAGAATCTGCTTAGTGCTTACTACATTAGCTTCTCTAAATCTAAACAATTCAAGTGCTTAATTAAGCATTGTTTGTGCATCTATAGAGATGTTTTTCATACTTACAGCACTATAATTTTAAAATTACCAAATATATTTATTTTTTTAATTATTTATACCAAAAACTTCATAATGTTGCTTCAACTTTAAATAAAAATAAATAAAAAAAATGCGTAAACATTTACAAATACTCCTTGTAATAAACACGCATAAATCTAATGTAGTACTCCTTGTACTAATGGAGTACATAATTGGTAAAATTGTGCAATATTATATTAAAAAAAAACTCGCAATTTCCAATAATATTATAGATTGTGTGGGTGTTCTTCATACTTGTACTTATAATCCAAAAAGATAAGAAAGCTACTCATCATTTTCAAAACAATATTGATTTTCCCGAACAACACATATCACGTGTTTCATAGAAAATAAAAATATTTAATGGTCGAAAAATGAGTAAAATATCGTTAAAATATTTAGCAATAAATTTGAAATAAGTGACGGCTTCTAATAATTGAGAATGCGTGGCTGTTCTTAGTTGTTTCTAAAAAGGAAGTCATAATTTCTCAACCACTGCTCATCATATCACATTATCACTCTCACGCCCATCTTCTTTTGCTCAAACACAACTCACGTGCTTGCTAGAAAATAAGATCAGTCTATTATTCCATCCGACCCATTTCATTAAAATATTGGAACAACAAAAATAAAAAGATAAGTGAGATATTAATAATGAGATCGAGGGGTATAAAATAATGGGGTCAACTAGAATATATTCCCTCCGTCAGTATTAGATTAATATTTTAAATTAAAAAATGAAAAATGAACTAATGAAGTAGGAAAGTCCGAAAAAAGAAACTGATCTATGAAATGGAACGGACAAAGTATATTTTATTTGCGCTTTGCAGATTATTTTGTACTTCCCCCGTCCCGCTCCATGTGACTCGTTTCTTTTCGGCGCGGGAATTAAAAAAGTGTATGATAAAATATGAGAGATGAGTAAATGATAAAGTATGAGAGAGAAGATGAGTGAGAATGTGAGAGATTAAATGATAAAGTAGGAAAGATTAGTAATAAAGTAGGAGAGATAAATGATAAAGAAGTGATAAAGGAGGAGATAAATGATAAATTAGGAAATAATTTATAATTTTTTTTAAAAGTTATTTCCTTTTATGACAAAAAATGGGTCACTTAGAGCTGGACGTCCGAAAAGAAAAATATGTCACTTGAAGCTGAACGGAGGGAATATATATATAGATATATATAATAGTTTTTTCTTTATTCGACGGACCTTGAATTGTGCTCAAAATTTGAAAAATCGAAGTCGAAGTATAGAATTTATGGGAGGAGTAAATAATATACAAACATCCCTCCCTAATAAAAATAGGTGGCCTATCTAAGATATTCTGAAAAATAAAATTAAAAAAATGAAATGGTGAATGGTGGAGCAAGCATGGTGCCTAAAGATAATGTTATTTAATTTAACAACGTGAAAAGTGTCAGTGAAAGGGAACTGTTTCGGTATGGTAATAACTAGGAAGGATAAAAGCTGGCATTTTTTTGTCTTCGTCTATGCTTTTTAAATAAAAGTATATACTCACTCGGTTTGGCCATAATTTTTAAGAAGAGTTATTGGTTGTATGTAAATATGTGAAATCCTTAAATAAAATATTTATAATAAATTATTATTTTTAAAAATGGAATAACAATTATGAGATAGCCTAAAAAATAAAGTGGAGCAACAATTGTGGGACGAAGGAATTATAATATTTCCTTCATCCCACTCACCTTTTTCTTGTCGGGTGTCCCGCTACAATTGACATGTTTCTAAAAATGATAAAAATATGTTGATCACATTTAACTAATAAAAAATCAAACTTTCTACACTATATGATACTCCTTCAGTCCCACTAGAGACGACATGTTTCTTTTGGGCGCGGGAATCAAGAAAGTGACATTATGTGGTGTAGATTGTTTGACCTTTTTGTAGTTAAATGTGGTCCACACAATCTTTGTTATTTTAAAAAATATATCATTTGTAGAGGGACGTCCATTTCTAGTGGGATGGATGAAGTACCATTTTCTTAATTCTCCGCCCAAAGGAAACATGTCGTTTCTAATTGGATTGAAGGAATGTATAATAGAAAAGAGGGAGTATATATATAATACTATAAGTCACGATTAATGTTTGGTAATAGTATGAAATTATGAGTCCGATATTTTGTTCTTCAAATTCTTTTAAATTGAAGGCCCAAATAACGATTTTTAGGCCCATAATTCACAGAAGGTAAGTCCATAGTGTAGATGGGCCCTGCCCATAATCCTGCTCCAAATTCTGTCTCATGGTAGATATTTAGATGTCCAATTTGAAAAACACAATAAATAAATAAATACAGTTTCAAATAAAACTTCATAGGACTAAGGGGGTGTTTGGGATAGCTGAAGCTTGCTTATCGATAAGTGCTGAAAGTTGTTGAAAGCTGCTGAAAGTGGCTGAAAGTAGCTGAAAGTTGTTGATTTTGATAATTTGTAAGTGTTTGCAAAAAGTGCTGAAAGTAAAAAATTAATATTTGAAAAAATTAATAAAGTGATATCTTATAAAATGAAAATGTTATTTATTTCTCACTTATTAAACAAATTTAGAATTTTTACACAAATAAAATTTAAGATATATTTCCACTCATATATAATAGTATTTTAATAAAAAAATATTAAAATTAAAATTAGAAAAAATTAAGAATAATTAATATTATTAATTAAAATCAAGAATGAAAAATATTATAAATTATAATATAATGTATTAATTAAAAATAATTATAAAATTATAATATAATGTATTAATTAAATATAATAAAATTATAAAAGCTATAAGCTATCAGCTTCAGCTGCCCGATACCAGCTTACGAAAATTCTCTATCTCGAGGCCAAATAGCTTTCAGCAGCTATATAAGCTGGATTTCCCAAACACCAATCTCATTTCCCGAGACAGCTTTCAGCTATAAGCTGCTTCAGCTAAGCTATCCCAAACACCCTCTAAGGAGCACAAGACATAAATCGCATAATTTTATGATAAAAAATAATAATATTACCATAAGAGCTCGGATGAATTCTTCACAACAATCCCAAGATTAAAGAGGGCGATGGATCCTCACCCGCCCCTTAATCTACTCATAACTGCGGATATGAATATTTCTTCCATCCCGTTATTATTGTCTTAATTTTTTTTAATTGTCTTACTATTCTCGTCTTCTTCAAAAACAGAAAGTATTAGGTGGATCACAATTAATTTAAGAGATGGACTAGTGTGCGTCATGTTGCACATCTGACGTGATCCAATCGCCCAATTTTGATCCCATGTCCGACTCGTTGACCCGCTTTGACTCACGTGTTGACCAATTTTATTTTATTTTTTCGTATTTATTTTTTTTCTTTTTTTTTTTTTTTTTTTTCCTTTTTTTAATTTTTTTGTCCTTTTTTCATCTTTTTTGTTTTTTTCCTTTTTTTCGTTTTTCTGTTTTTTCGCCTTTTTTCATTTTTTTCGTTTTTTCCGTCTTTTTCGCTTTTTTTCGTTATTTTTTTGACTTTTTCATTTTTTTTTATTTTTTTTCGTCTTTTTCATTTTTTTTTCGCCTTTTTTCGTCTTTTTTCGTTTTTTTCGCCTTTTTTCGTCTTTTTCATTTTTTCATTTTTTTCGTCTTTTCGGAAATACAAAAAATGACACGATACTTTTTTCGTTTTTCGTTTTGAAACACAAAAAATATTTTTCTTTTCCCCCTTTATTATAAGGACGATAGTGTCACTCTTTGTATACAAAAGTGTCGTTTGTTCTAAACAATGACACTTTTTTTCGTTTGTTCTAAACAATGACACTTTCATTCGGGACAATTGACACTTTTGTTTATTACGATTGACACTTTAGGTAATATTTCTGGTTATTATGCTTCATATTGATTAGTAGATGAAAGTGACACGTTCTTTAATTTTGAGTGCCAATTTACTTCAGTGTCATTGACACTTTAAGATAAATGACACTTTCGTTCGTTGTAATTGACACTTTTTTCATAAACAAATGACATTTTTTTTCGAAACAAATCGCATTTAAAAAAAAAATAATTGATATTCAATAAATGATATAAATGACACTTTATTCAAATACAAATAACACTTTTGTTTGTTACGATTGATACTTTGGATAAGTAACAAATGACACATTTATTCATTACAAATGACACGCCTTCCTTATCAAAAAAATTGGAAAAAAATAAAAAAAATTATTTGTTACGATTGACACTTTTGCTTGTTACGATTGACAGTTTCATAAGTAAAGAGTGACACGTCCGTCCTTAAAATAAAAGGAATAAAAATGAAAAAAAAATGAAAAAAATTTTGTTTGTTGCGATTGATACTTTTGTTTGTTATGATTGACACTTTCGTATGCAAAGAGTGACACGTCCGTCCTTAAAATAAAGGGGAAAAAACGTTTTAAAAAAAACGTAAAATAAAAATAAAAATTAATGATGTCATGCTGACGTCAGCGGGTCAATGCGGGTCAATTATGAGTCAAAGCGGGTCAAAATTGGGTAATTGGATCATGTTGCATGTGCAACATGATGCACACAAGTTTTTGCCTTAATTTAAACAATAAACACTACTACTTTAATGCTCCACACACTTTAATAATACATTTTTATTACCTTTCTTAATTTCCGCGACAACATCCACTAGAGCAATAATAGCTGGACGGGAGAGTATATCTCTTTATCAGATAGTACAACTAAAGAAGATATTTGAATGAGGAACTTCATGGCACGAGGTTGGATATGTGCAATTATCTATATACTAAGAAAATGCACTTGCATAAATTCAATCATACTATGTAATTACAGTAGAGCAAATATACTTAATTACACGCGTAAAGCACATACGACGTACACAAACCATTTCAAACATCCTTTCCCGACCTTTTAAACCACTTGCAACAAAGCATCTTTTACTTCTCTCTCTCTCTCTCTCTCTCTCTCATGGATACACCAGCTGCTCAATGGCCTCCCAAGGTACACAGATCCATCACCTTTTCCTCTCTCCCTTTTACTAATTCCACTTTACTCAAAAGCTTAATTTCTTTATCTTTGCTTCCCAAAACTTTAATTTCTAATTGAAAAAACATAATCTAGTTTCCACCTGGCCTCCCTTTTACTAATTCCACTTTACTCAAAATCTTTCTTCTTAATTTGATTCTACACACTCCATAAAAGCTTAAATTTGTTTCTTCTTTTTCCACCATCCCAAAAGTGCAAAAGATTCAATATTTCCATCTGGGATTCTTCTCTCTCCCAGGAAAAATCATGGGTTTTGTATTTTTAATAATACCCTCTAATCTTTTTTAGGAAATGGTGATGAAATCAATTGAGGAGATAGTGAACTGCTCAAATCCCACATCGGAGAGGAAGATTAGGCCTCAAAAGGAGCAATCTTTCAACTGCCCTCGCTGCAAATCCACCAATACTAAGTTTTGTTATTACAACAACTACAGCCTCTCACAGCCAAGATACTTCTGCAAGACATGCAGAAGGTATTGGACGGAGGGCAGGAATATTCTGGTCGGCGGCGACTCGAGGAAGAAAAACCGGCCCTCCACCTCCTCCTCCTCCTCTTCCTCCATCTCTGTCACACCCCGTGAGACAAGTGGGGCTAAGGACGCCGGTGAAGGGTTAGGGGAACCGCCGGACGGGGGAAGAGAGTGGTATGAAGGAGAGAAGACAGAGTTGGAAAGTGTTGACCATTCGAAGGAGGAGGATGTCTTTGTCGACGCTAAAGAACACATCCCAGCCGTTGATCTAATGAGTGGCTAGATGAGGCAAGCGAGTAAAGAAAGGCGGACGTGGACGCTATCTCCACCATCCACGTGTTATCCTATTTCCGTATTATTAATTACCATGTTATTAGTTATATTGTTATGGTTCGGTCAAGATATTGTAAGGCTATATAAACCTATGCTGCGGAATATATGACATAAGAAAAGTTATCTCTCTTCTCTCTTCTCTTTCCTCTCTCTTGCATCTTTTCCTCGTGATCTCTCTTCTTCTCTCTCGATCGAATTGTCTCTGCAATTACACAAATTCCTTACTCAATTACAAACCCTAGATCCTATTACAAGAAATTGTTACACCCATCGGCTGTGGTGTTTCAATCTCCAATTCATCCAAGAAACTTCCCAATCTAATTCCACCGACAAACCTTAAAATTCTTGATTCACAAGATCTCAACTTGGGCTTCGCCCTCCACCACCACCACCACTACCACCACCGCCGCCATGATTTTAAGGCCATATCCGAGATGACCCAACTACCCAACGTCTCCTCCTCCTCCGCCGACAACAACAGCAACAACCCCTCTTCCTCCTCTCCTCCGCCGCCTTCTTCCCATCACGTCTCTTTCTTGACCGGAGGACCCACCGAGCTTTACGCTTCGGCCGCACCAGGGTTTGGTCTGCCGGAGTTCAAGCCTTGTCTCAACTTCTCACTTGATGGGCTCGGAGTCGGAAGCAACTTTGGAAGCTTCCAGAGTGTTCAACAAACAAGTGGGAAGCTTCTATTTCCGTTTGAAGATTTGAAGGTCTCGAACGACGACGGTGATCAGAATCCAGATCAGACTGGTGATCAAAATTGTAGAAAAGGAAGCTATGGATATGAAAGAAAATTTTATTCATGTAATTTCTGCAAAGTTCAGTACAAACGATCCTACCACCATCCCTTTATATAACAGAGGTGGAGAAAACAAGAAGATAACTAACTAACATGCTGAACAAACACGCTTATTTCAGTACGAAAAACACGACAAAGCTAAAAGAACGACAGCGACTCTATAAGTATGAATCACGGCCGTCCGATGAAATCTGGGGATCAGACGCTCCTTATTAAACATAACAAAAAACGGAGCACGACTTCTTCACACACTGGACATAGTAACTGTTCCAACTAACCAACTCCCTTCATGAACCATCAACGAACTCCCTCCATGAACCAGCAAGCAATCATCCACCAACATCAAACTTCAAGGCTTAAGCGAAGATAAGTCTACAGGCTTATCATACAAAACTGTATAAGGAGTTTTCCAACTCAAAACTGCAGAGGGCAACCTATTTAACAGCCAAGTTGCTTGAAGAATAGAATAAGTCCAGAATTGATTAGGTAGCTTACTTTGAAACATCAAGGCTCTAGCAATTTCAAGCAAGGATCTATGCTTTCTCTCCACAGTCCCATTCTGTTGGGGACTATACACACAACTCCGTGTATAATACCCCTTTCTCCAAATAATTGCTTGGTATCTTGATTAACAAAATCAAGTCCATTATCAGTTTTCAACTTCTTAATATGACACCCAAACTGAACCTGCACCATATCAATAAAGTCTTTAAGAATGCTACAAACTTGCTGCTTAGAAGTCATCAAATAGGTCCATGTAGTCCTACTGTGGTCTTCCACCAAAGTTAAGACAAAAGGAGTATTTGTGATGCTTTCTACATGATAAGGTCCCCATACATCGGCATGAACCAATTCAAAAAGAATATCACTTCTACGGTTTAAAGTAGGAAATGGATTCCTACACTGCTTAGCTTTGTGGCAGATTTCACAGGAACTAAGATCAACTTCATCATGATCATTCCGCAATCCTTTCAACTCTGTTATATGCTTCATGGTGATTAAAGATGCATGACCTAGCTGAACATGCCAATCATGTAAACTGGTAGATTTAGGAACATAAATATTATTCACCTGTTCAGACTTCTGTTCTGGATCTATGATATATAGCCTCCCAACTGTTTTCCCCACACAAACCAGATAATCATCAGATAAACGCTGCACACAGCAGTGAGTGGGATAGAATATACACTTCACTTGCAAAGCATTTGCCAGCTGAAAAGTGGAAATCAAGTTATGAGTAAACTCTGGAACTACCAACACCTTATCCAGGACTATATCTGGTGTTAAAGCTATCCTTCCAATTTTATGGATCAGATGCATAGAGCCATTAGGAAGATAATTCTCCACATTAGTCATCAAAGTCTCACTGAAGCAAATATGACTACTTGCTCCTGAATCCATAATCCATACATTCTCAGTTTTCAAATCTCCAAATAAACTGAAAGAGTAATGCTTCTCCATAATGTCAAGTGGTGTGTAGGTCTGAATTGAATTGACTGAGCTTGAAATTCCCAGTCCTTTAAGTTTACTTAAAGTTCTTTCTACTTCAGATATTAATTGACTAACTCCACCATTTTCTTCTGCACCCACACTACCACTAGACACCTGCTGAGGGAACCTCAGTGTTCTGTCCCACACAGTTCACTTGTCCTTTGTCCCGTTCTTCCTTCAATTTCTTAAACTAGTCTGGTACACCGTTTAGTTTGAAGAAATCTGGTCTCTCATGTTCAGATTTCTCACAAAATGTGCATCTTAATTTCCTCTTCTCCTCTTTACTCAACCGAGGTTTATAACTACTTCCCTTATCCCTCCGGATATTAAAATTTGATCCTCTATAATTGATATTCATAGCTACTTCATCACCATCAAGTTTATCAACAAAATCCTTAACTTGATTAACATTCATAATCACTTGTTCTGATGGCTGTGGATTACCAGCCGTTACCTTTCTCTGATCCTCAGTTTGCACAATCTGTGCATATGCTTCACTAACAGTTGGTAAAGGATCTGAAAGAAGAATTTGAGTTCTAACTGTATCATAAGTATCATTCAAGCCTAATAGAAACTGCATTAGCCTTTCATTCTCATAGCTAGCATTTACCTTACTAGCAGCAGCACAAGTACAAACAGGTGAGGGCAACAAGAGCCTCAGTTCATCCCACAACAGATTCAAATTCGAGTAATACATAGTCAAAGATTGTGTGCCTTGTGTAAAATCAGCTAAATCCTTCGTAATCCGAAAAATCTTCGGTCCATTTTTTTGATCATATCTCTGTTTTAATTCAGTCCACAACTGATATGAAGTTTCCATCAACAAATAAGAGCCGACCAATTTTTCAGAAATACAATTCGTAATCCAAGACATAACCATAAAATCCGCTTGAATCCACAAGTTATAGTTCGGATCTTCCTCATTAGAAGGTTGAGGAATCTTACCTTCAATAAAACCTAGCTTGTTCCTTCCTCCTAATGCACGACGTAACCGCACGACTCCAAGCGTAATAGTTTGATCCGTTGAACACAAAGATTCACCAATTTTAATCCGTTGTGATCGTGTGGATTAAGATAGTAAACGCCATTCGCCTTTGTTACATACGAGTTCCTCGAGGTTTCTCCCCGTATCATGCGAATCGCTCCTGAATCTACGCGATTCTGCTCGCGGTGTTCGTTTGCCATTATTATCTCGGGCCATCATGCGCCAATTGAACCGATGAGGTCGAACCATCAACAACCAGGCTCTGATACCATGTAGAAAAGGAAGCTGTGGATTTGAAAGAAAATTTTATTCATGTAATTTCTGCAAAGTTCAGTACAAACGATCCTACCACCATCCCTTTATATAACAGAGAGGCGGAGAAAACAAGAAGATAACTAACTAACTAACATGCTGAACAAACACGCTTATTTCAGTACGAAAAACACGACAAAGCTAAAAGGAACGACAACTGACTCTATAAATATGAATCACGGCCGTCCGATGAAAGCCGGGAGATCAAACGCTCCTTATTAAACATAACAAAAAACGCGAGCACGACTTCTTCACACACACGACATAGTAACTGCTCCAACTAACCAACTCCCTTCATGAACCATCAACGAACTCCCTCCATGAACCAGCAAGCAATCATCCACCAACATAAAACTTCAAGGCTTGATCCGCAACAAGAATTCAACCGGATATTGGAGAGCGGGTTATAGGTGGAGGATCATGGTAAATTAAATTAAACAATCAAATATAGTTATCTAAGAATTATAATTAATTAATACTTTTCTCTCTCTGGGGTGATCAGTTACTTATTTGTACCATTTAAAAAAAAAAAACTGACTTATATATATGTATAGGGTTTCATTTCATTTCATTTTATCTTTTCTTTTACTGTTTATACTCAAGCATGTTGGGGTTGGGGAGTTTTTTATAGCGATGTTAGGATTATAAGTTGGTATATCGGGTGTAACTCTTTCAAAAAACAGACGAGATAAAGTCGATTTTCCCTATTTTTGAAGGGAAACAAATGCATTTTTGCTGAGTACTATGAGGTTATAATGCTAGATATATATGATTCTTGTATCAAGAAAAGGAGAGACAATATTATGGGATCCTAATTTAGATCATGTCGTTTTGTATGCTTGCTGCTATGTTCGTGCATCACTCAACTTTTTATTAGTCTTTCTTTAATTCTATGGTGGAAGATTTTTGGCTTTTGTATAAGTTTCTTTTAGGACTGATCATTCTCTTGGTGATTGCTGTTTACACTTAGAAGAAACACACAGGAGCTCACACTTGTAAGAACTAGAGGTAGATTTGATTCTGCTGCTGCTGTGTGAATCTTGATTTGAGATGAGTAATGAATTTTGATGAAATTGAGAAATTAATGTTGGGTCTAGCTAGGTTGAGATTGTAGTTTGTACTCTAGACCTACTTCTTTAGGTAAGAAAAAAATTATTCGAATTCAGTCTGTTTTGGATGTTATGTGGTTAATGTGTTCGTCTTGTGGCCGTAGATTATGAATTCGATTCACATCAGTGCTATTAAGTAGGATTCTGTAATCCGTAATGAACCTAAAGTAATTTATAAGTTATTGCATTGAAGCGAAAACAATACTTAAATTGACTATCGAATGTGAATTTTTTATGATAAAAGAAAAACTTATTCAATTCATTCACATATTAGAATTCTCTTTTCAAGGGGTGATGATGAATTATTGAATTCCCCATGCCATGTTTCCCTTTTTCAAACCCTACTAGCTATGGGCCCCACAAACATTCCCCTAGACAAGTGTGCTGCTAAGGAATAATCTCGTACTAATCCAATATAATTACTACTCCGTCTCAAATATATATGCATCCTTTCCATTTTCAGCTGTCTTAAATTTATATGTCTATTAACAAATTTTTTGTGTCTAATTAAATATTTTACTAATTTTTAGAAGTCTAATTAATATGATAATGTAGAAAAAGATCATTTTATCCAATTTTTATAATAGCAAATACAATTATGTTATTAATTTTTTAGTAAGTTACTTTAATTTACTCATATTTCAATACCAACATTTATCTAACTTTCATATCATTAATTCTTTTTCTTAATATGTGTGAAAAGTCAAATAAGCATATATATTCGGGACGGATTGAGTATTACTCTAATAGTGTTAGTGTGTGCATATAGTAATAAATACTATTCGGTCACAATTATCTTGTTCAATTCTCTATTTCAAATTGTGTCTCAAATATATATATTTTTTTTTTATAAATAATTTACTACTACTATTAAACTTGAATTTTTAGTGAAAACCAAAACTTTATATCAATACTCCACATCCAACTAACAACTAGCACAACCACCAAAGTGACATGATAATTAGAAGGGAGGGAGTACTAAATACTAATATTCATATCATATTATTTGCCGTAAACCACTATGTGTGGTGGGGGCATACTCAACACCTGATGAATGAGCTTATTTCGAACAATTTTCTATTTTATTTATACTCAATAATTCGATCATGCTCTTTTTTTTCTTTTTTTTTTATAAAGAAACTATGAACATTTGATATGATAATGATAAGGGGTCAAATCAGTTGTAATTTTAATGAACCGACACTAAAATCGAGTTGGGATTTTGATAAACCGGCTTGATCCGCCGCACGTTGCGGTCGTCGGGAAAGGCGACTCGTTGATTGGGCGTGTAGAGCGGCGGTGCACGGGAGTAGCAGCGCCTGCGAGGCACATGATCGCAGTGTTTCTCGGCGAGCTTCCAATCGTCTCTTTAAATAATTTAAGCTAACCAACACCTTTAGGTCCCGTTTGGTTGGAATCAGGAATTATTTTAAAGGAATGATTTCATTCTTCGTGTTTGGAGAACAAAAATTCGTAGAGATATGATTCCTCATACTCCTCTCTAACCCCTCCAAATAACACTTTCCCATTCCTCCACATTTGGGCACTTTTAAAACTAATTCCTTTACTTTTTTCAGTCCATCATCTCTCTCTTCACAACGCTTTTTTTTCCCTTCTCATTTTCGTCTCTTTCACGCTCTCTCTTCACAGTACGGTTCGTCTCTCGTTTTCCTCTCTTCACGCTCGATCCTCTCTCTCTCTTCACAACCCCTCCAAAGTGAAGGTTCGATTCGATTATAGACTGAAGAGGAGAAGGTACAGTGCTTTGGATTTGGTACTTTCGATTCGAGCGAAAGGGAAGGTACAGTGCTTTGGATCTGGTTTCTATTTCTCTGTTTCTATTTCTCTGTTTCTCTGTGGCGGACGAATGCTTCTTTCTCTATTTCTCTGTGGGTATATGGGTGGGGGACGGATGCTTCTGGAGTTGCTGACTATTGGGAGAATTATTAACTGTCCATTAACTTTGAGTATATGGGTGGGGGACGGATGCTTCTGGAGTTGCTGACTATATGGTTTAATTTGAAGTTTGGAGGTGGGTTTAGCTTGCAATTGAAGTTTGAGATATATGGTTTAATTTAAAGTTTGACTATATGCTTCTCGCCGCCTTCTCTGTGGTTTAGATGACTATTTATCAAAATGGCTATGAAAGATGCTCTGTTAATAACATATTCGTGCTTATTATCCCTGCATAGATGACTATTTATCATAATGGTAATCCCTGCTCTTTTAATAATTTTGAGAATGGTAATCCCTGCTCTATTTTATAGTGCACTGTTCAGTATAAATTGAATAGGTGTATGGGAAAATTTGTGTTTCTGTATCTATATTTTGTTTATGTATTGTGTTTCTGTATTCTGTTTCGGTATTGTAGAAACTCAAGGTATTATGTTTCTGTATTCTGTTTATGGTAGAAGTTGGTAGAAACTCAAGGTATTCTGTTTCCAGTTTGCGCTAGGATTATTAATTGTATATATCTACTCTATTTAGATGGATTCACAAAGTGGGAGAGGAAAAAACAAACGTTTTTGGAGAAAGGATGAGGAAGAAACTTTACTTAATTGTCTAATGGAACTAAGTGTAGACCCATGTTGGAAGGGAGAAGGAGGTTTTAAGAATGGTTTCACAAAAAAGGTCGAAAATATGATGAATGTGGTCCATCCTGGTTGTGGGTTGCTAGCAGACCCTCATATTGAATCTAAAGTGAAATGGTTTAGAGAAAAATATGTTGTAGTTAATGAGATGTTGAGCAAAACATCTGGTTTTCAATGGAATGATGAGAAAAAGATAGTGTAGTGTGAAAGACAGGCATATGACGACTTCTGCAAGGTAGTTCTTCCATTAATTATCATTTGTAACATTTTGCTTTAATTGCTTATATTAATTCTGATTTTGTAAACACTCCCCAAAGCACGCGGATTGTGGAATGTGCCTTTTCCTTTTCTCGACAAGTTAGATGTTATTTTTGGTGTTGATAGAGCTAATGGGAAGAGGTGCGAGCTCCCTACCGATTCCGTGAATAATATGGAAAAAGAAAGCATCAACCTTGGTGAGAATGATGATGATGATGATGATGATGAATTTAGTGTTGACGGTACTTCAACGAATAATGAAGTTGACCAAGATCGGCGTCCTAGCAAGAAACAAAAGACACAATTCAATTCAAGTGGGAAAGGGAAATCAAGGATAGGATCAAGCACACACTCGGAGGAGCTCGATCATCTTAACCGCATGACTTCTGATTTTGCAGGTTTTATGAACCGCATTAGTGGTCATCTTGGAAGCATGGCAACAACCATGAATAACAACTACGAACTTGAGCTTAAGGCAGCTGACGAAGTGCGAGCTTCTCGACGGGGTTTGGCGAAGGAGATGGATGCTATTCCCGGATTGACTAAAGCTCAAGGATTTAGAGCAGCAAATTTGATCGGAGAAAGGCCAAGTATGATGGATATTTTCTATTCCCTTGATTCGGTCGAGTCAAAGAAGGAATATGTCCTTGAGCTTCTCAAGTTTGATTAGATTATGTCAGATTTAATTATGTATGACTGACTACTATGATTTTTATTTAAATTTATGTAAGACATTATCATTTTATGTTCAATTAGATTTTTTTATGTTTAAATTTTATTTTTTTTTGTTTCAAAATGTTATAATATATAATAGAATATGATATTTTGTGTACAAATTTATTAAGTTGATTACATTCCTTTAGTTAAACCAAACAGGTTTTGGAATCAAGTTCATTCCTGCTGCAACCAAACAACTGTTTTCAGGAATCATTCTTTCATTCCATACCTCCAGGAATGATTCCTGATTCCGATTCCATTCATTTCTGTCAACCAAACGGGGCCTTAGAAATATGAAGAAATCACTGCGGTGCACGGGAGTAGCAGCGCCTGCGAGGCCCATAATACCCCCTTACTTTGCTCATTTTTTTGCAAAATCTTTGAGCTAACCAACACCTTTAGAAATATGAAGAAATCACTCACTCTAAAAAACCACCATAAGGGTAGTTTAGTCATAAACGGAGAAATTGATGTTGTGGCCGCATATATAATCAGATAAGAGCTCTGAACCGAATCAAGTACGTTGGGGCTTCTGGGGAGAGAGAGAGAGAAGCTTCCGTTTCCGTACTAGTTAGTTTATGGTGAGGCATTGTATGTAAGTGCACGTTCCCTTGTTTCTGGAAGTGCTAAAACATAACACGACTGAGGCAACTACTCTCCCATGTGCAGCGTCATATCTCTCTCTCTCTCAATTAATTTTAAAATGTTGATATGTATTTTCGGTTATAATTAATACTAGAGTGACACCCGTGCTACGCACGAAAAATGTTACAATTTCATGATGAAATAACATTAATATAGTTAATATATAGATATATTATATAATTCATATTAAACCCTAACTACTAAATCTAACATAAAATAACAATTCGGTTCATGGCACACGTTAATCTATCCCCTGAAGTTGTTCAAAGTTGTGTCAATTCAATCTCATTGTTTATATTACTCTATCTCCTACTATTCTAATTGTTGAATATATGTCTACATTATGAATTGATTATGAAAGTTACAAATAAAACATACAAGTATGCACAATTTTAAGTATATATTATGAATTGATTATGAAAGTTTAAGAATATATTAATGCATAATCCATATTTGTATTCTCCAAAAATATAATTCCAATTTTTTTAAATATTATTAACATGATCATAGTAACAAATAATATTACATTCTCCTATATCTATTTCTTAAGCTTTTTCATAGATAGAACTACCTTATGCACAGTTCACAACCGTACCACTCACTTGAAACGATTTTCTTCTTCACCACACAGTCGTAGTCTAATTCTCATTCACATGTAGTTTCTTTTATTTTTCCTCAATGTAACTTATTCATATCTAATATGAATGTGAGCATCACCAACATCAAACATCACTTAGCAAACTAATTGAATGTCAACAAATTACCTTCACAAATGAAAAAAAGAGGATGCAATCAGTAACAATTCCCAAATTAATGAATACAAAGTCTATAACATTATATTACTTGTCTATCATTGATGCATTCCCTCCCATTAAGATCTAATCTTTTACATGATCGTCATAGATGCACCCCGACATGAGAAAGAAAGGAGAAGAGAAGGGATGAGCGACAGCGCGCAAAAAAGAAACACAATTTAAAAACTGAACATGCTGCTGCTGCTTACCTTACTTTGTCACCAGTCGGCCAGTCGAGACACCGCTCTCCTACTGAGAAAAATAAAAATAAAAATAGTCTAAGTAAATCTATAAATAGGTAAATATATAAATAATCTCTTAAATTATCATTACCAAAATTAATTACTTCTTGTGGATAATTAGTTTAACATGATTTGTGGTACTTAAAGTTTGTTTTGAATACATTTATGTAATTTCTGATAATATTATTTTAAATTAGACCTATATATGGTTAATAATTTATAATTAGCTGTAGATTAGGCTAATTAAATGTTTGAATAATTAGTAATTCATATTTAATTAAATATATGCCCATTATGGATTTTTTTATATAGTTGGGATTCTTTCTAGATTTGGTTTATTTGTACATAAAAAATAATTTTGACAATTGAAAAAGTGAAAAATATATCATTTACAATGTATAACTCGTTTCCTTTCTTTTATTTTTTTAAAAAAATATTATTATTAATGAAGCTCTCTTTTTAACTAATTAAATATAAATATATCAAAAGAAATGAGAAATCATATAAACTATATAAATATAGTTTTTTGAAATAAGGGTAATGCCCTTGCTTTCAGATACCGAGAAAATTAAACATTCGATTTTTAGATAAATAAAATAATAGACAAATTAGATAGATTAGTGAATTGGTTTTTGTAAAATAATAAGAATTTTGATTGAGATTGATTCTAATCAATCAATCTCATATATATATATATATATATATATATATATATATATATATATATATATAAGTCGTGCATCTATAAATTAATATAGAGAATAATATATGTACCACGAAATTTAGTGAAAGTTAAGTTGACTCAAAATTAGAATATTTGATTTTAATATCGATAATAATAGATTATTTTGAATAATGTAAAAAAGAAACCATTTATTAAAGTGTTTTAAAAAACTTAATGTAAATATTTTTTGAAAAAATTAATTAGATTTGAAATTGAATTTTTAATGTAGATGTGTATCTATCGAAAATAAAAAAAATAAAGTATTTGCTCCTCAATTTAATGAAATTCCAATTGGGTTCAATTGAATTGAAATTGAGATTGATTTGGAATTGAAATCATTTGGTTTATATATATATATAAGATTATGCAATTGATTTGAAATTGATTGAAATTTTTTAATTTAATATCAATCTTAATATGAATGAATTTTGAAAATAAAAAATTCAAGATAATTATGGAATAATTTTTTATTTGAAAGGATTAGATTAAATTGAAATGAATCAAAATTGACATTTTCAATTTAAGTTATAATAGTAAATTATGCAACTGATTCGAAAAAGATTTGGAATTGATTGAAAATTATTTATTGAATATTTGTTTTAATATTAATGGGCTTTGAAAATGTGTATAAGATTTGATTCGTAGGCACGAAACGGACCTAAATAGGCATTTTAAAATTTACACTAATTGCATTAAAGTTCTAGATTATATACAACTTCTTTAAAATACCATAGGAGTTATATATAATTGATTTGAAATTGAAAAAGATTATAAGAAATTAAATTGATAAAGTTGAGATTGAATGTAAATCAAAAGGGCAAAATAGTAAATTAAGATTTACAATCAATTGAAATTGAATTGAAATCCAATTGCAATTAAAATACCATTTGATTTTCATATATATAATAGATTATCTCTAAAACATTAGTATTATTTCTATTTGAAACTCATTAAATCTTTCTGAATTCCAAGTAAAGTTAAAAAATAGAATTTTTGTAATTTTAAAATTAATTTAACTGAGTTTTTTTTTGTGGATAAAGTAATTATATATTTCCTCGTAAAATTATTATTTTTATTCAAGCATAATTTGCTTTTTTGATATTCTTTGGAAAGAAACTCACCAAATATACTTTTGAAAATGTTGAGATCTTTTTGAATTGACCTATACATCCAACATATTTTTAAAAAGGTTGAGGTATCTTCTCGGTTTACTTATAATTATATTACGTCAAAATTATTTATATTAATTCATTAAATATTCTTAAATCCCATTTAAAAATAAATAATTTAATTACATATTTAAGGATTGGGGATAAAGATTTATTGCTTATTTAAGGGTTCGAGAATAAAGAATTTGGCGTCTAGGGTTTGAGTGATAATGTTATTTTCTAGATATTATGGGGTTAGTCCCACAAAAGCTTGTGTGTACCACTTTCGTATACCCTTGTGTGTACCAAACCACAAGGGTGTTAACATGTGTTAAATATGTTCCACTTGATTTAATGATAAATGCCACATGTTAATACATTTGTGGTGTTGTACACATAAGAGTATATGAAAGTGGTATATAAAAGCCGCTCCGGGTTAGTCCCAGCACTAGCTTTGGAGTTAGATTGTTATGGTTTATGGATGATACTCCTTCGTGATTCCATCCAAATTTTATATATTTATTTCCTTTTACGTCTGTCCCAAATTTATATGTCTATTAACAATATTTTTGTACGTAAATCTCTTACCAACAAACACTCAATCCTACTTCAAAACCTCAAAAAGTAGTAATTTATTATTCCCCAATCCTCAATTTTTATCCCTAATCCTTTAATTTCTTTTTTTCGACAGTTAATATCCCTACGTTTTATTTGAAGTTCTCCCTCTCTCTCTCTAACAAAAACATGGTTGATTGGTTAGTTCTACGCTATCTATAATCCTAGTCCTATAATATTGGCTACGTTAATCGTACATCTCCATAAAAACTCATACCCATTCTTCTTCTTTTTTCCTACAAGTAGCATCAACAAAACTAGCAAGATTTCTACTTCATAATCTCGATACCACTAATAGATGGTGTGTCGTTCAAAAGAAAGAAAAGGTGGTGTGAATAAACTTAAATCCATTCTCAATCAAATCCGTTGTCTTAACTTTGAAGCTACTCCCACTCTCGTTTCAAAAGTCCAACGGCTCAATCCAAACACATCATCATTCCATTTATAACATCACAATGATAACATGTTTTTGCTTGCATTCAAGAAAACTTTAATCGAACATCAATACACCAGATCATAAGACATATCAGATACAGAATATGGAGATGGGAAACCGTCGAGTCTCAAGCAAACAAAAGTTGTGCGAACAAGAACCTCCTGCGATACACACATGCAAAGAAACACATCAGAGAATCAATTCTCAGTCATAAAACCAACCATAAGGCAGGGTAGCATCACAACGAAACCGAAACCAATTGTACAACCAAAGGGAAATGATACATTCAGAAGCAGAATGATTCGCATTATAGTTGGAGTATGTAAACATGTATGAAATCGACCAACCAAAGGCGTACACCAAATCTTGATTCACCAAAAGAAGAACATAATAATGTGCAAATGTACTCTCCTTCCTATACTTTCTATGATCCATGATTATTCTAAATACATGTATATATAATATCTGGGTGCAATTTCAAAACCACAAATCTTCTAAGAGACAAGTAGGGCCCTTTGAAAACTTGAGTGGAAACCCAAGTATCCAGAAGATCTACCCTAAATTTAATGGAAACATCAATCAAATCAACAAGGATAAGACACCACATTAGAGATCCTGTCTCAATGAAACATGGTGTTTAAGAATATGCATCTACGATATGAAGTAAAATAGAAAATGTGTAGTGAATGCGAACTACAGGACTTAAAAAAGTGTTCCATAGAGAATATCTAGTTTTCGTGAGGTTTTACCAATAGATGACATCCCTTCAAGTACCCAAGTTGCATAAACTTCAGCAATCTCTAAAGCGTGAATTGATAAAGAAAGATGTTGGAATTGAAGCTGAACCTTCACTGGACACTTAATGGACAAAAGTTCATTGATCGGCATTAATTCCAAAGATACGGACTTTATGCATATTAGGGAACTTGGCAACGACCAGGATAAAAACTGCTATAGTGTTGAAGAAGAGCATAGGGTGTTGATAGTCAGTTGTATGGGAGGCTATCAAGTACCTGACAAAAGAAAGAATGTGTCATAAAGATGAACATATTTTCATCTATAATGAATATGTTTGGACATAAAAACAATCTGGAAAATGCCCCAATGAACAGATTTAGCAAGAAAAGGGACTCTTTCATGTAAAGAGATATCCCATTTTAAGTCCCATTTCTTTGAAGCATTACCAATACAGTCAGCATAGAGTGAAAGCAGTTGATGAAGAAAAATAGAGCACCAATGCATTGTGTGGACAAGGATAAAGTAAAGGCATGCTAATGAAGCCAATCTTCCAAGTTGGCATTAGCATATGAAAAAGTCAAACAAGTAATAAGATAAAGTAACTAATAAAGATTAAAAGAAAATATCATGCAAAGATAGAGCATCCAGATTGGTGGAAGAGGTTCGAATGCAAACTAAAATGGAATGACACAATATGAATGATAATGGTATCCCGTGATTTTAGCAATGTTCAAAGTATAAATTATATGCTTTCAATATACCCATTAGGTAATTGGAAGTGTAGCAAGCCAACAAAGTTACATCATGGTATCTTTGGACTGATTATAACTAGACTGCATTTTTCAAACTACACTAAGAAAACAAATAACAAGCTAAGACATGAACTTTTCGAACTTGAAATCAATATACCAGACAGGAAATACCACTAATGCTCCATGCTGAAATATGACAATTGAACTTGTATAGATTTAATTCATATGTATACTCAAGGTGCAATGATTAGGCACAATGCAAACTTTGGTAGAGAAGAGGCATTAAATAAAAAATGCAGTCTGATTACATTTCAGATTGTTCAAGTATATGATCTCAAGAGGCTTAGCGAAGATAAAGAGACCATAGTGGAAACATAAGCCACAAAATAACTAATAAAGTTTGTCAGCAAGAACAAAAAGCTTAAAGAGAAAAGGAGAACCGAAACAAAATATGTGCTTTCTTCAAACTCTACAAAACTTGTGTTGTGGACAAATCCTAGCATGATTAAAAGACCATCACCATCACAAAACACATACATAAAATATTTACTGTCAGCTTATGTATTGTTCAGCTTGAAAAGAAGAAATCTGATAAGCAAACTTTATTGAATTTACACTATATCTGGATACTAGACTTGCTCTGTAACAGAAGATAGTGGAAATTGAGCATCAATAGGTGTTATTCCAGATCCCCAACCAATTTCTAACCTCCTCTTACTCACAAAGTTAATCTACCTTCTTCTGATGATTTACAGAGTTCAGCTTAAGGGGCACAACATATTGGTAACAATAACATAACTACCAGGACAGCTTCAAAACGAGTAAATAAGTCTAAAAAGATTCACATGTGGCATGAAAAATCAGCACCAGAGCAACATGTATAGGGGAAAGAATGGGAAATTGAAAGAAGGCTTACAGAACTACAGGGACAACCGTCAAGAACTTCCTATTACGAGTGAGTTGTTTCCCACTGTCTATTTGCTCCCACCATGTCAACCGATTGTAGATACCCTGATCCTCTGCAAATGGAGTCCCCTTCTTCCAGTGGAAAAATTGATATGTGACCTGAAATAATCTCAATTATAAGTTCCAAAAAAAAAAAGAATTATGCAAGTAATTTATACTTGAACAGGTTTCAGTACCCCCATCATCATTATTGACTAACTAGATACTGTGGTTATCTGTCATTATCTTTTTGTGAGCTCCTTTTATGTAGTAAGGCATAACTTATGCATGATAGTAGTTTAGTTCTTTGTTATTATCCTTTCAACCACAGAAAGTTGGGCAACCATATTATTCGTCCAACCTATAAATGAAACATTTCCCATCTGAAATTCAAACAAACTTCATGTGCTAGAAGCTAATTTTAGACCTGAAAATGGATAGCATTGCAATGTATTCGAAGTTTCGAACAGTCAAAACTTCACACGGGAGCAAATGCACTTCTCTCTGTGCTAAGTTTGATACGACTTCATATCTAGTTTTAGCTGACAATACAATAAAAAATAATCCTTGAAAAATATAAAATACCAAGTAAAGATGAAACCTGGTCAGCACCTCGTGGAGTCGCGTGTTCTGGGTAATTATGTTTTATTGTAGTCTTACATTACTGAAATGAAACTTAAGGATATCTCATTGAGAATCTTGATTTTATTTCAAGAAATATATGAAGGGGTGAGTTTTGTAAGCAAAAACAAGTTGAATAAATACATATATATATATATATATATATACATAATGAAGTTAATTTGAGTTGGAAAGCTTAGTTGACACCTCTATACAAAAGTTCTCCTAAACCCAACATCGCATGATTGAGAAAATACTTAAAATGTACATTCTAAAATCCTTGATGATTACATTAATATAGTCGCTACATTGAACATGAAATGTGATTCTTAGAATTGAATAGGCACATCAACTATTAAAACATCAACTCTTTCAGACTCAAGTTGGAAACAATCACCACATATTATTCTTGTTCTTGCTATCAAATACTGAAAACTAATACCATCCAAAACCCCGTTTTCTCTACCACCATAAATTAAGAAAAGTTTATAAATAAACTGAACTCACTGATCTTGCGTGAGAACATATATCAGATCGGTGGAAAAATCAAATTACTAGAATGTTTCAGGATCTCAGAGATTTTCCAATTTGGCAAGAAGGAAGAAAAATCTAATGCCTCAACATAATCCGTGTATCAAATGGAAGGTATCAGTATCCCTAAGCCTACTCAACAAACACTCATCACTCGCCATGTGGACTGTTAACTTGACCTTAACTGATACAAAATGAATTAAAATACAAATTCCATCACCACACTAATAACCGATCACACCCAAAAACCTATAATCAGCAAACCCTACCGATTGAAACAACAAATCAATCTATCTGAAACAGAATCAACAAATTTATACATGCCAGAAGACGAAGAAGCAGAGAAGAAACTTACGAGGAAATGAGATAGATGAACGACGGTCCATGCCATACCGGAAGCGCAGCCGAAGACGGATAGGACCAGCAGCCATGAGAAGAACAGTATCAAGATGTAGGTACTCCAGACGCCGGGGTAGGTGAACCACTCCGTGTTCCGGTTCAGATCCGTCGGCGGCGACGCCCGTACGTACAAATTCGCCATATACCTCCCAGATTCTTCGAATTCAATTCAATTCAACTCCTCGATTCTCCTTTGTCTTCTTCGGATTAATTGATGTTTCGATTTTACAAGCTACAACAACAAAGTCGCTCGATCCAATTGATTGATATTCCCCTCTTTTCTTTTTCCCTTTTTTGAGAAGGTCAAATGATAAAATATCTAAAGGCTTTCGGCAGCGGCGATTGGCGAATGCAGATTTGATAATAGGCACTAGTGGGGCCTATTAAGTTGAGCTTGCACTCCCCCCAATCCCACAAATAATGTCCGGATTGTCCCCATGGGATGCCGTATCGGTTAAGGTGGGTGGCTCGGGATCGATTAAGTCATGGGTTCAATTCCAACCAAGATCGCTATGTAATTTGGCTGTCACCCTATAACATTAAGGGTGATTGCACAAGGAGCATGTCAATGAATCAAAAAATAAAAAATAAAAAAAAAATAAATAAATAATGTCCAGATTTAATTGATTAGTTATGACGAAAGGTGGTGGGTCCTTAAAAAAAAGATTGGTTGATTATGTGTAATAATTTGCTATTTTCAGAAAATGAATATTACAGTTAAATTTCGATAAAGTAATAATTTTGGGATCGAGAAAAAATATTCATTTAGTGAGGTTATTGCTTTATCGAATATTATTTTAATGCATTGACCCATATCGAGACCTGAATAAATTATTATCTTAGCAAAATTATTACTTTATCGAATACTACTTTATCGATGTTTAATTGTATTTGTGGAACATTCCAAAAAGGAAAGAGAAACATTATTTGTGAGATGGAGGGAGTATTCAATCTTTGCTTAATTTTGGATTATTTATACATTTTTAACTAATAAATAATCTCGATTTTATTTTGCTATAATCAATACACATTGAATTTAAACTAATTAAATTTTTTTTATTTGATTCCGTATTCGTATTTCTAAGTTTAGATATCCACACTGAGATTTAAATATAAATATTCAATTTGAATAAATATAATTGTATGATATATACTCTCCCCATCGAGCTAGTATTGTTTTAATGGGTTTTGGTGCGAAAATGGAGAAAGTGATAGTTGTGTATTAAAGTGGGTGGAGCTGTGTTAAAATGGTGCGGCTCATTGTCTATATTGATTTATGTCCACATATTATTTTGTGTTTTTTTACAAAGTCAATAATAGTGAGATATTCGAAAATAAAAACTAAGACAAGAGTAACAGGATAAAGTATATAGTATACTTTTTCATACTTATTTATAAATTGAGTGCAAATCTATTAGGAATGCAGTCTTAAACTAAAAACTTGTTTAGATTGTTTGATGTTCACGTATTAATTTTTTTTTTATGAAGATAAGAATAGTGGGACATTCAAAAAAGAAAACTAAGACAAAAAAAAGGATGGAGAAAGTAAATAGTATATTTTTTCAAATTTATTTATAGAGAGAAAATCTAGTAGGAATGCAGTCTTAAATCTAGGAGAAAGTGATAATTGTGTATTAAAGAGGGTGGAATTGTGTTAAAATGATGCGACTCGTTGTTTAGATTGATTGATGTCCACATATTATTTTGTATTTTTTTACAAATACAATAATAGTGAGATATTCAAAAATGAAAACTAAAATAAGAGTAACAGGATAAAGGAAAAAGTATATAGTATACTTTTTTCAAACTTATTTATAAAGAGTGCAAATTTAGTAGGAATGCAGTCTTAAACTGGAAACTTGTTTAGATAAATTGATGTCCATGTATTACTTTTTATTTTTACGAAAATAAGAATAGTGGAATATTTAAAAAAGAAAACTAAGATAATAATAAAAGATGGAGAAAGTATATAATATACTTTTTCATATTTATTTACAAATTGAGAGAAAATCTAGTAGGAATGCAGTCTTAAATTAGAATAGTCCTTATACCTTTTTGCATTTATATATAAAATGGATCATATAAAGACTATACATATTGAAATTATGCTGGACATTCAATCTAAGTCTTCCAATGAGCAAGATGACATATACAGATTATTTCGTATTTTCTATTTAATGAGCCTACCAATATGATTTATGAGTAATTATAAATCGAGTAGTTTCGAATTAAATAAAATATATTAAGTGCAATTTGAATTCAAATCGAATACTTTAATATTATTATTTATAAAATTCTTAAAAAATGAAATGAATATTCAATCATTCAATATGTAAATATCGAATCAAATACAAATGAAAGGTACTTTTCAAATAACATTCCACGCAAAAAGTAATATTCAATATCGAATCGATTATGAATCGAATACTGTATTAAAAAAATCCAATTGATTCATTCATAAATCTCTCTGTAACTGTCTAGAATAAAAAAAAGAGAATATACCAATGTATAGCTTAATTGGTCTTCTTAATAGTACAAAAATGATAGATCTAGAATTCGATCGATGGCATTTAAACCCTCCATTTGTGTACAACTTTTTTTTTAAGTGGTATATAAATAATGTAATATCTTATCGGGCAGCACGTGCTGGGCCGACAATAATTTACGATCATAAATGGGCCTGCGTTTGCTTTCTCCTGGCCCGACTCTCTTCTAAATTTAAACAAGATATTTTTATAATGCAACTCAGAAAGAGAGGGCTTCACGCGCATCTACGAAGTAAGGCTGAAAGCGGTGCCATCATTGCCCCCACTTGCCAAAAGGCCGATGACGTGGCGGGACGAGGCTTCTCTTGGGGGACCGCATCATCCATCTGGGCCCCACATGAGCGAGGCCCCCATTCTATGCAGCAATTTGCCGCCTAAATTACCGACATCATGTTCCCTCGTCATTACCGCCGTCAGATTCGACACGTCTGCGGCCATCCCACGGCTCGCTCTCGGACCTTTTTCTCGTACTCCGTGACCGCTCGTCGGATTAACAAAAGTATCAGGCTGCACTTTGAAGTTTGAACTTCGAGCTTGCTGTTTACAGTATCGTATATTGCACCGTATAAAATACGGTAAGTATACCAAATTACCGATACTGCCACGGATGGTATTTACGTAAAGAAATTTTTTTTTTTTTTTTTTACTGTGAATAAATTTCTTTAGCCTATTTCATTGCAGTTCAAAAATTCTACTTATTGTGTTCATTATTTTTTGAAATTGTAGATTTCCCTTCGATTTGAGGTTGACGTCCTTGAAGGTTGCAATTCTCATGATTGAATCATTAAGGGGTTGATTGCTGCTTTGTTTTACCCTTCTTTTGCTGATAAATGCGGTGGGCTTTACCTACAGCTTGTCTCACTCTCTGTCTTGTTCTATCCTTTATTCTCCCAAGATTTATGGGAGATTTTATCTTTTAGATGGCTTATATACTTCTTCAATCCCGTTAATATTGACTGGTTTATTTTCGGTACGTCGATAAGAGAATTGATTTAATTATATATTTTATAGGTTTTAATTGTATTAAGAAATTAACACAATTTTCGAAGAATGGTTGATGTGAATAAATGAGAATTCATTCACATTTTATTAAGCATAATTAAGATAATTAAATTTATTAGTAAGAATGTGGGGAGCGTATTGAGTAATGAGGGACTCATCTCATTTTTTAGTGTAGAGTGTTTTTTGCCATTAGAGGAAACAAGACGATATTATTGGTACGACCAACCAATTGCCTCAATTATACCTTAATAAAATTTGGATGTGTTAATTTCTTAATACAAAACACATAAAATATACTACATCCGTCTCATTATTAGTGAAGACTTTATTTTCGGTACGAGAATTAAGAAAAAATGTGATAAAGTATGAGGGAGAAGTAGATAATAAAGTAGGAGAAAAAAGATGAGTGTGTTAATGAGAGAGAAGATGAGTGAGACAATGAGAATAAATGATAAAGTAATAGAGATGAAATGATAAAGTAGGAGATATAAATGAGTATAATAATGAGATTAGATGATAAAGTAGGAAATAGAGTTGTAACTTGTCACCAATTTGGTATGTCGCCACTTATAGCATAACATCTAAACTAAGAAAGGTCGCCACTAATAATGAGACGAAGGTAGTACAATTAAATTATTTTTCTTAGTTTCCATGTCAAAAATAAACAAGACGATATTATAAAGACAAAGAGAGTAATAATAAGGTGGTTGTAGTTTGGTAAGAATTCCACGCTGTAGCCATGGAGACTTGGGCTCGAATCTCAGTAACCTTAGATCAATTTATTAAAATAATATTTGATAAAATAATAATCTTATTAAATGAATATTTTTTTAATTCCTAAATTATTATTTTATTAAAATTTAACTGTAATAAGCTTCGATATTGTGGTATTCTCGTTTGCAATCACCTGACATGTTGCGCTTTATTATTTGATTAACCGTTCCTATATGTGAGTGAGTTGATTTTTTTACCTAAACTCATAAACAGCCATAACTTTGTCATTTGCATCATAAGATTTATGAGTCCGACCCATGATTTGAATTTGATTAATTACTCAAAGTGCACCTACGAATATAATAATAGCAAATTTTTTACAAACAACTAATCACCCTCTTTTTATGCGACCAATCATTTTATTCACAACTAAAAACTCTCCTTAATATACGTGCGGAAAAAGAAATTAGATACGCTCGTTGGGACGGAGAGAGTAGTAACTACGATAGATTTTAAGATTAATAACTAAGTATATATACATCTACATATTTATACAACATAGCACAACAGAATCAAGATCACTTAATACTATCTTTTTGGATTGGATTTTAAGATGAAAAGGGCAAAAGTTGAAAACCCTAAAAAAGAGTCGACTTTAATCCTCGGATGCCGTTGACTCATTACTCAACGGTTATGATGAGGCGTGTGGTGTTGAAAGTCGACCAAATTATCAACTATGTTATGTGTAGGCTGCCTTATAACCATATATCTAAAGCATATACTCATCTTCTACATACTAGTAATTTTGCCTCTTCAATACTGCCTCTCTCTCTCTCTCTTCTTTTCGCTCACTTGATCATTTTGACTCTTTTTACAATTCTTGATTTTCACTTACCATCATGAAATCGCGTATAAAATCAAAATGATTAACTACCAAATTGCTACGCAAATAATGCAAGCCTACGCAAATTAGGGTTGGAGATTATAAGCTAGGAAGAAAAAAACAAAAGTCAATCAATGGAGATGTTGAGTTGGAAAGGGTGTAAAGTAAAATTAAGTGATGATAATGTGGTAAGTAAAAATATTAGATTTAGGGGCAGGCAAACCTTAACATAGTGGCTAAGTCAAGATTATCATGCTAGATTTAGTTGCATTCCATTTCCAAATATTTGTATTATTACAAATTATTGATGTTCCTCACCAATTTAGACAATCGACCTCGGATACCCTACACCATCGAACTGGCAGCTTTTGAATTTCACTTTTACTATATGTGTTGGTTGGTGACCTATTTTTGCATCCATTTATTCATGGAATCACGAGCATATTCAAAATTAATAATAATATAATGAAATTTGCGGTTTTTTAAGAAATAATTTCTAGGTGGGAAGTGAAATAAAACAAATTATACTTAAAAATTGTATTTCGAAACGATTTGGTAGTGGGGTGGGGGGATCCCCTTGTCACTACTACTGCATTTATTCCGAAAAGTTCACACGCTGTACAATATATGAAGGGCAGATTCAAGATTATAAATTAAGCGGCGATATCTGTAATTTTGAAAGTGGTTGAGGAAGGTGGCAAAATAATAATTTCAAACTGCGAAAACTAAAATTCCTTTGGATATTACCTAATTTAAGATAGTCGTTAAGAAATTTGATTTGAATTGGGACATTATAAAAACATTAATAAATGATGTCCAATTTATGCCGTGAAGTCAAAAATTATCATACATCAAATCATTGGTCATTTAGTCGAATGTTTGCATGACAAAAGGACAATATGTGATTAGAGGTAACAACTTTCTTTGGTCGAATAAAGGTTGCATGTAAGAAATCTATCGACTGTTGATGCTTTGATCTCCATAGAAAAATGGGCCAAGAAAATTGCAACATTATTTCAAATAAGCTAAAAGATTTTGATGGCGTAATTATATTAGATGCTCTTGATGATTAATTAGTTAAATAGTAGGAATAAAATGTAACATAGGGTTGTAAACAAATCGAATCGAATCAAATAATACAGTATTCGATTTGGTATTCAATTTTATTTGAATATTCTGTATTCGATTCATTTTCGAATATTAAAGCTGACTCGTATTTGATTCGTTATTTATATTCGAATTATTCGATTCGATTCGTTTTTTATTGAATATTTTATAAATAATATTATTCGAATATTCGGTTCGAATTCGGTACGTATTTAACACTATTCGGTTCGATTCGAAACTATTCGATTCAAAATTAATATTTTTAATAAACAAATTTATAATAAGTGTTATAAAACATATTTAATGTATAAATATTTTTATAAATGTATTATATATTTATATTTAATCGAATATTTTCGAATATCGAATCGAATATCATAATTTTGTATTCGTATTTAAATACTAATCGAATCAAATTGAATATTTATATTCGAACTCGAATATCAAAAATTCGAATACGAATATCAATATTCGAATACGAATACCGAATCGAATAAAAAATATTTGATTCGTTTACAACCCTAATGTAATATTAGGATTGTATGCTTTTTTTTAATTAAAAAAGAATCAAATATGTCTCACTTTATTGTACGGGAGGCTCGTTACTTCAACTAGTCCCCCTCTCCGTTGTACTGCGCTCTCCAAGTGTGTTTGTTGTTATATTTTATGTAACGAGTACTGAAACCCGTGATCATTATTTGAGGTGCGGTTTATTATTCTTGAAATTGGGAATATAAGAGGGAAATTGAATTGGTAGAATCCAATGAGGAGGAATTGGAAGTAAATTAGTAAAATCTTGAAAGAGAGAAGGGTGTTATGGTGGGGTGGGGGGAGGTGAAAATAGAGGGAGTGGGGCAAGGAGCAAAAGGGTGGTGCAGAAAATGATCCCTTAAAACCCCACAAAATTGAGGGGGGGAGAGGACAACGGGCAGGTCAGGCAGTGTGGCACCACTGTAAAAGTGATAACAAACATTCTCACTTCCCAAGGTGGGGACTGCCCAATATCCATCGCTGCCCCTCCGCCGGAATATTCCATATTTCTTCCCCCACCAATTATTGCATGCCCTACTCTACTCCTCAAAAACACAAAAATTATTAATGAGAGATGGTGAGTTGGGGGTATTTTAGGTAATTCTACTATGAATCAGGATTTCAGCTCTCGGTTTATAATTTAAGTTGTAGACTTTGGGGGTGTTTGGGATAGACTTTATCCGAAATAAGCTTATAGAAAAATGCCTCTCGGGAAATGAATTCGGTGTTTGAGAAATTCAGCTTATAGAGCTGCTGAAAGCTATTTGGGTCCAAGATAGAGAATTTTCGTAAGTTTGGTATTGGGCGGTAAGGCGATACTTATAGGCTTTTATAATTTTAACCTTTTTAATTAATACATTATATTATAATTTTGTAACTATTTTTTTTAATTAATGATCGATATTACTTATTTATATATATAATTTTTATTTGTCATTTAACAAAGAATAAATAAATATTTGTTTTATTAATATAATTTATAATCTTTTTTATTCTTGATTTTAATTAATAATATTAATTATACTTAATTTTTTTTCTAATTTTTATTTTAATTTTTTTTAATTAAAATACTATTTTATATGAGTGGAAATAAATTTTAAATTTTATTTGTGTAAAAATTCTAAATTTGTTTAATAAGTGAGAAATGAATAACATTTTCATCTTTATTAATATTTTCAAATATTAATTTTTGACTTTCAGCACTTTTTGCAAACACTTACAAATTATCAAAATCAGTAGCTTTCAGCTACTTTCAGCCACTTTCAACAGCTTCCAACAAGTTTCAGCACTTATCGATAAGCTTCAGCTATCCCAAACACCCCATTTATAGTGTAGATTCATTCATTCTTGCACAAGGTCAGGTCTACGATAGATTTTTTGGGTATTCTGTACCTCTTTAAGGAAGTGACGTCATAGTAGTTGCTAACGAGTAATGAAATGCAGTAGATTATTAGGGTTCTTGAAGTTGTGACGTCATATATTGTTTTCAAATGATATGATCTTTAATAATGAATATTCATCATTTTAATTCATTGAGAAAGAAGAAGATATCTCTCTTAATGATGGTTATTCAATATAATAAATATATAATAATTACAAAGAATCGAAAGATATATCACAAATTGATTTATTGGTAAATTGGCATTGACTAGTTCTTTATGTATTCTATTTTACTTATTTAATTATAACAAATATTATCATCATTATTATTTGGTCTACCCTATATTTTCCAACTTGTTTGTATAAGTATTTCCTTTTGTAGTTGTCATAATTGATGAAATGGACATTTGCCATAATATTTGGGACACTAATATAAATTGCAGATTTCTTTATTCAGAACTTTTTAAAGGAAGCATAATAGCATTGGTGCTCAATTTTGCTTTAAATACTTTTACCAAAATATTGATAGACTCTTCGAATTCTAGAAAGTCAACCTTAATTTCATCACTATGATTGTAAGATTTTCACTATACAGTTAAATTTTGATAAAATATTTTAGTGTATTGACTAATATCGAAATCGAAAAAATTTATTATTTAAACGAAATTATTACTCTATCGAATATTATTTTATCGACGTTTAACTATAATCTTTTACACAAGATTGTTAGTTTATTTTCTGCATTGGACAAAACCTTACTCATAGACGGGTTTAAGGGACAGTTGAAAACCGCCTTCCCAATTATGAATTTTATTCAGATTTTTCTTATATATTCCGTAAATTAGCAACTTCACCTCCTTAATTCGCAATTTTTTCTGTTTTAACTCCCCTATTCTTACCCTAATAAGATACTGATTTTCTTGTGCTAAAAGCTTTAGCTTTCCATATTAGGCTAAAATGAAATAAATCTTAAATATTAAATTACTTATAAAAGTGGTATTATTTAATTTTGTCCCACTTACCTCAAGTAATAGGACAACTCTTATTACTCTTTCTTATGTCAAATCCTCCACCCAAAAATAAACAAAAATAGAGAAAAACAAAATATATTAAACTAAAAATAGTATCGAATATCTCAGAAAGAATTGCAAACCATCTGAAGATCTCCCACAAAGATATCCTTGGCAATAAAGACAGATATGAAGATTCTATAAATGAATTTACATAAATGAGGAAATCTCTCTTCACTTGAATAAAATAAAAGTTTTTATCTCATTTTGGCTTTTTCTTGATTTCTTGTTATTTCTCTCCTCCTACCCCCCACCCCACCCCCCACCCTACCCCCACCAACCAATATATACTTACATAATATTACTAATATTTATACAATCTAACTTCAACTCCCTTCTCTCTCTTGTCTTCTCTCACCTGAGTACCCCTACACAGTTTTTGCATTTGTTCTTCATTATGATGGCTTATTTTTAAGCTTTCAGGCATTTGGTTCAGAGCTTCAGACAGACAGACAGAGATCCAACCGTCATCCCCTTCAATCTTCGTACCACTATTCCACTTTGTGTTTTTCACTCCTTCCCTTATTTGAAAACCCCAACTACTTTAACCCACAGCCATTCTTTTTCTACCTCAATTTTGAGCCCAGCCAACACACTTTCACTCCCACCAAACTTTGCTTTTTTTGTTCTTGTTTCTGATAAAAGACTGCATTTTGCTTGTGTCTTTGCTGCAAGCCCAGCTGCATATTGACAACAATAAAGAAAAGGGGTTCATAAAAGAAGAGTCTTTGGGGTTTTGACAGTTGATTGATAGGCATTCTTGGGTTTCTCTTTTTTCATCATGCCTACTGAAAAGTTTGATACAACTATGAAGAAAACCCTTGAGAGCCTTTGCTGCAGTACTGGTTGGTGTTATGGAGTCATCTGGGGTTTTGATCAGAGAAACTCATTGTAATCTCTCTCTCTCTCTCATTTGCATGTGTTTTAATTGTAGAATATGGGCATCTTGAGTTCATTGCTAAATTTTCTCTTCTATCATTGGTTCTTAGTGATTAACTTAATTATGTTGAGATATACAAGTTTAACTAACCAATAATAATTTTGATTTTTTTATAGTTTGCAAGTATAAATCTTCTATTTTGACAAGACACATCTTTTAAATGAAGCAATCTTTTCCTTTTGTGTTTGTTGTCTAGAAAATCAACTACTTTTACTAATTACTCACCTTTCTACCCAACAAAATCTTGTGAAAAATTGTTACTTTTACTAGATTGATGATTAGCTGTTTTCCACTATTTTTTGGTGCTAAATAATCTTTAAGTAAGATGGTTAAATTTCTAATAGTGTATAACTCTCTTTTGTCTACAGTTTCACTAACATGGCAATTTTTGTAACTTTCTTGTGCATGATTTAGACTATTGACATTGAAAGATGCATACTGTGAGGAGGAAATGAGAGCCCTAATTGATTCTATGCTCCTGCAAGTACATGTTGTGGGAAGAGGGTAAGCTGTTCATGGTTTTTATTTATCATCTTCATTTTTCTTTTTGGATCTTTATGGGAATACTAAAATAATGCAATTACAATGTAGGGTAATTGGCCAAGCTGCATTTGCAAAAAAACATAGATGGATTGATTCAGATGCTCATCATGAAAGGCAAAATCTTGGATCATTTGACAGTCTTGATGTTTTCATCAAGGTATATCATTCAGTCTGTTCCAAGAATCTTCATATCTTCATATCTAACCTTGCATAATCTTCCTTGTGCAGGAGGAATCTGAATTCTTTTGCCAATTCTCTGTGGGGATTAAGGTGTGTTTTTTAAAGAATTTACAAATGTTTACTCTTTGTTTGAGGTGCTGTCATCATCTTCTCCAAATAAGATGATCTTTCTTTGTGGTGGTTATTTACTTGATCTTGCGTGTGGTTTGCAGACTATTGCAATAATCTCGGTCGAACCGTGGGGAGTTGTCGAATTCGGATCCACTCGCAAGGTTAGTACTATATCCAAACCAAACAAAAATCTTGCAACTTCTCTTTAAAAGTATGCAAGAAATCTTGCTAATAGCTTGAATTCATGTTACAGAATCTTGAGAGGAAAGACTTTGTTGATCAAGTGCATCTACTATTCAAAAGAAAGGATCTTGAAGCCATGGGAAATGACCCTCTTTCAGATAACCAGTTTTTTCATTCTAATTTGGAGTTTGATGGCATTTTCCACTCTGAATGTTTCATGGGAGCAGATCATTCTTTAGTCCTTCCATCCCAACCTTTTCCTTCTAACAATCAAACATCTTCTTCTATTGAGAATCCAATCCTAACTAGCAGCAATCCACTAGAACAGTTGCTTTTAGAGTCTGACTTCTTTGATTGCTCTGCTACTCACCAAGAACTTAGCAGTTACACTGATTCTTCACTGCTGACTCCTTCTTGGCCTCATTTGGCATCCGGGCTTGAACCAAGAGATCAAGAATCTTGCAAAGATTCAACTTTTAACATGCAGAGCCAACAGTTATCAGATTTGTCCAATACTCAAGATCTTAGTTCCTCAATCAGCCCTACTGACTTTAAACCTCAAAGGCTGTCTGGATTACTAACTGTGGAGGAATTCGTCGCGCAAAGCAACTCATCTAAGGCTGAGAATGAGAATCGCTTCTCTCAATGGATTTCTTCTCATCATGCTGGTAATGCTCGAGTTAGCACAGATATGTCACATTCTACTGGACTAATACCAGGGCCGTGTTTGAGTAAAAGAAGGGATTGTTTTCCAACGAATTCACTGCAAAGCTCAGTGACTTGTGCTTTCAGATCAAGTGATGAGGTTAAGCATTTGGATAGTATGGGATCCAAGATCTGCAGCTCAAACAGTTTATTCTCTAAGTTAGGCCTTGACCACCTCTTGGGTGGTATTGCTAAAGCAAGCCCTTCTTATGATAGATCTCAATTTGAGGATCAGTCATCATTTGATGCTAAAAGAAGAAAATTGGATAACTTTTCATGGAGCCAAAACCAAGTGAAGTTTGAAGGTCCTGGTCTTGATAGAAAAATGAAATCAACATACAAGTTAGAGGCAAAGAATAGTGAAGCCAATAGTCAAGATTCCATGAAGGAGGAGCCACGGTCATGTATAGGCGATAGCTGTGCAAGTTCGTCGAGGAGGAAAGAGGAAGTGGTTAGAAGCAAGAAAAAGAAGGCCAAACCGGGGAGCAAACCGAGGCCTAAAGACCGACAAATGATACAAGACCGGCTTGCAGAGTTGAGGGAGCTCATTCCCAATGGAGAGAAGGTGAGTAGCAATGAGTTAACTTGACTATATTTTTATATTTGGACTATTTGTAACAATGGTGATTGTTTATATGACAGATGAGCATTGATCGTTTGTTGGAACGAACAATCAGACACTTGAACTTCATGCAGAGTCTCACTAGGCATGCTGAAAGCCTAAACCAAACTGCTAAGCCAAAGGTGAAAACTCATCCTTTCTTACATCTAGCATTGAATGGCATATTCGTTGGTACTAACTTGTGGTGTTGTAATAAAATCACAGAGCATGGAGGACTATAAAAACCAGACCATTAATGGTGGTGATGATGGAGCTACATGGGCATATGAAGTTGGAAATGATGCCATGTTTTGTCCATTGATAGTCGAGGACCTCGGTACCCCCGGACAAATGCTTATAGAGGTAATGAAGGGCTACACAATCGACAAACTTTCTGCATGTTTAACTTAAAGCATAACTAGCAGCAAGAAAAGTAACCAACTTTCTCAACTTCTCCTGCAGATCCTATGTGAAGAACAAGGCTTCTTCTTGGAGATTGTAGACATAATTAGAGGCTTTGGCTTGACCATCCTAAAGGGTGTAATGGAAGTTCGTGATACGAAAAAGATATGGGCTCATTTCATGGTAGAAGCTGAGGTAAGACCAAAACATTCAACTACTAATAAACGGAAAAAAAACAAAAGAAGAGTTTTTTTGCAGTTTCCTTGATATATTTTTTTTGTTGGTATAACAAGAAGTCTTGAACTTGATTTCAGGGAAGCCGAGGTGTTACGCGTCATGAGATCTTTTCGTCCCTCATTCAACTTCTTCAAATGACTGGACAAACTGCAGGGTGAGAGTTATGGCAATGTTCATGGATCCCGGTATGCCGATTTTCAGCAACTTTGAAGCTTCTGCTTCATTTTCTGCTAACTTTGGTGATGCTACTCTTCAATGTGCAAGCTTATGACAATGAGTGTAGTTATATATACATATAGAATAAGTTTTGTTTGATGGTAGGAGTTGTGTAATGTAATGTATGTAGCATCAGTTGTGATAGAGGAAGAATGGTTTTGTTCTTCTAACTAGATGTTTATTTAATTTATTGACATATGAAACATTTGTGATAATGACTAAGGAAAATGGAAAGAAAAACAAAAACTTCCATTTATTGTCTGCATTTTTTTTAAGTACTTAATTTCTAAGACATGTTAGAAGACTTTGCCACGACTAGTATCTCTTATCATAAATTAATATGCTAGAAATTCTCTATGAAAATGGTGCACATGAAGGTAATAGTTTCGCATTTATGATAGAAATAATTTATAGGAAAAAAGTAATAAAAGATATTTGGATAATAATGGATATGTTTGATGCATATAATGATCTAGAATTTTATGAGAAATGTCGGGTGATTTTGTTGTGACTACTTTCTCTCTTATGAGAAGCAGTATGCTAGAATTTCTTTATAAAAATGGTGAACATAAATTGAACGGAATTGTTTTACCAATAATAAAAAATGCATATATATACTAGTCCCTGTCATAATGAACGGTTTAGATCGAGTTAATTTAAAAATGGAGATGAGTCTTTTAGGTTAATTGTCTTTCTAAATAATTCTGTCAAATTCTATATGAAATTGCATAATATAATTATTCACAATATTCTATTATGTATAACAATGTGCATGCAATCCAAAACTCTCTCTTGTCGGATTTTCTAAGACATGTCAGAAGACTTTGCCATGACTAACATTATCTCTTATCAGAAATCAATATGCTAGAGATTCTCTATGAAAATGGTGCACATGAAGGTAATAGTTTTGCATTTGTGATAGAGATAATTTATAGGAAAAAAAGTAATAATAGGCATTTGAATAATAATGGATATGTTTGATGTATATAATGATAATTTAATGAGAAATGTCGGATAAAAATGGTGAACATAAGTTGAAGGGAATTGTTTTACCAATAATAAAAAAATGCATATATATACTAGTCTCCTCATAATGGACGGTTTTAAATCGAGTTAATTTAAAAATGGAGATGAGTTTTTAGATTAATTGTCTTTCTAAATAATTCTGTCAAATTCTATATGAAATTGTTCACAATATAATTATTCACATTATTCTAGTTTGTATAACAAAATTTAGAAATAGGGTTAATCCCTGCATGTTGGGTCCTTTAAAGTGCAAGTTGTAACATTCTCCCAGTTCGTTGCCAAAGACGATCTTCACAACTTTATGAGAGAAAGTCAACTATGTTTACTAGTGTAGAGTTTGACCCATGTGTTTTCCTACTCAATATAATATGTTTGAATTTCATTTCATATAGTTTTCTAAGTTTTCTCATTTTTCCAAAAGTAAAGTTAAAATTAGTCTGAAATAGCCAAATATACTCGTATTAAAAATTGGGCTATCTCGACCTAACTCAAAAGTCAATTGGGCCTCCAAAATGCATCTCAGAACTTCACGGGCCATCAAATCATGAAGCCCAATCAGCCACAAACAAACTTATACGTTTTTAATTTTATTAAATTTAACATTTGTTATTAAATTAAAAAAAAAAACACATTAGGATAGTTTAAGATACAACCTTTTTTCTTAGAGTAAAATCTACTCCTACATTACTATTTTAAGATCCATAAAATTATAAATTCATCTTGTTTTTTTTATCGTCGGTTCTTTTTAATACTAATAAAATAAAATAATTTCGAATCCACATACCAAACTTAGCCCAGTCGATAATGGATGGGCCATGTAGCGGGCCGGGCTGCGATCCGCTGTATCTGGTGCAGCGCGATATTGGCCCACATTTATAAAATATCTAGAACTGTATAAAATAATTAAATTAAAATGTCCTATTTAATTTCAAACATACTACTAACACAAACTTACTTTTTGAGTTAATACTATACTCCCTTCGTCCCGCTAAAATTGTCTTACCTTCCATTTTCGACTGTCCCACTAATGTTGCCTTCGCCCGAAATGGAAACGAGAGGTGCATTTTTGTAAATATAAAGTACTCATTTCAATCTAATTAAAGTAGAGAGTCCTACATCTAATTACACAACTATTCATTTCGACTCACTTTCTTAATTCCCGTGCCGAAACCTACTAAGACAACTTTACTGGAATGATAGCCAAAAAAAGTTGGGGGTCCGATCGTGTCATAAATTGCAAGAAATTGAAACTGCGTGATTTAATTGAATAAGTTTTAAAAAGCGTGTTAAAATTACAAATTTGGATAACTTTGTGTTTTTTTCGCCAACCCCTAATATTTTCAATATGTCCAACATTCTTGTAGTTTTTTAATACTCCCTCCGTTTAATTGGTAGTGTTTCTTTGGGTATGGATATTAAGAATATGATATTGCTTGATGCATGTTTTATTTTTGGGTAATTTATGGTTATAAATTCTTAGTATTTTTTATAAATAATACATCAGTAACATAATTTCCTTTTTAAAAATACAAAACACTACTAATGGAAATATTGGAAAAGAGGGAGTAATAAATCTTTTATATAAGAGTGAATAGCAAATTTGGTGTCTAAACTTTCAACTATTTTGATATTTGGTGCCTATATTTTTAAAATTGTTTTTTTGGTGTCTAAAGTTATCAAATACTATCAATTTTGGTGTCAATCAACTTTATAAAATTCTATAAGGATACAATTGTCAATTTGGATACATATTTTTTTAACAAATTTATTTTAAAATAGTCAATTCATTTTAGTCTTATAAAATATTTTATTGAATTTAAATATTTTATTTAAAAATATAAGTGTCACGATTATTCTTAAGAAAATATAATAAAAAGTCACACAATTAATTAGAAAATGCTATTTTACACATAAATTTATATTTAAAATTAAAAAAAAAGACTTTATTTTAACTACGTGATGTTAGTATTTTCATTTAATAAAGATATAATTTACTTAAATAAAATTATAATTTTTATTTTAAAATTTATGACGTAGTTTTTTTTAGGGGTGTGCGCGGGCGGGTTCGGGTGGGTTTGGGCGTAAAAACTAACCAATCTACATGCGAGCGATTTTACAAATATACAAACTATGGCGGATTTTTATTTCTCCAAACCGTAGCGGTTCGGGTGAAGCGGTTTGCGGATTAAATAATAAGAGATCACATTCTTTCGAGTTGATAATATCGAAAGGTTACAACTTATTTGTTCATGAGACATACATCAACAAATAACAATATAAGTTAAGAAAACCAAATTCTACATAGAAAACATAATTTCAAAATGCTTCTCGGCGTTCTCGCTAGTCCCGTGAGGCCGTGAATAACATTTACCCATTTCTTACTTTTTATTTTTCAATTTAATTTGCAATAACATTTATTAAATTATTTAAAATATTAATGAAAATGAATTTTAATATAATTTGTATTGGGCCGGCTTATTCAAATACTTTGTAAGTCACTAAATTATTTTGAAAGAGTGCACTACTTACCCAATAGAATCGACAATATAGCCTATTAGTAAAATTAAAAATTTAAAAGCTAAAAAGGATTTAAGGAGGCGGGCGGGTCGGTTAACCGCCACCCGAAAACCGTCACCCACCCGCCTCGGTGGCGGTTTGATAAAAATTGATCCGCGATTAATTTTTCAAAAAAATAAATGGCGGTTACGGTTTGCGACGGGCGGGTCAAGCGGGCGGAGACGGTTGGACGGATTTCTTGCACACCCCTAGTTTTTTTTTATATAATGTAGCAATTTAAATTTAATAAAATAATAAGATTCTTATTTCAAATTTTTTATATAATGTAGTTTAACATTTAGAATTTTATTTCTTTTATAAATAATAATATATTGTAACTTAGTTTTTAAGTGTAATATTTTGGGAACATGAATAGTATTTGATTGACACCAAAATGGATAGTATTTGATAACTTTAGACACCAAAAAAATAATTTTAGAAGTATATGCACCAAATATCAAAATAGTTGAAAGTTTAGACACCAATTTTGTTTTTCACTCTTTATATAAAGGAACACATTTCCTGTACATTTTTAAAATTTAATATATATATATATATATATATTTATTTATTTATTTATATATTTATATATATAATCTATAAACGAATGCAACAATCGAATCAATCATTTCAAGACCAGAAATTAGTCTTCACCAAATAATCATATAGTATATATATATATATATTTATTTATTTATTTATATATTTATATATATAATCTATAAACGAATGCAACAATCGAATCAATCATTTCAAGACCAGAAATTAGTCTTCACCAAATAATCATATAGTATAAACATGCAACAACTAGAATACATATGCTAGGATTAATAAATTTGATAGATATAACTTATAAATTTAACTCAAGATTAGTAATTAGTTGGTACCACATCTAAATGTATTAAACTAGTCAGTTCGATCGGTTAACCAATCGATCAAAATCGAGCTTGGGATCCCATAATAGTTACAAAGTTTTGTGTCTCGAACCACCCACCTTCACCGCTACGCCATCCCAAGCGGACAAAGATGTTCAACCACCCTAGGCTAACTATAAATGACCCTGCAAATCTATATAGATGACGGAGCAAATACATAACGGGCGGACAAAGATATTCAACCACCCTGCACAACTATAAATGACACTGGACTAACTATAAATGACAGACAATACATAGCGGACGAACAAAGATGTTCAACCACCCTGCAAATTGCTTATAGATGACGGACAATACATAACGATTCCAATGGAATTTGAACTTATGACCTATCGATCCTGAACCACCCATCTTCACCGCTACGCCATCCCAAAGAGACAAAAATTTGTGTATTTGTACACTATTGTGTGTACCATACCATAATGTTATTAACATGTGGTAAATATAATTTACTTATTTTAATAAAAATAATAATACTACACACAAAATATACAAACATGGTACATACCAATCACTTGCATAATGGCAAATCATAATTGAAGGTCACTTTTGAGGCTCAATTTCAGAACGAAAATCAAACACATTTTATTTACCAAAAACCCTAATTACCAAATTACTCACTCCAATACTTCTCCTCAGCAACTACACCACTCTCCTTGTCATCTTCCTCATCATCAGCCACACTCATCTTGAATTTCCTCACATCCTCCACCGCCGCATTCCTGAACAGCCCCACGTCCGCCGCGCCGGAGACCAAATGGTACCCCCTCCGCCGCAGCTCCGCCGCCCCATCGTGCGGCATCACGAAACCCGACAGATACGCCGCGCCTCCTTTCAACACAGCCTTCTCCGCCCCGCGCAGCGCCTCCTTCACCTTCTTGTGCCCCGGGTCCCACAAGTACCCCATGCTCGCGCTCAGATCGAGCGGCCCCATTTGGATGCAGTCCACTCCGTCAACGGCTGCGATTTCGTCGATTTTTTTAACCCCTTCCTCAGACTCCACCTGGCACATGATTAGCAGTTCTTCTTCGAAATTACTCAAATACCCCTCGTCGATGCCGTAGTCGGGACGCTCGGACGATCGTGTGGGCGGAGCCGCGGACGCCGGTGGGAGGGAAGCGGCAGTACGACACCGCTTTCTTCGCCGATTTAGGGCTTTCGATCATCGGGAACATGATGCCCTGCGGTCCGAGATCTAGGGCCTTTTTAGCCAACGCGGCGGAGGACTCCGGGATACGGAGCACGGCGGCGGTGTTGGTGGCGGCGAGGGCGTGGAGGCATGGGAGGGCGTCGGAGATTCCGCCGTGGCCGTGCTCCATGTCCACGACGGCGAAATCGTAGCCGGCGAGACCGGCGATTTCGGCGATTGTCGGCGAGAAGGTGAGGAGGAAGATTCCGTAGAGAGTCTCGCCGTCGTTGAGGCGGGATTTGAGTGACCTTCGAGGAGAGGCGGCGGCGGCGGCGGCGGCGACGGTGAATTTTTTGGAAGCGTGCGGCGGGGGCAGCGTTTGGAGTCTGCGATTATTGGATGGGGTTAGGTTTAGGGTTTGGATTTGGTTTTTTGATTGAAGATTTGTAAAATCAATTGGAGGGATTTGGGAATTGGGGCAGAAATGGGTAGCATACAGGGATTTTCTCAGTGTTGAGAGAGAAGATGAAGAGAGAGAGGCCGCCATTCCAGAAACCAGTGAAGTTGAGAGATGAAACTGAAGTGGGGATAAATTTTAGCAAGCGCAGATATTTAACATAAATGGCCGCGAAAAAATAATAATAATAATTAAATAATAATCATATTTTTACCCAAATTCCAAATCCATTCTGCAACTTCTGCTAACGGCTATACATTTTTTTGGCTATAAATGACATTTGGCCATTCCAAACTTATTAGGATTGCAACACATTAGAGACTTAAAAGAGTACAAATTGTGCGACATAGAACCTTTTATCGATAATTAACCGTCAACTGGGAGGCAAACCATCATGTATTTTCATTCAATCCCATAAATCAACAACAAATACTGCTTAGACAAATCATGTAAGGCACTGCTAATAAGCCTAATATAATGCAAATGCACACAACTGGGATTCAACCAAAGGCATCAATGCACTGCACTAACTACAAAACCATAAAATGTTTCATTGCTTCGCACCTCGATTGCCTTCATCTTCCTCTTCGCTCAAGATATCGCGGTCTTTGAGAGTTTTTGGGGGCACAGACCAATCTTGTATCTCATTTCTGTAGTGCTTGTTTGCAGAAGGAAGATTATGAAAATCCTTCCTCTCCTCCCTCTGCCAAGAATAAAATATCAAACTAGATTGAAGTCCAAACAGCATTATGTTGAATAGCAAGTACCTCTTTGGATATTTTGTCACTCTTCTTCATTGATGACAGACGGTTTGCAGCTTTGTTGAATATTTGGAAGCCCTGAATATCTCCATTCTTAATACTTGCTTCTAGCTGACACCCAAAAACAAATCACTGAATCAAGAGTTGTAGAGAGCAAATAATATTCCTGAAAAGCTTAGATTCTTCACCTGAATGTGAAAGATGCAAAGGAGAATGCTAGCAATTGGCAGCCAGCTTTCCTCCGGAGATATTGATAGATTTGACCTGCAAAGACAATTCTAGTCGGTCGGAATGAAATCATGCAGATGCTGGCAACTCGATATAAGATCATACAGTCTTTGAGAAAAACACCCAGCATCACAAAATCGAAAAAAGCAGGATCCATCAAAACATACTATATTCGAATGCACACTAAATAGAGTACTCCCAGAATAGTTGGTAGGGACAAAACAATTAGAAGAGTGCTAATATAGCAAAGCTTCATACTTTCCTATCAAAACAGTCTCCATTTTAAAACATGACATAGGACAATAAGATCAATGTTACTCCTATGGGATAGAAGCAATGTATAGCTACCAAAAATCTCAAAAACCTTGACATTCTTCAAATTTGTATGAAAGGCATTGAGGACTTGGTAATTTCTCCATCATCAAGAGTCTTGATGATGGATACGGATACGGATACGCCTTCTTCTCAGACGTGTCCGTGCTTCTTAGATCAAGACAATAACTACCTGAGAAATATTCCTCATTTGATCAAGGATGATTACACTTTGTCGCCCGAAATATGGTACTTTTAGAATCAGTCATCTAAAGTTATTTATGCTGGACTCAACTCAGTTGAAGAATACAAATTTTGATCTTCACTATCCCTTTAATCTATGAAAGGCAGTATATACACAGGCCAATTTCCATTCTCATCTTAAACAACAGCTAGCTTAAAGCTTAATCCAAGTGATCAAGAAGCACTAAACAAAATTAATAAACAGAGCAAAATGAAACTAAAGAGATTCAAACCTCACATAAGGGGCTAAATAGACAATGGCATAAACAGCGTAGCGCCGCTTCCCAGTATCCAACCAAGCAAACACCCAACTCTACACCAACGCAGTATCACATCTCAAAATCAGTTGCTACAAAATCAAATAAGAAACTAGATCCCCAAATTGGAAAGCAGATGGATTGAAAACGAAAAGAGAAAACAGATTACCATCCAATTGAAATAAGGAATGAAGCTAATGATTCCCATAACCGCGAACCTCGAATCGGTAGAATCAATCAAAGACTCAGACTCAACATCCTCCGGCGAAGGAGCCGCCGGAAAAATCAACGAGTTAAGAATGCACGCGCCGATCGCCAGAGCCACCGGCGCGTCCGTAGAGAGCTCCGCCCTGCACTTCCCATTCCTCAATCTCCTCTAAATCAAACCAAACACGAATCATACAAAAACCTCAATAATTTCAGTAAAAGAAGAAGATAATCACCAACAACCATAATTGTATACCAAATCAGCAAATACCTGTCGGTGTTTTTTGAGCTGGTTGTAGCGCGTGTAAATAGGCCTGACGGAGGAGGAGGCGGCGTAAGAGGGTTTAAGCGATAGAGACGCTGACGGCGAGGAGGTGAGGCTGAGAGAGATCATTGACTGGAGTTTGACGGCGGTCGCATCTAACGTGCGCCTTGAGCGGAACCGGATTATTACTGATTATTATATTATTTTTTATTCTCGAGGAATGGGAAATTAGAAGTTTATGCCATGTGCGAATTAGGTTTGATCTGTGCGTATAACTAAGGCTGTGTTTTGGCTTCGAAAAAAAAATTTAGGAATTGAACTTCATTACAGCTGTGAATAGGGGTGTAAGTGGTTCCGCTCCGAACCGCAAAATCGGTCGGACCGAATCGAATCAAACCGAAAAATGTGGTTCGGTTTGGTTTCGCGGTTTGGTTCGGTTTATTTTTTTAGAAACCGTTTACATTCGATTCGGTTCGCGATTTTAAGAATTTTTGAACGGTTCGAACCGAACCGAATTAATATCCTATTTTTTAATTTTTTTTATTTAATATTTGTCTTTCTTATATGAGAATATTGTTGGATTTAGATATTAGATTTAAGTTTAAATTAATTCTATTCTATACAAATGAAGAGAAAGGAGTAACAACTCTATACTTAAGAGTTCGGAATGAGTGACATCTTATAAACTATTATTCTTGCATTATTTAAGATTTAAAAAATAAATAAATAAATAAGTGAACCGATGAACCGAACCGAACCGAACCATTTATAAGCGGTTCGATTCGGTTCGATTTCGATATTGAAAAATCTATCAAACCGAACCGAACCGAACCGAACCGAACCATTTCTATGTGTTTGGTTCGATTCCTAAAATACATAAAAAGTCGAACCGAACCGAACCGTTACACCCCTAGCTGTGAAACTCTCGAGACAAACCGAAGACGGGAGAGAAAAAAAAAATTAACCCAAGAAATTATCCAAATTCTTTCTATATTCCAAGCTTCAAAAATAAAAAATATCTTGAAAAAAGAGATTAGATCTTTCAACATATATTGAGAAATGGGAAATTGATGTAAAAAACTCATTTTAGTCCTTTAGGTTTGTCACCCTGTAGTATTTATTTCAGTGCAGATTGCCCCCTACATGTTATTTTTGCTCGATTTTCGGTTTGTTTGGACAAATCTACATCAAGCATATAATACATATGTTAAGATGATACCATAAATATTAAGATAAAAAGTTATTAAACCATGAGGTGGCCTTGTAATTGTATTTCACCATATTTAAGCGGAGGGGTGGATTGCACCAATTTACAAATCACAAGGAGGCTTAGCGCACCTATGAGAAATGATAGGGAGGAATTTGCACCTATGTAAAACCATAGGGAGGTGAATAGCACTTTTGTGTAAACCATAAGGGGGCTTGGTACACCTTCTGAAACCATAGAGGGGAATTTGCACCTAAGTAAAACCATAGGGAGGTTAACTGCAATTAACCCCACCAAAAGCATCTCAAAAACATCTCTAACTAAGCATTTTAGATGCTGATTCAAATGAAGTGTTTGCAAATAATTATATTAAGCATTTATCTGCTTATTGACTGTATAAATAATTTTTTAGTGTTTGTATTTGGATAATCTATTTACTGTGCGGCAGTTTCTCTAAAATTAAACAACTAAATTACTTAATTAAATAATATTTTTTTAACATCTATTGAGATGTTTTTTGCGCTCGAAGGACCATAATGTCCGAAACTATCAAATATATATAGTTAAACATCGATAAAGTAATATTCGATAAAGTAATAATCTCGTTAAGATAATAATTTTTTCCGGTTCCGATATGGGTCAATGCACTTAAATAATGTTCGATAAAGTAATAACCTCGTTAAATGAATATTTTTTCTCGGTCTCAAGATTATTACTTTATCGAGGTTTAATTGTAACATCTATTTTTTAATGTTGATGCCTAAGCCTTTTGCTTTTGCTTAGAGCAAGTATTTTAATAAGTAAAAATAAATAAGAAGTAATTATAATAAGCATGTGCAAACACTACTTATTGGGTGTGATTTTGATCGTTTTATAAATTTATCCAATTTTACCTTTTGGGCTCTAATATGCATATCCGCACGTGAGTAAAAAGCAACATGGGCTTCAAATTGGGCTAAGATTTGGTTTGAATTTAGGCTACATAAATAAAATTTGTTTTTTATACTACTCCTATTTATTTGAAACAAAAGTTTTCTGTTTTGTTCTGAATTTTTTTATGAGGAAGTGACGTGTGGCGGGTGCGTGTCAAGCCACTTTTCTTGGCCATGCAAAATTAAGGGGTGTTTGGAATAGTTGAAGTTTATTGATAAGTGCTGAAAACAGCTTATTTGAAAATCAGTTAGTATTTGGAAATAAGTGTTGAAAGCTGCTGAAAGTGGGAAAAATAGTGTTTGAGAATACTGCTGATAGAAATAGCTTATTGTTACTTTTTAAAAGAAATGTTTGTTTTGCCCTTAGTGTTACTAATATTATTTATAATAAATAATAAAATTCAAAAATAATTGTTATTCAATATTTATTTTTTTCTTACAATTTCAATCTAATACTATAAAATATTAAATTAATCTAAATATTATATATATTATAAATTTGTATCATAATAAATATAGTATATTATAAAATTGTATCATAATAAATTTATTTCTAGCTAATTAATTTACTTTAACCACCACCATCCCCCCATTTCTTCTCCACCGCCGTTTTCCTCCAAAACCCTCCCCATCTCAATTCAACCAAGTTCAAGTTAATGCCATGGTGAGTTTGAATTTAAATTTATTTGCAAAATTTATTTACATAATTATTTATCCTGAAAAATATCGACAATTCTATGTGAAGCAATTCAAAATTATTCAAAATTCCTTTTAAGATTAGCATTTTCAATAGATTCTAACAGTTGCTTCGATGAAAGGTCTGCCACTTAGTTTCTTGAAATATTAAATTTGTCACTTAGTTCCTAATTGTTTTCTATTAATTCCTATGGTTATGTGTTGATGTTGTTCCTATGGTTACGTGTTGATTAAATGGTGTATGCTCTTAAAAACTTACAAATTGTTGTTTTGGAATTAGATAAAATTATTAAGGGTAATTTAGTCCGAAAAAAACATAAGCTATAAGATATAAGCTAGAAGTTGGGGTTTCGACCCAATTTTAGAAAATCTCAACTTTAAGCTGGGAGTCCCAAACACCCCTACACCAGCTTAAAGCTAAAAGCAGCTCACAAAAAGTTTTCTAAACACCCACTAAATCTGCGAAGACGACAAAATCTCGACTTCGTTAAAACCTCAAAAGCGCATGCCATTTTCTCCCACCTCTTTCTCTCTCTAATTCATACGATGAGTAGTATCCCATTCCCATCGATCAATCATCACCTTCTTCAATTCAGAAACAAGGAGATCCAATTTCAAGGAAAACAATCCATAATGTGTCGTGGATTTCGAGTAAACGAATGAGAATTGCTCAAAATTAGGGCATTCTGCACTTACCTCTCACTTTCCCGCCCAAATATCGCCTCCGATCCGCCGGACTTTCTCACGCTGCATTTTCTCCATCGGATTAACGGCGGTCTTCTCGCGATAAACGGATCGAGTATCCGATCCGACTCGCCTGCATTCGTCACGCTCCACCTCGTCGTATCGGAGGAGGTCGGGCGCGGATTCGAATATGCGAGCGCAGAGAGAGTGACGGTGTGCGAAGGGGCGGGGTTCGAGATCTACGTGGGGGATGTGAAGGCGTTGAAGGGGATTTTCAGGAAAGACGAGGGGCATAATTGGAAGATGGAGTGCAAGTGCGTGCTGTTGGCCAACGGTGTCGTTTTTAAGGATGCGGAGGTGGCGGTGGCGGTGGAGGGATTGGGCGGGTTGTCGAGTGAGAAGGTGGTGATGGTCGCCGCTGCGCGGCGGAGGAGTAGGGGGAGGTGTTGCGAGATGGAGGAGATTCCCGAGGTGAAGGAGGAGTCGGTGTGCTGCTGCAGTGAGTGCGGTGGTGAGGAGGCCGAGGACGGCGGACATTGCGAGACGGAGGTGGACGTGGAGGCGGTGCGGTGGGCGGTGGATTTAGGGATTTGGGTGGTGTGTATTGGTGTTGGCTGCTTGGTTTCAGCTTCTTCTTTCGAAAGATTATAAGAAGAAAGAAATTCTGAGTTCATACACTAAAATTTGGAGTTGCTAAATAATCCAAATTTGTCTTGTACAACAAATTTGCTTATTAGTGTATATGAGAAAATCTAAAAAAAAAAAAATTCTATATGTTATAAACTAGAAAAGAATGCAGAGAATAATAGAGAGAAGGAATTAAGGTGTATATTATTATGAGGGTGGAGACCTCTATTTATATAGTACAAGATGTGCTTTTGGGCCGACATAAGATGGGCTAATGGGTTGCTAGGGTTTACATGTGGTCAATCTATATACGGTAAATATTATTTACAACACTCCCCCTTAATTGACCATCCTTAAACAAAAATTGCTGCCTCGTTAAAACCTTGCTAGAAAAACCCAATGGGATAAAAGCTGGTCGAAGGAAAAAGAGTACAGTTGTTCCCCCTCAAAATAATCATTGTAAATCCTTGAATCGGCGCATGCCGATCTTGTGTACCAACTTCTTGAATGTTGACGTCGGTAGTGCCTTCGTAAATAAGTCTGCTAGATTATCACTCGAACGTATCTGTTGAACGTCGATATCACCATTCTTTTGAAGTTCATGTGTGAAGAAAAACTTGGGAGAAATATGCTTTGTCCGGTCGCCCTTGATGTAACCTCCCTTCAATTGCGTGATACAAGCAGCATTGTCTTCATATAACGTCGTTGGATTGTCCTTTGAAGAAGCTAATCCGCACGACTTTTGGATATGACTTATCATATTCCGTAACCACACGCATTCTCGACTTGCTTCATGGATTGCAATTATTTCAGAATGATTTGAGGATGTTGCAGTCAAGGTTTGCTTAACGGACTTCCAAGATATAGCAGTTCCTCCACGTGTAAAAACATAGCCAGTTTGTGACTTGGCTTTATGTGGATCGGATAAATAACCAGCATCTGCATACCACCCTACTAGAGAATAACCAGAACATTTTGAGTAATATAATCCAAGGTCAATGGTACCCTTTAGATAACGTAGAATGTGCTTAACACCATTCCAATGCCTTAAAGTGGGTGCAGAGCTATATCTTGCGAGAAGATTTACAGAAAAAGCTATATCCGGTCTTGTGCAATTAGCTAAATAAGTCAATGCTCCGATTGCAGTAAGATATGGTACTTCAGGACCAAGTATCATTTCACCATCTTCAATAGGTCGAAATGGATCTTTATGTACATCAAGTGTTCTAACGACCATTGGTGATGATAATGGATGCGCTTTATCCATATAAAACCCCTTTAAGACTTTTTCTGTATATGAGGATTGATGAACAAATAGTCCTTCAGGGACATGTTCAATTTGCAAACCAAAACAGAATTTTGTCTTTCCTAAATCCTTCATCTCAAATTCATTTTTCAAGTATTCAGCAGTTTTATTGAGCTCTTCAGGAGTCCCAATTAAATTCAAATCATCTACATAAACTGCTATGATTGCAAATCCATTGTTTGTTTTCTTAATGAAAACACAAGGGCAAACATCATCGTTTTTGCACCCTTCTTTCAAGAGATATTCGCTAAGTCTATTATACCACATACGGCCAGACTGCTTCAACCCATACAACGACCTTTGCAGTTTAATTGAAAACATGCTTTTGGGTTTTGACTTATATGCTTCAGGCAATTTAAATCATTCTGGAATTTTCATGTATATGTCACTATCTAGTGAACCATATAGATATGTAGTTACTACATCCATTAGGTGCATATCAAGTCTTTCTGACACTACTATACTTATCAAAAATCTAAATGTAATCGCGTCCATTACCGGAGAGTATGTTTCTTCATAATCAATTCCCGGTCTTTGAGAGAAACCTTGTGCTACGAGTCTTGCTTTGTATCTCGTAATTTCATGGCTTTCATTTCTCTTTCGAATAAAGACCCATTTGTATCCTACAAGGATAACATTTTCCGGAGTTTGAACTACAGGTCCAAATGTTTTCCGGCTTTCAAGGGAATTTAGTTCACCTTGTATGACTTCTTTCCACTTTGGCCAATCATGTCTAGTTTGGCAGTCTTTAACAGACCGCGGTTCAGGATCCTCATTCAGAACTTCAAGAGCCATATTAAAGGCGAATTTATCGTCCACGACGATATTCTCTCTCTCCAATATCTTATTAGAAGATAAGTAATTTATTGAGATCTCATGATTTTCGGATGCTTGTGGTTCTTCAGGAACTACATTATTTTGATCAATAATTTCCGTCATTGTTTGGTTCGTGTTTTTGTGCCTTTCTCTTTCTAGGCACAGAATCTTTGGAACCAATTGGTCGACCACGTTTTTTACGGACGTTAGATTCATTTGCTATCATTGCTGTTTGTCCTTCGGGGACACTAATTCTAACGAGTGTATTGGCAACGGTATGTGAGATAGTGTCACTTTTCTTGTATCTATGAAAGCATCGGAATTTGATTTGCAATCTTTTGCAAATGAATTATTTTTTCAACTTCTTGTTCACATTGATTACTTCTGGAATCAAAATGGGATAAGGTTTTTCATTCCAAGGGATTTCCTTTTGCTTTTCTTGGATGTAGGCTATTTCCACCTAATGTTGGAAATGTCATTTCATCAAAATGACAATGCAAAACGTGCAGTAAATAAATCACCCGTTAAAGGTTCAAGATATCTTATGATTGAGGGTGAATCAAATCCAACATATATCCCAAGTCTTCGTTGGGGGCCCATTTTTGTACGTTGGGGGTTACCCCCACAAGCCGAAATCCGCAAGTGAGAAACATCAGGTTCTCTACCAAAAAATCCGCAAGTGAGAAACATCAGGTTCTCTACCAAAAACAATTTGCATTGGGGAATGTTGTTGGTTGGCTATTGGCCGAATCCGGACTAATGATGCAGCATGCAATATGGCATGTCCCCAAGCCGAAATTGGGAGTTTTGATTTCATAAGTAATGGTCTAGCAATAAGTTGAAGACGTTTAATAAACGCTTCTGCTAAACCATTTTGTGTATGAACATGAGCAACCGAATGTTCAATCTCAATCCCAATAGCCATACAATAACTATTAAATGCTTGAGATTGAAACTCACTAGCATTATCAAGACGAATCCTCTTGATTGGATTGTCTGGGAATTGAGCTCTCAATTTTATTATTTGAGCAAGTAGTCTAGCAAAAGCTGCATTTCTACTAGAAAGCAGACATACATGGGACCATCTATAGGAAGCATCAATCAATACCATAAAGTATCGAAATGTTCCACATGGTGGATGTATAGGTCCACAAATATCTCCATGTATTCTTTCCAAGAAAGATGGAGATTCTATATTGACCTTCGTGTAGGATGGTCTAATGACTAACTTGCCTTGCGCACAAGCATCACATGGGAATTCATGTGTTACTAGAATCTTCTGGTTCTGTATATTGTGCCCACATGAGTTTTCAATAATGCGGCGATTCATAGTTGCTCCCGGATGGCCAAACCTATCATGCCAAAGCAAAAAAGCTTTTTGAGTCATTAAACTTCGTGTTCATGAGATGGTTTGTCTCAATTGCTTTTATGAATGTGTAATACATTCCGGATGGCAGTGCAAATAACTTTTCTTTGATCTGCTTCTGGCCAGATACAAAAGAATTTATGCATAGATATTCGTTACTACCTTCTGACATCGTCTCAATGTGGTAGCCATTGCAGCGAATATCCCTAAAACTTAGTAAGTTTCTTCTGGACTTACTAGAATATAAGGCATTCTCTATAATTAATTTAGTATCATTTGGTAGAATGATACAAGCTCTTCCGGAGCCTTCGATGATGTTCGATGCACCAGATATAGTATTAACATTATCTTCAGCTAATGTTAATTTTTGAAAATACTTTTTATTTTGGAGAATGGTGTGTGTAGTGGCACTATCAGCTAAACATATATCGGGAATGATTCATTTGCATTTTACGAGACATTGTTTTTCAAGAAAATAATCTCCTAATCAGTAAAAGGCAATCGACAATAATCCGAAGAAGAATAGTAAGTTTCAAAAACAATAACAATACTAAGATAGAGTCGTGTAAGCAAATGAAATGAATTATTTAACAAAGGTAAATGATAAAAGCTAAATATGCCAAAAACTGCATCAATTGTCTTCTAAAACACCACCACCAATCAAGCCATCAATGTTGCCATTTGGGTCATTAAAGAAATCAGAGACATCTAAGTGAGTTGTTGGATTACTCGAATCGTCATAGTCGAGGACATTGGTCTCCTTCTTTACTTTTCCCTTGATTGAACTCTGATACAGATCCACAAGGTGCTTTGCCGTACGACAGGTACGCGACCAATGCCCATTCATGCCACATCGATGACATATTTCCTCCTTGTTAGATGAATTGTGATCTTTGGATGTCTTAGCCCTTTTGTTGCTCGAGGTTGCATGGTCGGGATTACTATGTCGGCATCCATGCCCACGACCACGACCACGACCGCGCCCACGTCCATGTTGGTTTCCACGACCATATCCATGAGTCGCATTGGCTTCAGGCAATGCAGAGGAACCGGTGGGTTTTAACTCGTGGTTTTTCATTAGCAATTCATTATTTTGCTCAGCAACTAATAAACAAGATATTAGTTCGGAGTAATTTTTGAAACCTCGCTCTCTATATTGTTGTTGTAGGAGAACATTAGAGGCATGAAATGTGGAGAATGTTTTCTCAAGCATCATTTCATCAGTGATTGTTTCTCCACATAATTTCATTGTGGAGCTAATTCTGAACAATTCAGAATTATAAGTACTCACAGACTTGAAGTCTTGCAGCCTAAGATGCAACCAATCGTATCGAGCTTTAGGAAGGATAACAGTCCTTTGGTGATCAAACATTTCTTTAAGGTTGTTCCACAATTCATATAGATCTTTGACGGTGAGATACTCATTTTTTAGATCACCATGAAGATGGTGACGAAGGAAAATCAGTGCCTTTGCGCAATCCTACGGGGATGCGTTGTTTCCTTCTTGTATAGTCTCTCCTAGACCCCTTGAGATCAAATGGATCTCGGCATCAACAATCCAGGACATATATTTTTTGTCGGATATGTCAAGTGCTACGAACTCAAGTTTGGTGATATTTGTCATTCGTGCAACTCTGCACAATTAAAATAAATTATTATTAGTGTCAATAAAGACTTATGTTTTTCCTTCAGGGATAAACATATATCACCTATATCAAACAGTGTTATACATGAGCATTAATATTCTTCAGGAATATTAATTATTTGCTACTTCGGGAGCAATAATTTAAGATTACATGTCTATATAATATATATATATATATATATATATTATAATATGCAGAGAAAAAAAATTGCAAATACATAAATAATAACTCTTCAAGAGTGTGAAATATTCTTCAAGAATATTAAATTTATGCTACTTCTGGAGCAATAATTAAATCATTTCAATGAATACGTTTGATTTGCTCTTTAAGAGCATATGATATTCTTCAGGAATATGAATCATGCTACTTCAGGAGCAACAATTGTAATTTAACATTAAATAAATAAATAAACTAACAATCAAACAAACGAATAAATAAATAAATAAAAGCGTAGGGTAAATGCTCTTCAAGAGCATGTAATATTCTTCATGAATATTGATTGTGCTACTTCTGGAGCACCAAATCAAATTGAAAATATGTTTTTCAATTGTTGTTCGGGAGCATGTCATATTCTTCAGGAATAATAGTTTATTGTGCTACTTCTGGAGCGACAATAAATATAATGATTTTCTCGAATGAAGTGCATGATTCAAAATAAGTGATTGATTTACTTATCTAAACCATGCACAATAATATAACTATCATAATTATTATGATATAAGGATTTGAGAAAAACAAAAACATCAATTTTTTTTTAAATTAAACAAAACGAGAGTAGAAGAGAAAATCATAAACCATTTTTGCTTCAATACGTTAATCAATTTGAGAAATGAATTGATTTATAAAAGTGCTTTGTAACTTTAACGAGAGGGGTTAGACAAAAAAAAATTGAAAGGTGGAAAAAAATTATACCTCCCACGGTTGGTTTTTTTTTCTTCTTCAGAGCTCCTTCGTACTGATAACGTGTTATAAACTAGAAAAGAATGCAGAGAATAATAGAGAGAAGGAATTAAGGTGTATATTATTATAAGGGTGGAGACCTCTATTTATAGAGTACAAAATAGGCTTTTGGGCCGACATAAGATGGGCTAATGGGTTGCTAGAGTTTACATGTGGTCAATCTACATACGGTAAATATTATTTACAACACTATATCGATTAAGTCAAAAAAGTTCTCAATTTATAAAGATAAAAATAAATTCTCAATTTTGATTTTGATTTTTTTTAATTTTGATCATATTACAAGATTAAAAAGAACCTGAAAACCTAGAGTGCTAAAAATTGGGGTAAAAAATACTCCCTCCATCTCATTCATTCTGTCTTGTAAAAATTCGGCACATAAATTAAGAAAATGGGTGTAAATGTAAAAATAATAGTGTAAAAGTATAAGATAAGTTCATTTATGATTGTGGTCCACTCATTTTCTACCATTTTAAGTATGAGACAGTATAAGTGAGACAAACCCAAAATGATATATATGACAGTATGAATGGGACGGAAGGAGTACATTTTTCCACCGAATGCAGCCACACTATAGGATTAGGACAAATACAAATTACGTTACAAGATCAAAATTCAAAATTTCTCGAATGCATACAACATTATTATAACAAAATAACTTTTATGAGAAAGTTCCATAGACCATAACATGCGATTGGAACAAAACTAACACAAAACAAATAAACACCTTGTGAGGGCAGCTAGCTCTGTAGCAGCAGCACATAATGTTACAAATTATATATTCACAGAATTACAGATTACACCATTGAGGCATTACAGTAAAAGCGCCTGTGGTTTTCTCTCTCTATCTCATAAGCAGCAGTAAATAATAATAATACACATTGGGATTGAGATTACAACACCATCTGCACAGACACCCCCTACTTCCCATTTGCACCAACCAAATAAATCAACTGATTTTCCTTCCCATTATTAACTTTAATTCTGAACCGGAATCTTCAACGGCGGGGGCTTATTCAACATACAAGCTCGATTCCAGATACATGAACAATACCTCCCAATTGTTTCTACATTTTCACCCTGACAAATGAAACTATGTTGCTTTAGAGTAATCGGAAAGCATAATTGCGGAACACGCTATAGCGGTTAATAGGCGAGGAACGAAAACGCAGCTTTCGGTTTTACCTGAATTCTCAAGGTGGGATCAGTTAACAATGACAAACATGTTTTTCTTGATCATGAATCTCCTTCCCTTCTATCATCATCATCTTCGCGTGTTGAGGCCATGTTTAATCGTTGTTGTAACTGCCAGCAGCAGGAGAAATTTGGTTAATGAATCAAGAAACATGAAGGAAATTATGCGCTGTATTGACAAGCCTGAAACTCTAATAGTTTAGCATCATTTCATTTCATTTAAGCAACTAAACTAAACTCACTTGGAGGTACTTAAGCTTTTCTGCAGTTAATTCTTCGGTCAAGCTATTCATCCTGCAGGTGACCAGAAAGAGAGTTGAGTCTCTTGAATGGGGTGCGCGGGAGTTTTTAAAGATTGGAGTCAGGTTACAACATACCTAGCTTGAAGTTCAGCTATCTTCATAAGAAGCATCCTCTCCCTTTCGGAAGCAACAGGATCAACCTGTCAAACTCGTAATAGGTATCAGCAGTATGCAACATTGCAGACTCATCGCAAAATACAGCAGAGATTTAAACCAAAGACACAGAGCAACTGTTTATCTGAAAACTTAGAACTACGTGTGAAAACAAGACACTCCAAATGCTCGGAACCATTATAAGCTGGAAATTTAAGGCTTCAAACTAGGCCGGTATGATAATCCAGTGTCAGATGATAGATAATAATTTGACAAACTGAATAACTTCAATATGATAAAAAAATCATATTCTAAGTTGAATTATAGAAGCTAAAGATTTCCTTCCACACTGGTCTATTTGAATAAATAAATCCATTAAAATGAATGAGTTATCTACAAGTGGGCTTACACTGCCATTAGTATCTGAACCACGAGGTAAAGGAGGCAGTTTTCCATTTTGAGGAGCTGGGAAAGGAGAAAATGTTCAGCTATACAAATATACGATTATATGCATAATTAAGAACGTAGCAACTGCCAGATTTTGAACGCACCATTTTCTGCCTCCGCTGTTTGCAAGTTACTTAATAAATTCATGATAAGATCCTGAAATTGATACAGACAAGTGAGATCAAGAGAAAAAGAAGAAAAAAAATGTCATTTTCTTGCTGATTTTGTATAATGAGAGGGAAGAACCATACACCCTAAGACACAAATGAATTCTGAAAACACTCTTACTTGCTGAATTGATGTTTGTTGGAAGAGATTCTGAAGGTGAGGCATCAGTACAGAGGCAAGTGCATTATTGTTGTCAATTTCCTTCGGTGGCTGGCTTTGGGGCTGAATACCAAGATCATCAGAGTTTGAAATTAAATTTGTTTCAGAGAACATGAAAAGGAATTATACGGAATCAACAGTTAGCTCCAAGTCTATAGTAGTCCAAAAGTCAATCAATACAAGAAGCATACAAACCATTTGTTTGGAATCAAATATCCAGTTGCCTACGCTAGCAGACTTCCGTAGTGGTGAACCCTAAGAATCACATAACTGCAAGTTATATAACGGAAAACCATTATAAATCATGTCAAACAATCAAAGCTCCTTTTCTTACCTGAGAATTTCGTCGAGAAACTGCGGATAATGGGATATCCTAGTAAGTATGTTAAGTTAACAACAATCATGAACAAAAAGTAAGCAACAGTCATGAAAAAGAAACGAGTACCAAAACAAGCTATACCTTTACAAGATCTACATTTTCTGAGGTTACAGAAAACCGCCCTTTTATTTGTACCAAGTTTGTTTTTGATTTGTCTTCCAACGTGTCTTTGAACCCTTGAAAAGAAAGAAAAAGATGTCATGTGCTTCCAAGAAGCGTAGCTATATGGCTGAACGCATAACTACTTATTTGTTTTATAACAAACAGGCGATGGCATAAAACTTAAATATACCTCCTGAAGATTTGATTGGAGCTGATAAACTGTTTGCTGAAGCTCTGTTGGGAAGATTTAGAGGCCCACTAAAACTGGGTGCTCTTCGCACTTGCTGAGGCTTCTCAGCCACTATGTGGTTTTCAATCTCATACCTGATGAAGAGATTTTGCATTTAAAGTGAAATTAAGGTAGAGGAATTATTTTGCCGAAATGTAAAGCTGGGAAACGACCATAGATATAACACAGCTTTTATCTAACACGAAATATATCAAGTTATTACTCAGTTTTTGCGTAAATATGTAAAAAACAGGAGTAAATAAATCCATAACACTCCATATCCGAATTTAAGACTCCCTTTTATGTTCATAACATGAAATATGAAATCAGACTAATAGATTAATTTATGTCCGATCACATACTGAACTGACTTACGAAGTTCTTCATGTCAGCTTAACAAAATCAACACCCCTACCCAATGTGTCTGCTATTGTTGCAGAACAATAACAAAGATTAAGATAACATGTTTAACTTATAAACCTTTCAATGTTCCGAGTTCTATCTGGCTGTGAATTACTCAGCACAGTACCAGGCATGAGTGGTCCACTTTGAGTTTGACGGGGTCTGCCACTCTGATTTCGAATCTTGGCTAGTGCTCCTTCTTTCTCTACCAATGATGGTGGCAGCTCAGATATTGAGTCGCTATTCTTCATATCAGTTTTTTCCTTTGTGTCATACTCTTTCGTATCACTTTCAAATATTTTTTCCTTATTTTTCTGACTCTCAACTACAAGCACCTCGTCACCATTTGTCTTTTCACTGGAGATGAAAGGAACATTTAGGTTTATTAGGGACAGAAGAAAATACAAGTATATCACATATTAAAATCATGTCTTCAAACACATCTCGAGAGGAAAAGAATCAGGTAATTAACCTTTGCAAGGCAACAATCATAATTACGTAGAAATATGGCACAAACATCTTTTACAGTTACCTGTCAATATTGTGGACTCTTGCTACCGATTTTAGCACAGAACCAGATGCAACCTATGAACAATCAAAGAATTTTGTAATCTACTTTCCTATGTCCATAAATCATCAAGTATACAAAGAAGTTTATAGAAGAAAATTGATATACATATTTCAGAAAACAACCTTTTGGCTTCTATAAAATTTGAGGCTGTCATCTTCTTCTCTGATTTCTTGAATCTCATCCCCGTCTTGCAACTGCAAGAATGTACAGCTCATATAACCACTTCCAGTTCTCATAATTATTAATATATGAACAGAACAAAACTTCTCACAGCATACCAAAGATGCTTGGAGCTTCAAATCCTCAACATCAAAGTTCCACGCACTTACTCCTCGCTGGTACTCACTCTGAAAGAGACGACCAAAGCTATTCAATCAAGAGAACAAGAACCGTGCATAACTATACGTAGCAGAATATGGTTTACACCCAGCGCGAGGCAGTGGAACAGGAAAATTTTAGTTAGTTGGTAGTTAATCTTCTAGGTTACTTGTTTTACTAGCCTAAGGTCTTATATTGGGGTAGGCCGAAAGTTTCACTTGGGAGAATTTTCACCTCAAGTTTTTCCCTTGCCTCTACCACACAATGCTAAAACACAGGAAATCCAGTAATTCCCTAAATCCTCTAACAAAGTGTGTAAATGGCAGATTCTGCATTTTCCAATGATCATTACTTAATAAAAATATTGTAAATAAATAAAAACTGGATGAGCCCCAGTGTTTACAAGCTGCTAATGGGATTGAAGAAATTAGGTTGACGATTGATACTAAGTTTAGCTCAATGACCACTCACTGGCAGACACAACCTGCTGGTGGCAGTTGGCTATGTGCACATTATAAGCTTCACGTATCCAGATAAAAACAAGCTATTTACCACCAAAACAACGTAAGGAAGTGTTGGGATTTTGTATACTGGAAACAAATTTTATACTTGTATATAATGTGTTTTGTCCCTACCACTATTTTATTCTCCTATCTGATAAATATATATATTTGCACATGTAATCCTTTATCTTGTATAAAAGTTAGATTTGTGTAGTGTGTCGGGTATCACAGAAGACTACACAAATTGGTTGAACTGACAAGATATAATCAGTTATCACAGCTGAGACAACTTAAGGATAAGTTGTCGGTTTAAGCTGCAGTTTAGATAAGAAGTAGCTTGTCTTGGCTGCTTGTCTTTACTGGTACACTTAAGGTGGTGTATTGATGGATCACAGTGAGATGTGTTCTCCTAACTGACCTTAGTGGAGAACCAAGATCTCGGTAACTTAGCTAGTCTTAAGCTTGGTAAGACTTCAGCTGAGCGCATTTGGCTATCTATCACTTTGACCTACTATGGTGAACATCATCGCGACCGAATCTACGTATCTTGGGTGTTAGTAGTTATTTGTGGCTCAGGCTGGTTATCTGTATCTTGCAACCGTATCCTAATAAAATGGGTTGATAATATCCCTGAGGAACTCGTAAAGATTTGCACACTAAACCCGGCCGGTTGATTAAGTTCAGGTGTGTTTATAAGGTCGAGTGGTACTACTCAGGAATATAAGATGTTAATTAAAAGTTGTCAGTGAGCTTAATTAATTAACGAATATTTCTATCTTAAATACGGAGATCGATTAAGTCTAAAATACAAGCCCTTGCTCAATTTGGGATAAAGGGGTAAGTCAACACGGATTCTCTAGTGGAATGAATCTGTGTTTATTAATTAATTTTGCTCTGGGCTGAGCATAGATAATTAATTAATTTGAGGCCCTGGTTTATTTCTTGTATTAGATCCCTGATCTGGCCCAATTAGTTGCCTAGTTATTTATTGTCTCTCAGAAATCATTATTAATAGATTAACGTAATTTTACATTATTTAATAATGTTATTTATCTGAAAATTAATTGGCTAGACCAATTAATTGATAAATATTAGTAGCCCAATGGATTAATTAATTATATTATGGACTAATTATGTGGAAGTCCATTAGGAATATAATTAAATTAATGGACTACAAATATTAATATTATATTGGCTTTTGAAGCCTATATATATTAGTATTTTGTTCATAAACAGAACAGACACATAATATACACACGCACACCATTTGTATAAGGGAGACAATAATCTTATTTTCTTCAGTTCTCTGACCACCCAGAGGAAGAAAAAGGCCGGGACACAGATCAGAAGATCTGAAACACGAGCAACAATCAGAGCTGCAACAATACACGTAGGAGGAAGGTATCGATTCTTCACCTCCTATTTCCTTCAGGAAGGTACTGAGAAAGGAATAATGAGTAAAGAAAAGAAACTTCCTCCGGACCAATCAATGAAATCACTCATTCGAGCAGTTAAATATACTTCTCAGAAGACCATCTCAATGGACTCTATAATGATTTGTTTGAGTGAATAACACGTGGCAGATTTTTTTATATATATTCTTGAACGTCTAGGCCTTGCAAAAGGCAAAAGTAAGAGTGATCCCCAGTAGCGCGATACAGGAAAGGAAATAAAAGAAAATAACAGGATGTGATGTATTTCAAACCTGAGATATAGCTTCCTGTTCAGCAGAAGGCATTTTCTTCAAAGCAAGTTGTGCAGCATCTTTGACCTATATCCAATTCAAACCATTATCAAAACAAGAATTCCAGAAAACTTTGATAGTGAACCCTGCTGGTTTCCATCACGGATATACCTGGAGATCTTTCACACGCTTCCATAATGGTGGCAGGTCAACAAATAATTTTTTCACAGAGAGTTCAGGAGGCTTTGCATTCTTGAAAAAGGAATGCTTTAACAACTTTTCTGCAGTTGGTCTCTTTGTTTGATCTTTCACCAAGCACATAGCAACCATTTCTTTGAAAGACTGTTAAAAAACCAGCTAAGACTTAATAGTGAACTGAAAACAATAACTCTGAGGCCAGTGAAGTTTCCAGTAACATGGTGCTTCTGGAAATATAATGAATACCTTAGAGAACCTCTTATCACGGTCATAATCAAGACCAGGTGGGGCATTTTGTATGGTCATTAGCAAAACCTATTGGAGATTGGAAGCAAATATTTAGAAGTATTCTTCCAACAAAATAGCCCTTATGTAGACAAGTATACCTTCATTGGAGGATATTTGGAAAATGGTGCATGGCCATGGGCTAACTCCAGTGCAGTTATTCCAAATGACCAAATGTCGGCCCTGTAAATTTAACAAAAAGCACTATAAATTATGTAAAACAGGAATCAGCATATATGAATGCCAGAAATAATAATGGAAGCCTGACAAATTGGAAAACATGGCAATCATGGATCCACCATGACAAAAAATACTTGGAAAATAGTCTGAAGTACTGTTTTGCAGAATAGATCAATTACAGTTTGAAATATAGGTGAGTCTGTCCAATAGATCATGCTGGGACTTAAGATGCCATAAACACAGTCACGAGATGAGGATCAGACAACTTAGCATATGGAATGAGAATAAATTTCTAGGGCAAAGTTGCATCACGCATCTTACCTATACCGCAGAACTGAACAATGAGTTCCCAATATAAATTCAAGGAGATATCAATTGTTAATTTTCAAATCAAAGTAAGAGACTTACAACAAACATCATAAATGATGCATGCACAAACACCTTTTTATGCTCATTGAATTTTTGTTCATGCATAAAACACTTCTTATCATAGACACTACAAGAATATAGATCAAGAACCCACTTGAAATCATATCCAGTTCCTGGTTGCAGTACTTCTGGAGCCATCCTGTACAATGAGTTAACATGAAAACACAATGAACAGTATATCAATCGGAACCAAAAGAGCCATTCAGGTGAGAATGAGAGAGAAGGAAATATAGAAAGAGAAATGGATAATTTAGTTTTAGTGTGTGGATGAGTGCCAGTGTCTCTGTGTGTATATGGAGTGAGAGAGAGAGAGAGAGAGAGAGAGAGAGAGAGAGCACCAGCATGGAGTGCCTACAAAGGTATTCCTTGAACGTTGTCTATCACCTCTGTCAAACATGCAGGCTGAAACACCAAAATCTGCAAGCTTCACTTCACCATCACTATCCATCAATATATTTCCGGCCTGTAAAGAGATGTATAACGGAATATGAATTAATCCACTCAACGCGAACTGTTAGAAGCACAAGTCAAGTGTGTGTGTGATCTGTCTACTTTGGAGCTTGCAAAACCAATTAACCTTAACGTCACGATGAATATGGCCATGATGATGAAGGTATTCCAAGGCCTTCAAAGTTTCTTTCAAGATAGACGCAATGGCAGATTCTTCAAATCCTTCTTGATATGCTATCTTCATGAGATGTAGACAAGAACCCTCGGCCATAAAAGGCATTGCCACCCAAAGGTTGCGGTCAACAACAAATGAACAAAAGGCTCTTATGACATTAGGATGATCTATTAAACTCATTGTTTGAGCTTCCCTGCGAATATCATCCTGCAGAAAAGATAATGTTTTTCAATTAAAATATCCAGCACAAGCACATCTTCATTTTTAGAGAGCTGCATTCATTAATAAAAGTATTACTATACTTTAAAACTGGTATAAGACAAATAAACATCCTATTATAGTAAGCTATATCTAACAGCAACAGCCCAGGTTACTAGACATTAAGAATGCTGAATTGACATTAAAAAAAGCATGAACCAACACTTTTCATAAAGCCGAATGTGTTTCCTATGAGGAAATAACTTCTGATTATTAAAGGAGCAGAAGGCTAGGATACCCGGAGGCAAAAATCAAGAATTAAATTTGTGAGCCTACAGCATGATAGTTAGGATAAATTATCTAAATAAAGTTCAGCACTTGGTAGTAAAATGATTTGTGAGCCTACCATTTATAATAAGAATAAAAGGTAGGATTACATAGGGATAGAAAATTCGCTAAGGTAATATCAATCAAACTATCTGTCAATATCTCCTCTAGAGGAACTTTATCGTAAGAGTGTTCCAATATATTCTGACGTTTGAGTTCATGATTTAAGAGATAAAATGTTTAAAACCTGACACTTTGCAACATATTTGCACTTTTTACAACTTCTTCAGATTCAAACTCTACCTACCTTTGGAGTAAATTTTCTTCTAATTTACATTGCACCTTGATTCTAGTGAGCTTAAACTGATAAAAATAAATGCTTTAAAAATATAAAGTTGCAGTTTGTCAACCAAAAAATAGATAAGAAAAAATAATTGGCATTTAGGTATTGTAGATCTAACAGAAAGCAATATGCGGTACTGATATTTACAATAACACGGGAATAAGAGCAATAAGGCTCAATTTGAACAAAAGAAGTCTTAGCATAAAAGGCAAAAAACTGTTTTTGTATAGTTTATGATCTTGGAATGTAACACCAAACATTGGTTGTATAGTTTATGATCTTGGAATTCTAAGTAAGTTCTAAAGTAAAAAGTGCAATCGTGTGGGAGTGATAGTGATTCTCTCATTAGTAGCCAAACAATCCTGAAAATATGGTTGTCGAATAAAGGAACAATCTTATTTGATACTACTCAAGATGAAACCAGACGATACTTGCGAGAAAGCAAATTTGCATGCATGACTTATGATAGAACTAATCCAAAACAATACACAACAAGACCTGAACAAGACCTTGTTCTCTAAGAACAAAACAATGAGCTTCAAGACCCATACAGATGACTAATAAATTATGGCCATAAAGAAACCAAATCACATAGCACAACTCAAATTTGAACCAATTCAAAGATTCAAATTCCAATGATTCAACCTCTAAGCACTATCCAGCTCCCCTTAAACAATCTCAACATTCCTCAATACACTAAGATCTCAAATCGCAAACGTATTTAAAGTTTCCAAGCAACATCACAAATGCAACCCAACTAGATCAAAAGTCACCTCACACAAAAACCAACCGAGATTAAATTCGTACGGAAAGCTGAGTCAAATCAAATTAACAGAAACACAATCCAAGTATCGATAAAACAAAATATCGAACATACCAGATTGCTGTGGCATCGATCGAGATCCAAGCACTTGACCGCCACCACTTCATTGTAAGGCAAATAGATCGCTCTGTAAACAGTTGCGCTCGCACCGTATCCCACCTCTTCCAGAAGCGTGTAATCATTAGGATTCGCCGAGTAAGTCTTCCCCATTCTTTCTCATACAGCCGCTTATAAAACCATCAATCAATCCGGAATCTTCGATTTCACCAAAAATCAGAGCCTCTGACGATTGTTAATTCTACTTGTTCTTCTCCTTTATCCTTGTTTTACAGAATTTTGAGAGATTCCTTCTCCGGATAGTGAGAGTATATAGATATGGACTGTGTTGAAGTCCGCTGAAATTTTCTACTTTTCTCTCTCTCTCTCTCCCCCTCTCTGTCTGTTACGATGCTCCGAAACTCCGAATTATAGCGATATTTTTAAGATTTTAGGATTGTTTATATTCATTTTTGCTTATTTGTATTTTCATTATTATCTAAGAAGTGGAATAGTGTATCCGTTGACTGTCTCCGGGCAATATAGAAATAAGGAGATAGTAGAAGGGTATTATCGTCCGCGCAACCAAAGCTAATTAGCAATGACAAGGTTGTACGCTTTGCTAATCTTAGTTGTCTAAATTGGTTTTTATAAGGTTAGTTTATCTGTCGCTTTGATAAGTATTAATGTATAATTATTGTGTGGGATATTCCGACATGATCTATAATTCTATTATCGACGCACTTAAGAGCGTCTTAATTCTTAATTCTAATAAAAATAATATAAATTTAATATACTTTAATATATATATATATATATATATATTCTTAATGTTGAGATTTTATCGTTATTTAGTTTGAATTTATATTTTTTATTCTATGTTTGGTTATAAATTTATAAATGGCGTATCCTAAATTTCTTATAAAATACATTATTTTGTGTCACGTCTTGTGTCCGTACAATTAATATAACATTTATAATTTTAGTTATAGGTATTTGCAGCTCCGCCCCTAGATTTACAAGTTACAACAATTACGATATGGAGTAACTTTTATTATCATTCCCTTTGTTTTATTATTAATTTCTCATTTGTGTTTTCGTATTATCACGTTATTTATGTCTCGTTTCTAATATGAATACAAAATAATGAACCACACTCAATATAAATAAGTAAACCCCGCAAACTACTTTAAGTCACTTTTATTCTCAACCACAAAAAATATTAAATCATCTCAATATTTAATTAATTTATCTCTCCTACCCATATTAAACCAGCTCAGTTTTTTCTATATCTAGTCACCCCTATTCTTCTGTTTTACCTCTCATCACTTCAAACATCCAAACAAAATACCACTGTTGGATATGAGTCAGTAGATGATACTCAGCTGTTCGTGGTTAAAAGAAAATTGGGGGAAATCATAGTAGTACTATGGAATTGAAGATCCCAAAATCGAGCTGATATCAGTAGTTCAGTGTGTCGTTAGGATTAGCTGATGTATAGGTTAGACTTGTTGTAATCGTTTTTATATTCTTGTCTAAAGTCCTGTACGGGGTAATTGTTGAACTGATCTTCTGTCGAAGATACTTTTCAGAACCCCACGTCATCAGTGTAATCGCTTGCGTTCTTTAGTCATCAGCTGAGTAGACCTCAGTAGAAGCCAATCCGAGAAAGTGATAAGTCATCGGCAAAAGAACTCATGCAAGCCCAAGATCTTCGCGGTCGCCACCGACTACTCGGAAGTTACATTCCTTGTCGGCCCGACTCGGTCGAAGAAGACGAGACTTTGCGATCCTCATGTATCCGACGAAAGCGACCCAACTACTTAAGTCTTTTCGAAAGTTCGGCAGAAGATCATACGAGGTTGTTTGAACGGTCAACTCGACATTCTCACCAACCACAAACCTCGACCAATGAGAAGCCGACAACGCCTTACCTCGCTCCAAACAAGGAAAGTTTGCTCTCATGTACGGTAATTAACGCCCCCGCTTTGCAACAAGTTCGAATTAATGGCCGTTTTCTTTGGAAGCATGCGACACGTGGCATCGTCGTCTCCAACGGACATATGCTTATAGCTCACGGCTATAAATAGAGAAGATTTCGAAGCTCCACTAGCGCGAAACACGAAATTAAAAAAGGGAAATTGCTCAAGCTCTCAAACACTCTAGCAACTCAATCGGAACATCCAAATGAAGAATGCGCATTTACTAGAATATTTTTGTGGTTCTTCTCTCTCAGAGTCTTTAGATCCCTTTCTTCTCTACCTAAGCTCATTGTCAGATTTATAGCTTAGATTCGAAGGAGTTCATTTTTAGTGAACTGTTCTTATTGTAAGAACTCCTTCATTAGTTGGAGAACTGTTTTCGCTCCCTTTCGAACTTAGGTTTGAATTGTAAAGTCGCTAAGGACTATAACTTAGAAGGATCTGTCCTGTGCACAGTTTCCTTGCTGAGACTTGCTCAGACTAATCAACAAGTTATCCTGCTCTGTTCGGGGCCGTGGACGTAGGATCTTGCGTATCCGAACCACGTTAAGCGCTTGTGTTCTTTACTTGTTTTATTGCATACAAACCTTTGAAAATCATAAGTTTGCATAAAACGTATTTCTAAAATCGCACAGCCAAAAGAATTTAATTTGCGAAAACACGTTTTCAAAAAGAGACAAACTCCGGGGCCCACACTTATCCGCACACTTAAGTCTCCGACCGAGTTTCGAAATCTTGACAAAAGTCGGTAGGAGAGCTCGATGGCGACTCACTCGTCCCGTGATCGAAGGTTTTTTTGGCACTTGTTCATCGATTGCAACCAACGGCTTCACCGACCTTCACCGAGAAAAAAAGAAGGGTACTCGAGTGTATTCACCCCCCCTCTACACCTGATATTTGTCTCCGGACCAACAACCACTAAATCATAAAAGTAAATATTTTAATTAATTAGGTGAAAATTGAGAATTCACGTCAAAATTTTATACGTATTGGTCGGAATTAATAAAATATTTGAAGTCAGGATAATAACTTTGAGAGTAAGAGAAGTTTTGGGAATTGCAGTTATTCGGATCCATAGTTAAAGAGAAGAAAATTTGTAGAATGAATATAAAACGAGAGAAAATGATAGGATTTGAGTATGTAAAAAAAAAGTATGACAAAATTTATCTCTATTTATATAGAATGAAAAATTACGAATTTTGATCACTATATTTAAATTGACTTTTTTTCCCCTCAAAATACAGAGCATGTTTGACTTCAAGCGATAAAAGTGCTCTAATACTTATACAACAATCGTCTTAATCTCGTACTCAAAATTAACGGGACATGAATAATGGAGAAAGATGAACAATATTTATCTATTAATATTAAAATATGTAAGCATTGTGGTGGAGGTACAAGTGAGGAAAATCGAAAAGGCATGGATTCGACCGTACCGCACAAGATCTACAATCCCTCATAGTGTCTAGGATGATGCCACGTGGATAGAAATTGACAAGAACGTCCCCGGCCTAGGCCACACCACATGCTATTTCATCAATGTGGGAATATTCGATGATTTTTGGTATTTATAGGCCTAAAGAATTAGGCAGATTTTCTTACTAACATTAGTGATAAATAAGAGCGGATCCAACAATTTAATCACCATAAACTAGACTATTTATATTGAACTAAACTACTAAAATTTTGTGCTTAACAAACTTACATTGGGATAAACTAAGATTTAGTCACCATAAACTAAACAAACTTATATTAGGCTTAGATAAACTTACATCGGATCTAAACCGTTTATTTTTTTAATTGAAATGTTATTAATATTTCTATCTTGTTTCTAAAAATAAAAATATAATTAATATATTTTCCTCTTGATTATCATGTTGAAAAGAAATATGATGGTAATGATGAAGGAGATAGTAATTAGTTTTTAAGGAATGAAATAAAGGTCCGAAATTGATAGGCCATGTGTTCAAATTCCACTAGAAACACTATGTTGTGAGTCTTCACTTGATTGCAGATTTTTAATAATACTAAAAGTAACGTTTATATTTATTTCCTCATATTCCACAAAAGAATATAAAATCGAGCATTCGAGCCTAGCTAAAAATGAAAACAAATTAAACAAAGAGGGGAATGTCAAGAGTATACATTTCCATGTTTGAAAATGCAAAAATATACAAACTTTTCCATAAATGCAATAATATACAAATGACCCTACTTCACCTCCAAAGTGTGTGCGCGGTGTGTGTGTGCGAGTGTGTGCGGTGGTTGTGCGGTTTTTGTTGGAATCTTTTTCTTTTTGAATAAGTATTCTCGAAATTAGCAAAATAAAAGTTCTTGATTTTTTTTAAAAAACTAAAGTTATTTTTAAAAAAAACTTCTTTAATTGATATTTTCGTAAAACTAAAAACCCGAAGATATTCGTTTAAATATTTTAAAAACCCGAGTCGACCACCGTCGTTGAAAATTTTATATTTTAAAAACCTCAAAAATTTTATATTTTTGTATATTTAATTTAATTTAACGAAAATTTAATATTTTGTTAATTTAATTTATGAATTCAATTTGAGGAAATTTTAATATTTTAGTAAATTTAATTTACAAAATTTATGCAATTTTGATAATTTAATTTAAGCAATTTCATTAATTTAATTTAGGCATTTTCGTTAGACAATTTCGAGAATTTATTTTTTGCAATTTCATAAATTTAATTTAGGCAATTTCATTAATTTAATTTAGGCAATTTCATTAATTTAATTAGGCAATTTTGATAATTTATCGAAAAACCTGTTTTGTTAATTAGGTAATTTTGTTAATTTAATCAGGATATTTTGAAAATTTAATTTAGGAAATTTTTGAATCATAATTTAATTTAGACACCTTCCGATCGATCGGTCATAATTAAAAATATATATATATATATATATATAAATATACATAAACTAAAAAAAATTATTTGTGCCCGATCGGACGCAAATTAAAATATATATAAAATAAAAAAAATTATATGTGCCGATCGATCGGCATCGGCACTATATATAAAAATATACATAAATTTTAAAAAAAATTATGCGATCGATATAAAAATATATATAAAAAATTATACGTGCCGATCGATCGGCACAGCCCGATCGATCGGGCACATATAAATATATATAAATATAAATATATATATATATATATAAATATCGTAAATATTAAAAAAAATTATACGTGCCCGATCGATCGGCACAGCCCGATCGATCGGCACTAGATATAAAAATATATATATGTCGCAAATATTAAAAAAAATTATACGTGCCGATTGATCGGCACAGCCCGATCGATCGGCACACATGATAGAATATTTAAAAAAAATTATATGTGCCGATCGATCGGCACAGCCCGATCGATCGGCACACACATATAATATAAAATATTTATATATAAATATAAAATATTTATATATAAATATTTATATAATATTTCATAATATAAAATATATATATATATAAAATATATATAAATACAATAAAAAATATATATATATATAAATATACATATATATATATATTCATAAATAAAAATATATATATATATATATATATATTATTACATATATATTTCAGATTGCGGTTATTTGTGCCCGATCGGACGCAAATTAAAATATATATAAAATAAAAAAAATTATATGTGCCGATCGATCGGCATCGGCACTATATATAAAAATATACATAAATTTTAAAAAAAATTATGCGATCGATATAAAAATATATATATATAAAAAATTATACGTGCCGATCGATCGGCACAGCCGGATCGATCGGGCACATATAAATATATATAAATATAAATATATATATATAAATATGGTAAATATTAAAAAAAAATTATACGTGCCCGATCGATCGGCACAGCCCGATCGATCGGCACTAGATATAAAAATATATATATGTCGTAAATATTAAAAAAAAAAAATTATATGTGCCGATCGATCGGCACAGCCCGATCGATCGGCATACATGATATATAATATTTAAAAAAAAAAATTATATGTGCCGATCGATCGGCACAGCCCGATCGATCGACACACACATATAATATTAATATATATAAATATAAAATATTTATATATAAATATTTATATAATATTTCATAATATAAAATATATATATATAAAATATATATAAATACAATAATATATATATATATATATAAATATAAATATACATATATATATATATATTCATAAATAAAAAAAATATATATATATATTATTACATATATAAATACGCACACACACATACGCACACACACCGACACCGATTTCGGCACACACACCACACTTCGGCACACTAAATCGGCACACTCAAATCGGCACATTGAATCGACGGCACGAAAGCTACTCACGTCGTCACGCCTAGGATCTTTCAGACCGCTCGAAACCGCTCGTAACAATGGAAGAGGTTAGTATTTATTTTGAAATAAAATTAAATTTTAGATGTGAAATTAATGTATAATTACATGTTTAAAAGTGTTTTTTTATGAAATATATATGTTGGGTTTAGTGTGTATAATATAGATTTGTTTAGATTGGGTGAAAATTGGTGAAATTGAGGTAGAAATCGCCGGAAAAAATGGTTGAAGCGGCGGCGGCCGATACTCATCCGACCGGGTCCGACCGGTCGGCACGTTTTTTTTTTTTGAGTTTATTTTTAATTATTATAACTGTTAATTATAATTTAATTAAATATTAATTGTTATATATAGGTCAATTTTAAACGACTAGCACTACGAGACGTTTCTCCGAGGATCACAATATATTATAAGCATAATTTAGGGACTTTGATTAGACAGAAATTAGGTTTGCAGGGTGGTGTGGATTTAATCAAACGGTTTGTTTGCGGCCGGTTCGGGGGGCATAGTGGGTTGGCCGGAAGGTAAGAATGCTATGCGGGCTCTTCACCGCCTATTATGCTATGAGATTTCGGTACGACCTTCGGATGTTTGGTTTAATTATGTTGGTCGAACATCCGTTTCTCTCATCCGGAGTTTGCATTGGTTCTTGGGCTCATGTTCGGCGAGTGTAGTTTTGACATGTCGGCATTTTATCATCCTACTCAATCCGGGGTCTACGACGGATTCAATGGTGGGAGACCGATTGAAGCAAAGCACTTGTTAAACCGGGTTTTGTAAATATGAGCCCGATGGCGTTTCAGATGATGACTTGATTAAGTTGTCGAATATTTTAGCTCTTTTCTTCTGGTTCTATGCTCCTGCAGAGACTAAGAAAATTGATACATAAATATGGGTATTGGCTGATGATATGGACCAATAGAATGCGTTCCCATGGGGTGCTTTTACCTACGAGGCCATGTTGCACTACCTCGCCATTCGTACCAAATTCCTTGGACCTCGTAGGATCTAAGTATAATCTCTACGGGCCGATTTGGGCACTACAGGTATAATATTTGTTGACAACTTAATTATTACTAATTTATAATTTTTTATTAGTTGAAATAATTCGATATATTTATATTGTAATATAGGTGTGGGCATATGAGGCCATTCCAAGTTTTGGAGCTCGTTGTGCGACCCTTCTAAATCCCGATGGTTATCCTCGTTATTTACGGTGGTCGTTTAATGACGCCGATCAGCGTGATATAGCCCGTTTTTTAAGCGCCAGGTAATAATTTTTTTATTATTTATTAAGCGATTGAATATGTTATGGATTTTCTTATTAATATTTAATGCACAAATATTACGTATTTCAGATGAGAGACTCGGTAGTGTATGAAATGTTAGTACCGACCGAGATTGAGGAGAATTGTCCATATTGGCAGAGTGCAGTTGGTAGTAATCCATTTGGTCTACACTTTCCCGTGCCTTTGAATCCCCTACACCGCGCAATATGACCAAGATGGACAACGTATATTGATCAGGCGCACCGAGGAGAGCAGACGTAGTTCGAGTAGAGGAGTTGTCGGTGAGGAGGAGGAGCAAGAGGAGGAGCATACTGTGGTAGAGAGTATGAGAGTTCAGAGGCGGGCCCGCCGTACACAAGCATCTTCATCAGCAGCTAGAGATGCATCAGGTAATAAACTTAAATTCACAGTAAAAATTTTATGGTCAATTCCTCTTTTAATAATCGTCATCTTCTGTGATAATTATTAGCCGTTGGTGAGACATCTAGTTTTCTGGACCCAAGAATAGAGGCCATGATACGTCGATCTATTGAAGAAAATTTTGAAAGATGCGAGCAAAATATGATGAATAGAATTGATGATTATCATCGGACTCTGAGTCAGGAGCTAGTCAGTAGGTGTGAGGAGCTGCTGGATAGAAGTAATATGTCATTTCAGTCTGGATATAGCTGGCACGCTCAGGCTACGCAGAGAGCCCGGTGGGATGAGCCCGCACCACCGACCTTTAATCAGCATGGTCAGGCTATGGATGTAGAACCTGGCGGCGAGTTGGTAAGAGAATTTTTCAATTATTTTAATTTCTTTTCCTAATTTAATAATTGTCTTTTGTAGGATATGTTTGAGCCGAGTAACTCGTTGGCTCAGAGTTTTGAGCAGTATTTGTCCAGTGAAACCTTGGCCTTTCGACGTCCAGATGGTTTTCCACTTCAACGAGAATGGTTCAAGGATTTTCTAAAAATTGATTCTGAAATGGATTGTGAGATGATAAACTGCTATATCCAATCATGCGGGGTCGGGCTAGCTCAAGGTAACCTACCCGTGACTCCGGATGCCCAACACACGTCGTAGCGGACTCTACGGTATTTGTAAGTATATTTCATATTCGAGTATTTTTTGAAAAATATGGTATTTGTTTAGTTTAATTTTATCATTGAATAATTGTTTATAGATGAGTATTGTGAATGCGTGGGTCAAGGGCGTGAAGAATCCAGAAAGTAAAAGACACGAGAATGATAATGATTATAAATGGGTTCCGAAAGAGGATGATTTGCAGTGCGTGAAGGAGAATCCAGAACTTGGGACAAGGGATTGGTACTCCGCCAAATATGTGAGTACTATTTATATATTTTATATATAATAATTTTAAGGTTCTAAATTATATATTTATATCTATTGTAGATCATATTTCCAATCTTGGCAAAGACACCATTGGTTCGTATTGCGGTTATGTATTTCAGATTGGAAGCTTGAGATGTTTGACTCTAAAAATGATTTTAGAGATCCAAATGTATTCAATTGGCGCGTCAAATGCCTTATAGCTTTCCAGAAATGTATAGCGCGATTCTTATTGCACGGGAACTATTGGGCGTGTAATGCATATGGTTATCCATTCCCCGGAGGTAAGAGGCCCTCAGTTGTGCTTATGGATGATGAAGAGCAGTACTTGCAATTGGATGCGTATAGTTGCGGGGTATTTACATGCATGACTATAGAGCGTCTCCTCACCGGTTTTCCCACTCGGGTATGGGGTAATGAAGAGCGAAACATGGTGAAATATCGTAATTGGATGGTCAGTAAAATGTTTTGAAATGTGTGATATTGGTAATGTATGAATTTTGAAGTGTGTATGAATGAAACATTAATGTATGAATTTTAGAACTGTGTATGAATTTTGAAGTGTTTTGAAACATTAATGTATTTTGATCGGCACATATATAAATATAAATATACATAAATATTAAAAAAAAAAGTATACGTGCCGCCCATCGATCGGCACATGCACAATATATAAATATATAAATATATAGATATATATAATATTAAAAAAAAATTATATGAATTTTGAAGTGTTTTGAAACATTAATGTATTTTGATCGGCACATATATATATAAATATACATAAATATTAAAAAAAAAATTATACGTGCCCGATCGATCGGCACAGCCCGATCGATCGGCTATGTAATATAAATATAATATACAAATATAATATAAATATAATATACAAATATAATATACAAATATAATATAAAATATATTTACGTGCCGATCGATCGGCACAGCCCGATCGATCGGCACTATAATATCTAATATAAATATAATATACAATATAATATGTAATATACAATATACAATATAATATACAATATAATATAAATATAATATAATATGTAATATAAATATAATATACAATATATTTATATTATATATAAATATATAATATAAATATACAATATATAAATATATAAATATATAGATATAATATTAAGAAAAAATTATACGTGCCGATCGATCGGCACAGCCCGATCGATCGGCACAATAATATAAAAATATATATACATAAATAAGAAAATATATATATATATGCAAAATTCTAAATAATCAAAATTACGGATGAGCTACTGTTGATTTATAAATAATCAAAATTTCTAAATTTCTAAATAATCAAAATTTTTAAATTTCTAAATAATCAAAATTTCTAAAATAATCAAAATTTCTAAATAATCAAAATCTTCTAAATAATCAAAAGATCGTGATCAGACCATATTATATATATTTTTTTAAATTAGGATGTTATTAATAATCAAAATTATACTTAAAAAATCAATATAATTGAAATAAACTCATAAAAAATTATAAATTTTAAAATAAATATTTGATAAATATTTCAGGGGAATATTATGAAATAGTGTAATAAAGCTTTATATATATCTATACATTAGCAAAATTAAACATGAATCATTCTTGAATGATATAAGTACTTATGACTTTATACAAAAAATGAACTCATTTTTCAAAATATGAGAAGAAGTGGAATTTTTTTTTTTATTATGTCTCTATTATTATATTTCATAGTTATTAATGATATTATCAATATCCTCTTCGTATATCACTTTTCCTTGCTCGAATTCGATTTTTTGAGGGTTCCGATCGATAGTATTTGGGGTTTTGATCAAGGATTTTGAGGGTTTAGAGGAATAGTATTTGGGGTTTTAATGAATAGTAGTTGGGGTATCCCCTAATCATCCTATCGGTCGGATTGGATTGTATATACAGCTGTCGGCACGAATAGTTTTATAGTCAAATTTCAATAAAATAATATAGCTGTGACAGCTGTCACAGCTGTCACGTTTTTACTTAAAATTAAAAACATTAAAATTTATATATGGTCCGATCGATCGGGCCATATTAAAAATTTTAAAAGTCAAGTAATCAAAAAAAAATTAAAATTTATATATTTAATATAACCGTTCCGATCGATCGGCCTTGTCCGATCGATCGGAACATATAAAATATAAATTTTAAAATTTTTTTAATTAGATATGTCCGATCGATCAGGCAATTTAATATCGAAAAACCTGTTTTGTTAATTAGGTAATTTTGTTAATTTAATCAAGCAATTTTGAAAATTTAATTTAGGAAATTTTTGAATCATAATTTAATTTAGACACCTTCCGATCGATCGGTCATAATTAAAAAAATTATTTGTGCCCGATCGGACGCAAATTAAAATATATATAAAATAAAAAAAATTATATGTGCCGATCGATCGGCATCGGCACTATATATAAAAATATATATATAAATATCGTAAATATTAAAAAAAATTATACGTGCCCGATCGATCGGCACAGCCCGATCGATCGGCACTAGATATAAAAAATATATATATGTCGTAAATATTAAAAAAAAAAAATTATACGTGCCGATCGATCGGCACAGCCCGATCGATCGGCACACATGATAGAATATTTAAAAAAAATTATATGTGCCGATCGATCGGCACAGCCCGATCGATCGGCACACACATATAATATAAAATATTTATATAATATTTCATAATATAAAATATATATATATATATAATATATATAAATACAATAAAATATATATATATATATATATATATAAATATACATATATATATATATTCATAAATAAATATATATATATATATATATATATTATTACATATATATTTCAGATTGCGGTTATTTGTGCCCGATCGGACGCAAATTAAAATATATACTTTTAATTAGGATGTTATTAAGTAGTTGGGGTATCCCCTAATCATGCTATCGGTCGGATTGGATTATATATACAGCTGTCGGCACGAATAGTTTTATAGTCAAATTTCAATAAAATAATACAGTTGTGACAGCTGTCACAGCTGTCACGTTTTTACTTAAAATTAAAAAAATTAAAATTTATATATGCTCCGATTGATCGGCCTTGTCCGATCGATCGGGCCATATTAAAAATTTTAAAAGTCAACTAATTAAAAAAAAATTAAAATTTATATATTTAATATAACCGTTCCGATCGATCGGCCTTGTCCGATCGATCGGAACATATAAAATATAAATTTTAAAATTTTTTTAATTAGATATGTCCGATCGATCGGACAAGGCCGATCGATCGGACATATATAAATTTGAATTTTAAATGGGTATGGCCGATCCATCGGAACATATATATTTTTATTTTTTTATTTTTTAATTAGTGAATGTAAATCTAGTTAAATAGTCCGATCGATCGGACAAGGATCCATGGATCGGCAATTTAGGGTTTCGTTAAACAACCATACCGGATTAGGGTTTCAACAATTTATGGTTTCGTTAAACAAACTTCATACTTCAAATAATATAGGCACAAATAAACTTGAACTAAGACACCACAAATTTAATCTTGTGTCTCCCTCGCTGAACATGTCCTCCTTGTGTGGCTTCTTTCGTGACAAACACCACACTTTCTGCTACGACCTTGAGTTGAGCTTGTGGAGGCCTCCGCTCCCGATCGGTAACGTCTCTGCTTTGGGCGGCCGGGCCCGACGCTTCGCTAGGGGGTGGTAACGGTGGATCTCGCATCTCGAATATGGTCGGGAATGGTCCAAAGCTCCAATGCAGTAACGAATTAAAGTGATGTTCGTAAATATCCCCGTGGTTGCTTGTAGTGTACATACTGTGGACATAGTTGTAAAATTGGTCTCCGCTCTCCCCGTTGTCAAACAAAAAATGTGTTAGATATATAATAAGTGATTAAAAAGTGTAAAAGAATTCATATAGAATCGCGGCGGCGTGGGAGCATGGTATTAGGTCCATATCAAATTCGTGACACGTGCACGTTTGGTTCTCCAAATCCACCTTATAGTTGTGATTTCTCCCGTCGTTGACTTTGTATCTTCCTCCGGCGGTTAAGGTGACAAGTATATGAGCGTGCAAGTTCAATCTGCGCGCTTAACTTCCTCTTCGCAACGTCCACCAACAAATGGCTATTCTCACTCGCCAGTTGACGCCTTTCATCCCACCATGACTCCATAATTGCTCGTATCGTGTCTATCATCGAGCAAATCGGCAATCGACGGGCCCACAAAAGTCTTCCGTTGAAAGACTCGACACAATTTGATGATAGAAAGGCAGTAGCGACGCCGCGGACATTGCGAACGTGCCCAACGTTCGGGACCAATCTCTATCGGCTTGTTGTATGCTCCTTCACTCGCCACGAGGATTGATGCCATGTACTTCCTAAACTCCGACTCACGGTATGCGTGGCTGCCGACGGAACATGTAGGGTACTTCATTCTTGTAAGAAGTGAGCTTGTTATTAAGATGGACGTTGCAAAGGCAAAGTAGGAACTCCAGGAAACACCGCTTCGACAAAGATTTTTAATGCCGACGTGCTGGTCGACACGATCGCAGGTCACCGCTCGAACCGTACACTCGCTTAAGATTACGTAGAAACCACGCCCATGAGTCATTGTTCTCAATTGGTCCAATGCCAATGGCGAGCGGTACAAGCCGTTCGTTGCGGTCTTTAGTAATCTGCAAAGAAAGAGAATGCCGGTATTCTTTCCCTTCAAGGTGAGTTCCATCAACTACAATCACCTTCCTTAAATGCCACATAAATGCGGGGATGCACTGGCCCCATGCAACAAACGTGTACTCGAACCTCCCGTCGCCGTCGACACGAAGATTATTTACCGTTCCGGGGGTTTACCTCGCTTCAACATGTGCAAATATCGAGGGAGCATCTTGTACGAGTCTTCGTGACTCCCATAAATTAATTGAATCGCATTATTTCTAGCACGCAGGGCCTTATAATACTCCACCTTCACACCAAATTTCGACGCATCTCATTGATCATGTCTCGAGGTCGCAACACCGTTCCCTCCATACGCATTCTTTGCCCAAAATAGGCTCCGATAGTCTTCGCGTAGCAATGTGATCGGTCCGGCATTATCAAAGTCGTATCGACATCCGTGCTCCGGCACAAAATCGTAAATTGTCCAATACATACCATTATGTCGTGCACGTACTACGAATGGACAAAGATCGCCCAACGGACATTCAAACCACTGATACTGAGGACTTGCCCTCTTCACTTTATAAGACCGTCGACACTCTAAATGCCAGAGACCAACGACTATTGTTAGGGCGCCCTTCGTCCAAAAGATGTTGCCGTTTCCGAGAATGCCCTCTTCAATCTTCTCTATATCCGTACAACCAATGACACACTGCTGACTGGCGGAATAATTGGCACTAGCCAATTCTCGACTTCGTCAACAACTTCATTATCTTCGTCTTGTAGGGCAACCGCTCTATTCTCGGGCCGCTCTAGAAGTGTCATTAGCCGGTTTAAACCGCCTTCCCCACGAATCCATGATGCAAACTCATACATGGTTCCATAAAAGTTTTTAGCGACAACATGTTCGTCTTCCTCATCCTCTTCCTCTTCCTCTGCCGTATAATCCTCGACAACATTCGCACCTTGATCCTGCTGTTCTGCTTCTTCTTGCTCCTCTTGTTGCTCTTCTTCTTCTTGCTCCGGTTGTTGTTCTTGCCTTCCAAACTCATATGCAGCTCCGCTTTGACCATATGCATCACCAAACATATTTGGGAAACTAAATTGGTAATCAAATGAAGGGACGTAATCTCCTTGTTGTGATGTTCCGGCACGATCAGCCGTCAAAACGACGCAAACAGTTGGATCGGTCTCTAAGTTGATAAGTCGAACCAAGTCATCATCCGTCATCATTAATGACTTAATCAACTTTCCAGATCCAGCATGCTCCAACAAATAAAGCGCATAGGGGGTAAGCCGTGAGTTAATTTGTGTACGGGCTTCGATGCTTGCTCTTAAGGATAACAATGTTAATTGGTCGGTCCGGATGGGGCAAGCTTGTTCATCCCCACTTTTGTAATCTCGAACCCAAGAAACAACCTCCATACTTTACGGTTACACGTGTCCAGGGTAGACATCCGGAAAGAATTAAAAAAGAAAAAGTATCTTAGTACTCCGCAAAACCGGACTTAGTACTCCGTAAACAACACATAAGATAAGCTAACATGCGGAGAGCAAAGATAAGCTAACATGCGGAGAACAACACATAAGATATTTTATAACTAATAATACGTACATATTTACTCCTCGAATCAAGCAAAATCAAGAAAAAAAATTCGTTCAAATCAAGCATAGATATTTACCCTCAAATAAAGCAAAAATCATACGTATATATTTACCCCTCAAATCAAGGAAAATCATACGCCCTCAAAATAATACATAGATATTTACCTAAAATCAAGCAACAAATATAACAATTTATGGAATAGGGTTACCTTTAAAATTGTTTCACACTCTCGCTCCCTCGCTCTCGTTCTCTCGCGTTTAAAGGACCCTCGCTCCCTCCCTCTCGTTCTCTGAAATAAAATTTTCGCTCTTGCTCTCCTTGTTATAGAGTTCAATTTTTTTGCATCTGAAAATAATCATAGAAGAGTATACTGTGTTGCGTGTGAAGAGGAAAAGAATCAGATTCCTCCTACTGTGTATAGAGTTCAATTTTTTCTGCAACTTTATTGCATGTCACTAGGTAAAAAGGTAAGTGAATATCTTTTCCAGGATTTTTTTTCTCGTAAATAGTATATGTACACTTTGATTCTTGATTAAAAAACTAAAAAAAAGCTGCATGAGACGAAATTATTCTGCATGCTTGAAGACAAAAAAAAGCTGGCATGAAAATAAAAATGTAAAAAAAAAAAAATTCGGACACGTTAATAAAATTGTAAAAAAAAAAATGGTCCGATCGATCGGCCTTGGCCGATCGATCGGACCATATTTTATTTTTAAATTATAAAAAAAATTTAAAAGGTGCACATTCTTTGAAGAAAAAAATCAAAGTCGAGAGAATTAAATAAGCTAAAAGACAAAGACACTTCTCTCGCAAAGTAAGAGGAAATATAAAAACCTATTAACCTAGCTAACTTTATAGGTTTCAGAGGACAAAATGTACATTTTTACAATTATGGAATCTCATGTATATTTTTGCATTTTCACATGTTTGTTTTGTATATTTCTGCACATCCCCTTAAACAAATTGTTTAAAACTAAATTAATTTCTTTCTTAATTTCTTGAAAGAAGAAGCTGAAACCAAGCAGCCAACCCCAACACACACCACCCAAATCCCTAAATCCACCGCCCACCGCACCGCTTCCACGTCCACCTCCGTCTCCGTCTCCGTCTCGCTATCTCCGCCGCCGTCCTCCGCCTTCACACCACCGCACTCACTGCAGCAGCACACCGACTCCTCCTCCCTCACCTCCGGAATCTCCTCCATCTCACAACACCTCCCCCTCCTCCGCCGCCGCGCAGCAGCGACCATCTCCACTTTCTCAGCCAACGCCCCGTCCAATCCCTCCGCCGCCACCGCCACCGCCACCTCCGCATCCCTAACCCCCCTAACGACGCCGTTCGCCGACATCGCGCACTTGCACTCCATCTTCCAGTTATACCCCTCGTCTATCCTGAAAATCCCCTTCAACACCTTCACATCCCCCACGTAAATCTCAAACCTCGCTCCTTCGCACACATTCACTCTCTCTCTGCTCGCGTATTTGAATCCGTGCGCTACCTCCTCCGATAGAACGCGGTGGAGCGTGACGAAAGCTGGCGAATCGGATCGGATACTCGATCCGTTTATCGCGAGAATGCCGCCGTTGATTCGAGGGAGAAAATGCAGCGTGAGGAAATCCGGCAGAACGGCGGCGTTTTTGGCGCGGGAGAGGGTGAAGCGTGTGTGGAATGCTCGGATTTTGAGGATTTCCCTTTCGTTTTCCTGAAATCCACGACACATAATGATTGAATTTCTCTCCAATCTCTGAATTTGGTTTGTTTGAGGAAATAGTTTCTGTAGAAATCAAGGGGTGGTGGACTTGGATATTTATTATTGGCACACGGTTTTGACGAACTTTTAGTTTTTCACTCCTACGAAAAATCCAATTTTTTATTTAATTTTATTATTGCATTCCGTTAAATTCTTTTATTATATATGTGTATATGCATCCTTAAAATAAGAAATAAGAAAAATATGCATCTTTCATTTCATTTTTTGATGGTTTAAACCTATGTTATTAAACCCGCATTGATCCGAAAAAATTAATTTTAGTGGTTCAACCGGTCGAACCTGTGGGTCAACCCGGTGTAATATAATAAATATTAAATATCTTTTAATAATACAAATAAATAAAATAAATAACTTAAAAATATAAAAAAACCTAATATTAATATAATTTGAAGTAAAAAATTAACTTAGTATTTTTCATGTCCAAACTTCATAAATAGAATTAGTACATTAGAGATTTAAAATTTAAATTTAATTTTTTTAATTAATATTACCGGGTCAACCGGTTACCGGTTACCGAGTCAACCGGCCGGTTCTGCCGGGTCGTACCGGGTCAAAGGCCAAAACCGATTTTTATTGGTCCGGCCCGGATTTTTCACCGGATCACGGTTGAACCGGGTCAACCGGCCGGGCCAGGCCGATTTTAATAACATAGGTTTAAACTGAATATGCTATGGAATATTCAATTTGCATTTATATATTTTATGCATAAAGGCAAAAATGTAAAAAATACAAAATGTATGTATAAAAAAATTAAGAATATGCATAAAACATATAGAGAATATGCATTTAAATGTGAACAGTCTGTTATCGTATAAACACTGCAATTTAAAGACAAATGTACTGCATTTTAAAGACAAAGAGACTGCACTTAAGTGCAATATCTTTGTCTTTAAGTACAGTACGTAAAGTACAGTATATTTGTCTTTAAAGTGCAGTGTTCATACGATAACAGACTGTTCACATTTGAACCTCTTCCTATATATATATATAAGAGGAGGTTTAAATGTGAATAGTTTGTTATCATATAAACACTGCAATTTAAAGACAAATGTACTGCATTTTAAAGACAAAGATACTGCACTTAAAGTGCAATATTTTTATCTTTAAGTACAGTACGTAAAGTGCAGTATCTTTGACTTGAAAGTGCATTACATTTGTCTTTAAAGTACAGTGTTCACACGTTCACTAAAGGTTGTTCATACGGGAACCAATTCATAATTTGTGAATTTCATCCTCCTAATTTATATTTTCGATTCTTGACTATGCTTCTATATTAATTTATTATGATTGGACATGAAAATTAAGACAAGTTAAAAGTATAAAGTTGTGGTGTAACGTTTATTTATTTAGGTTAGTTGTAGTCTATTCGAAAAACAAAAATAGGACACTAATAATGTGATCGAGCGAGTTAAATAAAACTTCTATTCCAACTCAACAAAAAGAACATAAAAAATCCTAAAATTTGGACCCAACGATGCCATCTCATTATGAAATTAATGGAGCTTGAGGTAGTTGACCAATAGGATTGTATATTTCTTTTGAAATAATTTGTAATTTGGGTCTATATATTTATAATAAATATCAAATGAAAAAGAAGTTATGTTGTAAAAGAAATACTTTATTTGCTTCCTCTCTTCATTTCCATATGTAATAGTAATAAATATGTGAAGAAAGTAGGCAATTGCGCAGCCAATGGTTTTCGTAGCCTAACCAAGAGATTTCGGATGTACAACTTGGTTTTTGGTTCCGTTCTTATCCTTTTGGACTAATCGATCTCTTAAATATACGAGACCATAAAATTCATAACTTAAATTAAAATATTGCTAGCCAAGAGTGCGAGTGGAGACTTGCACCCCAAATTATGAAAATCTTAATTTCCTATCCATGTTCTTCTTTTTCATCCAGAAAAGAAAAGAAAAAAAACCCCAAAATTATAAACTCTAAATTCCTATCCACTACCGTCATATACTTGCTCATAAAAATAATACTTCCTTCGTCCCATATATATTGTCCCATTTCTTAAAAAATTAAAATTGTGTGGCTAAAAATCAACCACAAGTTAAGGGACCCATCACTCTACACACAACCAACAACTCTCATTAAATCCCATGCCGGAAAGTTACTTCATTCAAATATTATTTTATCGAGGTTTAACTGTAGAACACTACTAATAGAACGGAGAGAGTACAATCTAATGATAATTGAAAGCGAGTATATTTTATTTAAATAATAAGATGAGCCAGATAGTAATCCAAGAATTGAAGGGACAAATTATCTAACATTCAAGTGAAAATAAAATAAAATTATAGTGATGGTAATGGACCACAAGTTAAAATACCAGAAAATCCTATTTGAAGTATCATAACAAGTCTCTGTAAGATAAACCAACCCTACCTCACTGTATAGCAATAATAACTGGCTAATATACAAAGCCTACACGAGCAACAAAACCCTTAATGGTTCATAAACTAAAACAGTAGATCTCTCTTCAAGAAAAATAAATATACAGGTACAAAATTAGGAAATAATTATACCAGCCAAAACAGAGCTCTTACCCCGTGCAAAAATGGTGTAAACTAACCGAATCGCGTCGAGCCACCCGTCCAAATACTCCCAAGACTCAGCAACCTGAAGTTACAACAAAACAACATTGAGAAGCAGACGAAGAAAGAAGAATATATAAGCTTTGGAAGCATAAATGTGGTACCAGGAAAATGGGTCCGTGGATTGTGTCGATGCACATCCCAGCACCGGGTGGCAGAGTGAGATCAGCACACGGCGATACAGAAACAATATCTGCGACATCAACTGTCATGACGGGTTTACTGTTTGGCGAATCTCCGGATTTTGGTGACAGGCTCATGTATGAGAATCTTTGTTCATCTCTGCTGATCTGCATGGACATGATTCTTAAGTTTGGTTCAAGAAAGTAGAGCAGTGTGACGGAAAAAGAGATAGCATAAGGAGGAATGGTAGATCTTCTGAAATATCAGCAAACCTAGTAAAGACGCGTTTCTTGAAGTAGTCCCGACGATGAAGAAACAACCAGCAAAAAACATGTAGTTTGGAACTAAATTAACTTTTTAGGACTAAGGATCTGAATGCAAAGCATTTTGTTCTCCATCAAGAAAAAGGAAAAAAGTACTCGGGAGTTGAAAATTGAAAAACCACGCGCGACTAAAAATTCAAAGATAACCTGACCCTTGCATATTTAATTTGCTTGACAACAAAGAATGATTCATGATGATATCCATGTTTTCACAGAGAATTGGATGCTTATTCAATTTGCTTAAGAACAAAACTATAACCATGATAATCCTTATTTTAAGTGAAGTCAAAGACGCTTCCTACCTGTCGAAGCCCTTCATGATTTAGCACAAACTGAGAGTGTTTCCAGTCACTGTGAGGTGCAACCGGATTCCCCACTGGCGGTGCTGTCAGGTATCCAACCTTTAGGTAAGGCAGCGGAAGCTGGAAAAGTACCAATTTATTCGGATTTATTATTTGGAAAAAGATGTTTCAAATATATAACTAGTACAAGTTTCTGCAGTTTCTCTTATATAGTTTCCATATGCAGGTTGGCCTTGCAAAGAAATGGTATGAATTCTACTAATCCAAAAAAGACAAAAACAAGGAGAGAAACTGCATTTTGAGAAAACCACCATATGATAGATACTGCATGGAACACGAGTACAAATATGGAAAAATTAGAAGGTTGATGAAACGAATACTCACCATAGAGCGCACAAGCCTTAAAGCACTACTGTAAACCTGAACCATAATGATGAAAGGTGTTCAGATAAACAGAGGAAATATGAAAATGAAGGAACTGACTTGACAGGAATGACAGCTATCAAAAACATGATTTAGGATGAGCGAGAGTAACAGTAGTTCGGTTTAATATTTCACCGTGAATTTGAATGAATTATACAGCGATAGTTGTCACGAGTTTGGCTTATAATTTTCTCTCTTTGTCCAACCAAGATATAACTTAATTTTTATTTTCATCTACTGCCCAAATTACACTACACTTTCCCAATCAGAAGCATTAATTATCATTGACTCGAATAGCCTTATTAATGAATGTTAGTTTCAAAAGTAACTAAGTTTTTACGCTTAATGCATGGTAAAATAGGAAGAACGAGCTAATATGATTGCAATACCAAGTACAATTGATTTTTTATCAGTGTGATATTTTCTAGTTGTCAATCCTATTGGAAAAATGGAAATAAAGAGTAAGATGTAACAGGAAATGTAAATTAAAGATTAAAAAAAAAAGTGCTTTACTGAGTAATTGGGCTTCAATGCATGTGCAGCTGCAATATATATCGCAGATTGGCTGTATAACTCATCAGGAGACACCTCCTTTGCTGCCACATGTCCACCAGTTCTTGATATGTCCTCTGCTAAGCCATACTGCAAATTTGGGTTCAGCAAGACCAATTATTTATTCTAGCATGTCATTATCATCTTTTATAACTATGCCACAAAACTAGTGAAGGGAACAAGACAAGTGTCAAACTAACCAGTACAGTTCCAAGATTGTAAATTGCCCTGTGGAAATCAAACTGCAACTGTATCGCCGCACGGAACTGTAGACAAACAAGGATGTAGTAGATCAGAACATTAATAATTTTACTGCACAGGCTCAATTAAATGCCATTCCTTCCGATGAGACCCGTGAATCCTGTACCTTGCTTATAGCAGTTTTGACAATTGTCTGTTTCTCACGAGCAGGAACAATTGCACTGAGTTCCTGAACATACAATTTGACCACAACACAAAGAAAATAAGTCTACAGGCAGAACAATCCGAAAAAAAGGTGCAGTACTAAAACTTGTCATCTTATTTCAGGATTGATATAAAGGAAAAAATGGTTGGTTTAGATGAGTTATCAAACAAACCTGTAGAGCAAGTCCCCAATTGTTAAGTGCCTGAAAGATCATGCCAGCATTAGTTAGGGAATAAATACGAACATCACAGTAGAGTCCTCAATAAGACAAGGAAGGAATTGAATTTTCTTTTTTCGGGGGAAAACAGTTTGTGACATGATGCCCTCTAATAAGATGCAGAATTGTGATACATATGCCTCTTCACTTCTGTCAGACTGATCAAATAAATACCTACCTGAGGACTATTCCAATTGAGTTGGACAGCTTTTTCATAATTCTTTGTAGCCTGCAACCAAGGGAAAAATTTAGAAACAACATTAGTATCCAATACTCTTTCACAAGATCATGAAAGCCATGTGATACGTTCTTAAATATAGTATTATAAATAGTCAGACCTAAATAAACTTGTAATCTGCAGAACAGAACAAAATCTAGGATTAAGCTAATAGGGAGTTAGTCTATACTTTGCTCGAGGAAGGCAAAGTGAATAGGGAAAGGGGGCCCACTACAATGATTATCCTTTTGCTTCTTATAGGCCATCTCACTCATAAAGTTGGGATCATCTTTCGCTAATATTATTTTCCTGCATTTTATTTCCTAGAAAGTAGTGTAGAGGGAAGACTCTTGAGCTTCCCATTGTATATGTACTTTGCACTATTTTTCTATTAAGCATTCCTATTTCTGTATTTCTCGTTATTCTCTTTACAAGCATTCTATTTCTACTGCGTGTGTGGGTTGCGATGTTGCAGCTTGATCTCATCAAAATAGACTGCAACAATATTGTAGACTATTTCACTCAGTCAAGCTGCAACATTCGCAACCCACACACGCACACTAGAGTAATAGAACTAGTAAAGAAGAGTAATAAGAAATAGAGAATAGACATGCTTAATAGATAGGAAGTGCAAAATACATTAACAGGTGGGAAGTTCAAGAGTTCTCCCCTCTACACTACTTTCTAGGAATGGAAAATGTGGGAAATAGATTAGCAAAAGATGCCTGATATCTTGAGGAATGGAAGTGGCCTATAAGTAGCAAAAGGGTAATAATGGTTGTAGGCCCACTTTCCTATTCCTCATTCTTATCCAAGAGTGTAGGCCCCCCGATTGAAAGGGGACTTGGTTTTCTAGCTCCGAGTGGGCGGATGTCATAGCGGGCAAGGTTTTAAAAAGCGTAAATGGATCGAGGCATTTTTACATGGTTTCACAAGGTTTAAGCCTCGAAATGGAATGAGGCGTAAAATTAAGGTGTAAATTTAAATTTTTTTCCCCTTAATAAATATATAATAACACATAAGTCCAAAATACTCTCAAATTCAAAATACATGGGATTCAATATTCTCCACAACTAGGATTTTAACTTTTTAGTGAAATACATGGGAATTGGTGGCCAAAATGTCTTTTCTGGAAGAAGAATACAATGAATCTTACTAGCTCATAGCTAACCTCTTCGTTTTATTAAGTGAAATAATTAATTATACCCATCTATCTAATAAAACTTCAGGCAACAATCACATAAAGAAGTGTATAATTTAATATAACCTCTTCGTTTCTGGAAGCAGCACTAATAACGGGTGTCTGGAAGCAGCAACAATTTCAAGGAGGAGCGGTTTCGGCGATGGCGGCAGGGAGGAAAGGCAGCGGTTTCGGCGACAGCGGCAGGAAGGAGCGGCGACGGTTTCGGCGACGACGGCAGGGAGGAGTGGCACGAGAATGCAATTCACGATTTCACGACGCGATAATGCAATTTCACGGCGGCAGGGAGGAGCGTCGCGACAATGCAATTCACAATTCACGTTGTTTACTACTCAATTCTGATTATAATCGAAATATTTTGGATTGGGCTGACTGAAAATCTAATTAATGTAATTGTGTTTAAGCCCAATTACATTAATTTCATAAGAATTTGAATTATGGCCCGATAAAAAAAGGACCGCCTTAATGAAAAAAATGTCTCAAAGGCGCGCCTCGCCGGAACGAGGCGCTCAGAAGAAGCGCATGGACTGAGGCGTACGCCTCAAGCCGTTTTTTCGCCGTTTCGATTCGAGGCACGCCTTAATTGGGTTTTTTAAAACCTTGATAGTGGGGTGGGAGCCTTTCCCTTTCTGGCTATCACACCAATGGGTATATAAAATATTGGGGGGAGGTACGCAGTTCGTATACCCCTTCCCCTGATGTTTGTGTATTCCCGTTGTAGCCGTGCAGGGAGGGGGAGAAGTTCCAACCTGGGAAGAGTAGCCCAAGCTGCGAAGATTTAATTTTGGACAAGGCGCTTGGGAATCTGATAGGCGCGAGTGCAGGGGAAGGCATAGGCGGCGCCGGGAGATGCAGCAGCACAAAAATCTTGGAGGTGCAGCCAATAGAGATCTGAACAACATAGATTTGGGGGATGGAAAAGGTGTAGTTGGCGTGCTTCAGAGCGCAAGTTGTATGCAGGCTGCAGTAGCCCGAGCCAATGAAATTGAGCAGGTTGGAGGGTTGTGGTGTTGGGCCATAGTCAAGTGAGCCGCTGAAACGAGCAGCGATTTGGAGGAGGCAGCAACAGTCTGGAGGCGGCGAAGGCAACTACATGAGAAGTCCGCAAAAGTGTAGTGGAATGTTTGCGCTTAAAGGGACGGGACAGATGTCTGGAATGCTAATTTGGTTCGGTTGGTGTATTGGGGGCGATTTTTACCAAAATGTTAATCCTTAAGGAATCAGAAATCAACTAAAAAGCTTATCCGAAAGAGGAACTCTGGCTAGGTTTTTGATCATAAAAGTAGATAGATCCATTTGATGGTAGGAATGGCCTTATTTATGCATATCCCTTGGCTTCCCCAAGAAGCTGTTTAATAGCTCTCCTTCCTATTCTTCCACTCGACCCCTAGGAGAGTAGTAAGAGTCATTTCCTATGAGCTTATCCAAATTCCCCCACCTCCAGCACCCCCCCTTTCTTTGCCTCTTCCCCCTTCCCGGCTATGGTGGGAATACACAAACACCGGAGGAAGGGGTGGTTCGTATCAATCTGAACATGCACATGCAACATGGTGTAGAAAGCTGTTGCAGATGCAAAGTATTAACCAAACTAATTAAGCACATGGCTTAAAACAGAAGGGAATAGTATCTACTTCCACTTTTACATTTGTCTTAAGTTTACCAACTGGAACTTCTAATTTAATCCTTAAACAGGTTGAATTATAAGAAGATAAAAAATTATAACATCACCAGCTCTTCTTCAAAGAAGAAGTTCACCTGAAGAATTTCAGAGCATTGAACCAAAAGACTGGAATCAAACATGATATTACAATAATTGGATTCATCCCCGTTCATGCCAAGGAAAACTATACTAATAAAACCAACCTGTTTCCAAAGCTCCTCTGCTTCCTTTGTCCGACCACGCATTTTTGCTCGGTCAGATATTGCTATAGCCCAATTATAGTAAGCCTGACATATGAAGAGAATTCTCACAAATCTTTATCTGATAAACATAAACTATTCAATTATTAAGAAATAAATATTGGTTTATGCAAGAGTTCAGGTTACTAAATTAAACCTCCTGCACAAACTATAAAGCCTTCAGTGAACATTATACCTTAATGAACATAATACATTGATGAGCTCTTTTAACTAAACATACATATTATTCATGTAAAAGTGCAAATTAACGGTAGCAAGAAATCAAATTATTGCAAGATACTCGCCACTAAGGAAAGATATACATGCATGCACAGCAGGCTATATTTAGTGGGTGATAAGGCCATTTTTTTTCTTGACCATCAAAAATATCTGCTACATATTATTTCTCATGATTCAAAAGCCACAGTATACGAGACTAAAAACTAAAACAACATAGCAATGACGCGTACATCATTAAGTGTGGGACAAAGGCGGGTAGCCTCCTCATACTTCTTACATGCTTCATCAAGCAAATCATCCTTGGAAGGACTACTGGATTCTGCACTTACGTTATCAGCACTTTCCTGCACACACATTAAAAATTTCAGTACAGTCAAAGCAGTAACTCCTAGGTACCAGTTGAAAAGCTGCATTGATAACCAATAAGCAATAATAGTAACTTGAGGATCCAAAAGCCATGTAAAGTACAGTCATACAAAACTTTTAGGACCATCCCACAATTTCATGGTTTTATTTACTGGCTTGAGGAGAAAACCTCAAGGAAACCAAAACAAATTCAATTGTGAGAAAATAACTAAAATACATTGTTATCAAGTCTAATTCACATTGCACTATTCAGACCTGAAGAACTAGGGCCCAATTGTATAATGCATCATAATCCTCTGGATTTCTTTCTAAAGCAGTTGCATATCTGCAAATCAAATGCCAAAATATTTGATTAATAACGCAACCTCAGTGTAGGGAAGCTACTAAGAAAAAGTACGAAAACAGCAGTTAAAGCCATGATGAGTTCATACTGGTAATTTTTCTTGATGCATAAAAAAAAGAGTCTAAATTGCTTCTCTCACCCCCAAGAGTTTCCACCAGGATTCAATAATTTGTATACATATAATATAAGTAAGGATTTCTTATGTGCTGTATGTAATGTCTGTAAATCTGTTAATCAGTGTTTGAAGAAAGGAAGAGAAAAGTTGTTATACTGATAACCACATATCATTTTAATTCAAAAATGCACCCAGCAAATTACTATCTAACATTACAAAAACAGAAGGAAAAAATTAACAAAAATATGTATCTGTTTCATTGTATAAACGCTAAAGATAAGATGACTACCTCCTGGCAGCAAATGTAAGAATCTTTTGGCGAGATCGACCTTCCTCATCAAGACCTGTGACGCTATTAATCAACTCCATAGTAGCATTGTTCTGCTCAATATGCAGTTCTGAGTTTTGTTTGCTGGAACACCACAAAAATTCCAAACCGAGTAGATTACCAACTACTATAACCACATACTATTTGGTAAGAGAAGTCTAGATATTCAAATTTCAAGACTTTGTGCTCCAAATCATACAACTTCTTTTCAGTTCCGAGACCTCTGTACACACTTAAGCACCACGATTCTTCCAGTTTGAACTATCTAATTGGTGTAAATTTCAAAATATCTCAGTCAATGGATGCCTAAAACTTCAGGTCAAAGATATCTAAAATGCAGAAATGGAGCAGTTATCATATTCCACAAAAAGTCAATAAGGAATTGGGGTCACAAACAGATCACACCTACATCCAATGTTTACGAGCCTACAACATTCGACCCAATTACAATCAGACGATTAATTTAACAATACAAACAGTAATCCGAACATAAAACACTGCAATTAACTAACCTATGAGGAGTACCGGACTCTCTCTCATCGTTGGCACTCGTATCCCCAGTCTTCAATTCATTCAACAGTTCTCTCATAGTAAAAGTTCGATTCCCTTCCGCGGTGTCCCCCGCCTTGGAATCTCTCTCCGCATCTTGGTTCGACTGCGCCGCGCCCGAGTCCGCATCACTTAATTCTGTCGAAATTTCTCCCTCCGGCGCAGAACTTGACGGCTCAGCATTCACTGCCGGCACTTCTCCGGATTCCTCCGCGTCAGGTGTCTCCGCATCGCCGTCGCTCGGATAGAGCTGCCGGAGATCTGTACCCGCAGCCGACGGTCCATCTGCTGCAGCAGGCGGCTCCGGTTCGGCCGATCCGTTCTGTAATTCGGAGTGCTCGGGATTCGTAGACATATTGTTAGCACTTAGCAGTAAAACAGTATGATTGGGATTTCGAAAGTGGGAGAGTGACCGGAGATCTCTCAAAATCTCTCTCCGTCTCTCTTTCTCTCTCTCTCTCTCTCTCTCTCTACATATATATTCACTGTATCAACGACTAGTTCTGAATTTATCTTCGATCAAATATATTTGTGTAGTAGACTTCACAAATTCTCAGTACGAAAACTTCTTCCTTTCATGCTAAGAATGAAATTGGATATTACAGGCCTAACCTGGAAAAAATTTCGAAATTGGTTCCTAGATTCTCACTGACTTGCAATTTTGATCCCATGATATTTTATATTTCGTTTTGACCCAATAATTTTCATTTATATATGCACTTTAGACCCCCACATGTTTTAATGCTATATAATTTTAGTCCAATAATATTCATTTATGTGCGCTTTAGACACCGTAGACTTTAATATTGTAATTTTAGTTCTATAACTTTTAATTACTTATAATTTTAGTCCAGCAACTTCCAGCTCGGTGATTTTAATCCCTAACTCTGACTCAATTTTAGACAACCTCAGTCACAAGAATTATCAACTCATTCATAACATATACTCCCTCCGTCCCATCAATCCTGCAAAATTTCCTTTTCGGAATGTCTCACCAATCTTGCAACATTACCTAAAAGAAAAAGAAAATAAGTAGACCACATTCGCATTAAATAAGTAGACCCCATTATTTTTTAACTTTACACCACTACTTTATACTTTTACACCCACTATCTTAACATCCGTGCTGAGACTTAATGTTGCAAGATTGGTAAGACAAAGGAAGTATTAAATTTCATATATTTCTTCTAGTATAAATACAAGAAAAAACGTTCGGGTCTAACTAGCACCCATATAATTAAATTCCTAGCTCGGACACTGCCGGTGCAGATATTCACTAGGGACTCCTAAGCGCAGGCAATAGTGGAATCCAAACCAAATAACCAAAGATAACAAAATCTATGCCTACCAAAAGTAAAGTTAGGTAAAAGAGAGTAAAACCAAAGCCCCTAAATCTTGTCATGAAGAGTCACCACCAAATCATGAGCATCATCCAACAGCTTCCACACATCCAAACGACCAGCCATACCATTGCATTCTCTCATGATTTCATCCATGCTGCTATAATTCTCTATGATCAGCTTCCTCTTCTGCAGCACACTAGCAGCTATTGCATACAACAGCAGATCCTCTGTTGGTGGAGCTATCAACCTCATCCGTCGCCATGTAGACTTCACGATCCCTGCTCGGATAGCTGCTTGATCCGCCCACACGACTTCCCATAAGCAAACAGTCTGCTCGAATGTCAACTCCCTCCTGAATAGAACCACCACCATCCTATACACAAAGAAGCAATCTTCAGCTTCAAGCTTCTCCAAGTGCTTGTACAGATGGGAGTCTTTGCCTTTGATGATCTTCGATACGATGCTAAGCTGTCTACGGATTCCAACCTCGTCTAGGCGGAAGTTGTGTCTGGCTTTGCGCATGAAACCAACAAAGCACCAGAAGGCCATGTGGTCTTCTTCTATGACTGAGATTATTGGAGAAAGTAAATCACTCATACCTTGGCAGTAACCGATTTCGGAATCATACACAGCGTAGGCTTCAAGAATAGCGACAAGGCGTGCTGCATGGTAAACTCTACACGGTTCAAGATGGTTGTAGTCCTTCAATCCAACACTCTCAGCAAGATGGGATGCCTTGGCTTCTGATACTGAAGCTTGAGAAGGTGAATAAATGACCCATTCGGCGTTAGCCCGTATGGCATCAAGGCGTATGATCCTCTGCCATGTGGAGAAATCTTCAACTTTGTAAGACGCGGGCCTCCTGTCTAAATCGGTAACGGCTGAATAAACAGGTTTATAAAGATTAGTATCTTCTCTTTCCATTGAGGTGAGGAGAGATTGTGTGTCATACAGATTATCACACGAATCAGCATCCGATGATTCTGTTTCAGCTTCGGAAATGTTTTCATTTCCAATTTCCCTATCATCCTCACCCTGCTCCATTAACTCTCTGCTGCCATGTAACCCCTCACCGGGCAAACCAGTATCCTCCATTGATACAGAAGATCTGGCACTTGCAGCTTCCTCTGAGTTTGAAGAATCAGAAACCCGAATTATATCTTCACCATCCTCATTGATATTGTTTCCAGATGCCTGCCTTAATTTAAAACTCTTTTCACCACGTTTGGAGATTTGATGACACTGTTTCCGTAGCTCTACATATTCTCTCCTGTGATAATGCAAAATGACAGTACCAATGAGTTGCAAGACAATACAGAATTGAATCATAAAACAAGGGGATGAGACCAAATCAAAATAATACAGATTATCACCCCTCGGACTGTTCTACAATGGATGGTTCTGAGAGTGCATGCAAATTTTAACAAAGAAAGTTAACATAATAAACGCATTTTAGAGGCAGTATAAATTTTGCACTGAAACATTTGAATCTAACCTCCAAATGAAAATAATGTGTGCACACAGCACGTTGACAGAAGAAAATACATGAAAATATATTTATTTAATTATGCTCGTCGAGCAGCTTCACCATTAGTTTACCCAGTTCCAGCTCCATCCAAAACTGGGGACATTTGAGAGAAAAAAACAATACTTCTTTTGAGCTATGATGGTATCCCTCTCTTTCTTTGAGCTTTTCACATCATACCTGTAAAGATTAACCGTTCAGTCAAGAAAAGAACATGAACATGCCAGCATATGATACAACAAGGATCTACTCTTATTTTGGAATGCAGAACTTTACATAATTACAATAAAGTCATGTAAATCTTTGTAATCCAAGAACACTTGTTCAGTCAAAAGACAATTTATTCTTACACGAATAGGATCTCACCAACCTATTTACGAATGTCAAGCATAGAATGTAAAGATATTTTCGGTCATTTAGTTTACACCGTTAGACAGAAATCCTCCCCCATGTTTGTTACAAAGGGAGAGTGAACACCAAAAAGACTCGCAAGCTTTAAAAACATGAGATGGCAGAGGCGGTATACGAGATCATTGTCATGCCCATGGAGTAACTAATGCAGAGAGGACCCAAAACACTCACCAGAAAACTGTGAAATAGATTGAATTATGCCATCAAACAGATGCAGTCAGGAACTAAATATAACAAAAAATGATTACTACCAGCGTGTTGAGAGGGAGATTATAAGCCTATAAAGACTGCAGGTACAAGGGGATCTAAAGCAATTATTATTTCCAAATTGTAGTAACAACAAATGTTGCAATAAAATAGTGAAAAACATTCCAAGGAGGAATACGTTGATCCTTCCGAGGTCTGGATGATGGAGGGATGGTTAGGGTTTGATCTCAGTTGTTGATTCTTGCAAGAATAGCCAACGTTGATCCTTCCGAGCTCCTTGATTTTGTAACGCCCCGACCTCCACGAAGGATCACAGAGGTCGAGTCGCTACGGAAGAATATTATAAAACATGTTTTCCTACCATCTTTCGAAAATTTGAAAATTTTTCTATTTTAAAAAACACGTCATTTAATGCAAACCCCATGTAGAAGATTAGATTGTTTTTATGAGTTAAATATGTACGGAAGCATAATGAGTTTCAAAACATAACAAAAGCATATGTATCTGTTTACAATTCTATAAGGTGCAAATGATCATGGCATAAACCCCCTTCTCAGCCCTTTCTCCGTTGCCCCTGCCGCTCAACCTGAAAACATTTTGAGGCTGAGTACTAGTGTACTCAGTGGGTAGAGCAGTTTGAAAAAAAGTTTAAAAACAGTTTATCCATGCATGAGGTATGACTTGGAGGGTTTTAAAAAGGAAACTGCTCCAGGCATACAAAACATTACAGCGCGCGCATACATGTCACATTTAACCGTTACTCCTTATGGTGAGAACCCTAGCCCCTAGAATCGTAGTTCAGGAGGTCTCACTTAATTACTTGGGAACCCGGGGCCCTAAAGTCGTAACTCAGGAGGTCCCATATCTTGGTTAGCACTTAGTGGGGATCAGTCCACTAGTAACTAACTACGTGTACACAATCATTGATTAATGTTTTAGATTAATCAAGGATCTCGATCGATCTCTCATGAGCATTAAACAGTATAAATGCACAAAAAATTTCATGGATAAACAGTAATTTACAGAGCTCATTAACTCAAAATAACTTTTACGAAAATATTAGCCACCTCAAGATTCACCGAATTGATTTATGCGAAATCTCGTCACCGAGGCTATAGCTCTTCCACGATAAGTCCTACAACAATATCCTAAATTTTAACGTCTTGATCTAGCTAACAATATCGTAGCTCTAATCCGCTAACCTCGTGCAGAAAGCCTATTTTGTAAAAATTCCACAGACCACGGTTTCACTCCATAAATTCTAATATTCCATGTATATCATCCTTAATGAGTCTGGTTTATACAGGAATTGGTTTCGTAACAAAATAATCAGTTTCCTAGAAGTTATCACATAAACAGTGTTCACTGTACGAACATGGTCCGTTTCTGTCCAACTATACTTTAGCTACGGTTTGTGGAACCAACACTGCTCTAAAAATTCTAATATTCCACAAATGCCTAGGACACATGCATACAGATGACATATCAAATTTTCAAACCTTATGAATAAGTGATGGATTCAGAATATACAGGTTAGTTTTCACTCAAAACTACTCCATAGAATGCAAGTCTTTGTTTAACCATGGAAGGTTTGTAATAAACTGCTTTTACATGCATGGTTTAAAAATAAAAAATAATTATTTTCACAAGGCACTACGTGTATAGAACATTTAGAAAAAAAGAATCAAGTCAAAATCATTTTTTGTGGAGTGAGATATAAATGTTTTACTAAGCTCTATCCCGAAGGCATGATTTTTCGGCAGCATACAAGTGAAAATTCGTTAAAAATATAAATAATCGTCCAAAAATTACCAAAATTTGCAGAGATCTTAAAAACATCTTAAAGTTTGTCTCTATAAATTTTCTGAAATTTTTCAAGTAACAAAAGATCGAGTAATTATCTTGGGAAAATCTCGGCAGAAGAAGGAATGGCATGACAGATTCTTGTGCTCATGCAACTTAAACATTTCTTGTTATCTTACATCCAGATCTACACATGTGACCTTGAATTCCATACATGAAATTCTTCGTAACTGTTCTTCCTCTTAAATTTGAGATTTAGGCTCTTAAAAGTATATAAATCTTCAATCTTTACAACCTCAAAACAAGAAATTGAAGGCTAGGAAAAATTGATTTTTCTTACTTGATTGAACTCGTGCGGCCTTAACGGAAAGACTTACGATCCGGATCGAGGGTCTCCAACCGATGACTGCTGCCACCAAGACAAGGATAAGATAGGAGGAGGCTTTCTTTGGTGGTAGGGATATCTATTTTGTTTCGAGGGAGAGTTGAGAGATAAAGATCTTAATATAAAGATGTTGGAAGCATAGGAAAAAGAAGGGATATTACTGTATAAATCTTGAGTAGTGGAGAAACTAATGATGATAATAGTAGTAGGTTGCCCAGCTGGAATTTGTGCATGCAAGACACGTACACAAGGTTTCAAATTACACCATTCTAATACTCCACCATAACAAACATGCCACAACCTTTATGACAACTCATCCCACTAAACACAATTCATGTCTCCCACTCTCGTAAAAAAAATGTCGGTAACATTTTCTAAATTAATGTGTCCATCTCTCGCTAAAATGTCAGCAACATTTATAAATATCAATTTATGGTGTATTATCCATCATAATTGAGAGCTTATATTTAATAAATTCTAAAAGCCTATAATTTTGGACGATTATTTATATTTTTGACTTGATTCTTTTTTTCTAAATGTTCTATACACGTAGGGCCTTGTGAAAATAATTATTTTGTATTTTTAAACCATGCATGTAAAAGCAGTTTATTACAAACCTTCCATGGTTAAACAAAGACTTGCATTCTGTGGAGTAGTTTTGAGTGAAAACTAACCTGTATATTCTGAATCCATCACTTATCCATGAGGTTTGAAAATTCGATATGTCATCTGTATGCATGTGTCCTAGGCATTTGTGGAATATTAGAATTTTTAGAGCAGTGTTGGTTCCACAAACCGTAGCTAAAGTATAGTTGGACAGAAACGGACCATGTTCGTACAGTGAACACTGTTTATGTGATAACTTCTAGGAAACTGATTATTTTGTTACGAAACCAATTCCCGTATAAACCAGACTCATTAAGGATGATATAAATGGAATATTAGAATTTATGGAGTGAAACAAAATAGGCTTTCTGCACGAGGTTAGCGGATTAGAGCTACGATATTGTTTTAACCTAATAATTATTATGCATCGCTTATAGATCATGATTTGTACACTTGCTACTAGATCAAGACGTTAAAATTTAGGGTATTGTTGTAGGACTTATCGTGGAAGAGCTATAGCCTCGGTGACGAGATTTCGCATAAATCAATTCGGTGAATCTTGAGGTGGCTAATATTTTCGTAAAAGTTATTTTGAGTTAATGAGCTCTGTAAATTACTGTTTATCCATGAAAGTTTTTGTGCATTTATACTGTTTAATGCTCCTGAGAGATCGATCGATATCCTTGATTAATCTAAAACATTAATCAATAATTGTGTACACGTAGTTAGTTACTAGTGGACTGATCCCCACTAAGTGCTAACCAAGATACAGGACTCCCTGAGTTATGACTTTAGGGGTCAGGGTTCCCAAGAAAGTAAGTGGGACCCCCTGAGTTACGACTTTAGGGGTCAGGGTTCCCAAGAAAGTAAGTGGGGCCCCCTGAGTTACGACTTTAGGGGCCAGGGTTCCCAAGTAATTAAGTGAGACCCCCTGAACTACGATTCTAGGGGCTAGGGTTCTCACCGTAAGGAGTAACGGTTAAATGTGACATGTATGCGCGCGCTGTAATGTTTTGTATGCCTGGAGCAGTTTCCTTTTTAAAACCCTCCAAGTCATACCTCATGCATGGATAAACTGTTTTTAAACTTTTTTCAAACTGCTCTACCCACTGAGTACACTAGTACTCAGCCTCAAATTGTTTTCAAAATGTTTTCGGGTTGAGCGGGCAACGCGGAGAAAGGGCCGAGAAGGGGGTTTATGCCATGATCATTTGCACCTTATAGAATTGTAAACAGATACATATGCTTTTGTTATGTTTTGAAACTCATTATGCTTCCGTACATATTTAACTCATAAAAACAATCTAATCTTCTACATGGGGTTTGCATTAAATGACGTGTTTTTTAAAATAGAAAAATTTTCAAATTTTCGAAAGATGGTAGGAAAACATGTTTTATAATATTCTTCCGTAGCGACTCGACCTCTGTGATCCTTCGTGAAGGTCGGGGCGTTACAAAATCAAGGAGCTCGGAAGGATCAATGTTGGCTATTCTTGCAAGAATCAACAACTGAGATCAAACCCTAACCATCCCTCCATCATCCAGACTTGTTTCTTTAGCAAATCCAAACACTTAAAACTAATAATCCATTGAAATTGATTATCTCCTTTCAGATATCACTCAATTTCACACCTTTCTAATTACCACATTTACCTTTTCGGTAACCGAAAATCTTCTGATTCGCCATATTAGTTCAGGTAAGATACAAATAAAGTTCAGGACATTAAGAGAACTATAGAGCCTTGATTAAACTATAAAATTAGACAAGGCATTGAAAATGAGGAATGCGCAGGAAAAGCTTAGGAGATAAAACAGAAAATAAAAAAGAGAAATCTTTAGCCAATTAAAAAAAAGGATAAAAACTCAAAATCTGAAGAAGGAAGAAGTAGAATGGAAAAGAACGAACCGAACAGACGATACCCGTGAGGAAGACGATGATGACGCTGAAGAAGCAACAATTAACAAAACCGATCTCAAATGAATCCACGAAGAAGATGACAATGGAGCGGACGACGTCGTACTATTCGACCCCAGAGAAGTCTGGTTCCGCCTCAGAGCTCCCATCAATGGTTGTTTTCGTATCAACATCTATATATACCTAATTATCTGTATCTACTTCATTCAATTCAAACCTATACAAGCAAACAAAAAACTTCCCAAAATATGTCTCCTAGGGTTACAGCAAACAAGATCAATTTGATGGAAATTCAAGATTGATTTGATTTGATTTCGGGTTTTTTTCGTCTTCACCTACGGGAGGAGTAGACGAGGGTGGCGGCGAGCGCGAGGCTAGCGATGGCCGTAACAACGACGGCTATTCCGACATTGAAAGAGGATGGAAAGAGAGCGGTCCCCCCGCCGCCGGAGCCACCGCTAGCCTCCACGAACAGCACGATTCTCCTCCGACCATCACCGGCGAGAAAGATCTCGGGCATCAACAAGAAGACAGCCGCGAACGACGCGATTACTACGATCACCAGAGAGATTACTGTTTTTCCGTCGCGCCTTGTCACTACCGAGCTCCTCCACACCATCACCAAACTGAAATACACACCCCCTTTTCTTCTCCTAGCTCGCTTGCTTTCTGAGGGGTGCTCTCATGGAACCAAAAAAGAAAAAAGAAAAAATAAATGTAAAAAGTAAAAGAGTTAATGAGATGGTAAATGGTAAATCCCAATTTCTACCATTTTTCAACTGAGTGTAATTCACGATCATTCATCATTATCTAATATTTACTCGCATTTACATAAACATATAATTTAGTTAGTATTTTTTTAATTAAGGGAGTGGTTCCCGTGTGAACAGCCCTTATCATGTAAACGTGTGAACACTGCACTTTAAAGACAAACGTATTGCACTTTCAAAGTAAATATACTGCATTTTACTTACTGCACTTAAAGACAAATGTATTGCACTTTAAAATGCAATATATTTGCCTTTAAAGTGCAATACATTTGTCTTTAAAGTGCAGTGTTCACATATTTACACGATAACTGATTGTTCACATTTGAACCTTCACCTCTATATATATATATATATATTAAATGAGACATCGTCATCATAATATTAGTAAATATAAATACTAAAAAATTTGGATAAACGATGTGCTTCTACAGATATATACCTATTAAATTTTGTAATAATAACTAAATTATAAACAGCAATAGACTAATCGAAAGTATAATGGGGATTGTATTATGAGAGTATTGGATAAATATTGTTTATGTAATAATTATAAAGATTAATTATATATAACATGTTTAAACACAACAAATATCGATAAAATTTGAATAATTAACATCCGACCAGAAGACAAACACCTCAATCACTATTTTAGGGTTATAATATGCTTTCACTATTTTAGGGTTATAATATGCTTAAAGGGTGAGAGACTTAGTTCACCTTACCCAAGTAAAAATATCAAGACTTTAATAAAGAAATCATAACAGTTGAATAGTCGAGAAATTGGCTTTCCAATTATTTAAAGGAAAAGAAGATATGTGTATTAGGATGAGATCTATGATGTCTGAGATTCCATTAGCAGGCTAATAATATTGTAGTGGACGGCCCCACACTTCTTTATTCAGCAAGAATAAATTTTGTCATTGTCCAAATGTCTGCATTAAACAAAATAAGTTTTATTATATTAATTTTTTTAATTTTTATAATTTTAAATTCCAATGTCATCATAGATTTTGTCAAAGTATCATTATTCGTGTGGTGGATAGAGATTTCTAATGAATGTATATTTTTAAGATTTATAATACTTCCTCGTTCCAAAATTCTTGTTCACTTTCATTTTTTAACAAATTATTACTCTCTCCGTCCCATAGAAAATATCTTATTTTCATCTTTGGACTGTTCCTTAAAAAGTGTCATATTTCTAAAAAAAACAAACAATGTGTCATGACCCGGTCGGAGGACGGAAAAGAATTGAGTGCTCCGAGAGATAAAATTGGAATCGAATAATTTTAAAGATCGTCGAATGGGCTCGGGTGATATCGAGAGTGTCTATTTTTAATATAAGATATATGCTAAGTTGTTATTTCATTTTAAAGAGTGTTTAACGTTTTTTAGTAGTAAAGTAGTATAAGTACTCTTTTGTGCCTTAGAAAATAATAACAATAAAATTATCAGAAAACTCTTCTCTCTGTATTCTTTCCTTTCTCTCGGCTCACTCTCTCTCTCAACTCTCATCTCTCTGGAACTTCTTCTCTCCCACTCAATCTCTCTCAACTATCAATTCTTCTCACGCATATTTGTTCCTTCCTCCCTCTCGCTCTCAATTTACTTCTCAGATCTGAATTCCAGATCTGGCTGGTTCACATCCGTTCAAATACAACTACTATACAAACATTTCTAAGCTACAGTGGTATTAGAGCCACCGATCCGGCGGATTTCTCTCTTCACCTCTCTAGATCTGTACCGGCTGGACGATGCCTCGCTCGCGGCTTGTTTCTGCTCGAATTGCTTACAGTTTCTATCTAGGTTTGTTAATTCCTTTATTTCTGGGTTTGTGTGTTTGAAGTTGTGCATTTGTGTGTTTGGAAGCTTTGGGGAAAATCGAACTGTGTTGGTGTAGGAGTTTGGGGGAATCGAATTTTGTTGGTATCGGAGGAATTGGGGAATTCGGTCAGTCTGCAAGAGGTGAGTGCAGAACCGCGATGGACATGGGATTTTCGGAGCATCTCGTGAAGGCGATCGAACAATCGATGGCGGTGGCCTTCGAGCGTTCCACTGCTCATTGTATAAGTGATATGAATAGAGTGTTTGACTATTACAATCGTAGATCGGAGGCTCGTCGCGGCGAGGAGGATTATAATTCGCGCGTGGATGAGGTAATGGCTCCTCGTGGTGGATTTTGTGGTGGCCGAAGGGGTGGTTTCAGCAATGGAGGAGGAGCAAACTCCGATCTAGGAGCATGATACAATTACAGTTCCGATTTACAAACACCTTCCAAATCACACTTCTGTTACATCAAATAGGTCGTTGTCTATTTCAGTGGTATCCGATGAGGTAGGTGGTGCTGAGTTTGGGAATGGTGAAGGGGCGAAGGCGGTGATCGAGGTGGAAGAAAAGGAACCGGAAGAGGTAAAGGTGGATGAACTTGAGGATGAAAAGGTTATCGAGGCGGCTGTTGAGCAGGGAGAGTTGGATGTGATTGATTTGGGTGATGCGAAATTCATTCCTCAAGAGGATTCTGTAGTCGAGTCTATTCAAGTTGATGTTGCTGGCCCTGGGGTTGTTGTTGTTGAGGAGCCGGAAGAGAATATAGATGAAGTTGGGGGTGGTTATCTCGGTGGCAGAGGTGCAGCCTGTTTGAAGAATAAAAGCAAGAATTCTGAAGATGTATGGGGAGGTGATGTTTTTTCTTGGTCGAGTTTGGGGAAGCCGTGGAGTTACGGGAGTAAAGGAGGGACTACGAGTAAGGAAATTGATTATGGGGGTCATGGAGGGGGGAGGATGATGTTTCTGGTATCAAAGCTTTTGGAGGTGGATGGCCGTGTTTTGGCAGATGGAGTAGATGCAGGTCCCAAGGGCGATGGAGGGTCTGGAGGCAGCATATACATCAAGGCTCATAAGATGATTGGAAGTGGCTACATAAATGCTTGTGGGGGTAGTGGTTTTGCTGATGGCAGTGGTATCCGAGTCTTGGGGACAAGACTCTCTAAAGAGAGGAGTATTGTCATGACCCGATCGGAGGACGGAAGAGAATTGAGTGCTCCGAGAGATAAAATTGGAATCGGATAATTTTAAAGATCGTCGAATGGGCTCGGGTGATATCGGGAGTGTCTATTTTTAATATAAGATACTCCCTCCGTCCCAAAATTCTTGTCCGCTATTCCATTTTGGGTTGTCCCCAAAATTCTTGTCCACTTTCCTTTTTTTAGTAAATTATTACACAACTTTTTGTGGGACCCACAACTTTATACCAATCTACACACAACTAACAATTCTCCTTAAAAACCGTGCAAAAAGCAAATTGGACAAGAATTTTAGGACGGAGGGAGTATATGCTAAGTTATTATTTCATTTTAAAGAGTGTTAACGTTTTTTAGTAGTTCTTTTGTACCTTAGAAAATAATAACAAGAAAATTATCAGAAAACTCTTCTCTCTGTATTCTTTCCTTTCTCTCGGCTCACTCTCTCTCTCAACTCTCATCTCTCTGGAACTTCTTCACTCCCACTCAATCTCTCTCAACTATCAATTCTTCTCACGCATATTTGTTCCTTCCTCTCTCTCGCTCTCAATTTACTTCTCAGATCTGAATTCCAGATCTGGCTGGTTCACATCCGTTCAAATACAACTACTATACAAACGTTTCTAAGCTAATAGACCTCCGGTCTATTACACAATGTGTGGACCAAAATTAACAAATCAAACAACACACAACATACAATATAAGTTTCTTAATTTTCGTGCCCCATAAGACGGAGGGAGTATAAATAATCTTTTTATAAAACTCACAACTTTACACATAACTAACAAATATTTTTATAAAACCCACAACTTTACACATAACTAACAAATAATATTTTTATAAAACCCACAACTTTACACATAACTAACAACTCTCCTTAAAAACCACGCAGTCATTCCTTTGTTCAAAATAAAAAATTGATATAAAACTCCAGATAAAATGTTTAATTAAGATTACCAAAGCTATGATTCGAACATCATATTTAAAAAATTAGGTTCCTAAAACCCCTTAACTTGTTGGATTTTCAAATCAGCTCATTCTAAATCATAAGATAATCCAAAATCCAAACCCAACTCCAAGCTTCAATCCCTTAAAATTTGAACAATTTTTAGACATACAAAACTCATAAACTCCAACATGATCTCTAAACTATTAAATTACATGTGAAATCTGGTCTCCTCTTATTCTCCAACATAATTTTGATAATGTTGGATCTGATAGAGAAAAGTGGAGCACAAGTGTAAATCACTTAATTTAAGGAGGCCCTTTTGATAATAAAATGATTGCACTTCCCTAACAGCATGGCTTAGTGTTTGGTGCCATGATTGCAGAGTGTGTGATTCACTATCATAACCAGATCCACACCAAACCTTTTTCACCTAACGAAAAAAACCCACAGTCGCTATTCAAAACGGGGTTACGACAAACTTAATTCTTTTGTTATAGTGTATACATTGAGCAGAACAACAAATTCACTAAGGATAGGCAAACAAGAATTTACAATCCAACCTAACAAAAGTATCCACCTTGAGAGATGGAGAGTAACCTGTAGATGAACATGAAAAAAGGATAACGGATGACCGTTTAATAAGTCTGTCCAATAAACTACTCCCTCCATCCCATTATAAGTATTCGGCACGTATATAAAAAAAAGGGTTATTAGTGAAATAAGGCACGAAATATAGCCGATTTGCATATTTAACACGAACTTTTAACTGTACCGAATTAATGCATAAACTTTCATTTTTTTGCAATTTAAAACATGGTCGGATTCCCAATTTTTTCCGGCCGCCGGAGTGCTGAGTTGGACGTCTACGTGTACTATATGAAACCACGTCATTTTGTACCTCAAAAAAATTGGCAGATTAAATCATAAACTTCGTAAAAATTTCAATTTAAGGCATATCACATTTAAATAATCACAATTTAAAGCATAAATTTTGCTTGTTTCGCTAGATTATTCCATAATAAACCTTCGATTATTTGAATTGAATTCCAAAAAAATCCCAAAAAACCATTACGAGACCAATAAAGATGTGACCAAAATAGTACATGTAATTCCATAAATCTTTTTTAGCATAAAACAAGCAAAGAAGATAAGATATGGAGTTATTGAAGAAGAAATCAATTAAAGAGGAACATAAAATCCAAAAAAGAATCGATTAAAGGACATAAATTCCAAAGAAGAACTCAAATTAAATTTTAAATAAATTCAAAATTTCTATTTATTTGGATTTTATGTTTCTCTTTATTTGATTGAACTGGATAAGTGTTTTTTTAGATAATTTCTATTAGGTAGAAGGTTGTGAAGGATTTGGTAGCTAAGTTGTTTTGCTATTTTGATCAAAGTTTATGCTTTAAATTGTGATTATTTAAATGAGATATGCCTTAAATTGAAACTTTTACAAAGTTTATGCTTTAATCTGCCAATTTTTTTTAAGTACAAAACGACGTAGTTTCATATAGTACACGTAGACGTCCAACTCAACACTCCGGCGGCCGGAAAAAATTAGGAATCTGACCATGACTTAAATTGCAAAAAAATGAAAGTTTATGCATTAATTCGGCACAGTTAAAAGTTCGTGTTAAATATGCAAATCGGCTATATTTCGTGTTTTATTTCACTAATAATCCTAAAAAAAAATTAGGTTTTGTGTGTAAAGTAGTATCCCCCACTAGATTCATTAAATTAGAGAATTATTTTATGCATGTCTCAGTGGGACGTCCCAAAATTAAGTACGAGCCATATTTATTGGGACGGGGGGGGGGAGTATAATCTCAAAGACCAAACAAGCTGTGACAAGCAATTAAGCATACCTTGATGCATCTTAGCCAGTCATGAGTCAAGGTAGCTATTTTCTCTCTCCATGGGGTGTGGATCCACCTTCTAATAGTAAGTTCAGAACAACAGCTGAGTTAACAAAGTACATTATTACTTAACACATGTGTATCTATTCCACAAGATTCACTCACTAAGAAGCTAGCCCTTGTTAAGAGAATAGATGTATAAAGTAAGCATCTTTACCTTGTTTTTCTATGTCCCACAAAGTTATGTTGAGAATGAACTGTAGTTTAGACTATATGCTTCTAAGACGAAATTTACGTATGTCTCGACATTTATCCATTTAATGAAAGATGTATAACTGCCATGAGTAGGTACAGTATCATACCCAAGAAAATGCTTGCTTATATATATAGTTAACATAACGTCAAATATGATTTTGCTGCAACGTACCATTTCTAAGCTGTTGGGGTTGCATCCCTTCTTCGATTCCAGTAATTGTTCGATCCTGAAATGTATTTTGATCTTTATATAAGTTCCAACATAATGGAAGTTCTAAAGAGTACTCCAAGAAGACAGCGATGTATGAGCAAACAAGCTTGAAAATACTAAAACTAATCCATCACGGTGATCGTAAATCAGGAAAACTGGCAAGTGATATCGTAAAAAGTTAAAGACAAACCGCAGTATAAATTGCTCTTTGATTGCGCCAAAATTCCAACGTAGGCATCAGCAATCTCCCTGTAACATTCTCAGCATTAGAAGATTGATTGTCCTTAATTGATTGGATAGGTTAGACTTAATTCGAATGCATTAAATAGTAATATCAACAAACTCAAAATCATAAGATTAAAATATGGAGAAAGATAAATCGTTCCTACTTATAGCATGATGACTGGAGATGTGGAAGTAGACTTACCTGATCGAGATCTATTGAAACTAAAAGACTCAGGTGACGCACTCTGAACTTTCTCCTTTACACGCTCAGGAGTTCCCTAATTGAGAGTAGACGAAAATATATGGTTTTACTTAGGTGTGAAAGAAACAGAAAATGAGTAACACGACTGCAGACATGCACCAAAAAATAAAAGCAATGTCTGCACTGTATCATAAATGAATAATTGTAACGGAGATGCCAACCTTATTAACAGGGGCCGATTTTCGATTGGTCTCCATGTCCGAAGCTTTAGCCTTCTTCGACAAACTACCTTTCCCAGTACTTGTACTATCCCTTTGATTATTGGCAGCAGCAGGGGTACGGCGTGACTTGGTTGAAGCAGCAGGTGTACAAGGTAACTTCGTCACCTTCTCAATTTTGCTTTTAGGTTTAATCTCTCTAATGCCCTTGTCCTTGTTTCTGCTTCTTGTTTCTCGATCAAAAACAGCTTCTAATTTTACTTTCTCATAGCTTATTGATGAATTAGAATCCAGCGGGATCTTCTCGTCATCTGATAGTCCAGCTGGCTTTTTATCGTCCCTCTTCTTCATTTTCGAGTTACTCACTGAACGAGTTGTCACTCTTACTTCACTAAGACTTACTATTATCTCCGGTGTGCCCATACCCGAGTTAAAGTTAGTCGTTTTTTTGGCACGTTCCATCTTCCTCAAGTTGTCAGCTGCCTCTTTTGTCCTCTTACTATTTAAATCACATGCAAACAGTGTGCCTCCCCTATCACAGACTTGAGAATCGTCTGCATGCTTATCAAGGGCAGCTGGTACCTTGATGCTTCCACCAAAATTTGTATCGGATGACGATTTCATCTCATTCTTAAGACCATTCACCGGCGGCTCTGGAGCAGTATGATCTTCATTACAATATGATTCCTTCTGAAGATCACTTCCACTGCATTTTTCAAGCGAAGGATCAGTTGAAGATTTAAGTCTCTTGCTTTTCTGCCTACCACTCTTGGAGGGATGCTCTTTAGCCACAAAATGTTCTTCATACTCCTTCCAGTACGGTGGAAACCCAAAAACGAAATAGTTAAAAACCTGCAAGAATGGCCATATCATTAAAGCGGTCAAATCAAAAGCCAACAAATAATAATCTTCTAAAAAATTAATAATCATGTTTCCTCACAAGTCTAAGATGAGCAGCAAATTAGCGAGTAGAATTGGGGATATTAGCTCCTACTGTTAGCCAGTTAAAAGGAACACAACTATGTCTGGGACTGAGATAGGATAGGCGAAAACCATGTAATGTTAACTTGTACGTACAAAATTAACGCTGCTTAAAAGACATAAAAAGCATGCTTGGGAACTTACATCAGATGGGAAGCCATTTTCCAACGTGCGATCTTGTTTATGAAACCGCTTAGTACAACACATATCCCATCAGTGGTTTCGACGGTGAAAACATCACATCTCTTGAGGATAGGCGCCGATGTAAACACACGCATGGCTTGTTTCCTACAGCACAAAATTAGGTGGAACTCTTGAATAAAAAGATTAAATCATCAACTCACTAGCTAGAATGTCATGTTAGTGAAAGTAGAATTACAAGAAAATTGCATTAAAAAGGTGAATTTTCCACAAAAGACACCATTACTAGATCATGGAGAGTGCCATACATAAATATAAAGCTCAACTAAACCATGAATTTTATGAACCCCTAGCAAGCGGAAACGTTGAACTACACATCGCAAGTCTTTTAACTTTTTCGAAACTTTTTCACGCAAGTCTTTGAAGGACCAAGAAAACAGATGTATTGTTCCAAGTACAGAGCCACACAGTTTCAAATTATTGATAATCAAGATTCAAAAGCAACTTCTAGAAATTCTTCAAGAAGGATGGGGAAAGGGAAAGAGAATTCACCAACTAAACCAAAGCAGACTACTTTTACTTTCTTCAGAATGGCGACTTCATAAAACTTGATTCTTGTGTTCTTCCCACCATACCCAACTAGTCCCACAAAAGCATTTAAAGCCCTAACTAAAAATTAAACTTGGAAAAATCAAGAAGAGTAGAATGCAACATACCCCCAATCAGTAAGCCCTCCAACGGCTAGTCGTCTTCCTTGGACGTCATTTTCCGCCTTAACCAACCACCAATCCACCAAACACACCTTCAAATGTCCACATGTAGTGAGGGGAGAGAGAGAGAGAGAGAGAGAAAGAGAGAGAGAGAGAGAGATGAATTCGCAAGAGAGAGAGAGATGAATTCGCAACATATCAAGAAAACAATGGTGAGATAGAGGAGCTCATAATAATGCTCACAGTTTGTTGAAAGTGAGATTTATGCAAGTTGGCCGTATTATCCGCGGCTGATGTTGATGCAGTTCCCATTCTTCAGTTCCGAATCATCTCCACCAGCAATGCACGCAGCAGTGCGAAAGAAAAAAACCAAATCCCTAGAATTTATAAGTCGGCACCAAAGGGAAACTAGAAAATCATATGAACCGGAAATTGGACAAGGGAACTAAGAAAATTGAAGAAGTATAATTCGGGGAACGGTCCGGATCTTCTGGCCCATTTTCGGTGGACCACTTGGTGACCACCAATCACGCAGCGTTACGCGTGCATTGATGGCCCCCAAGTCAATAAATTAATATTAGAATATAAAAAGGTGGTCACCAACGACGCGCGGCAAGCGTGATTGGTGAGGCGCCAATGCCGGCCCACCTGGAAATGGGCTAGAAGATTCCAGCGGGGAACAAGAAAAACCCAGTCTTGAACGGCAGAAGAAAAACAAGAACTGGCAAAACCTTTGCGAGCGATGGCACCGCGCCAAACCCAATATACAACCCCTCCCAATTATTTTGTTCAATTTTATCCAAATATATTATTCAGTTTTTTTCTTAATAAATTAGTGCGCTAAACTTTTATTTTTACAAATTTACAACTTTACTTCACTCTACATAAAATTAAGAACTCTCTTTAAAAATCATATCACAACCAAAATCGACAAAATAATTGGGATAGAATAAATATTTGATTTTATTATTAGGTCAAGTATCAATTTTTACGTTGTATCGTAATAATTTTCTTAATTAAAATTATAGCTTTTAAATGTAAAATAGTTCTTATATATTTTTGTTATGCCTTTCGTATTCAATAAAAATATCTTGTAAATACTTAGTTAAAAATAAAATGAAGATAAAATATAAGTTAGGTTGGTCTAATGAGTAGAAATTAAGTTTTGTTAACCAGAAGACTGATAAAAGAGTATCATATTATAATATTGAATTAATGGCATAGTTTGAAGTTGTGTATTGTAAATTCGCTTTTTTTTATGACGAAAACCTACAGCTGTTATTTGAATCCATGAGCTATCGGTTCCGGACCACTCACCTTCACCGCTATGTCATTCCATGAGGACATTCACTTCTTCCAACATTCAGTGACTTTAAATTATAACTTAATAAATACACAAAAACATGAGATAAATAGATACAATTTTAAAAAAAAAAAATACTATTACTCGATCCGTTCATTATTATATGTACTTTTCTTCTGGGCCCCATTTGATTGTCAGGAAAATAAACTTGTCAGAGAATATGATTATGTAGAATATGATTGCGAGGAAAATGTTAAAGAAAGTAAAATTAATGAAGAATATGATTTCGTGGAATATGATTCTAAGAAAAGTAAATTACTTGCACGTGTTTGGTTTATACTAGGAAATGTAAATTATGTTATCAATAATATGAATAACATATTTTTATTATTAATTAATTATTATAAATTATTGTTAAATTATCAATTCATAAATATTTTAAATATTCACCCAGAATATTATTATTAATAATTTTTTATTATATAATTTATAATAAAATATTCCAAAAAAATCTGAATAATTTTTTTGTCTAAAATATCTTTCTGAATATTAATAACATCAATAATAATAATAATTATTATTAATATTATTATTATTATAAACTTATTTAAGTACTAAAACAATAATAATAATAAATATTACAATGATAAAAATAAATTATTTATTAAAGTAGTCACTTATTTTAATAATAATATTTTTTTGAACAATAATAAGATTATTTAAGAAAAATAATAATTATTATATTTATTATTATTGTTCGTAAATAAAAATAATAAAATTACAAATAAATTAAAATATTCGATTATTCTATAAAAATATATTAACTACAAAATAATATTATTATTCAATAATAACTAATTATTACTTTATTTTTACTGAATAATAAAAATTTATTTTTAATAATAATAACAATATATTACTTTCCTTATTATAGGGAAAAAGAATACATACTTTGAAAAAGGAAAAAGAATCCACTATTATTACAATGTTATTTTTATTTATGGAATTATGATTATTTTCCTAGTATTTCCTAAAACTGAATCAAACACAAAATTTTGAAATCTTGGAATCAAATTATTTTCCTTATATTATCAAACACATGATTTTAACAATTTTGAATCAGATTACTTTCCTGAGACATAATTCTTGCCAACCAAACGTGCCTGAAGTTGTCACATAAAATACATTATAATATTAGTACAAGACATACTACACAAGTTATCTATTCATCAACTACAACAATTTCATACAAATCACCTATTTGAAAATCAATTAATAACCAAATAAAACTAATTTATTTACTAATTTTGGATTGATTATAGTAGAGTCTTGACACTTATAATTTGCCTAGCAGCGGCAAGTTTCTTTCATCATAAAAAAAAAGACAAATATCATTACAATATATTTCATCTGTCTCATAATTATCGCTCCATTGATTATTCCAGAGTTGTTACTCCATTTTCAAAAATAGTAAATTATTACGAATACTTTATTGAAGGGCTGCATATTTTTACATACAACCTCATATCTTTACATACAATCAACAACTCTTTTTAAAAACCGTCCGAAAAAAATTTTGAGTAAAAATTGTGGGATGGAGAAAGTATATAGTAGTGTATGCTCTATTCAATATTTAATTGGAAATTTAAAAGACAAAAATAAAAAGGAAAGAGCACAAGGTATGATATTATTGCACTAGTTGTCTAATTAAAGATCATAACCAATAAAATTATATATGGAAAAAATCTTAAAGCACTGTATATCTAATTAAAGATCTTAACCAATTAAATTATACAGTTAAACTTCGATAAAGTATTAACTTTGGTACCAGAAAAAAATATTTATTTAACAAGATTATTAGTTTATCTAACATTATTTGAGTGCATTGACCCAGATCGGAATTGAAAGAAATTATTATTTAAATTAGATTATTATTCTATCGAATATTATTTTATCGATGTTTAGCTGTTCATGAAAAAAGTTTAAATTAAACAAAAAAAAATCACAACCTTCCTAAATTAAATGAGTGCCAGCTGTACAAGTCTTGGTAGGTAATAGAGATGGCAATTGGAACTGGACCCGACCTGCCCCGCCCCGCAATGGGGCGGGTAATACCTAGACCTGTAGAAGTACGGGGCGGGTCTGGACCCAACCTGCGTGGGTCCAATATGGATCCGGGTCCAATTTCTCTACCCGCCCCGCCCTACCCAGCCCCGTTTCAGACCCGCATTACTATTTTTTTTTAGACAAATTGGATTTTTTAGTCCCCAAAGTATGGTCTTTTGGCCAATTTGGTCCCTTATTTATTTATTTTAGTTATTTGGTCCCCAAACTATGAAATTTTGGCCAATGTGGTCCTTCCGTTTAATTTTCCGTTAGTTAACCGTTAATTTTTTTTTTAAATTAAATAAAATAAAAATGGTATTTTCGGAATAATTTTTTCGAGGACCAAAACATCCAACTTATCGAACATTGAGGATCAATTTGGCCAAAAAATTTTGTTACTTAATTTTTTTTAATATTTTAGTAATTTTATTTTTAAGAGCCAAATACAACAATTATAAAACTTTTCTCCAATTAATAGTTAATCATTAAAATTAAAATTAAAATATTATATTAATGAAAATCAGAGAATACTTTTTCTTCAATACAACATAAGTATTTACGATTAACTATTAGTTTTTCCTACATAACGAATTTTAAAATACTTTCATTAATATAATATTTTTTAAGTAATAAGTCTTTGTAACACTAAAGTTGTTTGGAATATGTTTTATAGAAAATTTCTAGCTACTTATGCATAAATTTGTTTAAAGTTCATTTTAACAAAAGTTGTTAGTGTTTGTCAAAAAAAAAATTATATATTTTTTGGGATCATATTTTATAGTAATATGTTCGATAAATTATGTCACTGGGCTATAAAATATGATCAGATATATATATATATATATATATATATATATTTAAGTAATAAGTCTTTATTACACTAAAGTTGTTTGGAATAGTTTTTATAAGAAATTTCTAGCTACTTATGCATAAATTTGCTTAAAAGTTCATTTTAACAAAAGTTGTTAGTGTTTTTCAAAAATATATAGTCTTTATTACACTAAAGTTGTTTGGAATAGATTTTATAAGAAATTTCTAGCTACTTATGCATAAATTTGCTTAAAAGTTCATTTTAACAAAAGTTGTTAGTGTTTGCCCAAAAAATATATATATTTGTTAAAATGAACTTTTAAGCAAATTTATGCATAAGTAGCTAGAAATTTCTTATAAAACATATTCCAAACAACTTTAGTGTAATAAAGACTTATTACTTAAAAAAATATTATATTAATGAAAGTATTTTAAAATTCATTATGTAAGAAAAATTATTAGTTAATCATAAATACTTATGTTGTATTTGAAAAAAAAATATCCTATGATTTTTATTAATATAATATTTTTATTTTAATTTTCATGATTAACTATTAGTTTGAGAAAAATATTATAATTGTTGTATTTGGCTCTTAAAAAATTAAATTACTAAAATATTAGAAAATTTTAAGTAACGAAATTTTTTGGCCAAATTGATCCTCAATGTTCGATAAGTTGAATGTTTTGGTCCTCGAAAAAATTATTCCGAAAATACCCTTTTTATTTTATTTAATTTAAAAAAAATTTAACGGTTAACTAACGGAAAATTAAACGGAAGGACCAAATTGGCCAAAATTTCATAGTTTGAGGACCAAATAACTAAAATAAATAAATAAGGGACCAAATTGGCCAAAAGACCATACTTTGGGGACTAAAAAATCCAATTTGCATTTTTTTTAAATTAATTTTATTATGTAATCTTACTTTATGTTATTTGAATTTTTTTGTTCTTCAATTCATACTTTTAGATACTAATATCTGACAACTATAATAAGAAAATTCAAATAAAAATACTTTCACTAACGAAAATTAATAATTAAAAAATAAGATAATTCAAAATTAGCAATTAAAACGACACCAACGGGTCTGGGGCCGGGTAGATCCGCCCCATGTGGGTCCGGGGTTGGTTATGAGTTTTTGGACCCGTACAAGTCTGGGTCTGGGTCTCTGAGTCGAACTTGTGGCACGGGTCCGGGTACTATACTACCCAATCCCGACCCGCAAAATTGCAATCTCTAGCATCAGAGATCTTCTATCCTACAATTGGTGGACCACTTCGTGGCCCACCAATCACGCGGCGGCATGCGTGCATTGGTGGACCACCTTTTTTACACTCTAATAATATTTTATTGGCTTAGGAGCCACCAATGCACACGTGGCACCGCATGATTGGTGGGCCACCAAGTGGTCCACCAATTGTGGGCTAAAAGATCTGGACTGCTACTAGCCAACCAATCACGTGGCGCCACATGTGCATTGATGGTCCCAAGCCAATAAAATAATATTAGAGTGTAAAAAGGGTGGTCCACCAATGCACGCGTGCCGCGGCGTGATTGGTGGGTACCAAGTGGTCCACCAAATGTGGGATACAAGATCCAGGCAAGCCATTCGTTCCCTCCATCGCCGACCAAAAACGAATGGCCAAGGAGGCCTGCGGCTTCGCCACCCCTCTCTCCGCCTCCGTCCGCCGCCTCACTCATCTCCCCTTCACTCTCACTTACTACACTAAGCACTCTTGTTATTCTACTATCCGCGCCGCCGCGATGCCAGAGTCATCTAGCAAGCTTCACCCGTCTCTCGAAGTCGTTGGCGGAGCCGCCGATAAATTTCTCCCCGCATTCAAAGCTCCTCATCTGGAGTATGTTCCTTACCCCCTTATTGCTTCCAATCGCCACGTGGAGACAATTTTCGCCGCGTTTTACCGCTCGCTACCCGAGGTGAAGTTCCGGCGCCAGTGCATCCGCACTCGGGACGACGGCGCTGTTGCCCTCGATTGGGTCGCCGGTGACGATCGCAATTTGCCTTCGGAGTCTCCCGTTCTCATTTTGCTGGTATGCGGCGATCACACTAAATCACTAATTGTCTTCTTAGCTGAAATTACTGAGCCATTGCCTTTGAATTCATTGTAGATGCGGTGATAATTTGATTTAGATGTTGGTTTTTAGGGTCAATTCATGTTAATTTACCGGTTGCTATCGAATTATTATGTGGCGGATGAGGAGAGTTCTAGCCTTGATTCTTTTATCCAAAGTACGAGAACAATTCCCTTTCAGTTATTTCCATGTTAATTTAGTTAATATTCGAGAAATCGACTCGATAAATAAGAACCCAGTAGGATAACTTCATTATGGAGAACTTAAAAATTGTCAAACGGTGAGGCATAGAAGCACAAGAAGTTGTAGCAAGGACTGAGAATTACAGTATCCATAGTTTTCTCAATAGAAGTTCAAGATGCACAAATTGCTTATGTGTCTGAAATGGAGGAATGTAAATGTCTAATTGACAATAGATGGTTGCAGCCAGGTCTCACTGGTGGTAGTGAGGACACATATGTGAGGCATATGCTATTGCGAGCTAGGAGTAAAGGATGGCGAGTGGTGGTATTTAATAGCAGAGGTTGTGGTAGCAGCCCTGTGACAACTGCTCAGGTACTGCATTTTTTGTGATCATTTTCCTTTTGTGTAGTCTTTTAATTATGAATACAGTTGTGCCACTGCCATCGTGTTCCTTCTATCATTATGTTTGTTCTTATCCCACGTCTTAGGATTGGATGATAGGAATACACCATAAGAACGAAGGTTTGGTTCATTAATTTCATTGCTGTTAAAATGAGCCGATAGTATCCAGCTATTTTCATTTCATTCTGGTAAACTGTGCAGTTCTATTCAGCTTCATTTCTAGGAGATATTTCTGAAGTGGTGGAGCATGTTGGAAGTCGTTATCCAAAATCCAATTTATATGCTGTTGGCTGGTCTCTTGGAGCTAATATTCTGGTTCGCTACTTGGGTCAGGTAATTGAACTATGTTTACTGCACATTGACAATTCAGGGTTTAGGTTGTTGAGTACATTATCTCACGTTTTATTGTTTATTATAGAAATGTGTGCTTTTGCCTCTGAGATAATTATAAGGCATGATAAAGTTTTTACTCTCATCACTTAGGGATTTTTCTTGATGGATTTTCCGATGAATTAGGATTTTCAGTTCGGTAAATTTATATCCACCGAACAGCAATCTGAAATTGTCAAGAGCCAAAAATAGTTGGAAATATTGCAACATTCATGTGTTGACAAACTACTGCTCCAGAAGAAAATTAGTGTAACTGTTCTAGTAGATAAAAACATTGGTAATTTCTGCTGTAGGTTATTTCAAAACTTACTTAGTATACTTGTCTCTACAATGACAAAATCTTTTGTTTGATAGATCCGGGATAGCATTTTGGTCTTGCAATGTTTGTTCTCCTGGTTCTTACTCATATAATTTTTCACAGGAATCTTTTTCTTGCCCTCTAGCTGGTGCCGTATCCTTATGCAACCCATTTAATTTGGTCATTGCAGATGAAGACTTCCGTAAAGGCTTTAACATCATTTATGACAAAGCACTGGCAAATTCGCTCTTCAAAATCTTCCGGAGGTAACATGGAATTATTTCTTTATTATGTTTCTAACATTTACATGAATTCCCAAGATTAATTTTCCACTCTCTGCTGATTCACATTCAATATCTCGTACAAGATCTAAATGGAATAGCTTATTTTTCAGGCATGCACTTCTATTTGAGGATATGGGAGGAGAATTTAATATCCCATTGGTTGCTAATGCTAAATCTGTTAGAGAATTTGATGAGGGACTAACACGAGGTTTGTAAATGTTAATAGATGCATGAAACTCGGACCATACCACTTATCATTAACTCGTTGTTTTTCTAAACCTTTCAGTATCATTCGGATTTAAATCTGTGGATGACTACTACTCAAACTCAAGTAGTTCAGATTCCATAAAAAACGTCACAATACCTTTGCTATGTATCCAGGCAAGTACAATTCTACCGATGAATTTTATCTATCCAATCCTGAATTTCCCTATCCTAAAGTTATTCAAATGATGTGAACTTGTGCGTAATCACTCGTTTTAACACTTCAAATTTTCTCATATCTCAAATGTTCCTGCTCTTTGTTCTTTTGTCACTTTCTTTGGTTGGCTTCTCAAAACATTTGTTCACCAATTAAGGCATTATGCTGCTTCTTTTCACCAAATTGATCCATTTGATTAGACGAATCTTTTGGGAAAGTTTTAAGTTTACCATAGTGGATAGAATTGTATCTCTTGGATAATTTGGCTTTTGCTCAAATGTTTTGCTGGCTGAGAATGATCCAATTGCACCATCTCGGGGTATTCCTCGTGAGGACATAGAGGTTCGACTCTCTTGTTTGTTGCACATATTCTATTTCACTATGTTCTTTAAGCTTCATGCCATAATCAAGATCAATTATATAGCCAAAATGTTTATTGGCCTGAAACCAAATGAGTTCCTCTAACCAAGAACTTTCCCTTTATCATTTGCCTCCGTCGTACTACAGAAAAACCCGAACTGTATGCTGATAGTTACTCCGAAAGGTGGTCATTTGGGATGGGTGGCAGGCATGGAAGCTCCACTTGGAGCTCCGTGGACTGACCCCGTAGTGATGGATTTCCTCAAACACTTGGAGCAGGCTAGATGCTCAAGTGGTGTATCTTCTGCAAGTCAGAAGGATTTGAATAGTATTGGCTATGTGCAGAGTCTTCACCAGCTTGAGGTATGAATACACACAACACACCCTTATTTAGACTTTGTAAAATAATTGCACTTGAAATGCAAGCCTCATTACATAACTAAGGAATACAGATAGAATCATGCTGAAACTATTTGATTTTTTTTCTGATATTTAATCCTCTTGTTTTAAAATCCCACGTGTTTGTTGAGCATGTGATAGTTTGTATCATTGCTCTTGCAAAATATTACTCCCTCCGTCCCACTAAAAAAATGACAAGTTTCTTTTGGACGCGGGAATCAAGAAAGTGGTGTTATGTGGCGTGGATTGTTTGACTTTTTAGTAGTTAAATGTGGTTCACACAATCTTTACTATTTTAGGAAACGCGTTGTTTCTAGTGGGACGGTCCAATAAGAGAAACGCGTCGTTTCTAGTGGGACGGAGGGAGTACTATAATTTATGATTTTTAGTTTAAAATCTTATTTTACTTGTTTGATGATTTCATTGCTTTGAACTTTTTGTTTACTGATTTCTGACTCCCTCTCCCATCATCATCTTCTTGAACAAATGTAAGATAATTGTTGTCATCATCATCATCTTAGAATAAAAATATATTGATCATCATCATCATTATCATTGTATTCATCATCATCATCTTCGTTGAATATAATAAAGCAATTTAACGTTGTCGATAGCGTCAAGAGACTCAAGACACCATCTTATCCCAGGGATGAAAAAATAGATTTTTTTTACTAACGAGGGAAATCTGTAATCGTTATTATCTGATGTTCGTTTTGATAGGATTGGTGGGGGAATCGCATCACAAAAATCATGCATAATTCTGAACTTGAACTTTATGTGTAATTTTTGAGAGATTTATATTTTACCTCTTAAATAGTAGAATATATAGATTTATCATATTTGGAGATGGCATTGGTAAATTTATCTTTAAGCAACAAATATACTATACCTAGAGTTTCGATCAAGAGGCATTGGTTGTATTCCAGTATGTTGATTTTTCAAAACGAAACAATAATTAGGTCTTCTTTGTCACGTGTTCTTTTTATTTGATTGCTTATTATGATTAATTATCCAATCGTGTAGCCAATAATCTGCATCATAATCCATACATTGAATCATTAAAATATTGTGTTTGATTGGAGAGAATTAAATAGGAAAGAAATAGAAAAGAAAGAATTTACAGAGAAATGCTAATTTGTCTAGTTTGGTGAAGGAGATAAATAAAAGAGAAGGAAAAAAAAAAAAAACACAGTGGATCCCATATCATTTTTTTTTCTCCGAACATGAGAAGAAAGAGAAGAGAAAATACACTTTTTTCCTTGAGGAAGTCTTCCGTGCGCCATACGTAGGTACATCCGGGTCGCACGGAGGATACAATTTTGACCACAAACGGGTCGTTGATTTATATTTTTTAAAAAAACTACTCTTTCTCTCATTTTCCGTTCTCTCATCTCTCCGTCTGCCGCTCTCTCATTCTCTCTCTCTCTCTCTCCTCTTCACACTCTCTATCTCCGCTCTCTCTACCTCCGCTCTCTCACTATTTGCCTCTCTCTCGCCTCCCTCTCTGAAATCTCTCATATCTCTCGCTTACAGATCTGAGGAGTTGGATTTTTCCAATATTCAAAGGTTGCTTCAGAATAAGACGGACATCACCTTCAACCCTAATTCAGTGAAGGTTTAGTCAAACTTTGGTTTGCTCTTTGATTTTATTTTTGGCCCAAGCTAGTAGATATGCATGTACAATTGTAGATAGTTGATGTATTTGATTTGAGTTGGGATGTTTGACTTGCTAATTTTGTGTATGTACTTGGCAGTAAAGACTGTGGAACTGTTTGAGAAGAATACTTATTCTGTTGTGAACATATTTGATGTAACTCTGTGGTTTCGTATGATTATTGATTAAAGTAATACGTTCCTTAATTATAATTGACACTTTACTTCAGTATGATTGACACTCTGAGATAAATAACACTTTTGTTCGCTGCAATTGATACTTTATTCATTGCAAATGACCCTCTACGAGAATGTGACACTCTCCTTCGAGACAATTGACACTTTTGTTTATTACGATTGACACTTTGAGATAAATAACACTTTTGTTCGTTGCAATCGACATATTTATTCATTACAAATGACACTCTATGAGAATGTGACACTCTGTTCCGAGACAAATAACACTTTGTTCAACGTAAGCGACATTTTTGTTTGAAACAAATGTACTCTAAAAATGACATTTTTCTTAAAAAATAAATGACACTTATGTACGAAAACAAATGAAACTCTTGTTCAAAGCAAATTATACTCTACAAATGATACTTACGTAAGTGATAGTAGAAAGTGTTCAAAACGAAGATAAAGCTTTAATTTTGAAATAAATGATACCCAATAAATGTCACTCTCATTCACAACAATGACATACTCATCCTTATAATAATTGGAAAAAAATTAAAAGAAAACAAATTTAAAAAATGAGAACAAATAACAAGTAAAATGGAATAATGATGTCAGCATGACGTCATACTGACATCACGAGTGGGATCAAGGTAGGCAGGTAGGTCGCAAATTGGATCTCAAATTGAATTGGATGTATACATCCAGCTCACAAGTTTTTGTGTTATTCCTTTACACTAAATTTCTTAATTCTCCTGCTAAAAAATAGTGGAACTTTAATATTGGGACGGAGGGACGATTATTGTTGGTTTGCATTCTTTTTCGGAAAGTCACATTATTATTGTCTTGTTTTCCAAAATAATGAATTTATGCATAACAATACTTTAAACAAGTGGATTCCACTATTTTAATATACTTTTATCCACTTTCTAAATTTTTTTGTCAGAAAAAATAAACAAAAAATAATAAAATTATAAAATGATTTACATTTTAATCATGATCTGTCCGGGCTTGTGTAGATTGAAAATGGATAGCGATAACCACTTCATTCCTTTTTGGGAAGTGGCTAATCATTTCTGGATAAGTGGGCCCAGAAATGTAAGCAGTCGTATAAATCGATTGCACGTGTCTCGTTATCCATCCCAATACACTTCTATTTGGGCCCAATTGTTGCTTATCTCTCCTCTCTCTCTCTCTCTCTTCCAAGGTGCGTGGGATTGGAAATTGGAATATCCCACTTGCTTCTCTATATTCACACATTTCTTGCGGGCTTTCTTCTTTCTACTTTCACATCATCGGTTCCTAGTATCCGTTAATGCCATCAATATCACTATCAAACAAATTGAATTTTCATATGGAATTACGTAGTTATTGAGAGAGAGATTTAGGGGGTGTTTGCAATAGGTTAAACTTTTTTTAAGTGCTTAAATTAAGGAGAAGTTGGTAAAAGTGGCTTATTAGATAATTTGGGTTGTGTTTGCAAAAACTGCTTAAACGAAGAAAAAGTTGAAAAGGTGTTTGCAATAGCTTAAACTTTTTTTAAGTGCTTAAATTAAGGAGAAGTTGGTAAAAGTGGCTTAGTAATTGCAGAAATTTATTTCGACTTAAAATATAAAATATGCGTTTGCTTTTATGGAGTAATAAAAGATAAAAGAATTCATAAAGAGGTCGAATAAATTTTTTCCGTGAAATGAGCTTTCTATGATTGGTAAGTGTGATAATTAATTTAATACTTATCTTAAATTTTATTTTTCATATATGAAAATGAAAATCCATAATTAACTAATTTCTTTTTATATTACGAAAAAATCTATAATCATATTCAAAATGCAAACTCCTTAAGCCCCATTTTGGAAAATAAATTAAATAAGTACTTAATGACATAAGTGCTTATATTAAATTGAATAAGCTATTGCGTTTGGATACATTTATATATAAGTATTTAATTAGAAAAAATTAAAATGTAGTTTAAAAAATTGTTGTCAGGAGGATTTGATATAATGACCTATTTTTTATAAGTTGTTTTTAACTTATTTTCATAAGCTATTTCTACAAGCTTATGAAAATAAGTCAAAAATAGCTTATTTTATTAGAATAAGTTGTTTTCATAAACTCTAGCAAACGCGTGCAAAAGCATTAATTTTTTAGAATAAATTGAAATAAGCTGCAAATAATCTCTTCCAAACGGCCTTAGTATTTTTATGTAAGTATAGAAAAGTCATTATTTACGACAAATAATCTTAGTATTTACGAGTGGGTTGACCGGCGGAGTTTACTAACTCCGATATTTGTTGAATTAATTATGTTTTATAAACATTAAAATAAGTTAGTTTAATTTGATAATAAATTACACTACTACTTATGGAAAAATCATTTGGACGAAAACGAAATATTTCTTTTCTATTTTGACGTGGATTTATTTTATACACATATTTGTATGTATTAGGGTCATGTGTAAATTACTGTGAATAAATAAAGAACTAATTGCGATAATTGATTAGGTGTTATAAACTAAATAGAATGAGAGAATAATAGGGAGAAAGAGAAAATAGATGTATATTATTATGATGGTGGAGACCTCTATTTATAGAGTACAAGATGGGCTCGTGGGCTTTTTAGGGTTTTACGTAATTAAATCACAATATATGGTAAGTATATATATATAATATATTTACAACACTCCCCTTGATTGACCATCCCTAAAAGAAACTGTTCGCCTCGTTAAAACCTTGCCGGAAAAACCCATTGGGATAAAAACTGGACGAAGGAAAAAGAGTACAGCTGCTCCACCTCAATATAGTCATTCTTGATCCTTGAGTCGGCGCATATCGATCTTGTATAACAACTTCTTGAATGTTGACGTTGGTAATGCCTTTATAAAAGAATCCACTAGATTGCCACTTGAGCGAATTTCTTTGGATGTTGATGTCGCCACTCTTTTGGAGATCATGTGTTGTATTGACTCTTTTATGAATCAATCTCAATGACTCATTTACTCGTGTGTTGCATTGGATGCCTCGTTAAAAACCTTGACTAAGAAAACCCTTTGGGAAAAAAAAACTTAGGAAGGAAAAAAGAGTACAACCATTTGACCTTCGGGTCATTTGACCTTTAGGAGTCGGCCTAATCTTTAAGATTATTTACAATTTGTTACTCCCCCTCAAGATAACAATCTTCAAGGTTATCTTTAAGGTCTACACTAATATGTGCAACACAAATTTAATTATCATCAAAGATAATAACATGTTTGTCTCGAAGATAACAAATGATGGTCAATACCATTTTAAATTTTTCAATTGCACATAAGTAAGGAACTTCTGGTCCTCATTTTTATTATCTTCTATAGGTCTAAATGAGTCTACATCCACTTCAAGTGATTGAAGCAACCATTAGGTAGCTATGTGGATGCAATACAATAAAATCTCTTTAAAGACCTTAAGGTAGGTCGACTAGCATAACTCCATTAGGGAGATGCTCGATCTTCAGGTCGAGACAATTATTAGTTCAACCTAAGTATTTTGATTCGAACTCCGTCTTTAGGCATGAGTTGACTTCATCAAGTACTTTTGTACATAATGATTCACATATACTCTTCAACAGGAATTTGGAGTGATGTGTTTTAATTTTGTATTCCGCGGACTTCTTATCTCTTAGCACCAATAAATCTCTCACGCTTCTGGCGCTAATGAGAATCAATTGATTTATATTTTCTATGAGGAACTTCAGTTTGTTCATGGTGCATATACAACAGGTATATGAGATTTTAGTCACTCCTTTTGCACTAAATAACTTGATGAACTTCTGGTTCATAGTGTGTGAATCTAAATAATTAATCCAATGAGATATTTTCGGCATTCAATCTTTATATTTCATATCTCCCCCTAATGCCGACGACGTTGTGAGTTGGATTATTAATGAATAAAATAATTCATAATTACTTGTTCTATGTAAGTCATTTTGACGGAGTATACATATAAGTATTATGTTCTTCAGGAGTTTCAATCAAACTCAAGTCATCATTTATGTACCCTTCTATCAAGGAATTTTCGTCGTTATGATTATATCATATACGGCTGTACTATTTCAGCCCTTACAATGACTTTTGCAGTCTAATTGACAACATTTTTTTTACTTACATGCTTTGAGCAAGTTAAATCCTTCAGGGATCTTCATATATATGTCACTATCTAGTGAATCATATTGATAGATATTTACTACATCCATAAGGCGCATAGCAAGCCTTTTGTGACATAAGTAGATTAATCAAATTCTAAATAAAATGGCGTCTATTATGGGAGAGTACATAATTAATTCCCGATCTTTGAGAAAAACATTGTGTTACGAGTATTGCTCTATATCTCGTAATTTTTCATTTCTCTTTGTAACAAAGACACATTTGTATCCTTCGGGGATATACTTTCCGGATTTTAGAACTACATGTCTAAATATTTCCGGCTTTCTAGGGAATATTAATTCACCTTATATGACTTCGTTCCTCTTTGGCCAATTATTTAAATCTTGACAATCTCTTATAGATCGTCGTTGAGGATCCTCTTTTTTTTTCATTTCAAGAGTCATATTAAAGGCGAATATATCGTCATGCGTCCACGACGATACTTGATCTCTCCAATATTTTGAGATCTCATTATTTTCAGACGATTGTAGTTCTTCAGGAACTTTATTTGATTGATTAATCATTTTCGTCATTTTTTTTTCATATGTTGTGCCCCTTTTCTTAGACACAAAATTTCTTTTAGAACCAATTGGTCGACCATATTTTTGACGAACCTTTAATGCATTTGCTGTCATTTATACTTGTCCTTCAGGGACATGAAATCTTGTTGGGGGTATTTGCAAAGAAATGTATGACATTGTCACTTCTTTTTATATACATACTAAAGCATCAAGAAGTTGATTCGTAATCTTTTGCAAGTGAGTCTTTTGACTTCTTGTTCACATTGATTACTTCTGGAATCCAAATGTGGCTATTTTGTTCTTGTGCTTTTATTTGGATGTAGATTTCACATTGATTACTTCAGGAATCCAAATGTGACATATGTTCCACATAATGTTGGGAACGTTATTTCATTATAATAACAATCTTCTTGTAAGACTCATATTCGTACGAACAACAACCATTTTTAGTATGGTCATGAGCAACTAATTGTTTAATCTCAATCCCAAAACCAAATAACATTAAATCCTCTTCAAGAGGAACTTAGAGTTTAATAAACTCACTAGCTTTATCAAGATAAAGCTGCATCAGGGAATTGAGCTCATTGTTTTTGAACTTGTAGTACTAACAAGTTCTACATTTCTTCGAGAAATCGAACATTCATGGAAATTAAGAGATTCTTCAGGATCTCTCTGCAGCGCCCAAATGAATTTTCAATTATGTTGCGCATCAAAGTTATTTGCAGATGTTCAAACTTATCATAGAGCTCTTTGAACTTCCGGTTCATGACATGTTTTGTCTCACTTATTTCTATGAATGTGTAATACATTCAAGGTGGTAGTTTTGTTAGCTTTTGGCTAAATACAAAATAATCACTACCTTTATATATTATTTTTCCAGTATGGTATCCATTGCAGCGGATATCCTTAAAACTTAGTAAGTTTCTTCTAGACTTGCTAAAGTAAGGGCAAACTTAGTAGTTGATTTCGTATCATTTGATAGAATGACACATGCTCTTTTGGAGCCTTCAATAATTTCGATGCACTAGATTTGAAAATCTTGCAATTTAGGATGCATATACTCGTATCGAGTTTCAGGGAGGACAATCAATTATATCTTTAAGCAATCCTATTGGGATGCTTCATTTCTATTGTCTCTCTCATGCCCTCTTATTGGCAGATGAACATCGATATCAAGAGTGCATTAATGTCAATAAGACATAAATAATGTTTTTTATTCAAGAATAACATATATCATCGAAAATGTGAGTTGCTCTTTAAGAGTATTTAATATTCTTCTGGAATATAAATTATGCTACTTCAGGAGCAAAAGTTAAATAGTATATAAAAATACTATATTTGAGGTATGTCCACAAACATGTGATGGTAATGTTACTATCACAATATGGTCATTTTTCGTAATATAATTGTGCTACTTCCGAGCAACAACTTAGTTTTATTCATGATACGTGAAATCAATAAATTGTGAATTTTGAGATCTATCGGATCTCACATCTATTCTTGAAAATAAATTAAACCACAATAGGATATTGGAAATGCAATTGTCATTCAAAGAGGAGCTCTTGCTACCACTCCATATAATTAGGTAATATTTTAAATTACAACATACCTTTAGATATACATTGTTCTTTAGGAACATGTAATATTCATCAAGAATATTAATTGTGCTACTTCAGGAGCAACAATTAAAGTATGGTTATTGTGATATATGATTTCAAAATGACAAGTTTTAGTTGTTCCAAGAACATGTAGAGTTAATTGTGCTACTTCAAGAGCAACAATTAGAGTTATGAACATACAATATTTGTCAAAATAAAGAACTTGAATCGTTCTTCAAGAGCATGTATTATTCTTTAGGAATACGAATTGTGCTACTTCAGGAGCAACAATTTTAGTCTATATTCAACTGCTTTAGACGAAAGACTAATATTTTCGAGAAACCCAATTGCTCTTCAGGAACATATTGTGTTCGTTGGGAATATCAATTGTGCTACTTCGGGAGCAACAATAATAAAAAATCAAGATCCAAGATTCGCCTATCAATAAGATATATTGTATGAATTGCTCAGTACGTGATATTCTTCAGGAATATTAGTTGTGTGCTACTTCAGGAGCAACAAATTAAGTTTACATTTATAGATATAAATATAAATATTATACAGTATGCAGAAGAAAAAAAACTGAGGTATATAGTAAGTACATAGATAATATTAACAACTATTTAAGAGTCTATAATATTCTTCAAGAATATTAAGTTGTGCTACTTCTGGAGCAACAATTAAATTATTTCAATAAATAAATTCAATTGCTCTTTAAGAGCTTATGATATTCTTCAGTGAATTGTGCTACTTCAGGAGCAACAATCTAGATTCAACATAAATAAATAAATAAAAGTGTATATAAAATAAATGTTCTTCAAAAGCATGTAATATTCTTCGGGAATATATATTGGTTGTGCTATACGGAGCAACAATTTAAGTTAAAAATATGTTTTGGAATTGCTCTTCAAGAGCATATAATATTATTCAATAATATTGATTGTCTTCTTACGGAGCAACAAGTTAAATTGAAAAATATGTTTTTCAATTGCTCTTCAGGAGCATGTAATACTTAAAGCCGATGAATTGCTCTATAAGAGCATATAATAATCTCTCATGAATTATTAATTGTGCTACTTCGGGAGCAACAATTGATATAGATTTGAATTGCTCTTCAAGAGCTTGTAATTAATATCATTTAGGAATAATATTTGCGCTAATTCGAGAACAAGTTAAGTATACATGTAGCGACTAAATCACTTATGTATCAATAATGTATACATATATAACAAAGATTAACTTAAGATGCAAGCATCGACAACAACATGATTTCCAAATAAATCATAACGTATAGCCAATATCATTTATGAAATAGACAAAACCGATAACTTTCTCATAAACATTAAATAATATCCCAAGATTAACCCATAATATTAATAAAGAAACATGGGAATCACAAAGGTGCGAGTTGTTTTCTCTAGAGAATTCATAATTTCATAATCATCAATATAGTATTAAGAAACACACATATACGAGAGATTACTTTATTGATGACGACACCGTAGAAGAGATGTTAATAAATGTAGAACATTCGTGCTGATAACGTGTAGTATAAACTAAATAGAATGAGAGAATAATAGGGAGAAAGAGAAAATAGATGTATATTATTATGATGGTGGAGACCTCTATTTATAGAGTACAAGATGGGCTCGTGAGCTTTTAGGGTTTACATGGTCATCACAATATATGGTAAGTATATATATATAATATATTTACAACATTAGGACAAATATTAATTGGTGAGTGATATTACATAAATAGGTTGGTAATTGATAAATTTCTAGGAGAGAGAGCTTTAATAGTATATCAGAATAGGGTGGCATGGAGCCAACAATTTAAATAGCTTCCAATCATAAGTAACAGTGTAACACATATTGAAAAACATTTAATAAATGAAAAAGGTAAGAAATGCGAATTTTATTCATCGTCCAAAAAAGAAAAACAAAAATAGCACGAACTAATTTAGGATGGCCGGATTGGTAAATGGTCCCTTTAGGATACAATTTTTCCCTACATATTTCCATAGTATTTAAAAAAAAAAAAAGAATTATGAATTTATGAGGTTAAAGAGACGTTTTTTTTCTGTAGTGTATGTCACAGTGAAAAATTTATCTAAAAAAATAGGTACTAGCTAAGGGGCGTTTGGTTGGAGAAATTCAAAAGAGAGGGAATTGAAGGTCATTTTTCGATTTAATATTTAGAAGAGATATGGAGTATACTCTATTATACTTCCTCCTTTTCATTACTAATGGCTATATTTTCCAATTTGATCGTCCCAATATAAGTGGCAATATCCCAAGTTATTAAAAAACTATCATCTCTCCTACTTTATCATCTTATCCCTCATTGTTTATCATCAACTTTTATTATTATATTCATTTCTCTCTACTACTTTATCATCACAATTTTATTACTTTACCATTTATTTATTTTCAATTAAATGTATATGAAATTATTTAATCTTATAATAATATAATGTAATGATATTTAGATTAAAATAATACAACATAAATCTAGACACTCTTTTTTTTGGATGATGAGGGTAATTTGCAACCGATATCGAAGGGTGCACTGGTCATCTTAACCGCTATGTCATCATAACCGCTATGTCATTCCAAAGGGACATGAATCTGGACAATCTTTTTTTTTTTTTTTTTAATGGCGAGGGTAACCCACAGCCGCTACCGAAATGCGCACTGGGTAAATCCCGCTTGTGTGCTCTAGCCTGCAAATAACACAAGTTCTTTTGAGTAATATATCTGGAAATACCCCATCCCAAAGGGATATGAATCTAGACACTTTTTTTTTTTGATGACGAAGGTAACCCGCAGCTGCTATAGCCTACAAACAACACAAGTTATTTTGAGTAATATATCATCCCAAGGGGACATGAATTTGAACACTCTTTTTTTTTAGATGACGAGGAATGCTACCGAAGTGCCATGAATCTGGACATTTTTTTTAGACCTCTATCAAAGTGCGCACTGAGTAAACCCTACTCATGTGTTCTAACCTGCAAACAATACAAGTTCTTTTGAGTAATATATCTGAAAATACCCCATTACCCCATTCCAATGCTACCGAAGTATATATAATTTGGTGAGTTTTGAACACATAATCTTCCGACATTCTATCCATTTTAACTGCCTCCCCAAGGACATGAATCTGGACACACTTTTTTTCTATATAAGTAGACATACCACCCCTCAAATCTCTCACACAATTTTAATTAATTATTTCCCCAATATTATGGCAACCGTCAGTTCCGACATGGCTACCGCCGCCGCTAAGAAGCGCTCCGCCTCCTCCGCCGACCAATTTGCCGCCGCCAAGAAGCACCACCACTCCGCCGACCAGGACCCCGCCGCCGCTCTGGCCAGCGCGCGCCACGAGTTCGGCGAGCACGGCGGCGTGAACATGTCGATCGAGGCCTCCGCTACCTTCACCGTGATGGAGCCGGAGACGATGCGGCGGATGTTCTCCGGCGAGCTCGGGCCCGACCGCGACTTCTTCATCTACAGCCGCCACTTCAACCCCACCGTCCTCAACCTCGGCCGCCTCATGGCAGCGCTCGAGGGAACCGAGGCCGCCTACTGCACCGCCTCCGGCATGTCCGCCGTCTCCTCCGTCCTCCTCCAGCTCTGCAGCTATGGCGGACACGTGGTGGCCTCCCGCACCCTCTACGGCGGGACCCACACGCTGCTCACCCACTTCCTCCCGCGCACGTGCAACATAACGACGTCGTTCGTCGACATCAATGATCACGAGATGGTGCGGCGCGAGATAGTGGAGGGGCGCACGAATGTGCTCTATTTTGAGACCATCTCTAATCCTACGCTCACCGTTGCTAACGTGCCCGAGCTGTGCAGGATAGCGCACGATAAGGGAGTCACCGTTGTTGTCGATAATACCTTCGCGCCGATGGTGCTTTCTCCGGCGAGGCTCGGCGCCGACGTCGTCCTGCATAGTATGTCCAAATTTATTAGCGGCGGCGCCGATTTGATCGCAGGTTTATTTCTCTTCCCAATCTTTTGTATGCTGATTATTTTAATTTTCTTACTTAATTACCAAAAATGTGATGACATTTATAAAAATAATAATCCGTAAATAGGGCTTAATTTTATTAAAAAAGTCAAATATACCTAAACATTTATGTTAATAAACCGAGAATATATACACTAATTCATGCATCTTGTTCTAGATTGGTATCCCATTAATGATTTGAATCTTCCGAATGATTTCTTTAGAAGAATGTTGAAGATAATATAAGTTACTCCTTATTTATGTCCCAAGTCTGTCTCGTTTTTCTTTTCTAGCTGTCCCACTTGACTTGTCTTATTTTTTGAAAATGAAAATAATTATTAAACAAACTTACACTTTTTTTTATATGATTCACTCATCTACACACAACCAATTATATACATAACCAATTATTCATCTTAATTTACGCATTGAAAATAAATGAGATAAGTCAAAAGGGACAGAGAATATAATTTATGTGTAGTGTCGTTTGAGGACAGTATAACCCTACTCATATAATACTAAGCATGTCTTTTACTTTCAATTATGCCACCCATCAAATTAAAAATCTTTATATGGTATCTATACATTATATTTTTCATGACAAAAGTAAATACCCTTTTATTCAAAATAAATCTTTATTAGACCACTTTAAATTAGAAACCATAAAACAGTCATATAGAGATTTAATTTAAAATATAGTAGTATTAGTCTTAAATAATATTTTTCAACAATTTCTTGCATAATAGTTGGCAAGTTTCCAACTTCATAGATAATATGTGTATATTCCAAAATGTTTTAATACATTTGATGTGATATATAAGTGTTTAAAAGTAGCGTATATGAGCATATAATATTCTAAATTTTTGTGCTCCATTATATCTTTGTCTTGTGAGTCTCATCTTGATAAGTTAAGCTGCAAGTGTGGAACTCCGATTTGCTTGTCGTAAAGGTTTTGTCCTTGAACAGAATCATGGGCACCATGTGGTATGAAAATGATGCCGCCACCGTTGGTTATTTGGCTCCATCACATAACAATAAAAACCAAAACAAGCATTACCACCAAAAGTGTCCACACATCGTGTTGGCTTCCATATCTTTCATCTCTTTAATCAATTCGTTCTTGATGCAATTTGTTACACGGAAAAAAATATTCATTTAACGAGGTTATTACTTTATCGAACATATTTTTAGTGCATTGACCCATATCGGGGCCGAAAGAAATTATTATCTTAGCGAGATTATTACTTTATCGAATATTAATTTATCGAGGTTTAACTGTAGTTTCGGATTGTAGGGTCTGAATACGTTTGGACCTAGGGGCGTAGGGGAGATAGAGGGTATTTTGGGTATTCATGTGAAGTAATTAAATTGAAATTAGATTGTTGGATTGTGGAGTTTGGTCCTATTGGAATAAAATAGTTATGGGTTTCTACTCGTATTAGAGTTAAGAGTTTCCCAAGGATTATAAACAATTTAAGTTCATTATGGTTCTTTGTAGTAGATACTCGCCATTATCGTAGTGAATATTCTGACTTAGTATGATTCTAGATAGTGACTGGTTTAGGAGTTAAATTTTGGTTAGGGAGGAAATATCAATTACGAAGGTACAAATTAATCTTCAATTTTAGGAAGATGGCAAGTCTGCAATATTAAGGGGGTGAATTTGTAATTATCGTGGGAGAATAAGAATTTAAAAATAAAAATAAAATAGAAAGTACGTACTGAAATATTGAGAGATTTTAGGAAGATGGCGAAATTTGCAATCTAATTGAAGGAGAGTAAATTGTTAATTAGGGGGATATAGGAAATTTTCAAGAAGTTGGAATTATACGGGTGCACACACTCCCTAAATCTGCATATGTTCTTAGATATACAATATAACCTCTCTAAATTAATATAGTTGGAACCAGAATATTTTATTATCTCAGAGAGATATTATCGCCGTGATCAGGAGCCGTGTGCGGTCCGGCCAGCCTAGTGAACTCCATGATGGACCCACAAGGCGGCAGCTTGATGCTGCTCGGCCCCACGATGCACGCGAAAGTGGCGTTCGAGCTGGCGGGGCGCCTCCCCCACCTCTCCCTCCGCATGAAGGAGCACTCCCACCGCGCCCTAACCTACGCCACCCGCATGCAGAAGCTCGGCCTGAAGGTCATCTACCCGGGCCTCCCCGACCACCCGGACCACGCCCTCCTCAAATCCCTGCAGGCCTCCAAGGAGTACGGATACGGCGGCCTCTTAGGTGTAGACATGGGCACTGAGGAGAAGGCGAACAAGTTGATGAACGCGTGCCAGAACTACAGCCAGTTCGGGTTGATGGCGGTTAGTTTGGGTTATTACGAGACGCTCATGTCGTGCTCGGGGAGTAGTACGAGCAGTGAGCTGAGCGAGGAGGAGAAGGCTTTGGCCGGGATATCGCCCGGGCTGGTGCGGATGTCGATCGGGTTTAGCGGGTCGATGGAGCAGAAGTGGACGGAGTTTGAGAAGGCGTTGGGGAGGATGAAGGAGACGAGTTTGTTTGATAAGACGAAGTAGGAAATGCATGGATTGTATGTGTTGTTAATAATCCATCTCCCCTTATGTGCTGGTTGGTTTAATTTGTGTTGTATTTTGATGTGCTCTTCGTCTTAATCAATAAGTCATTTTAGTGTTTTATACGATAAAAAAGATACGTTCATGAGTTCAAATCCCATTGAAAATGTTATGTGAGACTGTCACCCTGTCACCTTAAGGGTGATTTAACTCTCCTATATTATATTAATTACTATTCGAATACGTCGGACGATCTAACACAAGTTTAAGTAGTTATTTCCTATCGGTTTCTCAAACTGTTAGTTAAGATACTCATCCTTTTAAGAGTTTATTCTATTTCATTTATTCTTCAACAAATGGAGTTATGAGTGAGTAATTATTTCTCATTTTTTTAATTAAATTGATAGCTTAAGCTATACTCCCTCCGTCCCATTTTATATGACACGTTTTCTTTTTCGAGACGTCCCACTTAAAATGACACGTCCTTAAAAGAAAAATATAACTTTCAAAAATATTACTACTAAACTATCTCTTACCTTTTATTTATCTCTCTTACTTTTTCATTTATTTATCTTATTTTATCATTTATCTCTCATACTTTATCATTTACTCTTTCACAAACTCATTCATCTTATTTCTCTTACTTTATCATTTACTCATCTTTCATACTTTATCATTTATTTTCTTAATTCTCACGCCGAAAAGAAACGTGTAATGTTAAATGGAACGAATGGAGTACTTTGTTTCAATATTTAATTTTATGTTGAAAATAATTCTGCCCATTAGTTTACAAAAATATATGATGGATTAATAATATGGCGTGGCAAATTTGTGTTCATTAAATTCATTTCTTTTATTGCTTTTATGCAGTGTGTGTAAAAACTTTCCGCATTAAAAAACACAAATATTAATATGCTACAGTCCACTAGTTCGAGTATCATCCGTAAATAGTCCCTATAGTGAAAATATTGGGGCTACCATACAGTTAAATCTCGATAAAGTAATATTTGATAAAATAATAATTTCGCTAAAATAATAATTTCTTTCGGTCCCGATATAGGTCAATGCACTAAAATAATATTCGATAAAGTAATAACCTCGTTAAATGAATATATTTTTTTCGATCCCAAGGTTATTACTTTATCGAGGTTTAATTGTATTTAAGTAAAAGATTATCCCCTATTTATTTTAGATGGGTAACAAATTAACGTGCCCAATAGCTTTGATTTTGTTGTACGCTATTTCCTTTAATGCTTTTATGTAGACTAGGGATATTTTAGCTTTCCTATGACTACCATATATACAAGGCTTTATTTTCATTAGTTGGTAATTGAGTTTTAATATTATTTGTCGAATTGATCTATGATGAGTATGATTTTACTTCTTACATTATTATGGGACGTTTTATAGGTTGGCACCCTTGTTGTAGAGACTAGATTTATACTTTTTGAGTGGACATAAGCTCGTTCAATATCATCATTAAACCACCTCCCTATTAAAATAGTTATTGATTACTCCCTCCGTCCCATATTTCCGTCTGATTTCAACACGGAGACTAAAAAAATTTATTCAGGTGTTTATTTCATGAGTTTTAATTGAATTAATAAATGAGCACAATTTTCGGGTAATAGTTGTTTTGAATGAATGAGAATTAATCCAAATTCAATTAATGTCTGGTTGAAACAGTTGAATTTATTTTTTTTTCTAATTATTTTTTCATGTGTAATTGAATAAATAATTTGAAGTTTAAAAAAAGTTAAGAACTAAAAATTTATGAGTTCGGAGCGAAATAGAATCGTGAGAAATAAATAATTTTGGAGAGAGTAAAAAATGTTGGATGGTCACTGAGTAAGGAGGATTTCAGTTTATTTATGGGTTAGGTGTTTAATTTTTACCATTTTTAAAAACATGACAAAAAGAATGAGATAACACATTTAAAAAACAAGACATAAATTTTGGGACGGTGAAAGTATTTGTTTTTTTTAATGATTAAAAGAATATAGTTGGGATTGGGTTTTTACCATTTCAACTGTAAAATTAATTAATTTGTTTTGCTATTTTCTCAATGGCCCAAAACTAATGAATCTAAAAAAAATAAGCATACTTTTTAAATTTTGTTGGTTTCGAAAAAATAAATATAATTTTATTTTTTGCTATTTTATTAATGGGCCTAAACCATTACTAATAAACTAAAAAGAAATACCCTATATTTAACTTGGTAACTTTTAATTGTCCTGCACGCCACTAAATTAGTAAATAGTAGTATTATAATTTAGAATAGTTTTAGCATAAAAATATAAATTAGGAAATATCCAAAAAAAGAAGAAGTAGAAGACGAGTTATTTTTAGGAAATATATTTAGAATAGTCTCACATGGTAAGTTGGGTTAAACGCGTTATACAACGGTAACTTTCGTAAGTCTAACGCTAATAAAATTTAAAATAAAGGACCAAACCATAGGTGGTCAAACTCGAGTAGGATCATTGGGCCCTGCTAAGATCGTGAATCGTAAAATCGTGATAGAATCGTAAGAGTCTACCAAAAAATAAATTATAATTAATTAAATATTAACAAATCAAGAATTGAGTAAAATGATCATAAAAAACATCTAAAAAGTCATTAAATGTCTAAAAACATAATACCAAGCACCAGTGCTAGCAAACCAAGAGCTTAACCTTAATGATTCTGCCTACAAGGGAGAGTCTTTAATTGGGTTGCTAATTAGTAGACTTGAAGTCTGAGGTTAGAAACAGAGAATCTTAAGATGTAGTAGTAAATTGTTGCTTAAAAATTGAGTTCCATTTCTGTATTTCATTCTCGGAATTAAAAAAATACAAGTGATACAATCATGAACAAATCAATGTCTCAACTCTCACTCTGATTTCTTGGTTAGAATACAACAGGATCAAATTTATTGAAATAAAACAATGAACAAACCTCGTAATTTGGATAATTGCAGATTTGCAGGATTTAATTTTGATTTGCAGGATAATTGCAAATTTGCAGGATTTAATTTTGATTTTTGAATCTTGATTTGATGAGAACAGCCGCAAGCCTAGTGGGGGAGAAGAACAGAGAATGAAGACGCGATTTAGGGCTTTAGGAAAAATAATAATAATTTAAACTTTATTACAAGTTTTAAAAAATTAAAAAAAAGAGCTTGTTGACTCGGGTAGAACCGCACAATCCCACGAGTCTACGTGTTGACTCGCGATCCCACCCGATTCCATCACACAAACGATCATATGCCGATCCGGATCGTTTATGCCTCGCGACTCGTAAACTCGTTCGATTCTACGAGTTGACTCGCGAGTTGGACAACTCTTAATACTAAGAATAGTTTCTCTCCTACTCTAGTGTTTCCCGCTCTCTTCTTCCCCCGTTTTTCTTTGTTTTTAACCCTACTACGTGATCACCGCTTTGAGAAGCTTTCTGCCTATTTTACGAATACTTCCTTTTCTTGTTCTTGCTTTCTTGTGTTGTTATCATTGTTATTCTTGTTTAATTTTGCAGATACCTATTCGTGTGTCGCTGTGTAGACATTTTTCCCTTGTTTTTTGTAAGAGGTGAGAAGAATTCTGCATGTTTAGATGGTAAGTCCATTCTGTGTAAATAAATATAGTTCCTTCTCTTGTTCTTGATTTCTTGGGCTTTTGGAGTTGTTCTTGTTTAATTTTAGAGATAACCCAGATTTCTGCTGGTTTTCAGAGATTTCATTATGTGTGGAATTTCTTTTTGTTGTTCTAGTGGGCAAAGTTCTTTAGTCTTTTTGATGGTTTAGTTCTAGCAAATTTGATTTTATACTTGATTGATTATTTGTTGGATAATCGTGTTTGCATTTTATGTATTCAGGCCATGAATTTGCTTTCTACCTTTTATTCAAAGTTGTGTGCTCTTTGTGATGCATTGCTTATTAACTTATCAAACTGTAGTTTTGATTTTTAGGGGCTATTTGTATGAACTCTTGTTGTGCTATGTGAATCTGTGGTTCGTGATATTGACGTTTTGTTTAATATACTTTTCTGAATTTGTATGTGCTTGCTTATCTGTGTGCTTGATTTTTTAGCTTTTCAATTCAATTTTGTGCCAGTGATTAAGTTCTTTTGGGTCTATCTATGATCATATTTCGGATGCCCATTTTGTATTATTCTTTTTATTAGTGGATTGTTTCTCCGCTGTCCGTGGAAGCAGGTCGATTGACCGAACCACGTTAAATTCTTTGTGCCTATTTATTTTTCTCTTTGTGTTATTCTTTATTATTGTCTCTTTTAGGTTTCCAAAAACCCGTTCGTCACATTTTGGAGGCTCCGAAGATCCTAACAGAAACTGTTTAGTAGAGTAAGAGAGAACCACTCTTTAGTGCCAGGTCTATTTATCAATGAACAGCAAAACCACGAAAGAGTAGAACCTATGTTTCTTATGTGACTTAATTAATGCGCGTTAGTTGCTATTGTATCAGCCTATTAGGTACTAATTGGAATAACGAGTTCTATACTTAAGATATATATACGTATAAATATTTGTATGGGGACGTCTTGCTTTTGCTGTTATTGAAAGATTTGTTATGATTATACGAGGCGTACATTTTTGGAGTTTATGGATCATCGTATTCATTAGGACAATCGACAATCAGAGCTTAATATGTCGTTTAAAATCGCTCTATGCATATTTTTATTTATTTTATACATATGTATAGTTTATCTGACCGCTATGCATATTCCTTCATCCCTTTGCATAAAATAGTACATCTGAGATTGGTTTCTAGTTCTCACATAAAAATTGATTCCTATACGAGGCTGACATTTTTGGAGTTTGTAAGAGCCCAACTCACCATCGAAGTGTTAAAAAAGTCATTTTCATGATCCAATATCAATTTGATTGTTTCATATGTTGTAGTAAGATTATACTCCCTCCGTCCCATTATTAGTGGCGCCTTTCTTTTCGGCACGAGAATTAAGGGAATATGTAATAAAGTATGAGAAATGAGTAGATAATAAAGTAGGAGAGAGAGATGAGTGTGATAATGAGAGTGTAGGAGAGATAAGATGATAAAGTAGGAGAGAGAAATGAATATAGTAATGAAAGTAGATGATAAAGTAGGAGAGATAAGATGATAAAGTAGGAAAGAGAGTGGTAATTTTTTACCAATTTGGAACGTCACCACTAATAGCGGGACATCCGAATTAGGAAATGTGGCCACTAATAATGAGACGGAGGGAGTATTATTTATTTAAATCCATGTTTATTGTAATCATTAATTACACATTCATACTTGAATCTATTTGCTCTTCGGAAAGTGATGTCTGTTTCTACGGAGCCGTTTGTATGTACCACTTTCGTATACCCTTGTGTGAATCAAACCATAAGAGTATTGACATGTGTCATTTCTCATTAAATCAAGTGGGTCATATTTAACACATGTCAATACCCTTATGATGTGGTGCACATAAGGGTATACGAAAATGGTACACACAAACTTTTTGTGCTGTTTCTATGTTTTGGCACTATGTCTTTCTACCTGCTACCATATGTTTCTTATTTCTGTATTACTCTTTTAAGGACTGCATCAACAAACATGCCGTATCATTTATATACCCTCTACTTCTGAATAATACTCTGCTTCCTAATCTATCGCACGCTTATACACTCACTCTGCATCTTTACAACTAAAAGATCAACCACTGTGCAGTGCCAGCAGTATTATCAAGAAAAGTACACGATTCGAAGCTGCATCCGTTTTCCGGCGATGCGAAGGCACTTTCACCAATCTGGGCCATATTCATTACATCTGCTTCCTCCAGGTAATCTATTCTTCGCTCACCGGAAAACGGCATGCATAACTCGTCACTGTTTACCTCTGTTAATTTGATTTCGTTCTTCTCGTTTTCATCACCATCACTGCTTTCAGACATCTTTATGAGCTTCTGCACCTGCATATTACGAAAAGCTTATTACTCCCTCCGTCCAATAGAAAATGTCTTGTTTTCTTTTTTATAGACTATTTCATAAAAGTTTCATATTTCTAAAAAAATAAAGAATGTATGGACAACATTAACAACCCAAAAGTCAAATAATATACACCACAACACAAATTTCTTAATCTCCGTGTCTCATAAAAAGGAGATACTTTCTATGGGACGGAGGGAGTATTTTCTCCAACTAATATAAACTCAATAATATGTTTTAAGTGTTTATTTGCCTTTTGACCTTTAAACGGTTTTTTAGTGTTTGCAAAATGTGAGTTATGCGGTAGCTTCTATAAAATTAACAAGTTTATTAACCAGCCAAACTGCTTAAATCTATAAGCATCAATTGTGATGTTTTCATGCTTAAAACATCATAATTTTCGAATATGTCAAAAATATTTGTTTATGTAGTCCTTATAACAAACACTGTTTTTGCGCTTAAAAACAATTAATTTCAAAATTAAAAAATACTTGTAATAAGCATTTGCAAACGCACTTTAGTTACTCCTTGGTAGAAATCTCATACCTGGTTAACCAATGCTTGATTCTCTGCCCTCAATGCCTCGAACTGTAGAGCCAAGTGATCATAGTTCGATTTAAGCACGCTATACTCCCGCTCGATGTGCTTCGATTTGGATCTAGCCCTCTTGTTCTGGAACCATATCGCGACCTGCCTCGGCTGCAAACCGAGTTTGTTAGCTAGGTGCTGTTTCATGTGCAGCTCCGGTCTAGCTTCCATCTCGAACGTCGTCTCCAACGACTTGATCTGGTCGTCGTTGAATCTTTTCCTTCTAGAATTCTTGGCCATCTTCTTAAGATTGCTTGACATGAATACCAGCTCCCACCCTTTTCTTCCAATAAGTTGGGGATTTTTGTCCAGGCCTTGATTTGTTGTGGCTGATTTATTTAGGTGTGTGGAGACAATGTGGATGCATCTTTAACGTTAAAGAATGTAAGACGTGTATGTCTTGATTTCTGGTGGGCCTGTTTGCAGGTGTCGGTTTCGGTTTTTAGTTTTATACACATTCATTCATATCATTTCATTTATATTTACGTTAATTCCCCTCGACTATTGGCTTTATGCGTTTTGGCCCTTAATTATGAAACCGTGAGATTTAGGGAGTAAAAATCCATCAAAAATTCCGATCACACTTGCAACTCTAAAGGTAATTTCGTAAAATATCCGAAATAATAATCTAAGAATTTACTAGAATATTAGATTTCTCTTGTGCCTACCTCACTCCCTCTTTGCTGTTTCTCTCCCGGATCGCGTGGCGATATTTTTCTTCTCTGGTTCACTGCCTATAACATTTCTATAGTCGGATTTTTTTCACGCCTATAATTCAGAACAAAATTACCCTATAATCATATTTTTTTTCCGAAATTTTACTCCTTGCAACAAAATTGATAGTTCAAGGGCAAAATCCACAATTTTCGTAATGTGGGGGCAAAATTCAAAAGATTGATAGTCGAGGGGTGTTTAATGCTGATAACCCTTCCCGAGTCATTCCATTAGAAAGAAAAGGGACTAAGAGAAAGAAGTAGAGAAAATTTTGTGCTAGGATAGGATGTCAAATGTTTTTTTAAGTTGATTGAGACTTTGTAATAACTTATTTTGACTGCAATTATATTGTGATTACAGTTTAATCGATAAAGTAATAGCTTTGGGACCGGAAGAAAACATTTATTTAACGAGGTTATTATTTTATTAAACATTATTTTAGTGTATTTACCTATATCGGGATCGAAAAAAATTATTACTTAAGTGAAATTATTACTTTATTGAATATTTTTTTTATGAGGTTTAACTGTACATTATATGTAGAATATTTAGGATATATGTTGGGAGTGTGTGGTGATTGGGGCAGGAATTTAATCTTAAAGAAGGAAAAGCAGTTTTCACGTGGATTGACACGTGGTATTGGTGATTCGGGAATAGGACAAAAAAGTAGCCAAGCCCTTTGCTGTCCCTCCACATCCAATTGGATCTTGACAATTTGGCTCCTTGATTAAAATATGTGGCTATTGAGTTCCTCTCTTTTCCTTTTTCATATTTCATGCTTCATTTGCCATGTGGCATTTGGCTGGAGTTGTGCAGATAGAGATGTGGGAATAATCCCTTGGCCACCTATTCGTGGGTGGAGGGCAAAATCTGAAATTTCTAAAAAAATGGATGAATATCGATCTTTCAGAAATTATACAGAGAAGGAGATTCTGTCGGATTGAGGGATGAGCCCACCCCGGTATTTGTGTATGTCACTTATATTTTATTATTCTTTTCATCTCATAAAAAGTATTTAATTTTATTTTTTAAGTTATTCAATAAAAAATGTCATGTTTCTAAAAAAATAATGTGTGGACTAAAATTAATAATTCAAAAGTCAAATAACATACACCACACAATACAAATTTCTTAATATTTGTGCTAGAAAGAGGACATTTTCTATGGAACGGATGGAGTATTTCTTTTCCATTCATCTTATTTCACTTTGCTAATGAGATTGTGTTAGATTTTTATTATGGAAATTATATTATTAATTAAATTAATTAATATGTGATTTAAGTGGAAGAGACATGTTGGTTGGCAAATGGGTGAATAAGACACATGGTTTCATGGTTGAGGTTGTGTCTTTTTGTTTCGTATGTGTCAACTAAATGATGAATGGTTGTGTCTTTTGCTTCATATGTGTTTGTGAAGAGTTGTGTCTTTTATGAATGGGTGCTTCAAATCTATAAATAGGACGATTTGTAGTAAAGGAAAGACAATCAGAAAAACATGAACTCTTTCCTTTATCCCTATTGTTTCACTCCATACATATAAATTAATTAGTATCTCCTTAGTCCCGAGATATCAAGTAGTTCGCCGGAATTACGAGAAGTAGTGCAACTACTCATAATTGAAAAACCGTTGTATCTTGGAGACGAATGCTATAGACCGCTTGCACCAAGTAGCGGAGCATTATCGTCTTGCGGAGAAAGAGTCTAACTCTTGTCTCGGGTTTGCATTTCGTTATTTTCGTTATTCAATTTTTCATATGTTGTTATAGTATGTATACTAACATTTGGTTTTATATTGCTACATTTCTTCACACCTAATTTTTTAATAGCAGATTGTCTTGCTCATTTTATCTTATTTCTCTATATAATAAGTTTTCACTTCTTAATTCAAGATAAATTTATATAAAGGTGAGGGACCCACACACCTATACTAACCAAACTCAAGATAAGTTTATATAAAGGTGAGGGACCCACACACCTATACTAATCAAACTCACCTCCTTTAATAACCACGCTGAAAAAAAGTAAATCAAGCTCAATGTGATTGAGGGAATAGGTGTAGGTTACAAAAGAAAAAAAAAAGATGCGAGACTTGTTCGATGAGCATTTCGAGTAACGGCGGTGAGTTTTCATCATCATAAAATAATTGGATCAATTATACTGATATGGGAGTGGACGATGTAAAACACAATAATATAGAATTTACAATTGAGATTCTAAATTTTTCTTCAATTTATTTTTTGTTTTTATTCAATTAGGTTATGTTAGTTAGTACTAAGAAATTGTTAGGGTGTGACCCATCAATTCTTTAGAGCGTGTGGGGACTTTACATGTCTATAAGAAAGTCTAGATGTTCACACACTCGAAACGAATGTTTGCAGATTAAGCCAAATGTACGATGATTACGAAAATCATCTTTTTAAGGTGGACTTGACCGCTTAAGAAATGTAGCAATAATTTTTCAAGCGAGAAATATAATATATAGACTTGTACTAATGATATGCAATGTGATTAGTCGTTGCATGTATGATTTATTGAAATAATCGAATTTAATCGATTATCATAATACAGAATCCATTGTCATTACGCTTTAATTTTTAAATAAATAATGGATGATCAGGATTATCGTTTCGAATTCGTAATTTCAGATTAATTGAGAGATTAGAAAAACAAAAATCAAAAAAACATGAGAGTTTCTTCGAGCTAAAGCTTTAATTAAATAAATAATTTTTTTTCACTAACTAAACTGAATTATTTAGGTAGAAATATTACTTTTTATAATATTTTCGATAAAAGATCAAATGAAATATTTAATTCAGTTCGAGAAAATGGACTAGAGATATCTCTTAAATTGGGCCAAGTTAAAATATATACATTATATCCAATAAGCTTACATTTACTATATAGGCCCATTGTAATTTATATTTGCAATATATTTACAGGCCGGGCCTTTAGGCCCGAATTTTATTAAACCCAATTATGGGCAGCCGGGCCAGCCTATGGAATTGGGTCAATTTGACTGCTCTAACTATATGGTACATTTATATCCTACAGGGAAAGATTATGATTGAGGAGAATTTCACTAATTTTACATCAACATGCCATTTCAATACAAAATAATGTAACATTATACAAACCCATTAGTAGTGTCTGTTTTTTTTGGGTACATAGTTTCTTGATTGTATGATGTATATTGGTTGACTGTTGGGTAATTAATTTGTGACAATAAATTTTTTGTCGTATTTAGAAAGAAAAAAAAGATGTTACTGACGGATACCCTTTTCGGGAATACACGACACCACTAGTGACGCAGAGAGTACATGATAGATTCGGATTCGATCTCTCTCCATCTCTCAAACACGCGCCTAACGTTACCGGTATTTTCACAATTTTACATATAAGATACTTATTTTGCAAAATAAGAAAAAAGCTACGTTCTTATCAATGTGAGTTGAATCATAAAATAAGTTTATCTCGATTCGGAAATTGTGAGCATGCTTGTACTGAAATTATTCAAATTAGAATGCAACAAATTGCAAAACGTTTCCCATAATGCAACAAATAAATCGAAACCCAAGATGGGGATGGTGGTGCTTTGCGCTTTGTTGTTTGTACCTATTTTAGATCATACTTCTTAGTTTTGTGATTTGGTTTTATTGTGTGGGAAGAATCTTCCTTTATTCAAGAAAACAATTTAGTCTAAGTCTACGCGCGGCTTTGGCTTGTGCAAAAGCTTCCACAAAAAAGGCACTCCACCTTTTTCTACTTTTCAACTACTCCATCCAACTTTTGATCAAATATATACACAAATAGTCCCCATGGATGACGTAGTGGTGAAGGTGGGTGGCTCGGGACCGAAAGATCATGGGTTCAAATCCCACTAGAAACGCTATGTGTGTCCACTGGAAACGCTATGTGTGTCTGTCATCTTAGAGTAATTTACTCTGTGCACATCAAAGATAGCGGATGCGGGTTCCTCGTCATCAAAAATAATATATACACAAATATACCAACATTGATAATGAATTATAGATAAATAATTCATGTTATTAATCTAATTAAAGAAAGGTAAAGTGTATCATTTTTATTAGGTATTGTTTGCATTATTAATTTTTTAAGGAAACCAACTATCTAAATCAAAATCAAATTTTCTAGTGCTCGACAACCCACAATTCACGATGTTAGCTGGATGGTATATACAGTTAAACCTCGATAAAATAATTTCGATAAAGTAATAATCTCGCTAAGATTATAATTTCTTCCGGTCCCGATATGGGTCGATGTACTAAAATAATGTTCGATAAAATAATAACATCGTTAAAAAAATATTTTTTCTCGGTCTCAAGGTTATTACTTTATCGAGGTTTAATTGTATAGTTGATTAGTTAGAAACGGGGTTTAATGAGTGTGTATCCAGATAGTGAATGCAAATTTCCCTAATAATATACGTAATAAAAATTTCACATGTTTGAATCCACCTCTATTATTATATGTGAGTTCATCTCGCATTATTAGTTCATGGGTTTGGATAAAACATTTTAGTAAATTATGTAAATGAATCCACCCGACATCTCTATATTTAAATGTCTTTTACACTACACGTCCTTCGTTCCATTGATTTTATCTCGCTTTCCCTTTCAGTGTTCTGTTAATCTTATTTTATTTCAAAAATGATAACTTTTATATACATAACTAGTCCATCTACTTTTGTGGGATCCGTCTCTTAACTTTAAACTCACAACTAACAATTCTTCAAAATATACGTCCAAAAAAGAAACAATATACAGTTAAACCTCGATAAAGTAATATTCGATAAAGTAATAATCTCGCTAAGATAATAATATTTATGGTCCCGATATGAGTTAATGCACTAAAATAATGTTTGATAAAATAATAACCTCGTTAAATGAATATTTTTCTCGGTCCCAAGGTTATTACTTTATCGAGGACGGAAGGAGTATGATATAGAAATTTTTTTCAATACAGCTTTCATGTTTTAATATCAAAATCATTTTACTAAAAAGAGTGCACTTTATGGGCAATGATATGATTGTATTTGCTTCGACCAAATGCATACTAAATATGCTTATAGTTAACAGTAAAATATTGTGATTAATTTAGGAATAGGATCAAAATTCTAGGTTAATTAAGCTTGAGAGTGTAGGCTATTGTGTTTGGGGTCAAAAAGTTGTTCCAATACTATAGCTACCGTTTCCAATGCATTAGGTCAATAACTTTTTATGAAGGTAAAACAAATAGTATATTCCTATTCACTAGGAATTGATTTTATGTTCCCCTAAATTTTATTGAAACCTTCCCTCCATAGTGATCATATAATCTTTATATTTTTTTCTTTTTTAAAAGTTATTTAAATCATTATCAAACATTTTTCATCAATGGTTTTTTATTGAATAAAAAAATCGAGTTTTTTCCCAATATCAACTTCTTGGTAGTACTTCCGTAGAAATAAATGAGTTTTTGATTTGTAGTTTCATCCTTGTCCACGCACGACGTATTAGTATAAAGATCTTCATAACATTTAATCATGATTATTGTTCACCCATAAGAAACTTATGTTTCTCAACCACCTAAGCCAAATTTTAATTTTAAATTTATTCAAAAATCCCTCTCTCTCTCTCTCTTAAATGCTTAAGTTCTGCATAGAAGTCAAACCTATCTTTTTCCAAAATTTAAAGTGATGATTAATTTCTTGCTGTCATTACACATTATCCCCACCTTTTTTGCTGCAGAAATTGAGACAATTGTGGATCACGGATAATAATAGTTATATACTTGTATCAATACATAGCAACATAATAATTGATTAATATACTCCCTTCATCCCATTGAAAATGTCTTATTTTTTATTTTTTTTGATTGTCCTATAGAAAGTGTCATGTTTTTAAAAAAACAAACAATGTGTGGACCAAAATTAACAATCCAAAAGTCAAACAACACACACCACACAATATAAATTTCTTAATCTCCGTATCACCTAGAAAGAAGACACTTGCTGGGACGGAGGGAGTATATCATATGGGTCCATATAGTTACTCGACATGACCCCTCTATGTAACCTTTTGTTTTGCATGAAAACAAGCTTTTAGCAAAAAGATCCAACACACCCATTAATCATATGTTTTCTTTTTGAAAAAGTTGATTGATATGCAATTCATATTAGAAATTAAAAAGGGAAAAAGAAATTCATACTATACTCAGTGGCAAAGCTAGGAATATTTTCAGCCGGGTCAAAAGTGGAGTTAGAAAGAAAAAAGAATGAAACAGGGGACATAATAATAAGGAAACAAGAAGGAAAAATAGCTAAAAAGGAAAAATGAGTGGAGTAAGATTGAGGATTGGAAAAAAGAATAGCTACCACTAGGCTATAAACTTTTTATCTTAAAACTCATAATGCAAAAATATTACTATAATTTTTTGAGTCGGGTCAACTGCCACAGCTGAGTTGATTGTGGCTTCGCCCCTGACTATACTTATTAGTTGCCTTCAAGAACCAAACCAAAAAATCGACTATTTTGAGTCTTTGACTCGTGTATCTTACATACGGCTCATAATACAACTCAATTCGATGCATAGATTACGGACTAATATTTACCATTAGATGGTAAAAAATTCGGAAAATCAACCTTTAATACTCCTTAATTTGTAGCAATCTTGCATATACGGATTCGTTAAAGGAAAAAGGAAACTGATTTTTAAGTTCATATATACATCTAATAATTCAATATCTCACATAAATGAATAAAATAATTCACTCGACTTGGTCTAGATCTTTTCTAGGGACTTTTTTCGGAAATAAAATACTACTTGATCTTATAAAAAGTAATACGATCGAGAATGAAAAACTTTGGTTCTTGCATTCTTTGTTCTGTTTTTGACTTGATTAAGATCACTTTAAAACCTCACCCTTTTCGAAGGTAATAATATACGATAAAGATTGACTATTAACATATTCAAATAAGTATATTTGATATATTTTAATTTATTATAGTTTCGGTCATCATAAACCATATTCTTTAATCATTATGTACGTAATGTCTTATATTTTTACCAACATCAGTATAATGAAACACAAAAAATGTGTTGTTTGAAATCATTATAGTCGAGTGAAGGGAGTTTGTAACTTGACAAGTACATCTTGTAATTAATTATATGTTGGAAAAATCGTTATTATATATATATATATTATTTATATATATATATTTTGTAATTATGAAAATTCTATTAGCATTAAATGCTAATTTGACTTGGGCAAATTTCAGCCCGTTTAATCGTCTTTTCGAATCTCGATATATATTTGATTTATAAATTGAGATATATCACGTCGATCTACGTTTCGAGTAGATAATTATAGTGTGCTTAATTTCTCGATTCCGATTTTCGGTGAGTGAGAAATAGTTGCTCGAAGTTTGGGGGACAAAACTAATATATTACCTAAAGTGGAGGAACTTACCTTATTCGGGTTTGGGAGAGTTATTACATTAATCAATGTCCCACATCGATTAATGAATAATGTTTTGTGTGGTATTTAAGTCTCTACCACATTGTAGGAGATAACAAAGTGACATGTGGTGGGCTTGGGCCACACATGCTCATGCGCGCGAGCCTTTTCGCCGACCGCCTCACACGCGGCGCGGCCGCACCGCGCCCGTGCCCAGCTCCAGTTCCGGTCCGTGGACTTGGACTTGGACTTGGACTTGGACTCTGACTTGGATCTTGGATCTTGGATCTTGGTCCTTTGGGTGGTCCGTCGGGCTTGGCAGTTGGGCTTGTCAGTTGGGCTCGGTGGGCTACGTGTGGGCTGGCCCAGTCCTTGGTACAGTGAACCGACTGCACTGGATTCCTCTCCGTGGTGCAGTGCTCCTGCTGCACCAGAGTATGTCTTTTTGGAAGGATCTGGAAGAGACTCTTCAGCAGCCAACCTTCCATGTCTCCACTCCCCTGAAAATGTCGCCTGCCTTAATTGGCAAGAGTTATTCCTGCAATCAACACCTGGGTGGAACAGCCTATAAATAGGCCAGATTACATTCCATTTCAGACACACCAACAAGAAGCACCTGAAATCATCTTAGCTGCATTCTTAGCTCTGCATCTTAGCTCCTGTAAGTTGTCCTGCAGCCTCCGTCCCCCCCCGGAAAAGTCCAGGTTCGCCGGAGCTCGAAGATCTCGCGGTCTTTGCAATCCTCGAGACGTCGTCGTTTCATCTTTGGGGACGAAACGCCAAAACCGAGAGCACTACCGGGGCGTTTTTCGTCTTGCGGAGAGAGGACTCCTCGACTCGACAAAGCTTTCATCTCTAGTTCTTTGTTTATTTGTATTATTTTTTCGGCTTACGGTATATTTGTAATAGCAGCTTTTGTAACCAACATTATATGTATCAAGATCTTCCTATCAAAAATCAAGATTAATACATATATTATATTAATTTGTTGATTTAGGGTTATGTTAATTTATGGTTGATTATGTGAGGTATAGGGTCTGGTGTCTGTTGCTTCAATTCGCTTTTATGACTTTGTTTGTCCTCTCTCACTCACTCACACTCTCTCTCTCTCTCCATCCCATCCTTTATTTATCACTCCCTCTCCCCCACTCTCTCTTCTCACCCTACACACTCTCTCTCTCTATCATTCACATATCCACCTCATCTGCAACCCTAATTCTCGTCCATGGGAAGCTTAAGTTTTGCGGGGAATGTTGTCTGGCTCGAGGATTCGTAACAAGATCCGATTTCGTATCGAAAATGGGCCGGGCTGGGCCATGTGTTAGGCCTCGGACCAGGCTTCATTCCCCCCAACTTCTTGCTTCCTTTTGAGATTCAACAAGGTGGGATGAATGGTAATAAATTCTCTAATTAATGTAATTATAAATATGAGTTTTGTTTGTTTGATACTTTTTGATTTCTTGATTGGAATCTTTTTGGTTTGTTTGTTGGGCATGCAAGAACAGATTGGTGTAATGATTGTGAAAGTTGATTTGAACTTTTAATGGATGATTTCTTCATCATTACAAAATTTACAAACGTGGGTTTTTTTTTGTTTCTTTATTTCTTACTTTTCTCTGTAAAGATTCATCTCATCATGTATGTAATGATGGCATACACGTCTCTTTCTACATTCCTCGGATTTCCATTTTTACATATTTTTTTTGTTTTTTTTGGTTATTTTTTGCCCTAATCTGCACCTTAATTCTAGCTAGGGTTTTTATTCATATTGTGGATTGTTATCCTTTGAGTGTGGATCTAGAATCTTCCATGGCTACCAACCCCATTAATGGAGCTGAGTCTTTTGTAAAGATTTTTGTTGATTGAGGGTAATTGGCAGTAGTAAATATTTTTTTTTTACTCTACTTTTTTGAAGAGAGTTTAAAATCTGAATTTTTTTTAAAGAGTGAATGGTTTTTACTGTGTTGGGTTTGATGAGGGACAGACTTTGCCTATGATTTGAATGATAAGAAAATGATGGGATTTTTCGGAAAAAAATCAGTTTGAAGGGAAAGTTTACCAGAACAATTGTCTAGTAGGATATATGTAGAAATTGTATATATAATTAAATTGTGTCAGTAAAATGTTTTTTTTTTACTGGATACTTTGTTACGGAGAATGGATGACAAGTGAGTTAATGTTGGTCACGCGGTTTTCCAAATTTTGAATAATATAAGCTGGAGGACGGCTGCTATTATTTAATACTTTTGTCCAATTCATACCCCCTTTCGGTCCAATTCAACTTATCTTGTATTCTTTTTCGAGTCGTCCCACCTAATTTATCTTGTTTTCTAAAAAGATAAATAATTATTATACAAACTCTACTTTCTATATGCAATCATACTCCTCTATACATAATCATCCACTCACCAAAATATCCGTGTCAAAACCAAACAAGACAAATCAACTAGGACGGAGGGAGTATTATATAATGTACCTTTATATATTTAGATACCAAATTACAAACATATGGTATTGTTTGAGATATATATATTATATATTGTCTAATGTGGAATAGTGAAGTTTGTTGTAAGTTGAATAGGGAGGCACAAGAAATGGCACGAAAGAGATGAAGGTGGGTTGGCCTTTGAGACGACATTGCAGTCGAAGTAATTTTATGATCGAAGGTTATGAGTTTAAATTCTTTCTAATGTTATTTGAGTCAATAATATATGATGAGTTTAATGTTATTTGCATTTTTTATATGATTGAACAGGACTGTATATTTCTTAGTGGTTATGAATTATTGTAGTCTAGAAGAAAAAAAGAAATGAAGGAGGGATGATGTGGAAAGGTGAATAGAAAGTGACTGAGACAAAGTTAGTGGTTTGATGAGCGTCTCCTCCTTATTGTGTCATCGTCAATTGCTGAACCTGATGCTGATGCTTCATCACCAACTCTATTAATTGGAATTATCTATATCTACCCACCTACCCTATATCAAATACAAAACTACTCAACTCCCTAAAAACTATCCACTATATACCCAAATTGTCTAAAATAACTCCACTTTTTTCACTTTTCTCACATGAAAAGTGTCAGGCCCGTGATCGGACAGTGTCGGACCGTGATCGGACCGTGTCCGATGTGTCCGACCGTGATCGGACAGTGCCCGATCGGTTGGACCATGATCGGACCCTCCGGTCGGACCGTGATCGGACCATCCGGTCGGACAATGATATTTTCAAAATAGTTATTTTTTTCCAAAATAGATTGACTTTATTGAAAAAGTAGGGGTATTTTAGTCTATTTGAGTATATGGTGTAGTTAAATATAAGAATTGGGTAGAAATGTTTTTGACTTTACCGAATGACATTTCACCGCCGGGCTCCTCTATTAAATGCCCCTATCATTTTGTTTTATTTTGTTATTATTATTATTTCACTGAACTGGGGTAATCTGGTGCTCATCTTCTTGTCAGAGTGCTGATAACTAGGATGAGGTGCTTTCATCTTCTGTTTGTTTTTGACTAGGGGGTTCAGTATATCTGCATTGATGGTCTCCCCTTGAACAAACCTATCAGCCAGCCAGTTTTCTGAGCGTGCAGGGACAAATGAGGAGGCTCCCTGGCTGAATCCAAGTCCCTCCTTGTATGCGGCCACAACATCAATTTCTCACTTTATGACTAAACTACCCTTACCGTGTTTTTTTAGAGTGATTGATTTCTTCATATTTTCAAAGGGGTATTATGGGTATAAAGATAAAATGAATAACAGAGACTATTGAATTCTCGCCGAAAAACTATGCGATCCTCTGCCTCGCGGGCGCTGCTATTCCCGTGCACCGCCGCTCTACACGAACTCACGCCCAATCAACGATACTTAACGATTTCATGGTTCATGCATTGCCCCTATAATTTTATTATTTTTTCTAATTATTTTTACACTTAACTAATTTCTTTACATAATAACCCAATCCAATTCAATACCACCTAACACTCTCTCTCTCTCTCTCTCTCTCTCTCTCTCTCTCTCTCTCTCTCCTGCATTTTTTGTGTTTATTTGGAGAATAGTGATGTCGGCTTAAGTTGTGCAAGTTTTCACTTCTACCCCCCACAATTTCAGCGGCGCCACAGAATGCCAGATTTCGTAACAATTTAAACACCACGACGACGACGTTTGATAAGATCGAAGCACGAGCTTTTATACAAATAAATTAATTCGAAAACTGAGACATCAATTTTCAAAATTCGAAAATACGTGTAGTTTTTCTCAATTGTAAATATTGTAGGTTAGAGTTTAGTCTCATTTCAATAATATAATTAAATTTTTTTTCCATGTGGATCATTAAAAAAAAAATCCCAGAAGAAGGATGGATACAGTAAATCTTAAATAAAAGTATATCTTAATTTGTGAATAATTGGAAAGTATTTTCTAAATTGAAACCTCTTTATTCTCTCTATCCTAATACTCCCCCGTCCAATATTGAAGTCTTGCTAGTGAAATGAATTAAGTTTTAAATGTATGAAGCGGCAGGATTTACTTATTTCATTCATTACCTTTTTCGGAATAGAACTTAAATAATGGGGCGGGCCAAAATAACATTCGGGACTTCAATATTGGGACAGAGAAAGAATAAAATTGACCGGAAATGACACAACCCAATGTATTTGACGATATTGGGCTTACAATCCTGAGGCCCAAAGAACTAAGGCTAAAGTATGGCTGGATTTTGGGCCAAAAGGCCCATAGTTTATAGGATATAAACCGGCCCACTAGATTAGTCTGGACAGAAGGCCCAATTAATCTTGCACGAGACACGCTCAGTACTTCATGTCTAAAAATAAATTATTATTATTATTAGGCAAATTGACAAAAATAGTCCTCAAACTTCGTTTTTGCGAATTTTGTCCTCAAACATTTTTTTTTGTTTTTTTTTACCTTCAACTCCTTGTTTTTGCGATTTTAGTCCCACCGTTAGATTTTCCGTCCATTTTAACGATATTTCAATTTTAATTTTAAAAAATAAAAAATTAAAAGGGCAAAATTGGAATTTTTATTTATATGGACCAAAATTGCAAATAAAGAATTATTTGGGACCTATTTAGCAAAATTAAATAGTTTAAGGACGGATTTCACAAATTTTACACAAATAAACTAATTGATTCGTATCGACGAGATTTTGCATTAAATTTGCTAACGCCGCGCGCCGCACCAGCCCCGCCGCACTCCGCCGTCGGGATAGCCGCCGCGAGTGCGAAACGGCGGAGCATCTGCGCGTGACTAAATAAGCAGTCGCCGCAGCCACCGCGCGCTCTCCGCCTTCGCTCCGGCCGTCCTCTACCTCCTCTCGGTAGTCCCGACGTCGCCCAGACGTCTGCCGTGAAGAATGACGGTCGACTTCAAACGATTCCCCGGAAAGAATTCATGGTGAGTAACAAACTTCAGACGTCGATTTCGGTCCCATCTGGGATCAGATGACCCCTTACGACCTATCAACGCGAAGCTCGTGAGACGAGGAATCCAGCGATTTAAGCCGATCGTCGATCGGACACCGGACGCGCCAGGAATCGCCGCCACAAGATGCGGATGAACTCTAGAAAACTAGGATTTTCGTCCAATTCGGGGTTTCATCTCCGTCTCGAATTTCGAGATTCCCGGACAAAAAAAACAGTATAGAAATAGTACAAACGTCAAATAAAAGTATACACATTGGTCATATCATTACAAATTGGCAAATTTAATGCAAAATCTCATCGATACGAATCAATTAGCTTATTTGTATAAAATTTGTGAAATCAATCCTTAAACTATTTAATTTGCTAAATAGGTCCCAAATAAATCTTCATTTGCAATTTTGGTCCTTATAAATAAAAATTCCGATTTTACCCTTTTAATTTTTTATTTTTTAAAATTAAAATTGAATTACCGTTAAAATGAATGGAAAATCTAACGGTAGGACTAAAATCGCAAAAACAAGGAGTTGAGGGTCAAAAAAATAAAAAGAAAATGTTTGAGGACAAAATTCGCAAAAACGCGAAGTTTGAGAACTATTTTTGTCAATTTGCCTTATTATTACTCAACAAAATATTATTTTTTAAATTAATAAATTTTATAGGATCCTACATTTATTGAGCAACCTCTGGCTAACCAGACATAAATATGAAGATTTATTGCTGTGCAAAGTGTCAACACGTCTTCTACAGAGTCAACTAATTAATATCTCAAATAAATAATTCAACAAATAAATATATGGCTTATATTCAAGCAATTGCCTTTAATTAATTTATCCACCTCCTTTTTCACAACAACCTCTTACTCCCCTTCACCAAATTGCTACGAAACAACAGCTAAATAATACTCCCTCCGTCCCACTAGAAACGATACGTTTCTTTTAGGCGCGGAAATCAAAAAATTGATGTTATGTGGTGTAGATTGTTTGTTTTTTTAGTGGTTACATGTGGTCCACACAATCTTTACCATTTTAGGAAACGCGTCGCTTCTAGTAGGACGACACAATAAGGGAAATGCGTCGTTTCTAGTGGGACGGAGGATGTATATTTGTGTGCATTGTCCCATCTAAGGAGCCACCGCCCTTAAATTGTGTATTTTATTCGAATTTTGTTTGTATTTTTTTAAAAATTAACCATTCTTACCCGTTAATCCACAAATTCGTCTCCTTAAATTTACATATTCATCCTCCAAACCAAAAGTGCAAATTTGCCCCTCTAATTTTCACATTCGCCTACCCTTTCCAAAACCCTAAATCGTCCATATTCATATGGTGTATATATCTATCTATATATATATATATAAGGATTATGCATAAAACATATAAGGATTATATATAAAACATATAAAGATTATGCATAAAACATATAAGGATTATACATAAAACATATAAGGATTATACATGGTTCGTAGTTCTCACGATAACTATGGGTTCTCACCAAATCCACACCCTATATATATAATTCTTACGCTATTACATAAAAATAAAATTTATAAGTGAATCACAAAGAAAGGAATTTATAGTTAAATATATGCTACATGACATATAATCTTATGAAACCTTGCCAATACAATGAATATTCAATATATTTCATATATATTTGCTTTAATCCTAATCTTGGCCGAACCAAAGCTTAATATTAATACAATTAATTCACACTTTATAAATTCAAATTCCCCTCCCTCTCAATTTATTTTTTTTACACTCAATTAAGAGTTGCGGCTTTTCCCCAAATACCCTCGAGCTCCCTCGCAAAGGCCTCCTGCCTTCCGACAACAATGGTGATGTGGTCCTTATCCTCCACCACCTTAACCTGCGCACGGGGGATCCTCGACTGCAGATTGTAGCTACACTCAACCGGGATGAGTTCGTCATTTCTGCCATGGATGATGGTGACGTGGCATTTGAGTCCATTCTTGATTTCCTCCAAATAGCCCTCCATCTTGCCGGCTGTCCCGCATATTATGTTGTGGAGAGTGTGCCATGCTGCGTTGTGTGTGTGCAGGAAGAAGCCCTCCATCAAGTACGTCCTCATCCTGTTGTGTAATAAAAAAAAAATCAAATGAATTTCGTTGGGTATATGGAGTCTGATGACGGCTACATGTTAGTTTGAGAGTGTGAAGGGAAATTTATACAGGGTACGATAGTGGTCAAATTTATACAGGGTACGCCCTAGAAGGGAAATTTATACAGGGTACAACAGTGGTCAAATTTGATGATCGTGCTTTACCTGTGACCGCAATCAATGAACCTTGAAAGATTTGATTGCGGTCAGGGTTTACCGGTGAACCCTGAACCCTGACCGCGATCATCAGTAAAATATGACCACGGTCGAAATAGGCTCATGATCGCAGTCACAATATTTTCGATTTTCAACGGGTTTTGGGGCTTTGTTCGGTTTAGGCCTATATTTTTTTTAACTCATAATGCAACCATGGTTGTACGAGTCAAGGAATATCTATATCAAGATAGAAATAACAAAATAATAATTTTACATTAAAAATTGAAATTCTACATGATTTAGGGTACTGACGGCACCCAACCCTCTTGGATCCGCCAATGCATGAATGTATTATACAGTTAAACCTTGATAAAGTAATAACCTTGGGATTGAGAAAAAATATTCATTTAACGAGGTTATTACTTTATCGAATATTATTCTAGTGCATTGACCTATATCGGGACCAGAATAAATTATTATCTTAGCGAAATTATTAATTTATCGAGGTTTAACTGTATTAGGTTATTAACCTAACCAAATTCGCATCTCTATTTAATACATTCCCTTTTATTTCCTACCAATTTTATGGTTTGTAAGTAGTTCAATGTTTCTTGTTCGTGAGTATTAATGAATATATATCCATCCATATATATCATAAAGTAGTTTTGTTTTGACTAATAACTGAGTAACAACGTTAGGTGGAGACGATTACTGACCTATTTCTGGTGACAAATTTGGTGAGAAATTCCCAAATGCGGTGGTTCTTGCAGATCACAAGGCAGATAGTCCGGCTGATGTGTTCGTACCAGCACGCCAGCGACGCACCGAACGCGATCGCCGGCCACACGCGACGCGGCGCCACCCTCCTCATCATGTACTGCGTCGCTTGCTCCCCTCGCGGCGTCGGGAAATACGGCTGTCATTTAAGAATATCTCGATCAACCTCAACAACTATTTGTGTCAATTCTTTAGTGGGTCCGGGGCGGATCACAGATTTAATTAAAAAGATATAATATAGTTTTGAGAAAAAATCTTGAATTTAAGAGGGGGACGGGTCTGCAATTTGGTTGACGGTGGATCGAAAATTTTATTAAGGCAATCGGAATATATAATCCCACCAAAAAAATTTAAATTTAAAGGTAGGACGTATCGAGTATTTATAGTTTTTGGGATGAAATTTGTTATTTCTCAAAGTTTGGGTAAACCACGCTCCTTGTGCACTAGCCTGCAAACTGCACAGAAGGGTTCAACCACCCTTAATTCACCCTTAATATGACAGGGTGACAGACAAATCACATAGCGGTCGTGGTGGGAATTGAACTCAGGACCTATCGGTCTCGGACCACCCACCTTAACCGCTACATCATCCTATGGGGACAATTTTGCAAAGTTTTAAACTTTGGGGGGGGCTATATTCATATTGGGGAATCTGTAGACAATTTTCCCAATAATTTAAAATAAGGTAAGAGAAATCTACAATCTCGTAAAAATATATATATATGATTTAAAGGGGGGCATCACATCTATGACTTGGGAGATAAAATTGAAAAAAAAATTAAAAAATACAATGCAAGTACATGATTTTGAGGGGGCTATGGCCTACTTTAAGTCGGCCTCTAATTGGGACCTTAAATAAGGTGGCAAATAAATTTTCTTGAAAAAGTTGTGCGTATGAGACTATAATAAAGAAATCGAACCCGACTTACCGGTGCGAGTAACGTCAGCGACTTGACGGCGGAGGGGTGTTTGACGGCGAGAGCGAGGGCCAAAATGCAGCCGAGGGAGTGAGCTACAATGTGGAACGACTTAACGTTGTACGGATCCAAAACGGACCGTTCGATCATGTCAAGATGCTCTCTTAATGTGTATAACGAATCCGCGGGTTTGGGGCTCCGACCGAATCCGAGAAGATCCACTGCGAATAATCTGTACTTGGATTTTGCGGACTTGGACAAATTAGGGTAGACCGTCTCAGTCCAGAAAGCAGATGAGGATATGAATCCATGGATAAAGACAACGTCTTCCCGTGAGTTTTCTGGTCATTTTCAGACAAGAATAGTTAAGGTAAAGTTACATGCATTTATTGATAATGCAGCTAACAATTTTGACTCAAACTCGGGCGGATAATCATATTTAGTTCGATTTTTGTGAGTTATGTTGGTCAATGTCAATTTAAACCCACCAAGTTGCTAACAGTTTGATCTTGGCCCGTTTCGTAAAATCAAAATAATCTGTCCGATTTTAGTTCTCTAGGCGCGAGATGCGCCTACATGATTGAAATCGGACAGATTAGTTTAATTTTACGTGACGGGCCAAAATCAAACTGTTCCGTAACTTGGTGGGTTCAAACTAACATTGACGAATATAACGGACCAAAATTGGAAATGTGCCGACCTGAAGGACTAAAAATGATTTTTTTTTCGGGTATTTTCTTACCTCGAACTCCGTCAACTTTGACAAAGAGTGTTTCTTTGCATGATGCATTAGTCCAAGAAGTGCAAGTTTTGCAGTTACAATCCGACCACCTCGGAATAGGGTTTGATCGGAGCCTTCCATTGATCCTACCTTGCAGCATATCGATAGCGGTGGAGCTGACCGTGAACGTCGCCGGCACGCTGCCGCCGCCGCGGCGCCGCCCCGACGACCGCACCACGGTGGACTTAGACACCTCCGACACGAGGGAGGGGCGCGTGTAGAGCGTGTCGGAGATCTCCTCCAAATGCAGCTTCGTGCATGTGAGTCGAACGATCTTCGACTCGCCGGGCTCGGAGACCAGAATCTTGCCGGAGGCGGCGATCGCCGACGAGCAGTAGCACGCCTTCCACTCCGCCTCGATGAAGAAATCCGCCACCTTATAAACATAACACAACACCAAATCCACCAAGTCCAAAACACTAAACACAATCAAGCTCAAAAACTCATTCAACATTCTCCCTCCCATTACCACAAAAGATTTCACTCCCATTTTCTCAATTTCTTCCCAAAAATTAAAAAAATAAATAAACTCCAAAATTCTCTATTTCTCTCCCATTATACTTCTATCAATAAAGGGGTCTCTCTAAAGTTTAATTATTTAGAGGAAAAGGGACACACCAAAAATACAACTCACAATGCAAGACTATTTCCCTCTTAAAATCGGAGAGAGAGGGAGAGGAGAGAGAGAGGAATAAGGGGTGTCTCTGACACGTAAACATAAAAAAGAAGTCTTTGATACTTTAAAATCGATTTGCTGGAGAAGGGAAAAAAAGTTGGTGGTGGTTGAACCTCTAGCAAAGAAGATACAAGTTTACGCAAAAATTTATATAATGTTATCCTTCTTTTTTCTTTGCTTTTGCATCTTCCCTCTATATATAAATCTAAATATGTGACTGCTACAAGTAAAGATCTTAATGCAAATTTATGACATTGTGGTGGACCAAAAATTAAAGGAAGCAATAATAATATTTAATTTATTTTTGATTTTCTTGCCATTTTTGTTTCTCGAACGAGATTCGGTTGAGGGATTGGTTGTTAGATTAGCTCATGTATCATTGATTGTACATGGGATCCCTATAGTCTTGTATTTCAATTCGTAATATATTTGTAATTTATAGTGGCAAATATAAAAGGACTATATAAAAAGGGTTATTAATGAGTGCTGAAATTTTCAAATGGTTGGCACCAATAGTCTCCTGCATTTATTGCTGCTTGTCTGAGCCACATGACTCCCACCAAGGCACCACTATTAATGTTGCTAAATTCTCGTCACTAAAGTTGGGGAGGGAGGGATCCATCATTACGGTGCTATCGGGGCGAAATTTAAAATTTCCAGAATAAATGAAGGTGAAGTGTAGAATTTCAAAAAAAAATAAGAATTAAAAATTACATATAAAAATCCCGTTTCGGCACGAGATAATTCAAGTACACAACAATTATGATATTTGTGGGATCTTGGTAGGGGGGAGGAGTTAGATGGGAAGTTGTGGGTTTGTGGAGGAGACTCAGTCGTCTTGGGTCGGCCTCACTGGGCGGTGCTTCCGAATAAAAAGGAAAATGGAAAGTAGACAAACAACTACGTTAAATAACCTACAAATTTGGCGATTCAATCATTCAAATCTACAATTTCTCTCCCTGTTTTTCTCACACTTGGGAGATGGGACCAATATACACATTTAGAGGTAGTGCAATTTCAACAATGTGGCCGAAATTATAAATTTATAAAAATATTAAAATTAAAAAAAAAATCGAAGTGACAAGATCAAAGAAGGATAGTATATTGTTGTTACAGGATGGATAATCTAGTTTTACTAAGACACAATACCACAAACTGAATTAGGGATACAAGTAGTCCCGCTCTAAATCACAAAACCGATGGGACCAAACCCAACCGAAAAATATAGTTGGATTTCGTTGCATAGATTGGTTTAGTTTACTTTTTTAGAAACTGATTATAAATGATTCGGTTTGCTATTCCGAAGATTTATGAGCAATCCGATTCTCTATTTATTTTACTATTATTTTCTATTTTTCTTTCCTAAATGAGAAGATTCATTGATTTTGATAATTAAATCGAGAAAGGAATAATTTATGATATTATTCAAGTCCAGATTAACCCTAAGATACACAAGGGAAGAAAAGCGAGTAGCAACCCTATAATTATAAGTTCGACACAAGTAGCATCTCTATAATTATGAGTTCTCATGCATGAATTAAACATCATCTCATACACTAGTTCTTAAGTTTCATGCAAGAACATTACTTCTTTTATTTTTAGCTTAATCTTCAGCCAGTTCTTCACTTTTGGAATTTAAAAAACAAATTAAAAAATAAAAACATGTGAACCAATGGATCGAACCCAACCGAACCACTTCTATGTATTTGATTCGATTCCTAAAATGCACGAAGATCCGAACTAAACCAGCCCGTTACACCCCTAAGCTGAATGCATACAGAAGAAATGCTCACATGAATGATTAAGGAAGCAAGATATCTATATTAAGGATATCTGTTTTTGGTGAGGGCTATGAATAATCTGCTATGTAAAACTTACATCTGCAATCTTATAATGTTTAGAAAACTGTCGATGGATCGTCCCAACAAACCGATCCATATACGGTCTCCGGATTTGTCGTATAAAGCTGGAACAATTATGGAAGTGATGATTCCTGTAGCCAATGTAAGAGAGTAAGAAAATCAATAGAAATCTAATGAAAACAAAATTTCCACCGTACAGCAATTTTATTGTCAAACAGAATCAACAGCAGCATATTGTTAGAACATAATAGGACTTGAAGAATAGCCAAAGTTCACAGTTATGGTAAAGCAATATGTTTTAAAGTAATCGATTCTTGAAGAAATCTTCCAAGTGATGCAACCTAAAATATTCATCAATCATGAAAAGTATCAGATGAATGGTGAAAGCAAATGCAAATCTACACTTATGCCCATCCACCGTATTTTGCTCGAAAAGGTAGGAGCAAGCATCTTGGTCTATCAACAGGGACTCATTATTTGGCTTGCATTGGACATAGCATAAATAGAAATACTTTATCCATGAAGAAGAAAAGAAGCTAAGAATAAGGTATTTAAAGCAACAAAAACCAGGTGAAGATACCGACAAGGCAAGAGTGACGAAAGATATCAAGCTACCAATCAATCACAGACAAGAGCCACAGAGAAATGACGACCTGCAAGTTTCATGGAGGCTTGTGAAGTCCACTTCTTTCCATGGAGAAGAAGCACAAAATTGCGCATAGCATATTCACTTCACCATTTAATCTGAGTCAGAGAAACTTGGATGGTAAAAACTGCATTTCCATTGGTTACTACTTATTACGTAAATAAGGGGAATTGGGCAGAGGATAATGGCATCAGAAGGCAATCCATGTTTTCAGCTTATCTAGGCAGTCTTCTTTTAGTCTAGTGAGAGAAATACCTATGATTTCTTATGGTTTATTTCCAATTCTCTTGTCTTTTATTTAACCTTGAGAGTTAAATCTTAAAGACTATCCCCTTCTAAAAATATCTTCATTAGTAACTCATAGCTAACCTTGAAGAAAAGTCTGAAATCTTTGCCGAGAGTGATATCATGAGCCATGAGCAGCGTGACGGAATGATGCAGCAGCATTGTTAACCATTTCTTCTGATAGAACTAGCTCCGGTAATGCCGGAAGTTGTCTGACAAGAGCAACAGAAAGATATCAGACGACTCCTTTGACACAAGAAGAAATTGAAATGTGGGATACAATGGATTTCGGGTAGTCGTACCTATTTCTATATCCACCATAGTTTGCCTGGAGAAACAATAAAACAACTAAAATCAGCAACACATCTGATCAAAGAGATAAAAATGGTATCTCTGCATGCTCTAAGTATCCAGGACAATGTGGCGATAACTAAGCCAAATGAAACACGGCAATGTCTCCACAATTTGACATCAGCAGCAGCAAACCAGAACGTGAAATCAAATTATGTTTTTCCTTGGTATACCCTACTTAATGTGATAGAGGGAATAATTGTGTCGATGATATAATCTTCTTTACATAGCTCACTGATGATTTATCAACAAAAAACATAAAGCATTGTGTTCGTGCGTAAAAAGAAAGCTCAGCTGTAATTATAATACTCCATCAAAAAGGTCAAAGTTATTAATCACTCAATCAACATGAACTCAAAGTTTAGTACAAATACAGATATGTACATACATTCTAAACCGCCATGAAAATGAAATAGGCAAGAAAAGAAGCTCATAATAACCCATGTTAGCAGCAGAATTGTGTATATAGTCCAGAACCAGGAATCAAGATTCTTCAACAATTACTTCAGGAATAGTAACTCATGTTAGTAGCAGATTTGCTTACATATTCCAGAACCAGTGTAAAGCATACTAGACTATTCAAACAACTGCACTTCCAAATTCAATCATAATGTTATTAATCTATTATTTACCTTCGCCACCACCATCTGATGACTGGTGCCTTGACAGCTGAACAATTTGTAGGATGAGATTGTTGAAGCTGGATCATCCATTGTTCCCTTGACATATGCCTCTGTGCGGCACATGTCTGAGTTTGAATTCTCCATTTCTAGGATCATAAAGGAAAAAGAAATTCAAGCGCAAAACTGCAAAATCTCAATCGGAAAAGGACATTGAAACCAAAACCTTTATAACCAACCAATCACATAACATGAACTCAACTGTAGAATTCATGCAAAAAAGTTCCGATTGAAAGGGGAAACAACAATTTAGTCTACCTGATCAGGGAAATCAATTCGAATGCCCAAACGTGAATCCAGTCGCGAGTAGAGAGAGACTGATTTAACGCCTCTCTCTCTCTCTCTCTCAACAACTGATCTGGCATCAGCTCTTTGATCTTAGGAATTTGAACACACGAGATTGAAATAAGGAAACGAACAAAAGATTAAGAGCAGCAGACCAACTTCACACTCACGAATCACGATTACCTGCAAATTGCTGGAATCTAAACTACTTTCGTATTCAATCATCTCGATTCCGCCATTATCTTTGACTTTATTTAAACATTCAATCGCATAACAGCCAACTTAGCCGACATGCAAAAGATGAAATGAGTAAAGGAGGATTCAAAAAATAGTTTAAAATTCTTTTTTTTTTCTGTACGGATAAAAAAAGTAACAAAAGTGTGAAAAAATATACAAAGGAAATCCTAGTAAAAAGAAAAAATAATTTATACATTTATTTATTTTCATATAACATATTCTTATAGAAATAGGGCAGATATAAAATTTAGAAAGAAGACAACATGAAATTTCATTAAGTATTAAATCTTTCAAAAAATATAACAATATCTATAGTGGTACACATGATAATTGCAATGAATCTGCAAGACAATGTAGAAAGGCTGAAGATATCCCAGTTTCTTCACCATTCACAAGCTCAGTAAACAACATAGATGAAGGGCAAAGTGGATTCATTAGCTACTACCAAACCCAAGATATTGTTCCACAAGCCTCACCACGGAACTAGATAAGCCGTCCGCGGCTTCTTGGGTCGACGCTTCTGCATACACTCTTACCACATCTTCGGTCCCTGAAGGCCGTATAAAACATCTTCCTTTCGGGTATTTAGCTGCCAAAGGAGACGCAACCAGAAATTAATCCCACCTCAGGGATTGATAGAAGGAAACTAAACTCCAGCAGACACTTCTTATACACTTTTGCTTATTAATTCACAGCAAACATTTGTAGTAACAGAGTATCCCCACATTGTAGTAATCCCTCCATCCCAGCCGACTTATATGGTCTCTTTTCGACGCGGTTATTTATGCAGATTGATTTTATATAATAAAAGTGTAGGACCCATATAATGTTTAGAATTGGTTTGTGTGGTAAAAGTGTGGGACTCATTTCCTTATTTAGAAAGTAGACAAGTGAGAACAGACAACCCAAAAAGGAAATGTGAACAAGTCGTCGGGGGGGGGTTATAAAATTGGCATTCAAAATGGCCTAAGTTCTTGTAATAGGATACTTTAATCTAACTGTAGCCAATCACACAAGTCAGACTTTTATACATGTAGAGCTTTTACGCATAGAGCAGAAAAATCCAATTATGTATTGCAGTAGTATGAGCTTAGCAATACCATAAAAAGAACTCATAGGAAAGTAGGACTAAGTACTCTTGAAGCGAAAGAATTATTCAGTAAACTAACTGTATACTTGTGGGATTCAGTATGTGTTGGAAAATAATTTTACCAGTTTCTGCATCAATAGCTTCTTGTATACCAGCTGGGGTTACAACTTTAGTCTCAGCATTTTCAGTAGTAACAGCAGTTCTGTCGACAACCTTCACCTAAAGAAGTAAAAGAAGATTGTAAAGCAAATTATACTTACATGAATGGGAAACTTAGGCACTGTGAAGGCTAATAAATGGGGTTGTCACTAGATCTGAGATACTCCCCTATGGAGTAACTTTCCCAATCATCATATTTTAACCGTATAAATAACTATTGAAAATGTATCTAAAGATAAACTTACCTTAAGTTGCCTACTAGGCAAATCTTGATAAAGCTCATTCCATTTATGGATAGACCATCCCTTATGTTTCAAGATAGCCTCCACTAAGAACATCCCGCTTAATGCATCGCCTACAGCCTGATTGATCAATCTGCTGACAGCCAATAATCTCAAAGCAGCCTTGTGTTGATCCGAACCTGGGTATAACCGAATGTTATCTCATCAAAAGCAAGTTAATCGCAAAAAAAGGTATCAAAAGAGGAGCTATCTTAACCTTTTGATGTTGATGAAAGTTCCTGATTTTTAGTCTCCAACCATGACAGAAAAGTATATGAAAACAAGACAGTTCCATGTCCATTTGCCTCGAAATAAATGCCAATATCATATTCGGCAGCTTTTTCATGCAAGTACTTGACTCCTGTTGGAGTCAAAACCACTTCCAGTCCTAACTCCTTCAGGTAATCAGTGGATGCACCGTTAGCATAAGCAGTTTGCACGACACCGAGAGAGGCTTGATAGGACTTATTTTCTTTTCCATCTTCAGGTCCATTAAGAATGCATAATTGCTCTTTGAGAAACACCGCAAACAAAGACAATATTTTGTCCCCATCAACAAGGTCAATTTTATTACTTTTGGGTATAACAGAGAAATATACAAGCCGATCAGCATCTCCGTCCAAACTTGCACACCTGAAACACTAGAACCATACAAGTTGAGTGTTTTCAGTCCCCATTAACAAAAGATGAGTATCCTTGGAAAGAAGATTTTAAGAATCTGCAGAAGTAAAATAGTCACAGGCTATGTTTGTTTTGACATCAAATATCATGTCAGAATATCTTTTGGTCTCAATTATTTACAATTCGAAACAGAAGGAAGATAGCACGAATTATGTACAATTGGAATAACTGAAGAAGGAAGATAGGTCACCTCATGCCAGCATCAGCAGTGGAAAAATTGCGAGGGACCACCTTCTCTTTCTGGACAAAGTCAGCCCCTACACCTTCATTAAGTACACCATCACCACTATTACGAACATCAATTGTCAAATATCCTAACCTTGTCTTCAACTTCTCAAGCTTCTCTCCTCCCACCCCATCAGCCCCGTCCACAATCAGTTTATCACTCACATTTTTGCTACTATTTTCAGGAGGAATATAATCCAACAAGCACCTGAAAAACCACAGTATGATTTAAAATTCTATCTCTGACAAACTCAATCTCGGTCCATGATTCACATAAATTGAAGCTTCCTTGTTATTAATATCAAAACTAACCTAAAGGAAGTCAACATCTGGTCATAATAATTAAGCTCAGTTGCCTCAATGCCCTTATTTTTTGCACGAACCATCCAGTGCAGCTGAGGAGTTGTCACAATTCCCATATCTGCTGCAGTGGCGCCTATAATTGAAGTTATGCCCTAAAATGTTAATCAGCTTACTCATATCAGTAATTTATACAACAAGATACCGAGGTAGGATCGCAAAATGGTAATGCTTGCATATTGAGCTGAAGATAAACATTTCTAGAACATGAAGTTCATACAATCTAAAGCGGCAAACAGAACAGATTAAACTGCAAGTATGACTATGAAAGGGCCATAAGCGGAAAGCCCAAGTCTAAAGCAGATAATAAAATAACATGTTGCAGGTTCAATACCATGCAATTTCCTGTTAGAAGCTTACAAATATAGCACAAGTGATTGAGAAATATAATGTACAGTGCAAATAGAATGCTCTCAAATAATGATGGCAATAAAATAGAGCAGTACTTGTTTAGCAGCCTCCAGTAGAGTCCCCCCGCTAGGCCTAGTATCTCTTCCCAATAAAACTTCCGCTGCAGGGGCTCCTTCTAGTATAATGTTTTCCTTCTTTATAAAATCATCTAGCAACTATACCCATAAGCAAAACAAAATTCATTCAATCAAATAACCATGAGGGGTGGAAAACATCCACCAACATCTCCCAATAACATAAATCACTGACATCAATAGTTCAAACTCTCACACATCCATCAGCAAACAAATATAAGATGACAACTCAACAGAGGTATATTTAAGTACAAATGTTTTGTACCTGAAGTAGGGAACTGGGATCTGGGGAATTAGCAAGGGAATCGGAAAAGGGTTCCCAGAGCTGAGTGAGCATCCCACCGGATGGGTCAGCGACTTTGACGCCATTATCGGAAACCTCATTGTGCGAAGCGGTGATCATCAAACCGATTGCCGAACCAGTTTGGATGGACCTCAGAGCCGCCAATATCCCCACGCGGAACACTGTCGATTCCAGCAATGATGCATTCGCTCTAAATCCCGAAGTGCCATACGAAAATCTTGCTCCTAGGAGAAAAAAGTTGAACAAGAACGCTTAGAATCTCGGAGCAAAACACACGAATTGCGGCTGATTTACCTGGAGGTAGGGGAAATCGAGATGCAGAATGGAGAAGAGCCGATCGCTGCTCTTGGTTCATCCTCTACGCCTGGCTCTTTTTTACCTCTTCTTCTTCCCTTTTCTGAATCAAGCCTCTTCACAAAATCAAAGTCAATTACGAGAATAATACTATAACACTATAATGTCCAAAATTAAATAGCGTCATAATACAACGTTACAAGGTCAACCATCAAGCACAGGGTAGGAACCCTAAACAACGATACTGCATGTGAAGCCCTAAAACATCTCAGAATCGGCGAGATCTTTTGTGTCCAAACATAAGAACCGAATTGTGATGAGCGAGAGTGATTATTACCTGAAAACAACGGCGCAACTCGAATTGCTGTCGGTCGAGTACGTAGAACGAATCAGATTAGGTTTAAGAGGATTGCGAATTGCCAGAAGGAGCGGGCGCCGGGCGGAGTTGGAGATTTAGGAAAGATGAGTTTATTTGTGGAATTGGGAAATTATTATAATCATCTTAAGGAGGGAAAGAGTTATTTTTGGAATTTTGGAAAATTAGGAAATTTCCGCCTTGCCGTAACATGTGTATTGATGTACACTCCCTAAATTTCGAGAAATAAAATATTGTATTTTCTTATATTTTATTATTTTTCACATTTATTTTATTATTCAATTTTTTACCATCCCACTTATCTTTTTATATCTCTTATTACTTTATCACTTTAATTCCCTTGTCGGAAAGACAATGGGTCAATATAAATAGGACGGAGAGAGTATTTAATTTAGTGTTCATGTTAAAATTATTCAATTACTTTTTTTATATTTTATAGTAATAAATATTACTATTCGAATATTACATACTTTTTGGATTAATTTGTTTTTGTATCCATATTATTTTAGAGTCAATATTACATATATAATAAATATAGGTCATATATTTATTAATCTGAGTTTTTATATTCAAGTTTGAATACAACATTGAGTGTTGAATCGAAGGAAAAGTATTATTATTTTATTCATTTATAATTCTATGTTCAAATGACAAAAGAGGAAATAAATAAAAATACAATAAAAATCTATATACAACGATATCGGCGAGATTAATAAAAAATTATCAAGAAATGTTATTTAACATCAATAAATCAAGGAATATTATTGTTAAATAGAAGTTACATGTAATAAACTATAATTATTAAAATGACTAATATATATTTTATACTTGAAAATGTATCCCTGTGTAATTAAAAGAAATTATGAGTTTAAAAATATATATAATATTCATAAATTATAGACGAGCAAATATATGTGTGTTATCCATATGTATTGGCTTGTATATATCAAATTTAGATTATTTATTCATTATATATTTAGAAACTATAAAAAAATATGTACATTTATAAATATTCAAGCCTGCTTTCATTAATATATCAAATCACACAATTTATATTTCAAGCAAGTCATGATCTCGTAAAAAACAAAGCTCCGCTTACGAAAACGGGTTAATAAGCTCAAGCAAGTCAGAAAACAATTTATATTTCAAGAAGTCATTATCACCTAAGTGCTTAAATTGAATAAGTTATTTGTTGTTGGATACATTTATATATAAATATTTAATTAGATAAAAAAAAATTTATAGTTTAAAAATTGGTATTTTGAGAATTTGATATGAGATCTATTTTTAAATGTTGTTTTTAGCGTATTTTCGTAAGATATTATTACCGGCTTATGAAAATAAACAAAAAAAAACTTATTTGTTTATTTTCATAAATCATCACAAACGCGTGCAAAAATCACTTATTTTTCAAAATAAATTTAAATAAATTATTGACAAGCATTTCTATACAGAAACAAAGTTATACGACAAACTTTAAATAAACGTTTCATAACGTATTGATTTGAGTTTATATAAGGGTTTTGGCGAATTTACAATTTTTATACGTTTTTTAAAACTTGGTCAATTAAATTACGAAGTTTCGATTTCTTGCAATTTAAGACATGCTCAAACCCTCAAATCTTTCCGGCCACCATAATGTTGACTTGGACGTCCATGTGACCATCTCAAAACGACGTCGTTTTGATTATGAAAAGTAATTGCAAATTAAATCACCTTCTTTCAAGTTTTTACAAATTAAATCATCACGTTTCGAGTTTTTACAATATAAGACACTTAAAAAATAAAAAAAGCTTACTATATGGACAAAAATTAACATTAGTCAATTTCAGATTTTTATCAAAGTAAATAGAATTTGATATAATTTAAAATCCTAAATAAATTTCAAAACAATATAGTATCGAATACTCCCTCCGTCCCATTCATAATGTCTTGTTGGGTTTCGGCACGGAGTTTAAGATAGTGGGTGTAAAGGTTAAAGTAGTTGTTGAAAAGTATAAAATAGTGGGGTCCACTTATTTAGATGATTGTGGTCCACTCATTTCTTACCATTTTAGGTATAAGACAGTATGAGTGGGACAACCCGAAATGGTATACATGACAGTATGAATGGGACGGAGGGAGTATTACATTCAAAAGCCATCAATAATTAGAAGTATCTAAAAACGAAGTTCTGCACATCTATCATTTGAATTTTAGTTGCAATGCTATCGAGTTTCAATATCATCTCCTTGTTCTCCTGCAGCAGCTCCCCTTCCCCCTCGACCTCGACACACGGTCTGATTTCTTGAGTTGGTACTGGTCTAGCAAATACTTGAAAGACAAAAATTCAATTTGCAAAAATTTGAAAGATGGTGATTTAATTTGCAAAAACTTAAAAGGTGGTAATTTAATTTACAAATATTTTTCGTTATCAAAACAACATTGTATTGAGATGGCTATGTGGACGTCAAGTCAGCATTCCAGTGGCTATAAAAAATTTGCGGTCGGAGCATGTTTTAAATTGTAAGAAAATTGAAACTTCATGATTTAATTAACTAAATTTTAAAAAAGCCTGTTAAAGTTGTAAATTCAAACATATTTATATTTTTTTCTTCATCAAAGCCTTTATATAACAAAATAAGTAGTGTAGGCATGTTTTTTTTTTTTTTTAATTATAATATTGTGTGCGACGTGTAAGTAGTTGGTCCCACTAACTACGTCATTAAACACAATTATACTCCCTCCGTCCCAATATTAATGTCCACTTTGTTTTCTTTGTTTTTTGAACGGTTTTTAAGGAGAGTTGTTAGTTGTGAGTAGAGATGTATAAAAGTGTGGGTCCTACAAAAAAATTGTGTGTAATAATTTGCTAAAAAGAGAATACTGGACATTATATTTGGGACAACCCAAAATGGAATATTAGACATTATAATTGGAACGGAGGGAATATGGTTTTTGATACTAATTCATAACCATTAATAAAATAAGTGAAATATAATGTATTTATTACTATGTAAAAGTTATTTTGTCATGAATGTACCTAAAAAAACTTAAATATTATGCGTCCTTGACTCTTTTGAACATAACATTAGGAACCTGTAATAAAAATTATAAATTTATTTATTACTGCTACAAAACTTATTTATAAATAAAAAAAAATTGATAAAAATTTTCAAGTTCGAGATTTGTGCAATCGGAGAGGGAGAGAAATGGGTTACGTGCTGCGGGTTAGATTGGCTTCATTCTTCACCGGCGCCGCGCTCGCGTCCGCCGCCGGTATCTATTATCTACAGAAGGATTATCAATATGCCCACCACGCAATCGCTCAGCAGGTCTTCTTTTCCACTTCCTCCTGATTTTGCGTTGAAATTGAATAATTTGATTTTTCCCAATTCTGGCTAATTCTTAGAGATGAAATTGGCTATTTGAACTCAATTTTTTATAGAAATATGTTTAAGCGCTAATTGAATGTGTCCAAACACTTTTCGATTTCTTGTTGTGTTGAGAATTAAGCTTGTGATGATGGAAAAATTGGTATTAGGTTTATTGAAGCCGGCGAGTGAAAACTGTCATACGAAATGGATAGGCTTTGTAGATTGGCTGAGAAATGATATAGAGTGGAAATGTGGTTGAGAAATGATGATAGTAGTCAAGATAGTGCTGTGTGCTGCCGATGCTCAGACATGTATGCTTGAAGTTAATTTTTGATTTACCATGAAGTTGTGCCACTCCCTTGAATCTAATATGCCCCTAAGTTTATGATGTTTATGTTAGCAAGTGCAATTAGTTCATGGACCAACCTTATAGCTCCAGCTTCAATCCTTTCCACAAGAAACATTAAGCCGAATTACTTATCTTTCGTGTTTTGGATGATCCTCTTCCATGTATGATCATGGCATCATCTTGATAAAAACTGGATCCAGTTCTTCGATGCTTCAAATGCCTGTAAGTGTTATAATGGGAGAAAGAGATGAAGTCTTGTATGACATCCGTAGACAGTTAATTCATTCATGCCTCTATTGTCCGCCATTTCCTACTGTATGTAGGCGAACTTTGTTGTTGTTTCTTTTACTTGCTATGAATTTATGATATCAGTTTATATGTAAACTGATGTAATAAAGTGATTCAAAGATGCAACCGTTGATGTCTATTCAACCCGTAGGTGCAGGTGTTCGATAAGCACACAACCTCAGCCCTTCTTGTGCCTTCTTTTAACGGCTGCACAAAGTCCACAAACGTTCTCCTTGTTAAAATCATCCTTCTACATCATTTTCAGTCTCTTATTACAACAAGAAGCTTGGGTCCTTTTGTTTCTTGAGAACCTCCAACGAACGATAGCATGCTAACTCTTTGATGCTGCTAAATTTTGCTGCTTTTCCTGCAGCAACATTGCTCTCGCCTCCTCTTGCTACACCAACCTCAATGTGCTGTTTCGTTCATTTCCTTTCATGTCTAAATCTTATAGCATTATATTCACTGGGTATTCGGATTAGTGGCTCATATCGTTGGTAATTTAGCTCAATTCAGAGTGTGGTTCTAGAATCATGGAATTTTTATATTTAGCCCTCAACTCTTTAGAGCTACTTTGTATGGAATTGATATCTCTCTCTCTCTCTCTCTCTCTCTCTCTCTCTCTCTCTCTCTCTCTCTCTCTCTCTCTCTATCTTACGTGAGATATTGATTTCTTTTGATTCAGGTGGATACCATTTACAGTTCTCTGGAAGAACGCGTAGCAGCACTGGAGAAGTTGAAAGCAGCTGAGACACCAAAGCGCTTCTGAATAAAAATCTCTTTTTATGCTGTGTAATTGCTTGTCTTTTGAATGAAGTTTGGTTTAGGTCAAAATCCTCTTGGGAGATTCTTCTTCAGTATCTTCAGCATGATAAACACAGATACCCCTTAGATCAACCAGTTCCCACCAAAATGTTGCTTATTGCTCAATAAATCTTATGCATGATTCTACTCTTCTTTATAATATACTCTCCCCTTATACCAAAAGTTTGGCTCGGAAAATATCATATACCGTACCTAAAATCAGTATATCGTATTTTCACAATATACATGATAGATTGTTTTATCAAGTTTATTACCATTTTTTTCACGGTATACTATAGTTAATGGCAGAATCAGGGGGCGTGTTGGTGTGATCACCCCATTAAAAACTTGAATTTTACGTTTTTTTTTTCCAAAAATCACGGTTCCTATCCCCTATAACCTGAAATTTGTTGATTCGACATTTCGACCCTTTCTTAATCTTGTATCGATTCCTAATCATAGTATTATATTAATTTTTCGGTATCTGAAAATCGATATAGTTACCCTATTTTCTATAGGTTAGCATTATATGCAGAATACAGTATTCAGAATTTTATACTACCCTAATTTCATCAAATTAACATATAACAAGTTTAGTATTAAAATGGAAAGAAAATAGTTGTGAGAAAAAACGTCACCAAGCCATTGGTATATTGACACGTGTGGAATTCTAAGAAGCTTCTCGCCAAATTGAGCAGACGCTAAAATTCCAATTTCGAAGGCTAATTAAATAACCCTAAGCGAGAAATCTCAAATATTTCCCCCTTCCTCCACTCAACCCGCGTGAGAGAGATCCGACCCGAAAATGTCTCTCCCTCTCCTCTTCCTTACCCTCCTCTCCGCCGCCGCCCTCGCCGCTGCCGAGATCCGCTCCACCGAGATCCGATCCGACGGTCGCCCCTTGATCCTCCTCGACGAGTTCGGTTTCACCCACCGCGGCCAGCTGGAGCTCAACGTCACGCAGCTATCCCTAACCGGAGCGGCGCCCGATCGGGCGGAGCTCTCGAAGGTCGGATTCTTCCTCTGCACAATCGACGCGTGGTCTCACGTGCTGCAGCAGATGGAGGATGCGCAGATCTTGTGCGTGCTCGGATCCGACGCGATTAAGAAGGTTTTCACGTTGGATCGCCTCCCCACCCCCACCGCCTCGGAGTTCAGTTTCGCCTACGCCGAATCGGCTGCGGATCAGTATACGCTCATCTTCGCCAATTGCCTTCCGCAGGTTAAGGTGTCGATGAATGTTCACTCCGCGATGTACAATTTGGAAGATGGAAAGTCCAACCGGCGCGATTATCTTTCCGCCGGTAAAACCGTTCTTCCTAGGGTTTACTTTTTATTAGCCATCATTTATTCCGTTTTGGCTGCGGTTTGGATCAATGTTTTGTACAAGAAGCGGTTGACTGTTTATGGAATCCACTTCTTTATGTTGGCGGTGGTGCTTTTGAAGGCCTTGAATCTGTTGTGTGAGGCGGAGGACAAATCGTATATCAAGCGCACCGGGTCGGCCCACGGTTGGGATGTGTTGTTCTACATATTCAGTTTCCTGAAGGGAATCACTCTGTTCACGCTGATTGTCTTGATCGGAACCGGTTGGTCGTTTTTGAAACCCTATTTGCAAGGCAAGGAGAAGAAGGTTTTGATGATTGTGATTCCTCTCCAAGTGATTGCTAATATAGCTCAGGTTGTGATTGATGAGACCGGCCCATTCGCTCAGGATTGGGTGGCATGGAAGCAAATCTTCCTACTCGTTGATGTAATCTGCTGCTGCGCAGTTCTCTTCCCCATTGTTTGGTCCATCAAGAACTTGCGAGAAGCAGCCAAAACCGACGGCAAGGCTGCGGTTAACTTGATGAAATTGACTCTGTTTAGGCAGTATTACATTGTGGTGATTTGCTACATTTACTTCACCCGCGTTGTTGTCTATGCACTCGAGACGATTACTTCGTATAAATACTTCTGGACTAGTGTAGTTGCAGGGGAGTTGGCTACACTGGCCTTCTATGTCTTCACGGGATACAAGTTCAGGCCGGAGGCCCACAATCCTTACTTTGTCATTGATGATGAAGAGGAGGAGGCTGCGGCAGAACAATTAAAGCTCGAAGATGAGTTCGAATTGTGAGGTCGTTTCAAGAATGGCTTAGATGGTGCTCCCTTTATACAGGTTGTGTCTAGTTCTTCCTTTTTGTGCATTTTTTTTGTTGCTTATATTCATGGTTTGATATATATATGGGTGAAGTAGAATCTTGATTACAAAGTTGGATGGTTGAAGAAACTGAACAGTTGAGATATGAGAACTCTAGATAATAACTTTTGTTGTTATAAATCTTGTTGATCATGCCTTGGTTTCTGATTCATGAGCATTGTGATCTTGGATATTTCCGTAGGTTGCAATTATGTTGTCCAGTATATTATTTTAGGACATCCAAAATATATTGTTCAGTTTCTTTTTAGCAAATTATTACATATGATCCACAACTGTACAGACTCTAAAGTCAACTAACAATTTTCCTTAAAAACCGTGTCAAAGTAGATTACAGTTTTCTAATCAAATGTTGGATTGAAATCCATACAGTATGATGAGACATTAACAAAATCCCTCTTTTCTAGTTCTTTATCCAAATGCAGCATTAGCTTAGAGTGCAGTTCCCCTATAATTGTGTATTTAGGCTACATTGTTAGTTGATTAGATGACATGGGTCTGTCTATTCTATCTTCTTCTTCTATTCGTTTCTCTTTCCTTTATACTGCCTCTGTCCCATTGGCAGCAATGTATTTCTTTTCGGTCCAGTAATTAAGAAAGTGAATGATAAAATATATGAGAGATATATGATAAAGTAAGAGAGAGAAGATGAGTGAGATAGTGAGAGAGTATGTGATAGAGTAGGAAAGATAAATAATAAAGTATGAGAGAAATAATATAGTAGAAGAGAGAAATGATAAAATATGAGAGAATTTATATTTTTTTTAAAAAATTATTTTGTTTTAAGGAAATATGTCGCTTCAAATGGGACATTCCGAAAAAGAAAACGCGTCAGTTTAAATGGGACGGAGGGAATACAAGATTGTATGGAATCGTGAATTCGATACGGATAAGGAACACAATATTTTTCCAAAAGTTCAGTATACGATACAATGTTGATACCGATAGCATGTAGCTTAGTTGGTATCTTTTTGTGTAAGTGATTGATCTAGTTAATTTTTGATTTAATAAAAATAATACCATATGATACAACGTTGATATATGCATATGTAATGAAATGTAAAATAAATAAGATAACAATGAAATATCAATAGACTTTGGATTGTATGGGCTTTTTCTACTTTCTAGTTTAACATCTAAGAACGAAAAATATGTACACGAAGCCCAAAGTTAGAAATATAGCAAGCCAAATCCACATTCAGATTGGCCAATGATTTAAACTGGTAACATATCAAAGCAAGCAACATCGTGCACTTGGGTTTCTTACTATAAGTTTGATTTGGCCCACTCGGACTTATTGTCTCGAGTGTATTTTAATGCACATCTCAAATAGCGATTTTGAATCGGTGAAACTTGAGAAAGGGTCCATGGAAGGGGGACCGAGGAGCGGACCATCCATGTGGGAAATCATTGCATAACATTAGCACCCATGTTCCCTTTTGCCCTTTCCACCACATACCCACTTTCTGCTCTATGACTCTCTTCCTATTAAATACTTCTCCGTCCCATAAAAATTGTCTTGTTTTTCTATTTGGGTTATTTAATAAAAAGTCTCATGTTTTTAAAAAACAAATAATGTGTGGACCAAAATTAACAACTCAAAAGTCAAAAAACACACACTAGACAATACAAATTTCTTAATCTCCGTGACTAATAAAAAGAGGACAATTTTTATGGGACGAAGGGAATAATTCAAACACATCCAAAACGAGTAAATAATCCCCTATATCAACGGAATAACCTAGTGATACAATGGTTTTTCCTATATTACATGTTCGAATTTCACTAGTTTTTCTAAGTTGATTTAATTTGAATATGATTTTCTTGGTTGTAAGAAAAGAAAGTGAAAATGTCATATGATGACGAACTGCCTCTTGATCAGACACGGACAGTCCAGTCAAAATGTATGACTACACCCAAAAAGTTTATGACAAAAGCAAATGAAACTTTACCACATGAAGCAGTAACTAATTTTTCTCACTAATATCTTCAATTAAAAGAAAGAGATTTTAAAAATACTTTCTAATGTTTCATTTGTATTTTTCGGACTGTCTTACTATTTATGTTTCATTTTTAAAATAAACCCAAATGAGTAGACGCAGCCCATTTAAATAAGTGGATCATAAATAATTAGATTAATAGAAATAATACACTCATTATTTTAATTTTAGTATCCAATAAAATATAAATAATTCATCGTCCGTCTCACAATTCTTGTCTCGATTGTGTTTAGCGCGGAGTTTAAGAAAACTGAATGAATATATTAAAATGGGTGAAAAATGTGTTAAGATGTCGGTCCAATAATTAAATTGATTATGAACCGCAAGTTTTTTTTTAAACCCTAAGAATAACAAGATAATCGGAGAAATAATCTAAAATAAGAATAACAGGTAGAGGATATAATAAAACTTAAAGGGGGTGTTTGCAATAGCTTAAACTTTTTTTATGTGCTTAAATTAAGGAGAAGTTGGTAAAAGTGACTTATCAGAGAATTTGTGGTGTGTTTGCAAAAACTGCTTAAAAGAAGAAAAAATTGAAAAAAAATAGTGTTTGCAAAATTTACACTGTAATAGCTTATTTTGATATTTATAAGTAAGATGTCAAATCATAACTTATCCGAAATTACAAATATGCCGAGAAGTTGCAACTTAAATGTAGAGAATTTTGAATAATTTAAATTGTTGAAAATACTCAAAATCAACTTTTTCCTAAATTAAGTGATAAGTTGAAAAATTTAAGCCGGTAATAGATTTTTTGTTTGACCAATGAATGAAGTGGAATGGACCATGGCGGCGACGTCCACCTCCCGCCATGGACAGACATTAAACCCCAACAAGTGTTCCATGTGATGTCTCCCAACTTTTAATCCTCCTTTTCCGTCATCGATCGAAATTACTGCGATCCAAGACTTGACGAGTTAGGAGTCATGGAGTAACGGCCCTACTCACCTTACAAAGCGCAAAGGCAAAAGGAAAAAAGCCACATTATTATCAACCTCTTCGCACACGCAAAGAGGCCCAATCGCCAATGGAGGAGATGATGATGGTGATGATGAAGATCCGCAGCCACGAAACTCCTTCAAAATCGAATACGAATACGAATATCCACATCCCCACTGTCAACACCACCACTTGCCCAACGTGGAAGCTCTACGAGAATCCCTACTACACCTCCCATCACAACCACCGAGATCACTTTCTTCTAGAACCTTCAACCACCACCACCGCCGACCGCCAACACCAGCAAATCCACAAGCTCCACCTCCCCATCTCGTCTAAAAAGATCGCCGCCTCCTTCTTCGACTTGACCTTCATCAAGCCGTTGATGGAGCCCGAGGCGGCCGAGTCGGGTCGACTCGCAGGGTTGAGGTCCGAATTGGAATCGGAGCGGAAAGCGCGGAGGAAGATGGAGTCGTTGAACAAGAGGTTGGCGAAGGAGGTGAGGGAGGAGAGGAGAGGGAGAGAGGCTCTGGAGCGCGTGTGCGAGGAGCTGGCGAAGGAAATCTCGTCGCACAAGGACGAGATCGGGAGGATGAAGAGAGAGATCGACGATGAGAGGAAGATGCTGCGGACGGCTGAGATCATCCGAGAGGAGCGCGTGCAGATGAAGCTCGCCGAGGCCAAGGTCCTGCTGGAGGAGAAGCTTTCCGAGATGGAGATGGTTAACCAGAACCGGAATCGGAATGAGAATGGGAATGAAGAGGAGAAGTATCAAGAAAGCAATTCCAATTCCAATCCCAATTCCAGTTCCAATTCCATCAATTCAATGGCTTTGATGGAGAGAAAAACTTCGTTGGAATCTGAGAATCCGCATATAAAAAGAGGGATTAAAGGGTTTGTGGAGTTTCCAAAAGTGGTTAGAGCGATTGGATGCAGAAGTAGTAAGCAATTGGGAAGCAAATTGGAGTGTCAAAAAGCTCAGTTGAAGATTTTGCTCAAGCAGAAGGGGAGTGTGAGGTTTAATGGACTTATTACAAGATGAGTTGGTTGGTTTGTTCCTCTAGTTATTTAGTTTTTGTTCTTTGCTTTTCTTGATTTGATTTGGTTCTATAGTTTGTGGCTTCTTGCTTGTGAAGAGGAATAATTGATTTGGAGTTGGGATTTGGTGGAGAGAGTTTGGTGTTTAGGTTGATATAGATGTGTTTTTTCACGACGGCGGGAAATCCGTAGTTTCTATCTTGGGCGATAAACTTGCATTACCCGCATTTATGTAATAGATTTACAAGTATTTTTGTTTTTGCATTTGGCATAAATTGTGCTTAAGGATAAAAAATTTATAATTGGCTAGTTGTCATAAATATTACTCTTTCTATTTCATTGAAATTGTTCAATATACTCTTTCGGGGCTGTCTCAATAAAGTTGTCAAGTTTTAATTTTTAGTAAATTATTACGCACATTATATTTGAGGGATTCACAAATTTATATAATTGTATAAACTAACAACTTTCTTAAAAATCGCGTCAAAAAGAAATTGAACAATTTAAATCGGAAGAAGGAAGTAGTTTTACAGGAAGAATAAAGTAGTAATTACAGATTTGCCTTCGTGAAATTACACATTTCGGCTCCCTAATTCTTAATTATGGATCCACACGCTTATTTGACATGATCAATCTAGTATGGTTCACCTTCTTTTTACAAATTGTTGGTTAATGTACATATGAATAAGATTTATCTCGTCAACTATATTGATATATCCATTATAGGTTTTCTTCGTTGGTGGTTGTAACGTTTGTAATATTTTTAAAAATAATTATAAAATTACGTTCTTAAAAGTTATTTATTTCAAACACAAGTGTATTTATTTTTGTATAAATATTTTTATATTCATGCTAAAATGTTTCTAAATATTTTTATAAATATATATTTATATTATAATTCATATAAAATAATATTATAAAAATAAATTTAATTGTAAAAAAATACATAAAACATAATTTTGATGCCCTTATTGTATCAAATCTCATATCCACCCATCACTTGAATTTGATAAAACGCATGAGTTTGATAATCATAATAGGGAGTCCATACCCACATACCAAACACGATATATGGCTATCAAACTCGGGGCATTCTCATAATAAGTTAGAAAACCCATGAACCAAACCCCCTAAAATTCTTTAGTGAATGTTGAATCTTGTAAGAACAGCATTGAAGGAAAGGGGTTCGGTTGATTAAAATCTTTAAGAAAATACAACTTTTTTTAGTATTGAAAAGCCAAGACCAAGAACCTATTTACAGAAAATCACATTTTGTGTGTGAGAATGGAGTACAATTGGGCCTCACTAAGAGCCCAAAAACAGCAGAACAAAACCCAATTAAGCCCACTAAATATACACATATATTGTCCCATGGTTCTCGACAGCCCAAATTCAAAATTATATTTATATATTAATAGTTAAATAAATATTCCATTCGTTCTGCTTTGACTTGTCCCATTTTTCTTTTCGGACTGTCATATTTAATTTATCCCATTTTTTAAAATGGAAATTAATGCAAACTCTCGCTTTTCTTTGTCGAACCCACTTATTTACACATGACCAATCACTTATTTTAATATCTGTATTGAAAAAAATAGACAAATCAAGCGCGACATAGAAAGTGCTTTTATGTGATTATTTTTACTTGCTTAATGTCATACGTACTAATTACCGACAGTGGTGCTAACATGGCAAGGTCACGCATGTCACATAAAGATTTAACTTTCTATATTTTTACTCAAAAATTACTATAATGTTAGTTATTTATTCATGACAAGATACTTCCCAACTGTCAAATCAGCAAAAAGCAGAGAAAAAGCCAACAGCAAAAAAAAAACTCATAAACTAAGATATTTGTCTAGAGAGAGAAACAAAGACTTAAGTGTAAATTTTGGTCGAGTAGTTGTGTGGCAAGAAAAATTCACAACTTCTATTTTAGTTACAATAATTTAAAGATTATACTGAGGAAATAAATTATTTCTAACATGTAACACACTCATCTAGGTGTTAATGTGATATAGCTAGCTTATAAAAAACATTTATTTAATTTGGGATTAATAATTAATTAATTATATTGTTTTGTGTGTGGTTTTAGCCGTTGCAGTGTTATGTAGTCCACATGCATTTTCCCAAGAAGAATTTGTCTGCTTCGTCATGTGATTTGTGAAGGGGCTTTGAGGAATAATATCTCCAGCTACCGTCATTAACAGATTTAATTCTCTACTAGGTTGGTAGATCTATTTCAACCTCATTAACTTATATTTTATTTGTACTATGTCATAGGATTAGGTATATTTATGAGAAGCAAATAAATTACTTCTTAACTTTACCTACCCAACCACTTACTAATCCTATTCTCTCCCTTTTTTTTTTTTATACAATAAAAATCTCGATTTAAGTCCATGTTATATGGTCACGTTCGATTTTTATCATGTAAATTCTTAAAAACGTTTGTTTTTCTCTTTTTTGATGGGGAGTGTAGTTCACACCCCCCCAATTATGTTGTCTATCTTATCTGTAATAAAAAGTGATACAAGTAATTCATTTTTAGACTCTCTCAGACGACTGAAAAAGGAAGGCGTGACTATACTCTCTGCAGAAGGATAAAAAGAAATGAATGATTATTAACATTGCATGTCAAACACATGAATATAGCCACATTATAGGACAATAAACGGACAGATGTCACATTACATGATTAAAATCGATATTTTCTCATATCGGATACATTTGGTTTGCAGCACCAAATTGAGTTGATTTGGGATCATTCATCCATGATTTGGAATGGAATTGTGGACAAAACCAAGCAAGGTACTCGGATTTGAAAGAGTGAATTTCCAAACTAATACATTTTCAAACTTTAATTCCCAAAATGATACTATTTCAACTTTAATTCCCAAACTAATATTTTTTTTCCACATGAAGGTAAATTATTTTAATTTCTTTTTTTCAAAGTATATTTCATATCAACCAATAATTCTTTTTCAAAATCTTAATGAAAAAAAAATCAAACATATTTTCTTTTGAAAATCATGTGAATTGACGTAACAAAAAATCATAGATATTCTTCAAGTAATAATAATAATTTTTAAACATCAAAGAAATTTCTATCTCTCTTAGATTTATATAATTTCATAATATTAATATAAGTAATAATAATAATAATAATAACAATAATATAATATTAATATAAGTAATCTCTAAAAAAATATTAATTAACAAACTATTTTAGTTATATACTATGTTTATAAAATAATGTAAATTTATTTTCGTCTATTAAATAGCAAATTCATTGACATAACAGATGTCATTTCTAGCCTATCTCTTTCTATTTCTTTTCTATATATGGAAAGTTCAAAAATCATCATATAATAATCCAGAAATTGCAATAGAAAAGAAAAAGGGGAGGTTTGTGATGATTTTTCAATCTTTTTCTACTAGGTAATCTAGTATAGAACCAATGGGCCACGCTTGGTTACAATTTAGAATCCGTTATTATATGTTTGCTCTAGTTTTTGTTGTTTTTGATGTTGAAACGGTTTTTCTTTATCCATGGGCAATGAGTTTTGATGTATTGGGCGTATCTGTATTTATAGAAGCTTTAATTTTCGTGCTTATTGATGAGTGGTTTTTATACCATCTCATCATGTTCTTTTTAAGCTTGTTTACATCGTTTTCTATTCATTTTTAGCTTTTGTTTTGCTTGGAATCGTATACTTTCGATGGTTTTTGGTTTTGTAGGTTTCTCACGCGTTTTGAGCATATTTGGTGGTATTTGACACCAAAATGAAAGAAATCATGACCATTGATGCATTGTTGGCAAAGATGGAGTTGTTTGGATGAAGAATGAAGAGGATTTGAAGCCGGATGTTGAAGAAATCGCGTTTCGGAGCTCATGTAACGAGGCAGTTGGAAAATCGCGTGGCAGGCGGATCTAACGATCTTAGAATCCGATCTCCACCGTCCACATCGTATTTCTATGTGTTAGGAACAATGTGGCAAAGTTTCGTGGCGATCCAACGGCTAACGAAGGAGATATCGCGTTTTTCCCAAAACGCGACAGTGCAGAAAAAAACTGTTCGGCAGAAGACGTCGGACCGCGGTCCGCATTTGTGCTGGACCGCGGTCCGGTACGTTCTGACTCAAAAAATTGAAAAAATCCGTGGGTTCGGACCGCGGTCCGCGTCGTCTGCAGCCCAAAACCAGTCTTTTTTCGGCCCGAAACCTATATAAACCCTTCCGGACTTCTTTCCTTCGGACGACACACCATATTTTCGACCTTTTCCAGCCCCCAAAGCAGAAAAACACCCAAGGCATCCCTCCGTTGAAGATTCAAGATGAAGATTGAAGACCACAACCCGAGAACCAAGCGCGAGGATCAATCCGCTAGATTCTAGGTTGTGTTATTCCTTCTCAGTTTTGTTTAGGGCTTTTGATACTTATTTTCTATGGATTATTTTTGCATCTTTTGTGATTGTTTTCCTACGAATATGAGTGGCTAAATCCTCTTGTGTGGGGGTTTAGCAGGATCTATGTTTTTGATGAATTGATTCAAACCCTAGTTTTTCAATGAATGAATTATTTTGTTTCTTAATTATTGAGTCTGCTTTTGATTTCTCTATGATTCTTTAATGTTATTGGACATCATCTTAGATAATTATAAAGAATATAGGTAATAGATAATACGGCGCATCATACCCGGTTATTTATTTAGACCTGCAATTAAGTGTCTAGATTGTCACCATTGTTTGGGATAGTTTAGATGGTTCCTTAAATCCTTGAGCATGATACGATCCTTAGGTTCATGATATGATCACTTGATTGACCCTTAGGATTATAAATTAGAGATCTCCCGCCATCATACGGAATCCCTAGAGCCTTAGTGGATGAACCAACAAAAGAAATTCATAAATGCTAGCTAGAGAATGGGAATGAATCGATCATCTTAGGCATAGTGATTGTTAAACCTCCGCACTCTTCATCAGACTTGAAAACAAACCCATTACCCACTTTGCTTCGCTTTTATTTGTTTTCTTTCTTTCTTGCATTTTAATTTCGTAGTTTTAAATAAACCAAACCCAGTTTAGGACCAAGTAGATAGTGAAATAATTAGGATAATTAGAACCCAGCTGAGTCCTTGTAAGATCGACCTCGGGAGTTGCTAGATTAGGTATTACACCGATTCGTGCACTTGCGAGAAATTATAATTTGTTCATCACTTATCTTAATTGTGGGTTTAGTTTATGCATGGCGAAAGGGAGCATTGGAATGGTCTTAGCTCCTGACTATTCAGACAATAAAAAGAAAAGGGAAAAAAGATTGAAAAGCTATGAATTCCATTGAGTTTCCTTTATTTAACCGAACAGCCGAAATTTCAGTTATTTCAACTACATTAAATGATCTTTCAAATTGGTCAAGACTCTTCAGTTTATGGCCGCTTCTCTATGGTACCAGTTGTTGTTTTATTGAATTTGCTTCACTATTACTAAATATAAGTATTAATTTTTAAGGAATTCTTTTTAAAGTTTATTCTTTAATTAATTTTAAAGAATTTGCTCTTTTGGTTATATGAAATATTGTTTTAATAATACAATCGATAATGAATTTGTAAAATATGCAGCTAAAAAAAAAGAAATAAATATATTATTTTACATGTGGCGATCTATGTGGCAATAACAATATTATTTTGGGAATTAAAATTAAAAGTATATTATTTTGGGAATTAACGTTTGAAGGAGTATTAGTTTGAGAATTTTACTCGGATTTGAGAAATTTCAACTTTAGATATAATCCAAAATCTGAATTGCGATAAATCTAAACCACTATACCTCATATAAATCATTTATGAAATAAAAACCGAAATACATACTACAATTAATGCTAATTCAGGAGTACAATACAATGATGGATTGAGGCCTGAAGGGGTAAGACGGGAATTGGGAAATAAAATCTATTTTAGCGTAAATTAGAAAAATGAAAATAGAAAAACTAAATTTCAAACTAAAACAGTTATTCTTTCTTCATTTCTGCTGGCGGCTGTCAACTTCCAATCCCCATCCATCAACAATGGTTGCTTTTAGCAACACGTGAAAATCGCCGCCTCACCGCAGCCACCGCCGGAGATCGGTGGTCGAGCACGGCGATATCTCGCCGCCGATGCTCTCCGTGTAGCATGAATAGTTCGATTGCTCTTCCATTCCAACGTACCCTGCCTGAACACTTTTGAAGCTAGGGCTTCTTAAATTTTGCCCTAAATTGTTGCATCCGAATCCGAAATTGACGCAGTAGGGCTCCGGTATGGGGTAGGAGAGGCGTTTTCGGGCGGCGGAGCCGCCGCGGTCGCGTTCTGGAGTAGAAGGCCTCTGCCTCGGCGCGCTCTGCGATCGAATTCTAGCTTTGGCGGATTCCGTCGCGGCCATGTAATTAGGAACTGGAGTTGCGCCGCCGTCTGCGATGGCGGCGACGCGAGGTGTGGAGCGGAGAGAAGGCGTGTTGGCGGTGGAGTAGCTCCGGTCTTCCTTGAGGTATCTAGGGCTGGGCGGGCGGAGCTGCGGCGCCGGCGACCGCGAGCGAGTTTTGGCGATGAGAGACGGCGTCGCCGGGGATTGGATTTGGATGAGTCTGTGGTGAGGGGAAGGGGAAGCGACGGAGTGGCGGTGGTGGTTGGGGCTCTGGCAGCGCGATTTCCGGCCGTTTGTCGATGAGAATGAGTTGGTTTTGAAGGAGTCAATCTCGACAGTTTTAATGGCGTCTCGCCTGTAGTCGGCGGAGGCTCTGCTGCTTGTCTCCCACTGCTTCGTCGCCATCCATTTATCCAGCCAGATCGCTCTGTTCTCCATCTCCTTTTCGTCTCCGCTTCTGTCGCAATCCAATAGGTTGCTCTGTTCGCAAAATTCCAACACATTTTATTAAATTCAGATCCAATTCTGATCTAATTCAGATCGAACTGAAGAAATCGAAAGCTGTTATACTTGTTGAGCGAATGCAAACTCATGCGCCAATGCCGCTTCGTTTCTGGCTCTGAGAATCGCTTCCAGTTCTTCAAGCGTCCGCGGCGGCGGCCGCCAATCGTCGGTGACGGAGCTCCCCTCTCTTGACTGCAAATCAAGTATGGATTAATGATGAATTGATTTATTGAGTAATTGACTATCCATCCACGATTGTCTATCTAGGTTAAAAATTGGGGGAAATTTGGCTTACTTTGGATCTCCTCTCTCTAATGTCTCTGAGATATTTCGACTCCCACAGATTACTGCTTTCTGCAAACATGCTCCGCCGTCCGCCGTCGTGAGAGAGGCGCGCGCGTTGGTCGCGCACTCTCGCCTGCACCCTCAGCAGCGACTGCATGCATTTCATCGTCATATTTGCTTGCTTCCTCACATTCTGCCCTCGGATTAACGCTTGCAGTTTCACAATCCCTTTCAGCGCTATCAAAGCTCTCCTCGCCTGCAATGGCGGTTAGGGTTACAGGTTAGATCAATTCTCAAGTTTCAATTTTCAATTTTCTCCCAAATCTATACGATGATAGAATTTAATTAACTCACCAAATATCCTCTAAACGCAGTTTGAATCACTCCGGCGGCGCAGTGCAGTCTAAACGAGCCGCCATTCGACGGCGGCTGCTTGAGGCGGATGATATCCACCGCCGCTCTCGCAACCACCGCTTCCGCCACCGCTATAGCATGACGTTGCTCTCCCGGAGTCCTCGGCGCAATGCAATCCGACGTCGTTTCCTTAACCTCATTACTATTGCTAGACTGCTTCCTAAACAGCCATCTCCTCCTCTCATTCTTCTACACAGTAAAAATCTCATCTTTACTCAATCCATTAACCTTACTTAAAAAGTAAATATTTATTTTCAAATATTTACCTTAACTTGTTCTTCTTGCTGATGATCAACCTTCCTCCGGCAGCTCTTCTTCTCGGAATCGGAGTCCTTCGTCGGAGATCGGAAGGCCCTTTTCACCGCCGTCAGCCATGAGGTACCACTCTTCTTCCCCATTGAAATCTTAGAGAGAGAAGCTTGCTACATGTGCAGAAAGTGGTGTAATGTGAATGTGATATAATTCCACTATGTCATTAATGTGAGAGGCATGATTCATACATATACATGAATAGTATTAATAATTGAAGTGGGATTAAATACTATAGTAGTAATAGTATAAATCTAGAGTTTCTCTCTCCTCATTGGGTGCTTATCTGTGTAGCAGCATCTAAAACTGTTGAAGCGAGATGTAGGTGTTTTGTAGTGGCATGGGAAATAAAAAAAGTTGTTGCCTTGCATAAAATTTAGAGAGGGAGACAGAGAGTTTAGCAAAGCATCAGATTCCAAGGACCCCTTAAAAACAGTAGAGCTTTATGATTGATTTAATGTGCCTTTATGTTTTGCATAAATAATGGCTGACTCCCTCTCCAGACCTTCACGTGTTATGTCATACAAATGTTGCTGCGCCTGCGCACAAGAAAGCGAGGGAAAATAAAATTAGGAAAAAGGGCTCCAAATATATGTTTGGGATAAATTTCACTTTTTTATTACCAGAGCTGTAAATGTGGATATTGTACTTACAATCCCACTTTAATTACCAAGTCATGTGCCTCCCTCAGTTTGGAGCATTTGCAAGTGCAATGTACATAATTTTGGGTCACTCTAAACTAGGCTAGGTTTATTTAAAAATTGATAAAAAAATTAAGAGTGATGATGATGGCCATTCAAGAACCAAGAAAAGGATCTGACCCATTCTGCCCTTTCCCATTATAAAATGTGGGTGTTAATTAGAATCTATTCATTGAAATGCTATACAAGAATATTTTTTTAATTAGGGTTTCTTGTGAGAGTGGTATTTGTTTAATTATATTATTATGACATCAAAATGTGTGTGTTTGTGTGTGTGATATGCAGTCAATGTATTCTTGTATCCTATCTTATACACTATTTTGCCTTTCTCGATACCACCTCGCTTGCATAAGCAAGAGAGAGAGAGAGGGGAAGAGAGAGAGAGAGAGAGAGAGAGAGAGAGAGAGAGGGAGAGGGTTCTTTATCCATTGTTTTTCTAACAATCAGCTTCAAAGAGTACTATCATTTCACATGACAAAAATTCCTTTGTGCTGTCAATTTTTCATGTAATCCAGTTTTGAAGATTATAATGGAAATTGAAACCAACCCAAAAAGGGGAAAAGCAAGAAATGATAAGGAGATAATGAAGATTATGTAATACTAGTATATTTATTTTATTTATATATATAAATAATATCGAAAGAGCGTGCAGAACACATAATTGGGTGTGCAGATGCAGAGAGGGGAGAATCCAGTATTATTTTCTGGATAAAAGGGACGTTGGATGGTTGTAACTTTTCTAATGGACTGGTCAAACTTGTTTGCTTCTGCCATTTAGTTTCCCAACTTCTAATTAAATTTAATCCAATTATTTACTAGTAAGGTACAAGCACACATATTTTTCATAATTAGGAAACTCAGCAATGTTAAACGAGGTACACTGAATAGAATGTGATTTTTGGTCATAAGAAAGTGAATATATATTAGATTAGTGTACAAAAGTCTAATGAGAATATGTTGACTGGATCAGGTGTATCTAAACGTTAATTGACAGGCTAAGATAAAAGATTAATAAATCTAATTTACTGAACTCACCACATGGTATTGATTATTTTGAAATAATTTGGTAATTGTTATTTGGCTCGTTGGACAAAATAATCCAGATGAGTGAGCACATTTTTAAAGCATCCCCATCATAAAGATTATATACCCATTGACGGATCCAAGTGGAAGCAGGTAGGAGCCTGATCTACTCTCGTGTTTCACATTCATACTCTATATTACGTCATCTCCACAAATATGTGATAAAAGATTATATACCCATTGACGGGTCCATGCGAAAGCAGGTAGGAGCTGGATCGACTTTCGTGTTCCACATTTATACTCTATATTACGTTATCTCCACGAATATGTGATATATGACATAAATTTTAATTAAAGAATATCAAAATCAACTATAATAAATCATATATGCCATATGCCAACATACCTATGGAGAGTGGCATATAAAAAAGTATAAAATTTGTAACACTAAAACCTACTAAATCGCGCGAAATTCTACTTCTAATATACTAAGAAAACATTATTTCACCATCAAAATTAAGAGATTATTGATTTCACTCCATCGATATCAAAATTGTAATTTTGCCCTCGAGTCATGTTCCTATATCTACCCATGATTATATCGAGTTCAAGTAAAAAGTACTTCAAAATCTCTCTGTCTAGTATTCAAGAAATAGGTCCTTTTGTAGGGGGAAAGAATAGCTACTGCAAACTCATGATGGAACAGGCAGAAAACATTAATCAATAATTGGTACTTATTTCATTGATGTCACATTCTTTTTAACCCAGATAAAAATAATTAATAATAATAAATGCATTTGAATCACATGAAATTATGTGCAGATATAGAGTAAATACTAACATAATTATGTGTGATATCAGAAATGACAAATTAAATTTGATCTGCTCAGAAAATTTTGATAACCAGCTCTTGAAAGGGCAAATACTTTTCCAAGACATGAAAACTTACAAGCCCATGATTTACAGAGATACGAAAATGCTTTCAAAATGAAGATTCATTTATAAAGATGGGCAAAGCATATCACCTTGTTCTCAGCCAACCATCTCTGCGTCCAAAGCAGTTTCTTCTTGGTTGGATGAATCAATTGATGCAAGAAGATGCTCGATTCTGAGAGGCGAATGCCGAGCTGCATACTGGAACATGACCTGAAACAAATTCACCATATCCGACATGAATACGCGTGCCACAACACCAGAAAAAAAGAAAAGCATTCTAGTGACAAATTTGCCTAAAACTTCCTGATTTATAATGATGGAGAAGTTATATAAAATGTTTCTGCAATCATATTTTGGGACAAGTAAAAAGCTTTGAAGTAGACTTAAGGGATAGAAAAACAAATATAAAGATAAGCAGTTGAGTAGAGTGTGTTTACCTTGGAGTAACTATCAGCAAATGCTCGTGTACGGTTAGATTTCCCAAGATAGTTTAGATCAGCTCTATCTAGCTGCCCATCTTTGAAAGATAAGCCCCCTTCGTTGATGGCAAATTTTAGGAGATCCCCAGTATGAAGTCCTGTCTGAAAATCATGAATTAGTATAAAAAAAGTATGGTCTTAGTCTTCCCTAAGCTTTTTCTTGAATCGCAGATTGAAAACAATTTACTTAAAAGAGTCCAGCATGACCATTAGATACAAATTGTATGAGTAAGAAAATGAAGAAGCAGTGGTACCAAATAGAGTAGCAGGAACAAAAATGGATCTGCTTCTCCTTTTCAGTTTTCACAAATTGATTAGGAGCATTTCCTCATAAAGTTCCTATAAATAATACTGCACCCTTGGGCTTTTGTCTTTCGAGAAAACCAAAGAAACACGGTGTACCAAGAAGTATATATTGCTTATCATCATCATCACAATATTATGACCAACGAAAGATGTAGGTCATGTATTGACAGATCAAAAGCTTTTCTTTTTAGAATCTATCAACAAGCTCTTCATCTGAAACTGTCTGGTTGAGCAAAAGAACCTAGGCCTACTCACTGTTAGTGTTGTGTGTTACATTACAATGTAATTATCATTTAATATCAAACAGATTTCGTCTTTGACATTAAGAATTGGACAAAGATAGAACCCTCGTCACTTTTGAACCACTTAATAATCAACATTTAATTGTGCTTGAACAAATGAGTCCAACAAACCTTTTGGATGAAGGCACTGTCCAAGCAACCAAATATAACAGGAGGATCATCTAAGGTAGCCAGCCTCCCATCATCTAATACCTCCAACACCACCTGATAATTTAACAATGGGAAACATTGGGTTAGAGAATATTCAACCATTTACTTCTTAATAAATGCTAATTACGCAGGGAAATCTATTTTACATGCAACATTTGCAAACAATAATATAGAAATACTAAAAGACTTTGCTAGCAGCATCCAATAAAAATATGAGTTATAAGCGGCTCTTGTGCAGGACCCCACCCAAAGAAAAAGTCAAAAAGGTAAACTCATTGATAATTTAATTTTGTTTTATGTAAGTATCCTCCGTTAGGATCTATAAGTAGACGCAGATGTTCCATTACATTAAAAGGCCCAGAAATAGTGTAAATGATTCGATGCCCTTCAAGTAGGCTCGTCATATGCATTCCAATCCCCATATTATGAAGAATGTTACAGAGGAAAAAGACCTTTTGCATTGAAGCGAGAAGCCCTGATAAAAAAATAACATGTAGAAATGGTTAAATGTTAGAATATCCTTCAGCTAAGCTTATCATGTGTATTACGATTATCATATCATGTAGAAAGTTAAAGAAGAAAGAGACCTGTAGCTGATCTGGAATTTGTCCCTTACTATCTGTATCAAGAACATATTGACTACAACTCTCATCTTTCCAGACTAATACCAAAGGCGTATTTCCTGATTGATAATGTGCATGCCTGAAAGAATCAGAATAAACGAAATTCAAAGTTCAAGAACAGTGAGCATAATAAGAAGCAAAGGAAGTATGCACACTAACAGCTTTAAGCACCAAACAAAAATGAGAAGACAGAAAAGCAAAAAATCTTTCGCGGAATAAAAATGGCAATTAGAAAATGGAGAATCCTCTGTTTTAGTGAATAAAGTGGAGGTTGGCAGAATAAATGTAAAGCAATATGCACAATAAATCCTGGAAAAGAAAAGGCAGAATAATACATAAAATTAGCAGCTCTGAAATCACTCTCATTTACATAGGAATCTCTGCATCAAATAGTGGCAATAAGAACTCAAAATCCCTATATTCGGTATTTAATAGAACTTTTTCTATTAGAGACTTTACAGTATCCTCTCTTCTTATCTTTAATTCGCATTAAAAAATATTTGGTAGTATATTCCTAGTTAGAAGGTTGTCTTTAATCTTAGGCTTTTTCTTTTATATATTCTAAACCATCTTCTTGATCATGCAATAATTTTTGATTATATGGCTCCAGGTAAAAGAAATAGAATTAGTTATTAAAGAAGCTTACTTATTGTAGAACAACAAGCCATCCTTCACATATGATACTGGCCCAGTATAAGCTGCTTTTAGACCCTCCTGGTCACAGTTGTATACAGTAAGAGTCTTGAACATATATCTGTGGTAAGGCGATGGATCATTGCAAGCCCCTGACTCTTCAAGCTTGCTGTTCAACCAGAAAAATCTGAACTCTGTGGTACATTCGTACATTGACATTCCAGCCCAGCAAACCATGTCAATTACATAGTAAGTTTGATCAGCCTGCAGGTCCAAGTACGTAGAACAATCACATCAATAATGCATTCGAGATAATACAACCACGAAAGGTCGAGAAAACTACTACCTCATGAAATATACAGTCAAGTATACAGTAAGATTGGCCAGAGCGGTTGCTGTTATTGGTTCTCGCACCACTGGGTAAAGCAGAAGGAAAACGGTGCAGCAAACTACCATTGCGTAACCTACTGACTGTGAACCCGTTAGATGACACCACAAAGCAACGTTTTCCTGCCGGTCTAGCGGATACATACCTGCACATTTAAACGAGCCATAATAAGCAAATAAGATCACCCAAAGATTCTACCACATAGTATATCTAGTACTCACTTTTCTGTTGTAAAAACTCGCGAATTAAATCAAACATTAGGAAGAATAAATTCCCCAAACAACATATTAAGATGTCTACCAAGTTAACATCTCATGCTTTCATTAGAGAACATCGCCACAGACTAAAGGATATGATCAGGCTTACAAGTAACTATTCTGCAAGTTCTCGTCCTCCAATCAAAGCTACCAATCACTAATTTCGTTCAACAAACTGAATTCACGATTTCAAAATAAACAAATAATCGTAGATGATTGAAGTAAGATGAAACGTAAATTAAAGGAAACAACTCAGAATAAAGCAGAGAATTAGGGTTTATACCAGTCCGTATCCAACCTATCCGGAACATCAATCATCCACTCCGGTAACATGAGCTGCTTCGCGAACCATCGCCTCGCTTCGGGCCCTCTCAGGTTGGCTGCTTGTCTAACATGAAAGTCTTTACCCCTTTCTTCCTCCTCAGCCTCAATTTCAAAATCCGGTTGGTCATGTTCATAATCGAGCTCCAAATCGGGCTCGGCAGAGCCGCCTTGAAGTGAGAAAGTGGTGAGCGCCAAACAACGGGCCTGTTGCTGGGCGTCGCGACGGTTCTGGTTCTGCCGCTGCAAGGAGATCTCTCGCCGCCTCTGTTGGTCGGAGATTGCAGCCCGCTTGAACGGGCGGCGGAGATCGGGCGGCGCCATAGTTTTGCCGCTCAAATTTCGGAAGAAATACGCGGATTGCTGGCCCCAAATTGAGAATTTCAAGTACGGAAAGACGAAATTGGTAGGTTTTGAAATTTGCTGCAAAAAAAAAAAAGTGGTGGGGAATTCAAAACTAGAAGCCCTATTAATCATTAAAGTTGCTTAATTGGACGTTGGATTTTTATAGATATACTAGCACATTTTTTTAGCCTCGCGCGGTGTTGTGATCATGCCATGTGGTTTTGCATAGTTTTATTTAAGTTGATATCCAGTGTATTTTACGTTTATATGTCTTGTTCGTGTAGAATTATGGTGGGGAAAATTGCTACGATAATTAGAATTCTGGAGAGATGTCAAAATATAAACTTGAACCAGAAGTAAAGGAATGTGGTACTTACTGAATAAGTTGTTAATGTAAACTTTGCAATTTTCTGTGATTCAAAAGATTAAGAAACCACAAAATAAGTAATACAAAGAATGAACAGTTGTTTGGACAAACATACCTACTCTCACATATGGAAATAATATTATTTAAATAGACAAATAACCTTTGACATAGCGAGATGAATTTGCATGAAGTCATAAACTATTGAAAGTCATAGCCTCACACGTTGTAGCGAGGTCACAAAACTGTTTCTATTTACAATTTTTTGTAGAATGTACATGTTATCGATGTCGTATCGTAAATCCTACTGAGGAAAGCATTAAGTCATACTGATGAGCATCAATTAAATAGACAAGGACCACCTCAAGGTATAAAGAGCAGACAAACTTCTAGCATAACATCTGTAGCATGTATTGTATGCTAAATTATAAGTCGTATATAGAAATTAGAAGGCTAACCTTTGACACAACAATAACTATACAATTTCGTACCAAACCTATACCACAAAATCAAGGGTCAATATTTTAAATTCCTAAGTTTTACTTCTCTACTTCTGCAGTTGGATGTCTTACATAGATGATAGATGAAAACCATTACCATAGATGATTTCATTTCTAATTTAGAATACAAAATATAAATAGTAAGGCTCTATTGAACTAAGTGAGAATGATGCTTCAACAAGTAAGAAATTATTCAATCGACAATGAATACTACTAATAATGATGGGAGTGATCCTAAAATAGATAGATGTATTGTTGTTCCAAACATATGCCAACTAGGCAATACTGTAGTATTAATCACATTTAAAAAGTACTTAGAATGCAAAATAGTACTCTATCTAGCTGTACGTTTTTTTTATTGGTACATTTCGTTCAAAGTGATATGTTTCCTAAAATGACAAGGATGTGTGAACTGTGTTTAACTAATAAAAAGTCAAACAATCTACATTATATAACACTATTTTCTTAATTTTCGTGCTAAGAAAATATGTCACTTTAAATGGGACGGAGGGAGTAATGTACAATATTAATCACCATAATAAATAAAAAATGAAGTTGTGTATATTCAATAATAAGTTAAAAATATGGCTAATTTTGATTTAGTTGGAAGTAGAAAAATGTATGAACATAAGATGAAGGGTTATTGATGAAATAATGCATATATTATATTGAATTTGCAAATTTAACATAAACTTTAAACATTGACAATTTTTTCAATTCAAAAAGGGATGATGGTTGTATTTGTCAAAATTTATTGGAAATATTAGTCTTTGTGTATTTGAGTTAATTATTTATGCTTTATATGTATATATATTTTAATTTAAATTTACAGAATGACTTTTTTATCAAGTAATGAATTTAACGAAATTATTATTTTAATATATTGATAAAAATCGCACAGAAATTAATTATTAGTATATAATTGAATAGTTAATTATAAATTCTATTGTATAATTTACTCCCTCTTTCATTCATTATAAATGTGACAAAGCTCAAATTTGGCAAGTAAATTATTGAACTATATTACTCCCCCCGTCCCAAATATATATGCCTACTTTCCTTTTTCATATGTCCTAAATCTATATGCCTATTAACAATTTTTTTGTATCTAACTAAATCTTTCACCAACTTTAATAGATCTAATTAATATAATAATATAGAAAAATACTATTTTATCCAACTTTTATAATAACAAACACAATTATGATATTAAATTTTTAGTAATTTACATTAATTTACTCAAATTCCAATACCAATATTTTTAACTTTTATATCATTAAATTTTTTCTTAATTTATGTAAAAAAAATTAATGAGCATATAAAATAGGAATTGAGGGAGTAATATGAAATGTGAGATTTTTTTTACAGCTGTCAAGTTTAAGAACAAAGCTGCAGAATTACGCGGAAGCTTCATAAAGATTAACGGACAATAATATCCCCAAATTTTTTTATACTCCCTCCGTCCCAATTTAAATGTCCCCTTGCCTTTTTGCACGGGGATTAAGGAGAGTCGGTGGATGTGAGTAGAGATTTAAAAAGGTGTGGGTCCTACAAAAAATTTGTGTGTTAAAATTTGCCAAAAAGGAAAAGTAGACATTTAAATTGGGACACCCAAAAGTGGTATAAGGGACATTTAAATTGGGAGGGAGGGAGTATTATCTAATGAAGGGATTACTCAAACTCACGTGACACCGCTCCCCTCACGTGGCCATAATATCCCCAGTTTTCCCGGACAATAAATTCAAATTAAAATGCCGGAAAGGAGAGAAATTAGTATTCAAATTAAAGCAAATATTTTAAGCGCTAAATTCACCAACCCGCAATCCCTAGTTTTCAAAATTGAATGCTGCTTCCTTCTCCACTCTCTCTCTTCTCTCTCTCTAAAACTGAGTGACAATGGGCTGTGTTTCTTCCACGCTGCTTGGCCAGGAGGAGGAGTTCTCCCAAATCGGCGGCTCCGCCGCTTTCACCCACCACATTGTGTCTCTAACCTCCTCCACATACGGCTTGTTGACGCTCGACCCTCCGCCGACCACCACGGTCGCTCCAACGCCGTCTCCTCCGCCGCGAATCACTCTCAGATCTCTGTTCCCCAGTCCGCTCTCCGAGCCGCGCTCGATTAGGTACGAAAGCATCAACTCATGGGATCTCATGTCCGGCCTCGAGCCCGATTCTGTACCCAATTTTCGCATCTCCTCTCAGCCATTTGTCCGGTCCAATTCGAAACTCGCTGAGTCTCCGGCTGATAAACCGGCTCTGAATCGTCCGGGGAATGAGGAGAACTCTTGCCCTAATGTTACTAGTTCATCGAAGGAGGTAACTGATTTGGGGAAATCGTTAAATTATCGGTTAGATTTGAATTTGATTGATAGGTATGAATCGATATGCCCTCCGAATGGGGAGAACAAGGTGGTGATTTACACAACCACATTGAGGGGAGTGAGACGGACTTTCGACGACTGCAATGCCGTCAGATCGGCGTTGGAGGGGCTTAGGGTTTTTGTTTGCGAGAGAGATATTTCGATGGATAGAGCGTTTAGGGAGGAGTTATGGGAATTGATGAATGGGAGGGAGAAAGACGCTATTATCCCTCCTCGAGTGTTCGTTAAGGGGCGTTATATAGGCGGAGTGAAGGAGGTGATGACGGCTTTGGAGGAGGGGGTGTTGCCGGAGTTGCTCCAGGGGATTCCAAAAGTGAAGGACGGTTATGTATGTGAGGGGTGTGGTGGTGTGAGGTTCTTGCCTTGCTTTTCGTGTAACGGGAGCTGTAAGATGGTGGAGGAAGATGTTGCTGATGAAGGGAGTAGGAGTAGTTCGGTTGTTAGATGTAGCAAGTGTAATGAGAATGGCTTGGTCCACTGCCCTATCTGTATTTAAGCTGTCTGGGACTGCCGGTTATGTTGTTTGGCTCATTCAGCCAATGCTTTTAGGTAATAATATTATGCTTCTAATCTATTATGCGTTTCCTTTCTTGCTTGATTCTGTTTCTTTATTTGGGTGTGGGTGCAGTCAATGTGAAATCCATTGAACGAGATGTTCTTTAACTCCATAGAAAACACTATAAGCTAGTTACTCTTGAATCTTGATTGCTCTAAGTGCGAAAAATTGAATCTTGAAGTTAATGCATGTGACTTGAAGTGGTCTTGTGGACAATTTATGCGATCTTAACTTCTAGATGCTAATCTGATTGATTTAAAGTGTACGTGAATAAGGTAGATACTTGTGCTTGTTGAAGTCTGTTTGAACACAGAGGAATCATACTGGAGCTCATTTGTGCCGTATAGTTCGGATAAAATCCAAGTCCTGTTCGTAATTTTATGCTTATCATAAGAAATGAGGAGGCTAGCCAATATCTACTGTAAACATATTGATTCTGCCAAATTAGTTTGAAGCTGTATGGCATATTAAGAGTGGCTAAGACCCCTTATGTTTGTTGTTATATCCTCAAGTAACTTTATTGCCTTTAAGTTCTACCTAATTTATGGAGAAATTCTCAGATACAACTTTATTGAAGTTCTACCTAAATTATGGGGAAATTCTCAGTTATAACTTTATTGCAGTTCTACCTAAATTATGGATAAATTCTCTGATATGACTTTATTCCCTTTAAGTTCTGCCTGAATATAACGAATTTGCTTTATTAGTTTACTTTGATGATCCGTTGGATCAAGCCCTCATGTGTTATGGAACAAATCTAATTAAACTTGTTTTCCAACTCTGATAATCTCCTATGGAATTCGTATGCACTTAGAAAAAAGATATCAAGGCTGCAGCTGATGAAATGAAACTATGTGATTACATTATGCTAGATTTGGTGCAACTTATATGTCATTGGTTTTGACATAATTGTATAATCATTGTGTGGATACAATCATATGATTTATTGCAGGTAATTTGGCTTCTTTTATACAAACATTAAGGCTTTGTTTGATTTGTCTTGTTTATATGTCCATATGTACAGTTTTTTGGTGTCTAGAGAAGAATTAGCAGTCAACCATGAAATACCTAAACGTTCACATCATAGTTTTAAGATATTACAGAAAAGATTAGTCATAGATACACAGTAGAATCTCTGTAATAATTCATGAATTTGTCTATTTCATGTAATGATCTTTATAGCCCAATTTTAGTTCTTTTTTTTTTCCTTAAATATATTTATGACTATGGTAACCCGTAGCTGCTATCGAGGTGTGCATTATTGATAACTTTCTCTTCTTACACATAGTAGTAGAGTTGGCATTTGAATTCCGACATATGATAAGCTCCTTAAAAACTATGTCATCTCGATGGGATCCAATTTCTTGTTTTGAATTATGATATATCACTTGTGAATTGTTAGTTAATGTATATTGGTTGTGGCGCGATTTTTAAGGAGGTGTAAAAAGTCATGTTTAATAGTTTGCTAAAAAAGAAAATTGAATAAAATTGGATAATAGTCCAAAATGGAATATTCGATAAGATAATTACGACAAGGAAGTATGTGTGTGTATTTTCCACTTTGTTTGTGTATGTTCCAGGCATCTTGGAAAGAGACGTTATTTATATGAGGTGAGATTAATGGCTTTTTATGTTAAATTAGTTGTCGATAAAAGTTTGCTATCAGATTGGGTGGAAGAAAGTGAAACATCCATCATACACAGGTACTTAATGTTGTACAGATTAATGCATTAAGCACGAGAAATTTGTGTTTGATTTACAATTATTCTAACCTAATTATGATTGGCGTCACTTCAAATCTATTAATCACTGTCCCACATCTTCTTTATCTATGATTAAAGTAGTCTAGTAGTTGGGTTCAATCCTCACTGAAGTCACCTGAGGTGGTTTAATCTCCTGTGTGGTTTGCAGGCTACTACTGCACAAGGAGTTGAGGTTTACCCAGAGCGCACCGCAGGTAGCGGCTGCGGGTTCCTCAAATCAAAAAAAAAAAAAAAAGTAGTGTAGTAGTGTTAATAGTCACTGAAGTAAAGTAACGCTTGTCGATTTCGATTCCCCATCCTCCTCTTTATTTGTGCTTTTTGATAACTCTTGCTATCTCAAAAATCGAGAAATTTGATGCTAGGAAATTATCATATACGAAATTTCTCATACATAAATTAAATAAATAATTTATCTTATTTCTTTTTACGATCATTTAAAAGAGTTATTGAATGTGAATAAAGATAGTGAAATTCTCAAATAATTATTATTTTAGATAAAAATATAAAAATTGTGAAATAACTAAAGGAAAGTAGAACAAGAATTATGAAATTAACGGCGTATATATTACAGTTCTTTAGCCACAACTTAGACAGCAGAAAATGATTACTGATGGAAATTGCAGCCACAATACTGATATTTTTTTAGGTATATAATTAAAAAAAAAAGCCTATGCATGCACTCTATTATTCTTCACATTAATTGCAGGTTCTTTGCTATTTCATTTTCACAACTTTGTCAGCCAGCTGCAAAATTTGACTTCATTGCTGAGGAATATATATTTTATATTTACTTAAAAGAAGTGATAATTAGTTGTGATAACCCCCAAATATTTAAATTATTTATTGATATTAACTACAAAATAATTGGAGTAAAATAGTATATTAGTGCCAATATTTCGACAATAAAATCAAGCATCTGATTATTCAGGTACGTCTGCTTATAATCAAGTTTAAATTCGAGATCATTCATTTAAAATTCAAAATAAGATGGATTTTAGACCAAGGTCTTGTTTGAGAAAATAGCTTAAATAAGTGCTTATATCATAAGTGTTTATGGTATAAGTACTTAAATTGATTAAATTATTGTGTTTGGATACAATTATGTATAAGCATTCAATTAGAAAAATAAAATAAAATATAGTTTAAAAAATTATTGCCAGAGTGATTTGATATGAGGATCTATTTCTCATAAGTTGTTTTTGGCTTATTTTCACAAGCTATTTCTATCAGCTTATGAAAATAAGGTAGTGTTTTGAATGACTTAAACAAGTTGCTTCTGGGCTTTTTTACTGCAAAAACACATTTTTTAAATATTTTGAATATATGCTTTTGCTTTTTTTTTTGTATTAAAATAAGTCAGAATAAACAAAAACACATAAGCTGGTCGGGGATGCTTTTTAAAATTAGAAACCAAAAGAAATTGAAAAGCAACTTATAACAGTTTTTGCAAATCTGCTTTCTCTAAAATGAAGTTTTTATCCTACTATTCCAAACACTAACAACTTTAAGCAACTTTAACCATAAGAAACTAAAAGCTGATTATAAAGCTCTTTCAAACATTACCTAAGCCAAAAACAACTTACTTTTTAGAATAAGCGGTTTCATAAACCCTCCAAACGCGTGCATAAACGCTTATTTTTTGAAATAAACTGAAATAAGCTGCAGATAAGCTCTTCTAAACAAGACCCAAATCCATGAAGTTCCTAATTTGAGAAACCAACGAATTAGTATAATTTTTTTAATTATGATAACCTTAATTCAAACACTTTATATAAAATTTAGATCCATTCATAATCTCGAAATCCTCGTTCTCATAATATTAGTATACTACATATAAACTTGTAGGTTTGTATAGTCATAGACTCATAGTTATCTTGAAACAATATAATCTTAATAAAACTCGTACTCATAATATTAGTACTACATATATACTTGTAGGTTTGTATAGTCATAGTTATCTTGAAACAATATAATGTTAATAAAAATATAATATTTTGAGATGTGTATAATATGTATAATATTTTATCTATCTCATTAGAGGCGTCTTATTTTTTCTGACCATTGAGAATAAGAAAATGATATTGTTTAATGATATTGTTTGATTTTTGAGTAGTTAATAAGACGGATAAATTGGTGTATCCATTTCTGCATGTATTTTTAGGTTCAATGATTCAATCTATCCACGGGCAATGAAAGGCGTCGGCCATTAAATAATTAGCACTGTGGAGTTCACTTACCATAAATTCATATTTTATTGTTACATTAAAAATTTGAATATACTTGTAGTTTTGTAGTTTTATGTTCCAGTCAATATTGAATCTAGAAAATCATTTTGGGTTGCTTTATAGGGATATAAAATATAGCATTAGAAAATTTGACAAATCAACACGAGTTTGGTCACCAATATTAAATCCAAAGTTTTATCGCTTATTACAAATAAATATTTGATAAAAGTGTCTTTAAGCAGTTATTTTATATCTTTCCTCGTAAAGGTTAAAACAAATTATTATACATAGTTGAGGATGATTAAGGATTTAAGAATAAGTTCATGCATAAAAAATGTTATCTATGAGATTATGATTGTGATGTTTTAACCTATTAGTATTTGTAATGTCTATTTATATATTCCCTCCGTCCCATTTGGCTTGACTTATATCTTTTCGACACAGATATTAAGAAGAGTGGTTCGTTGTGTGTAGAATAATGTGTCCCATAAAGAAAAAGTGGGAGTCGGTTAGTAATTATTTTCTTTTTAGGAAATGAGACAACCGGAAAAAGAAAGTGAGACAAATCAAGCCGGATGGTCGGAGTAGTATTTTTATAATATTTTGATTAAATTAAGCCGTTAAAACTTTTATTTCTTAGAAGGACTTTTTATTTTATTTTGTAGAACACTAAAATTTTGCTTTCTACTTCTTTTTTTTATTATATCATGGAGATAACTCTTGTTCAAGAAATCATATATTATTGGGATATAGATAGATTCTTAATCTGAACTAATCTATAAATTAAGATAATATGATGACTACCATTAACTTTATTAGTAATTTTTTTTATATTAACCGGTAAAATCCGTAGCCACTATTGCTCTGATTTTTAGTAGGAACCAGTGACCTTTTTTTCATTATACATGATTATAAAAATAAGTATTTTAGGATAAAAATGATTTCTGCACTCTATAAATCAGTATCGATATTGAATTTTTTCATCGAATGCTGATCTCACGGAACACACTTCCTAGCTTCGGCACTGTTTAATTTGTGCCCATGTGTATATGCATAACAACATAGTTAAAAACACTCCTTGAGCAATCAATTGTGGTTTAAATTTTCATGTATTCATATATAATACTCTCTCCGTCTCAATATTTATGTCTCATAGAGACTCGGCGCAAAAATTAAGACGGGTTGTGGAAAAATATAAAGTAGTGGTTAAAAGGTATCAAGTGGTGGATCCACCTATTTAGATGATCGTGGACCATTCATTTATGTTGACTTTTAAAATAAGATATAAATAATGAGAGAAACAAATGTAACAAATGAGACATAAATAATGGGAAGAAGGAAATGACACAAGTTATTATTCCCGTATACCTAAATTAAAAATAGGAGTAATAAAGAAAATGACATTTATAACAGTATGAGCATTCAACATTTAATATCATTACAACCTTAACCCTAATCCCCAAATCTCCTCCACTATCATACCGACAAGTGGCAGAGCGGGTCCGCTGCCGACAACAACCGGCCGTAGTTCCAAGTCTCCGGATTATTATTCATGTTTATGAACTGCTGTACATGATCATCGAATGAAAACGCGAAATCGTCGTCGTCGCCAGAGAACTTCACCGGCGGCTGCCCGTTCAGCTGACTCGCCACCAGCCGGTCCATCGCGACCCAGTCACGACTCGGCCGAGTCGCCTCCATTTCTTGCATCAACTCAGGGAATCCCAAGTTATACTCGTCGGAGATATTCGACGAGGGATGATTAATGCTCGGACTATCTAATTCCGGTAGGTGGAGGAATCCGGCCGCCGGATTACTAAATTGTTCGATTTCTTCCTTGCAGAAAGAGGAAGAAGAAGATGATGATTTACCCATGTGCTTAATTAGGTTGTCCAAAACGGTGTCGTTATGCTGGATGGGGCTTTTTAATGCCCTGTGATAATTCTTCTTTTTGAATACTCGGCATACCACCCACCCTTCCTCCGCCCCCGTGTCGGCGGCGCCGCCACCGAAGCTAGAAACCTAATCAAAAGTTGTTGGCATTAATTAATTAATATAAGTTGGTTGGTAGTAATAATGAAATGCAGAATGTTGCCATCTTAATTAATGGAGAGAGAGAGAGAGAGAGAGAGAGAGAGTGAGTGATTGGCCTACATTAGTGGAGTGTTGATTGTAGTCGAGTCTATACTCATGCATGATCCAATCGGACTTCTGGCCGTGGGGCGCTCGGCCGCCGTAGAAAACTAAAGTCTTCCGCATTCCGATACGGCGGCAGTTGCTTTGGATCGCCTTGTCCCGGCCGGTCGCCTTCCAAAACCCGGCCGCCGTCGCCCGGTTCGTCCTCGTCCCGGTCGGGTACTTCTTATCCTTGTGGCTGAAAATATACCAATCGTTCTGCGGCGTCGTCCCAATCTTACACTTCTCTGCACACAAAACAATTAGGGCTACAACAAGAATACGAATTTTATAATTTCGAAATAAAAATTATAAATTTAAAAAATAAAGCTAAAATACCTTGAATATCCCAAGGCTCGAGTTTGTTGAGGTCGACGTCACGAATGACATCAAGATCGATTTTGTCGCCGGCGACTTTCTTGCGGAGGTAGTAGTGGAGGAGCTCCTCCTCGGTGGGGTGGAAGCGGAAGCCCGGAGGGACTTTGGAGTGGCCGTTGACGGAGAGATTCATGTCTTCCGACGACATGTATAATTAATGAAAAAGGTTTTGATTAAGATCCGTATTGGAATAGCGGTTTAGATCGACAAGGTGGGAGAAATAGAAGGCCCTTTTGGGTTATAATTTCTTCTACTAATCAACTTTGTGTGAGAGTGAAAAGATTGATAGAGAGGATATAAAGGGGAAGAAGGTGGTGTGAGTGAAAAGTTTGGAGGGGATGATGATTTATATGAAAGGTGTAGGGTAAACATGCATGGAAAGGTTTGGTATCATGGGGTTGAGTGGGCCTTTAGTTTCTTCAACATTACCAACCACTTATATATATATATATATATATATATATATATATATATATATATATTTCTCGTGTGAACAGTCTTTATCGTGTGAATGTGTGAATACTGCACTTTAAAGACAAACGTATTACACTTTCAAGGTAAATATACTGCACTTTACGAACTGCACTTAAAGACAAATGTACGTACTGCACTTTAAGTATTGCACTTTAAAATGCAGTATGTTAGCCTTTAAAGTGCAGTACATTTGTCTTTAAAGTGCAGTGTTCACACGTTCACACGATAAGAGGTTGTTCATATTTGAACCTCAACCTATATATATATATAGAGAGAGAGAGATGAAATCATATGTTGCATGATACATTGTGTTTTTGTTTATATGTGAGTTGTGAATAATTCATGTGTAGTATTTTGTTTCCTTTGTGAAATGTATCAAATAATGCATTTTGACTATAGCATTTGATGCCAAAAAATAATAATAAAATTGAGTTGTATAATTTAAAAAAAAATCAACAATTTGATATGAGACGAACATTACCTTGGGCGTGGAAGCAATTTTTTATAATTCTTTTTGTTGTCGACGTTTACCAAGGTCACTAAATCGACTATTCATGGTGGCCGGAAAAATGATTCCGACTTATGAAAGAGGTAAATTTGGAGAGGTGTAGTGAAGATTTTTAATTTACTTTTATTAGAATTAATTATCGATGTGCAACGAGTCGTGTCCCCAAACGATATTCACACTTTGGGACACAAGTCGATTCTTTTGTTTCTAAAGACTAGACTTGGAACAATCTGACACGTATTATCGGAGTATTTATTACGTTGAAGTTTTTCGAAATGTCGGATTTTTATAAATGAAGAGATGAAGTAATCCCTCAGTCCCAAATATATATGTTTATTTTTCTTTTTTGTATGTCCAAATTTATATATCTATTAACATTTTTTTGTATTTAACTAAATTTTTCACTAACTTTAATACGTGTAATTAATGTGATAATATACAAAAAAACTACTTTATCCAATTTTTCTAATAATAAATACAATTATGTCGTTAACTTTTTTATAATTTACTTTAATTTACTCATATTTCAATACCAACATTTATCTAACTTTCATATCATTACATATTTTTTCTTAATATATATGAAAAAACAAATAAGTATATATGTTCGGAAGAAAATGAGTATAAGTTTAGCAAATAGGGTGGGTCCCACTTGGGTTGGGTGGTTAGAGGACTCGATAGTCTAAGTTGGAGGAAAGAGAAATCCATCCATAACCGCGACCCTCTACCTTCAAATCTTTAAGAAAACCTCCCTCCAAACCACCACTCTCTCTCTCTCTCTCTCTCTCTCTTCTTTCTGTCACACACACACACATTGATAGCTTATTTTACACGTGCACCCAATCCTGACGACATGAGGCCCCCACGTGGGCCCCAACTTCCTTCAATATAGACAGTATTAGTATGTGTTACTTACTAATCTGGTTTGTCTTAAGCCCCACCAAAAACGTTTTTCTATTTTAAAATCAAAAACGTATATTTTGATGTTCAAATTTAACTTTTTCTAATTGTATTTATATATTTCATGTCGTAATCTCAATTCGTAAAATACACACAAAAAAAAAAAAAAAATTGGAGGATTTAGCAGCGATGTGTGACTAATCATGTTTACGCCTCACTTCAAATTTTTAATTCAGCTCTCTCTCTCTCTTCTGTCTTCATCCTACTTAACATAAAATCGACAACACTAATATATACCTTGAATTTATTGATAAGAAGAAACATTCGCATTATGTGAGATTCGAAGTGTAAACACATAAGTATACTTACTCGAAATTATGAATAATTAACATGTTTTAGACATTGAAAAGTATGACTGAAATATTCAATCATTATTTGATTCAATTTACATTTACTTCAGATAGTTATTACGAATACATGATTGTGTGCAATGATAAGTAAAATCCGTGGCTGCTATTTGGATAAAACCCTAATCGTGTGATGGGTTTTGTTTAAACGGCACACATCATTCCCTAACATGGGGCAAACCAAAATGCAGTCCATCGTGTCCCGCTACGTAGAGGGGATGACAGAGTGGTTGAGGTAAGGTTTTCCGGGACCGATAGGTCGTGGGTTCAATCCTCACTGAAGCCATTCTGTGTGAGTCTGTCACCTGAGGGTGATTTAATCTCCTGTGTGGTTTGCAGGCTACTGCACAAGGAGTTGAGGTTTACCCAGAGCGGGTTCCTCAAATCAAAAAAATAAAAATAAAAAAATGCAGTCCATCGTTTTCTTTTACTACTTAAATAAATTATTCTTTGAATTAATTGTTTCATCATCTACCACAAATTTATGTCCATTAATTTACACAAAAAATCGATTTTCAGATAACGGGTACGGATTTCTTTCGTAAAACAACAAAACGAAAGCATGCAAGTGGCATATACTTAACAGTAACATTACATGTGGTCGACTTAACAGTAACTATGATGTTTCATCATCATTGCATTTGTAATAATTGAGCCAAGATTTTAGATGAGTATAATCGAGTGTAATTGTCTCGATTATATTGGAATTAAAATAAGTAGGATCCAAAAATATCAATCTTCCAATAATGAGAGTACACCCCACCCACTAGATTAATGGCTAATAATTAAAAGGCAAAAGACACATTTAAATTGTACTCCTTCCGTCCCGTTTGAAGCGACTTATTTTTTTCGACACGGAAATTAAGAAATAGATGATAAAGTATGAAAGACAAGTGAATGATAAGATAAGAGAAAAGATGTGTGAGATAGTAGATTTTCACTCGTCAATCTTCTAAATCTCGGATTTTCTCTACATTTTTAAAAAAAAATACATGTTCTTTTCGTTGATGAAGTTAATTAAATAACAAAATGACCTTAATAAATCTTTTTAAAGGAAAATCATATCGACCTCCAATTTTATTTTATTTTGTTTTGTAAAATCGAAATTTCTCAATCGAGTAATTAATAGAAATAAGAAATGGATTGAGATAGGCTAACTATAAGATATGATTAATTAATTGAGGACGAACGAGCTGTCAATGTTTCAAATTTCACGTCAATTCTTTTAAAAATTAATTAGATGAATATTTAATGATTATCGTATTGTCGTTTTCGAATACATCGATTATTCCCTCCCTTGTTGCCAATAGTTGTTCGGGCGTCCATGGCAATTCGTAGATATCAAAAGTTGTACACTAACCCTGCACATGTTGAAAACTACACATTATATATTGTTTTCTCTTTTTTAAATTAGGGGTTTTCGACATGATATAAAAACATAATAACAAAATAGGAGATAAAGGTGTATAGTATGTTTGTTACAATTAATATGTCGGAAAGCAAAAAGGATATCATATCAATTGTAACACAAGAATTATATGATATGTTTCAAATACAGTTAAACCTCAATAAAGTAATAATCTCGCTAAGATAATAATTTATTCCGGTCCTGATATGGGTCAATGCACTAAAATAATATTCGATAAAATAATAAACTCGTTAAATTAATATTTTTTCTCGGTTCCAAGATTATTACTTTATCGAGGTTTAACTGTACACGTTTTCATTTAAATTGAATTTACTCGATTTCGTATAAAATACAAAACATACTTGGTTATGTATTCAAAAGACTACATAGCATAAGTCGGCTGGATTTTGGGAGTTGAAATAGCAATTTTTAAAAAATAAATAAAGAGAGCTCGGGTTAAGTATTGGGGGGCATAACATGCAAACCAAATGATTAGATAGAAATAATTGGAAACAAATCAAGGGCTTTGCTTCTTTTATGTGATTATCATATAGTGGTGGAGTTAGAAAATAAGAAAAATAAAAAATACATGGGTAGTAAATATAGATTAGTGACTTCAAATTGAAATACTCTTAGAAAGTAAGTGATGGAGCTAGGTGAATTTTACCTCCCCGTGGTTTGGATTATGTGCAATTATCATCCATGTAATTTAAAAAGGTACAATAGACCTCCTTGAGGATTTTGTTTTGTTTCATATTGCTCCGTAGATGTATTCAATCCATTTTCGACTTATAAATACTGAAGCACCATTAAACATATAATACAAATATAAAGATGATATCATAAATATTAGAATTAAATCAGTTAAGTCATAAGGGACCTCGATTCATGTATTTTATTACGTTTGAGTGGAGGAATGAATTGCATCTCTTTGCAAAACACAAGGGGATCAGCACACCTGCGTGAAATCGCAGGGGAGGATTTGCACCGCATGAAATTATGATAAGGTAAATTGCACCTCTTTATAAAACGCAAAGAGTCTTGATGCACCGTTTGAAATCATAGGAGTAGATTTGCATTTGTCTGAAGCTATAAGGGGGTTAGATGACATTAACCAAAAGTGATTATATGTAAATTCCTCTAGTATCGTAGAGGGTATAAATTGCTCTCGCAAAAAAACATAATACTCCCTATCTCTATCTCACTTCATTGGTTCCATTTTTTTTCAACATGAAGATTATGAAAGTTATATTTCGTATTTAAAGTAAGATAAAATTATAGAGTTCACTAAATCTATTAGTTTAATAACTAAAAAAGGGAAATGAAACCAATAAAGACGAGGAAGAAAAAAAAAAAGTTGCGGTACAGATTTATTTGGATTACTGGTAACATGCATGCGTGATAATTTGGTGAAGTGTATTTTCTAACATAAAAAATTCTCTTGTTCATGAAGTCAACCTTCAATCCAATAGTGGTGTCTAAACTATAAAGTATGTCACCTTTTTGTTTCTCTAAATACTCATTACATTCTTCACCCCTTCTCCCCCATGCCGTCTCCAAAATCACATACTCCCTCCGTCCCTATTTTATATGTTCATTTGTTTTTTTACATATATTAAAAAAAAATTAATGATATAAAAGTTAGATTAAATATTGGTATTGAAATTTAAGTAAATTAAAGTAAATTACTAAAAAAGTTAATGTCATAATTGTATTTGTTATTATAAAAGTTTGGATAAAATAGTATTTTTCTATATTATCATATTAATTGGATCTATAAAAGTTGGTGAAAGATTTAGTTAAATAAAAAAAAATTGTTATAAGCATATAGATTTGGGACAGAAGAAAAATGAAAGTAGACATATATATTTAGGACGGATGGAGTATTTAAATAAACGAAACAGAACATTTACCAAGTTTTAATTAAACAATATAAAATTCAAAATTCTGCGTTATTTATGGGTGTGTCTGACCGGCAGCTGTGACGAAAAATAGATATTGGAGGTAGCGGTGATGATTATTATTTGATAATGAAAATAACATCACTAAAATAAGGGGGGGAAAAACAAAAAAACCGTTGCGACTTATGAGGTTGATTAGCATGGTCTTAATATAATGATGAATTTTCTTGAATGGGAATTCCAACTTCAATCATGAATTTTAGCCAATTGACGAAGCAACCACTTTCCCTTTGAGGTGAGGTTTCCCGGGACCGACACGTCATGGGTTCAATCCTCACTGAAGTCATTCTGTGTGAGCTTGTCACCTGAGGGTGGTTTAATCTCCTGTGTGGTTTGCAGGCTACTGCACAAAGAGTTGAGGTTTACCCAGAGCGCACCGAAAATAGCGGCTGCGGTTCCTCAAATCAAAAAAAAATAAAAATTTACGTGTCTCCCTCATCTTTTTTATTGCCTCTATTTCATATTATCATTCCCTAGGTTGATTATCGATCTTGATCATTATTTTATTATATAAAGATGTATACTCCCTAACACATTTTGTATTTATTATTGAAGGGTCCATTAGAAATGTTTTGCTTCTTAAAAAAGTAAAAAATATGTGGACATAAATTAACTATTCTAAAGTTAAATAATATACATTATAAAATAATATTTTTTTAATCTCCGTATTTAAAAGAAACATAATGTTACACTTTGGTCACAAAAATTGGTAAATATTTAATTTTGTGGTACAGTATAGTTACGCAGGGGTGACGACAATTGAAGGGGTTTAGAGAGTAAAGTCAAACTTTTTAAAATAATATTATTGTAGTGAAACAAAATATTCATTTGATTAGATTATTTTTTTATTAAATATATTTTAATTCATTAATTTAAGTCGGATCAAATGAAATTACTATTTATTATTCTATTAAGTATTATTTTATCGAAGTTTATAATTTTTATGGATGAATTTGGTGGGATAATTTTATTTTATTTCATTATATTGTTTTGTGGTTTGTATGAGAAGCAAGATCACAAATTCAAGGTGGTTGTCACTGTTCCATCATTCATGTTTCTACTTCTTAGTTATTATGGACACATCATATCATAATTTACTACTTTATCCTTCATTATATTTTAACAATATTATTATATATATAAATATATATTTATATGACTACACAGTCTAAGGAGGATCTAGCTCGGGGAGTGTAACTTGTAGCGACCACACCGACTTTGGCGAAAATTGTATACTTATCTCGAATTTTTTAAAAATTATTGATTCACCATCTTAATCCTCAATTTAATATTTGCTCCTAAATATAGTACTATGTGTTTATAAATTAAATACTATGGTCAAATATCAAGAGTTCGAATTTCAACAACACATTTAACTTAACCGTTGTATTTTATGCATGTTTTTTTTGAAATATATTACTACATGCATATATTTATTCAATATATACATTGAATAACGACGGCAAATTCTCTATATAACAGCAAAAAAAAATCAACATATACGGTAAACTGGAAAAATGCTAATGTTTATAAAATAAATGGTTTTTGACCAACTTTCATGTCTTATTATATTTGGGGAGAAAAAATCGAAATTGATCCTCTAATGTGGTCACTATCCGATTTTGGTTCTTTATTGTGGTGTCTTCCGATTTTGATCTTCTAACTTTCATAAATGTCCAATTTTGATCTCTAACTTTCATAAGTATCCGATTTTGATCTTCCATCGGAAAGTGATACACACACTCTTAATTCCGATCACATAATTTACGCGCCCCCATTCTATTATAAGTATTATTAATAATATTAATTTTATTCAAATAACTTATCTCTCAATTTCTTAATGATTAAAATATTAAACAAACTTGCGATCAATACATATAATCCCCAATTCTGCACAACATAAAACCTACTCTCTCATCCCAAATTTGCTCGTTTAATTCTTCATTGACCGACTCCCCGCCCATCATTCCAACTCTTAATCCGGACAAGGGTGTTATTTCTTCCCCGTATTCATCATCTTAGAACGAAAGAAATGAGAATGGAGAACTTTTGGGAACACAAAGAGAGACAAGTCTACTTCTAAATTTGAGTTTCCGTTTAATTTCGAATTGAAATCATTATCTCTAGGATTTTCGGGAAGCCGTCTTCAACTGGTTAGTCTCTTCTTTGATCTAATTTAATGAGTTTTTTTTTTCCTTTCTTTATATTTATCTTTTGAAAATTAGTATTGAAACGAGTCATTTTGTTGAATGAGTGGAATCAAGTTCTGAATATAGTTTTGTGCGTACGATTTTGGTTATGTAACTTTACACGATGTCCGATTTTGGTCCACGGCAGTGAGTGAAGCACACACGCCATTTTCCGTCTAACAATCTCGATCATAGGACCAAAATCGGACACTTATGAAAGTTAGAGGATCAAAATCGAACAAGCCACAATAAAAAATCAAAATCGGACAATGGTCATATTAGAGGGCCAATTTCGATTTTTTTCTCAAATTTGGGATAAATTTAAATACGCGCCAACGGTTTTACATAATTATTAATACATAGTACATATTTTTTTATCGGACACGTGCTCTCTTATAATGGAATTAAATATTAATTGAATGTGTTGACGAATGAAATGACGTAGAAATAAAGTAATTAAAAATGATAAATATTAAGTTTTTTTTAAGATAAAATATCATTATAATTAGATAAAGTGCAGTTATTGTCAACATGATTATTATTTTTTTTGTAATGTGTCCATACTCATTTTACATTTTCACTAATCAAAATACCAAGTCTTGATTTTATTAATTAGTTAAATTAGTTTGATAACATTTAGGTCAAATGTTGTTTGACAAAAGGTTCGAAATTGGAAATTGATACTCCTCTAATAAACTATTTGAATTAGGTTTATTTATTGAGATTAAGATATTATTAGATTTTCTCAAGGGGCGTTTGGTGTTATACCCAATGCGATAAAGTCAAACACAATTTTACCCATCTCTTATATATAACTACACTACATACCCATGTTTACTAAAATACCCATACTTTTCAATAAATACAATCTGTTTTCAATGATTGTCAACTGTTTTTATAATTTTTCGTGTAATAAATGATTTATTTAAAAAAATATATATATCTGGAGGTCCGATCACGTCCGACCGATCGGCCGAACCGATCGGCACAAAGGCGATCGGACAACATGATCGGCCGGGCCGATTGATCGGACAAGGAGCACGGTCGGACATGTCCGATCCGATCGGCCAATACGATCGGCCCTTGCTAAAAATGTCCGATCGATCGGACACATCCGCTAAGTCCGATCGATCGGACTGAATTTATTAAAATTTGTTAGTGCCTATCACCTTTTTCAGTTGCCCTATCGTGTCCGACCGATATGGCATATTGTCTTATAAATAAGTAGGACCGATATGTACGATTGATATGGCACTATCAGAGTGTACCTTCACTTTTTTACAGTATGCCCTATCATGTCCGATCGATAGGGCACTCGTGAATAAATTCATCAGTGTGCCCTATCACCTTTTGACAGTGTGACTTATGATACACTTTCACGTGAATAAATTATACAGTTTGATTGATAGGCACAATTTATCGTCAATAAATTCATTACAATTCATCTCATCAGTTCACTTATTCCTCACTCAGTTCTCACTTCACTTATTTCTCACCAATTTTCTCTATTGCTACCATCGTCGTTCATTTCCCTACATTTTCCCACCACCAAAACATCCTTCATATCCCCACCACAAAAGCAAGAAAAAAATATGGAAAATGATTGGAAACAATTTATTGTAAATTTTAACGGAGTGTTTGATAGTGAATCGAAATATATTGGCGGCCAAGAGACAATGGTTTGGACTCCGGCTAACAATATTTGTCTTGTAGTACTACGACAATATATTCAATACGCTCTGGATGCATATTCACTTTCGCCCGACTACCACATCTATTATACTGCAGAGTCTCGTAAAAGTCATAGAATGATCAAGGCCGTTATCGGGAGTGATCTTGATCTACAACGTATTTGACTTCTAGACGTAGAGCCTGCAGTATATTTAGTGCATCCCAATAATACCGGCGTAGTAAATCGTGACGCTCGAAACTCAACATTCGTTGAGTCTTATCAATTCGGAGTTGATAACCAGTTTGAAGGGTCAAACAGTGGAAGCAACCCAGGTGGGAGTCGAAGCAACCCCGGTGGAAGTGTTCAGGAAGAGGAGACCCATGTCGAAACAGATGAAGATGAAGAAGCTTATCTCGACACTTCATCTGAGGATGAAGATGAAGGTATTCCTGAAGCATTGATCAATTGTTCGCTTGGTGACTTTGCTGCATGGATCCGACGAGAGGGCGGCATCAACCAACTCATGTCAATGCTTCTTCCAATCACTCGTCCAAATACCGATGACGAAATATTGTACAGCAACATGGAAGCAGCAAGTAATTGGATCATTCCAATTATACCTCTCGATACATCTGACCCACCATTCACAACGAGCTTGCCTCTTATATTGGATTGTGATTTGCGGCAATGAGCTGTTTTTTGGGAGAAATATGAATTATATACTACGGTCGCACTGTGGCATATGGAACATGGAGTAGAGTTCATGTGCCGACGTTCGTGCACAAAAAGACTCGAATACATATGCAAGCGTAATGACACGTGTCCATATTTTCTTCGTGCTGCTTGTAGGGCCACGAAAATTTGGGAGGTGACCGTATACAACCCCGAGCACACCTGTAACCGCGATCTATCTGGCTTAGGATCGAGAAATGTGCGGGCAAAGGCCGTAGCCGCCTATATTGCGCAGAGAATGCACCGCCAGAGCAAGATACTGAAACCCGCCGATATTCAAGCTGATCTTTTGGATAGGTTTGGAATCCAAGCGAGTTATAGTGTGGCGCTGCGAGCACGTAATGCTGCGATATCAATGATTTACGGTAGCCATGCAGAGTCATATAAAAATCTTCCGAAGTATTTGCATTTGCTCCGTATGCAAAATCCAGGCTCTTTGACCGATCTAGATGTTGGTCCTGATGGTGATTTCCGACATCTATTTTTTATGCTTGGTGTTTGCCGAAGTCCTTGGTTATTCCAGCTTAGAAACGTGATTGCGGTTGACGGGACACACCTGAAGGGAAGGAATAAGGGCATACTATTTGTCGCTGTTGGTATTGATGCTAACGAACAAATATTCCCACTTGCTTTTGGTGTTGGTCCAATTGAAAATGATATTTCTTGGAAGTGGTTTCTAACTCGGCTCCGAGCAGCACTCTCCTCCACTAGTGATCTAGTAATTGTATCAGATCAACACAAAAGTATAGCCAACGCGGTAAGAGATGTTTATCCGGAAGCACACCACGGTCTTTGCTACTACCACATTGCAAATAAGATTGCTCGATACGGTAAGTGGATCGTACAGATGTTCCACGAGGCAAAGATACGCATATCGAACATCGAGTCTTCAACCGCGCGATGAACGCGATTCGAGAGGCACAACCCGCAGCGTACGAGAAGTTGATGGATATCGGTCCCGAGAAGTGGGCCAGATCACAATGTCCTACCCGACGTTACAGTATGTTAACATCCAACCTGGCTGAGTCTATTAACTCTCGACTTCTGGCTGCAAGACGTCTCCCAATATGTGCTATGATCGAGGCAATTCGCCATCTGCTCGAAAAATGGTTTGATGCTCGTAGACAAAAGGCTCATGCGAGGACGATTATGGCCTCTATTCTTGGGTCCAGAAGACTAGAGAGTCCGATGATAATCATCAATTCAATTCATCATAGCTTGCTCGCACCTTTCAAAATTCTCTTCAATAGATCGACTGATCATGGCCTCTATTCTTGGGTCCAGAAGACTAGATGTCTCATCAACTGCTAATAATTATCAAAGAAGTAGACGATTATTAAAGGTGGAATTGACCAAAAAATTTCACTTAGAAATTAAGGTTATTACCAGATGCATCTCTCGCTGCTGATGAAGATGCTTGTGTACGGCGGGCACGCCTCGGAGCTCTCCTACTATGTACGACAGTGTGCCCCTCCTCTTGCTCCTCCTCCTCACCGACAACTCCTCTGCTCGTACTACGTCTGCTCTCCTCGGTGCGCCTGATCAAGATACGCTGTCCATCTTGATCATACCGCGCCGGCTGTAGGGGGTTCAAGGGCATAGGAAAATGTATCCCAAATGGATTACTACCGACTGCACTCTGCCAATATAGACACCTCTCCTCATACTCGGTCGGTACTAACACTTCAAACACTACCGAGTCTCTCATCTGAAATACATAATATTTGTGCATTAAATATGAATAAATAAATCCATAACATATTCATTGTAATTAATAATAAAAGTATTTTTACCTGGCGCTTAAAAAACCCGGCTATATCACGCTGATCGGCGTCATTAAACGACCATCGTAAATAACGAGGGAAACCATCGGGATGTAAAAGGGTCGCACAACGAGCTCCAAAACTGGGAATGGCCTCATATGCCCACACCTATATTACAATATAAATATATCGAGTTATTTAAACTAATAAAAATTTATAAATTAGTAATAATTAAGTTGTGAACAAATATTATACCAGTAGTGCCCAAATCGGCCCGTAGAGATTATACTTTGATCCTACGAGGTCCAGGGAATTTGGTACGTAACTCAGGTAGTGCAACATGGCCTCGTAGGTAAAAGCACCCCATGGGAACGCATTCCATTGGTTGATATCATCAGCCAATACCCATATCCATGTATCAATTTTCTTAGTCTCTGCAGGAGCATAGAACCAGAAGAAAAGAGCCAAAATATTCGACAACTTAAGCAAGTCATCATCTGAAACGCCACCGGGCTCATATTTTGTAAACCAGCTTAACAAGTTCTTCGCTTCTATCGGTCTCCCACCATTGAACCTACTGTAGACCCCAGACTGAGTAGGCTGATAAGATGCTGTCATATCAAAACTACACTCGCCGAATATGAGCCTAGTAACCAATGCAAACTACGGATAAGAGAATCGGATGTTCTAACCAACGTAATTAAACCAAACCTCCGAAGGTCGTACCGAAATCTCATAGCATAATAGCTGGTGAAGAGCCCGCATAGCATTCCTACCATCTGGCCAACCCACTATACCCCCGACCTGACCACGAATAAATTGATGGACTAGATCCATACCACCTTGATTAATTAATTTCTCTCTAATCAATGTCCCTAAAGTATGCTTATAATATGTTGTAATCCTCGGGGAAACGTCTCTTAGTGCTAGCCGTTTAAAATTGACCTATATATTACAATTAATATTTAATAAAATTATAATTATTACAGTGATAATATTTAACAAATAACATTAATTAAAAAAATCAAGTAAAAAAAAAATAGTGCCGATCGGTCGGACCGGTTCAGACCGGTCGGCACTGAAGCTCTACTGCCGTCGGCCATGGCGCCGGTTTTCCGGCGATTTATACCTCATTTTCACCAATTTTCAACCAATCCAACCATATCTATATTATACTCACTAAATCCAACATATATATTTCATCAAAAACCACTTTAAACATACAATCATACATTAATTTCAACATCTACAAACTAATTTAGAAACTAAGATTTCAAGAATAAATACTAACCTCTTCCATGGTTTGACACCGATTTGGATGAAGAAATTGTGTCTGCCTATGAGCGTGCCGACTTTCCCGTGCCGAGAGAAAAAATTTGGTCCGATTCGAGTGTGCCGATCGAATGAGATCGGCACTATATGTAATATATATATTTTTTTTAACCGGCCCGATCGATCGGGCAGTGCCGATCGATCGGCACAAAGTACATATAGCCCGATCGATCGGCACGTGCCGATCGATCGGCACAATATATATATTTTTTTTCAGCCCGATCGACCGGCCCTTACTTGATTTGTGTGCATTCTTCGGATCTGACAATTTCATAGTTACAAAATTGAAAAAGTGATGACATTTTAGTAAAATTGGGTATTTCCTAAATAGTTTTTAACAAAATGGGTAGTTTTGTAGTTGTTATAGGCATAGTGGGTAGGATCGTAGAATTTCACTTTTCTCAAACCCTCAATTGAATGTCTCGGTCTACAAACCCGATTCGAAACTGTCAATCAATCGTTTTCGTACTTGTTTCGATTACTTTGCTCAACTTGTTTGGTGTGAACGAATCTTTGATGACAGTTTTATTAGCATGTTAATCACATTTATGTTTATATTAACTATACATATTGTAAAACATCTTTATCTTGTCCCGCCTCTGATTAATTGTTGTTGAATTTTCGCCAATTTTTTTTATGTTAAATTAATACTCTCTCCGTCTCACAAATAATTTTCCTCTTTTCTTTTTGAGACGTCCCACAAATAATATCTCTTTTCAAAAATAGCAAATTATTACACACAACCAACCACTTTTTTTTAGAGCTACACCACCCTTACTCATAACCAATTACTTTTCTTAAATTTCGTGCCGGAAATATAAGAGATGGAGTATTATTTATGGGACGAAGGGAGTATGAAACACTGACACTATTATAAATATATTAATAGTATATATATATATATGCACACTACACGTGATGCGTATATATTTGCAATAAATTGCTCTACGTAGTCACCCATCTCATTAAACTACAACAAATTTCTTTTAGTCGCTTTCCCCATCCCAGAGAGAGAGAGAGAGAGAGAGAGAGAGAGAGAAAAGAGAGAGAGAGATATTTAACGTTTTGTGTAGGAAGAGATGGACATGCAGCCCTAGAAGAATCTGCATAAAGAAGCTTTAACAAAAAGCGATTAGATTTAACGTTTTGTGTACGAAGAGATGGAAGAATATGCATAAAGAAGCTTTAACAAAAGCGATTCTCAAATCTCAATTATTAACAAATCATTAACGTTTGATTATGTTATTTAATCACATATTTGGGGCCTAAGAGCATCCGCATTGCTCGTTCATCTAAACACCCATCCATCACATTCTCTCTCCGTCACGTCAGCTTTTTTTAAAACACACAATTTTTAAACACTCAACTACATTCCTTTATCCATCCATATAAACAATTTTTCCTTTATTGGGTCCATTACTTTATTTTTTTAAAATATTATATTTTAATTACAACAATAAATATATAATAATATTTTTATTATTCTTGCATCCATAGTATGTTGTACATGAAGCTTAACTGTGGTACGGTAGTATGTTGTACCAATTGCATCCATAGTTGTACCTTGTGTATCAGCATGTGTACCTTGTATGATTTGTACCTTTGGCAATTTGATTATAATAGGTAATGTCCTTGGTTGTATCGCAGTTGTGCGATAGATGAGAGATGGAGTCTTCAACAACAGTGGGGATTCATACTCATCGGCCATGGAATCGAAGCAAATGTCAAAGCCATACTCAGTTGGGGCTGGAATTGTAGAAGATGATGGTTGATAGGAAGGAAATCGTTCCTGCCTCCCCGCACGGTGCCGCCGCCGTCAATCATCACCAGCGATCATCTCCACCTCACAGAAGCCGGCGTCGAAGCAAGATTTCAAGATCCCGACCCAGATTCGCAGGGAAGATTTCTCCCTCCTCTCTCTCTCTTTCAATTGAAGAAATTTAGAGTTATTAATACCAAAAATTGAAATTGATTCGGATGTTTTAACTGAAAAAAATCTCTCCTCAAATGAATTCAAAGTGTTAGACGCCAATACAGAAGACAATCCAATAAACAAGGTCCCACCACACCATATTCTCTCTCCATCCAAGAGTTTAAACGAAAAAATTTCTCTCTCCATCCAATGTTTTTCTGCAACGCACAAATCCATCCATCCATAATTATGGATGGGTAATTCTTCTGCAATGCAGATGCTCTAATTGAAAGGTAAAAAGGCGTAACTAAATGAAGTAATCTCTTTTGGAAAAATGCATAAATCGATTAAGCTATAGCTACACCAAACAATAACATAGAAGATAAACGTTCTTCATAAAAGAAAGAAATATTTCTTAAAATCCTAATTTTTAAGGGACAATCGCATGACGTGTTTAAAGGGATATAATTAATGAACTAGTTTTTAAAAAATAATAATAATAACAAGCCTAAATAGTTGGAATGTGGATTCGAAATCACTTATGTCATTGCACAAAGCGTGATGAGTGACATTTGAAAAGTTGACTCGTTTTCTAAAAATGTAAGTACTCCACTATAATAGTGAATCCAAACTCAACCTTAAAAATTACGCTTTTTTTGATTTTGGGATCACTTATGTCATTACGGAGAGCGTGAAGAGTTGCATTTGAAAAGTTGACCCGTATTTCCCAAAAATATAATCCACTATAATACTGAATTCAAACTCAACGCTAAAAATTACGCTTGTTTTAATTTCTTCTAACGACCTTCCTTTGTTTGGCTGTCAGCTCCAAAATAGTCATATGTAGCTGGTTCCTCTTAATCAGGGGCGGATCCAAGGGGGGCGTCCGGCGTCCACCCCCCCTTCGAAACTCGACTTTTATGTATAATTTCCGATTTTCTTGGTATTTTGTCCCCTCGAAATCTACACTTCGTCCTTTTTTCTATCGAATTTTCAAATTTCGTCCCCTTCCTTATAATCCTAGATCCGCCCTGCTCTTAATTAGAAAAAATAATTTTCTTCCAACATTTTATACATGTGTGTGCGTGTGTGAAATTGAACAAAAGAATGGATTTGATACAATTCAAAGTTGAAGGCTAGAGGCCTGCTATAGAGTGTGAAACAAGGATATGAGTAAATGGGAGATCTTGACAGATTTAATCTTTCTATGGTTTTGGAAAAACATACTTGGAATTATTCCCAAGGAATCCATTTTTGGATTTTAATAATGTTAGGTGGCTTCAAACTCTTATTATGTTCCTAAATATTGTCGTTTCATGATAAACTAGGTTGCACGTGTCAATATATTATATGGGTTGGTAAAATATGTATTTGAAAAATATAAGCATGAAAAGTATAATATTCCCCCGTCCCATAAATTTTGTCCCATTTATTTCCGACGCGATTATTAAAACGAGTTGTTAGTTGTGTATGAAGTTGTGGTCCCTCATATTGTGGGTAAATACTAACCAAAAGATCTTGACATTTTAGAAAACGGAACAAATCTATAGGACGATCTAAAAAAGAAAATGAGAGATGATTTATGGGACGAAGGGAGTATTTAATTTGAGCACAATAAGTTATGTTTTACTAGCCCAATAATTATCTGAGCCCAAATTGTAGTTTTATTTTAATCCGGTAATTGATTAATCTGGCCCAATATCCTAGCCCAATAAAACTGTTTATCCCAATACTAGTGAACTTGGTCCGCCAAATTTACTATTGGTACATTTAAAAAAATATATATAATCTCTGTATATGATTAGATAAAAAAAATCATTAATTTATATTTTTTACTTTTAATTGTAGTAAACTTGTGTTTCTATCAAATATAGACAGCCTACATCGTTGACTCAACACAATAAATCTTACTCCCTCCTCCGTCCCATAATTTTTGTCCCTTATTCCTTTTTGGGACGTCCCATGATTCTTGTTTTTTACTTAAAATAGCAAATTATTACACACACTTTATTTAAGGGTCACACCATCTTACTCACAACCAACCACTCTCCTAAATTCTCGTGCCAAAAAGAAAGGGGACAAGAATTGTGGGACGGAGGGAGTATTTATTATTTGGAGAAATTAAACAATATTATATTTCGTCCATCTTTTTTTATCTCAGTACGTAAATAAAGAAACTTTAGTATGTTAAATATTATTAACCCACTTAATTTTTGAAATTTTTAGTAATATTTTATTTCCTTTTTTAGAAATAAGATTATAGAGACTACACCATCAGGGAGACTCTTGCACATAGCAACTCAAATGGTTGCTTTAGGCCCCTCCAAAAGGCTCCCAATTTTTATTATCAATGTATACATATAAATTATATATTAAAATTTATATTATTGGTTCTCAGTGTCTAAATTTTAATTGTAATTTTATTAGTGGACTAAGCCAATATCATTCTATATGGCTTAATTACACATTATCTTCCCTAATAATTTTTATTCTTCTATAATTATATTTAATTAAGATCTTTTAGTTCTAGATTAATATACCCGTTATTCATATGTATAAATATCATTGTTAATCCTCCATTTTTTTTCATCCTCAAATATTAAATTTAAGTGGAGTTAAGGTCCGTTTTTATTCTTGTTAGCCCCTCAAAACTTTGAACCGTCTAAAACGATCGTGAATGTAAAACCGTAATAATGAGACTGAGGGAATATTATTAAATTTTTTAATATTTTGTGTGTCTATCGGAAACGACTTTTTCATATCATGAATTTATGATACAATTATTTAAAAAATGTACCCTGGAAACGTATGCATATAAATTAATTTATGGTCAGGGCCGACAAATACATAATTTTATTTGCTGGAATTGTCAATTTTAAGATCCACTTGGATATTATGGGTCCCATTTCAGATATTAAATGATGTCTCGGTTAAATTACGAAATCCGAGTTTAGACGGTTGACATAAATATTTTTGTCCCAATCAAGTGATAATGAGATTAAAAGTTAGTTCCGCTCGACTTGTCTTCTATGTCTTTTCGGACTGTCCACTTAGTTTGTTATCTTTTTAAATATAAAAATTAATCATTACACATGTTCTCACTTTTTTTTGGGATTCATTAATTTACACAAAACCAACCACTCATTTTAAATTATGCGTCCGAAAGAAAGAAACTAATCAAAGGGAACAGAAGAAGTATTTAATATCATAGTTATTTTTATATAGTGCCACAAGTTAAGATGGGAGAAAAATAAATCTTGAATTTGAATTTTTTACATAATTATTTAAATATAGTTTTATTTATTTTCAGTTTACGAATTATTATATAGAATAATTTTACGAGATTTCAATCATAAACTAAAAATTTCCATTTTTTAAGAATTTGGAGGTACGACGGCCGACCGGCACCATGCTTATGGCCACGTGAACGACTAATTCCTCGCATGGTTACTATGTAGTAATATTCTTTATAGATAAATGTAATAATGTAGTCAAATTGGGTTTCACCACAATACCATTCCACACGTACGACAAAAAATATCTAATCGTAATAAATAATTGAAAGTGGTTAAAAATAAATTTAATCATAAAAATTTATAAAATATGAAACAATTTCATTTTATTCTAGATATTTTTAGTTTTAGCTCAAATATGCTAGTCCTTTTTTTCGAAGTTAGTCATACAACAGACTGATTTAAGGACAAATTTAGTTAGGCAAATTGGATAGTTTAGTCTCAAAATTATAATTGTTTGGTCAATTTGATCCTTATTTATTTTTTTTAGTTAATTGGTCCTCAAAATTATAAAACTTTGGATTAATTGGTACTTCTGTTAAATTTTTTATTAGTCAACCATTAGTCAATAATTTTTAAAGGACATTTTTGGTATAATTTTATTAAGGACCAAAACATTCAATACTACAAGATTGAGGATTAATTTGGCCAATTTTTTTTAATTTTAATTTGTTAAAAATAAAAAAATATTTTAGTCATTTTGATTTTTTTAAGGACCAACTACGTCAATTATAATATATTTGAGGATCATAATCGCCAATTATAATATATTTTGGGATCACAATCGCCAAATTTTATTACTCCGTGACCAAATTTTTTCGTATATTACTATGAAAACGATGGATTAAAATATATAATATCTGAGAATTAAGGAACAAATCATATTAAAATGAAAACATGTTTGAATGTAAATCTAGTATAGTTTTATTTATTGAGTTTCAAATATTCTATCTTTTAATCCCTCGTTATCATAGTAATATATTCAAAAAAATTGATCAAGAAGCTATAAAATTTGACAATTATGATCTCAAAATATATTGTAATTGGTGAAATTGGTCCTCAACCTATTTAAAATGAGCGTAGTTGGTCCTTGAAAAATTAAAATGACTGAAATATTTTTTGATTAATGACAAATTTTAAAAAAATCGGAAAAAAAATTGGCCAAATTAGTCCCTAGTATTTCAGTATTGGATGTTTTGGTCCTTAATAAATTTATACCGAAAATGCCCTTTAAAAATCGTTGACTAACGGTTGACTGACCAAAAATTGAATTGAAGGACCCATTCATCCAAAATTCTATAATTTGGGGACTAATTAACTAAAATAAATAAATAAAGAACTAAATTGGTCAAATAGTCATAGTTTGGGGACTAAACTGTCCAAACATATTAATAAGATGAATGACGACTATTACAATATATAAAATATGACTGTCTAAACAGTCAAAATTTGGGGATTTTTATTATTATATACTCCCCCGTCCCATTATTAGTGGTCACCTTTCCTAATTTGGACGTCCCGCTATTAGTGGCAACGTCCTAAATTAGTAAAAAATTAACATCATCTTTCCTACTTTATCATTTTATCTCTCTTACTTTATATCTACTCTCATTATTATACTCATTTATCTTTCCTACTTTATTATTTTCTCTCTCCTACTCTCTCATTATTACACTCATCTTTCTCTCCTACTTTATTATCTACTCCTCTCTCATACTTTATTACATATTCTCTTAATTACCGTGCCGAAAAAAAAAGCGCCACTAATAATGGGACGGAGGGAGTATAAAATATATAAGAAATATGTATAACGACTATTACAATAACATATTAAATTCAAATAATACAATAATAAGATGAATGATTCATATTGCTTTTTATTTCTTATTTTAAGTAGTCTTTCAATATGTTTCATTCCCACCCGATACATCTTAATTAATAGCTGGTCAAGACCGACAAGATTATAAATAACTTGGTCCGTAAAGACAGCAAAGATTCTACCCCATATAATAATATAATGAGACAGTTTTTAAGAATATAAAACTACTCTAATAATTGATGTTCAATTCTATGATTAATAGTAAGATATTTATATTAAATTAGTTGTTTATACATTTCCATCTAGAAAATTCACAGCTTATATTGTATAATTCGATTGGACTTCAAAATTGTATTTTTGTGTTTAATGTCATCAGTAAGTGATGTATTGATAATAAATACCCTGAAATGACAGGGATTGAAAAACCTGAAACCCAAGTGGGAGCAAAAAATTCAAGGAAAATATTTACTACCAACAGACCCATGACGAACTTTCTTCAAAAATTACGCAAGTACGAATTATAGAGATAACAATGATATTCTAACTCGATAGGATTTGAGGGATGCAATCATCTGTCCAATAAATTCTTATCCAATTGATGTTCGATTAAAAATGACATAATTTTGTATTGAAAATTATAAATTAAAAGGATAAGATTAAAAAAATTAATAAATAATTAAAAAGTATATTTTTTCAATACAAAACTAAATCGTTTTAAATTAGACATCAATTGAACATGAATTTATTAGAAACGTGATCTCCGAATGAGACAACGAAATGTCATAGGAGAGTAACGAAGTGGGACACGTTTGTCGATGCAGGCAAAGTTGTGGCCGATAGGATTAAAAGTCTTGTCTGTAAAAAGAAATTGATTTTAATATAATAAACCGTATGAAATATCCCAGTTAAGCAATTACAAAATCTAATATAACTACGAAATTATCAACTCTAATTATTATTATTATTAGATTTTAGTTTTGCATATAAATTCCAAAATGTTGGAAGAAATACACAATTGTGTGAACAAGTTCAACCCGATATCTTATGTGGATAAGTCAGCCGACGATAAAAAAATCGATGACGATTTTATGCAAAAATACTAATCTGATAATTAAATTGTCAGTGTTTTTCTCAATATACAAATTTTAACAAAAAAAAAATTTATACGAATATTTTTATAAATCATGCCCAAAACTAACATTGGCTCAAAGTTAGTTTTATAAAACCAACTTTTATAAAATTATCTTTAATCATCCGACAAAGAGTGTAATTTACGCTGCTTTTTCTTTTCGTCAAATTCGTTAAGATGATCAAGTTAGATATTTTATAAAGTTATATAACTAAAATCGAATATTTTATTAAATTAACCAAAATCGAACAGATGTCACGTTTTGAGATCAAAATTAATATTTTCTCAAACAAAATTAAAGAGACGACACAGTAGAATCCCTTGTATTAATAAATAGAGACAAACAAAATTTAGTCATTGCAATCTCAAGTAACCACTACTGTTTTTTTTTAATAATAAAAAACAAGAAGAAAAATGGAAAAGTTGAAGGAATTCAGCGCATAGCAAATTTGGCTATAAATATGACGTGAAACGGCTCTTGTGGAGTCATCGAGTATACACACACTCACAGAGAGAGAGAGAGAGAAGATGGGTAGTTTGGGAGGCAATAATTACGCCAACGATATTATCTCTCCTCATACCATCGGAAAAGTTATAACATGCAAAGGTACCAACTCTCTCTCTCTCTCTTTCTCTCTCACAGCTGATATTAATAAATTGGACGGTATATATATACAGCGGCGGTGGCGTATGGGCCGGCGCAGCCTCTGGTGGTGGAGGAGATCCGGGTCGATCCGCCTCAGAAAATGGAGGTCCGGATCCGAGTGCTTTTCACTTCGATCTGCCACACCGATCTCAGCGCTTGGCTAGGCGAGGTATATTTTATTCGGCACTCAAATTGTTTATATCGATTTTATTTTATTTTTAAATTGTTTATATAGTTAATTTGCTCTCTAAAACGTTCTTTCTTCTGGTCAACGTTGTTGAAGAATGAAGCTCAGCGAGTCTTCCCTCGAATTTTCGGTCATGAAGCTTCCGGGTACTCTCTCTCTCTCTCTCTCTCTCTCTCTCTCTCTCTCTCTCTCTCTCTCTCCATGTGTTAGTTAGCCTAGCTAGGGGTATTGTCATTAATCAAATACTATTAGATAGGTCACCGGTCTAGGGCCTTGTACAAAATTTGAAGTCCAAATTCATAAATTATAAAATATTGGCATTTAATCCATCCTAGTAGGGTTGTTTGTCCTACGTTTTCATAAATTTCATAAAATAAAATAACTATATATTATATGTATTTTTTTAATTACTCTACTTTTGGAAAAATGCCGAAAGAGAATATAACCAGTAGGTCTAACATGCACTTTTTGGCACCCAAAGTTGTTGCGTGTAATTTTCATACTAAATTAAACAGTAAGAAAAAGTGTTTCACAAACGTTTTTACCTTCCCAACTTAGAATCTGAGTTTACGGATATAGGCCCTTCTAAGGGAGACGTATTTTTGGTATACTCCCTCCGTCTCATTTGAATTGTCTCATTTTTTTGGCACGAGGAGTCATTGATTGTGCAGATATTGGATCTCATAAAGAAAAGCGGGAATTGATGTACTAATTATTTTCTATTTTACAAAACAAAGCAAGTAAAGTGAGAGTTCGAAAAGGAAAACAAGACATGTTAATAGAGACAGAGGGTGTATAATTTTTGAATTTTTTTATTTTGCCTGATTTAAATTTTACTATATATTCAGTACTTACCTCTTTTTTCGAAATTCCATTATATTTTAGATGTAAATTAAGGGTCCCGGACCCTTAATTTTATTTTTTTCGTGAACATAATCATTCCGTTAAAAAATCTGTTAGTAAACTGTTACTCACGATTTAGATCTCTATGACTGTAACTAAGTGGGTGAGTTTGGTCGTGATGTAAAGCGTGGTGGAAAGCGTGGGCGAAGGGGTGAGCGATCTGGAAGTCGGAGACCACATCGTCCCCATCTTCAACGGTGAATGCCAAAATTGCCCCTACTGCAAATCCACCAAAACCAACTTGTGCGAGAAGTTTAGGGTTAACCCGTTCAAGAGCACGATGGAGAGCGACGGCAAGTGCCGCTTCTCCACCAACGACGGCCGCCCCATCTACCATTTCCTCAACACCTCCACCTTCTCCGAGTACACCGTCCTCGACTCCGCTTGCGTCGTTAAACTTGACCGTCAAGCGCCGCTCGAGAAGATGACTCTCTTAAGCTGTGGAGTTTCTACCGGTAAGCGCGGTTAATTTGACTATAGAGAGAGAGATATGGAGAGAGAGAGAGAGAAAGAGATGAGAATTTGAGAATTCTTAATTTGCAGGTCTGGGAGCCGTTTGGAATACGGCAAACGTGGAGGAAGGGTCAACTGTGGCTGTTTTTGGTCTTGGAGCTGTGGGATTGGCGGTAAGTTTAATACTCCAATATTGATATTTAATACTCCATCCGTCCCACTAAAAATGACGTGTTTCCCTTATAAAGTCATTCCACTAGAAATGAAGCGTTTCTTAAAATGAAAAATATTGTATGGACCACATTTAACTATTAAAAAGTCTAACAATCCACACACATAACACTACTTTCTTGATTCTCACTCCCTAGAGAAATGTATTATTTCTAGTGGGACGGAGGGAGTACATTATTATTATTATAATATTATTTTCGTTCCATTATTATTATCTTTTTTTTTCAATATAGAGATTAAGAAACTTAGTGTAAATATTTATTTTATGAATTTTAATTGTATTAATAAATAAGCACAATTTCAAGTAATGATTGCATGAAAGGAATAAATTCATCCAAATTCTATTAAATATTTCAAAAGATCAAGAATCATAATTAGAACAAGCAATAGAAGGCCAATTTGAGTAGGAAAGCTGTTCAATAATAGTAGATGGAAGTGGACCCATTAACAAAGTAGATCGAAGGGAGTATATATAATAATAACTGTGAAGGAGCGGATTAAGCGGTGTGTGGGGTGTGGGTACTACTGCCTCCCTAGATCGGCCTTTTAGGATTTTCTATATATTTGTTGAATAAATTACTATATCTCTCCAAGTTCTAGAATTTGTTTCTTCTAATTATTAATTAATTATAGATCTATCCCCGAATATTATTGACTAATAATCATGCAAGTTTGTATAAATTATAGATTCTGTCCCCTAATTCTTAATTCTTAATGCTAGATTTGGTTTCCATTTTCTTCCCATTTTTTTTTTATGACGATGGTAATTCGCAACCGCTATCAAAGTGCGCATCAAGTAAACTCTGCTCCTGTGCAATAATTTGCAATCCACACATGAGAGTTCAACCACCCTAGGCTAACCATAGGTGACAGACAACATGAGAGTTCAATCACACTAGGCTAACCATAGGTGACAAACACCCTAGGCTAACCATAGATGACAGACAACACAAGGTGGGTCACCCACCTTCACCGCTACGTCATTCCAAAGAGATTGGTTCCCATTTTGTTGCTTTGTGGTCATGGCAATTCAGTGTATCGGGTCATACACGTACTTGATTTTGTGACATAATATAGCCGTATCTTAAATGTTACAATTAGTTTTATAATAGCAAGTCAACGGCAGTTATTTTGGCTTAGATCATGCATTAATTAAGTTTTAATTTAATATGAAGGTGGTAGAAGGGGCAAGGACAAGAGGGGCATCAAGAATTATTGGAGTTGACATTAACGCAGACAAAGAAGTCAAGGGCAAAGTAATTGGGCTGACAGATTTCATAAATCCCAAGGATTTGGACAAGCCAGTCCATCAGGTAGTTGAAAATTAAAATCCACTCTGATTAAATTATATTGGCTAAATTAATTAATTATGTATTCGATAAATTATTATGCAGAAAATAAGGGAGATGACGAATGGAGGCGTAGATTACAGCTTCGAGTGTGCAGGAAATCTGGATGTTCTTCGGGAGGCCTTTTTGTCCACTCATGATGTAATAATAATTAGGTTATTTATTTTGTAGAAATTATGAAATAAAATAGAATATCTCGTGTTCTTGAATAACGAAGTTCGATTTTGGGTGCAGGGATGGGGATTTACAGTAGTTTCAGGAATACACCCATCGCCAAGATTGCTCCCTCTCCACCCAATGGAGCTCTTTGATGGGAGAAGAATAGTGGCTTCAGTTTTTGGTGACTTCAAAGGGAAATCCCAATTGCCACATTTTGCCAATCAATGCACCAAAGGGGTAAATTACATACTCACTTATATGATACATGATATATTTCTAATAATTAAATATTTAATTTCAGGAGGTGAAGTTAGACGAGTTTATCACACATGAAATGCCGTTTTCCAAAATCAACGAAGCCATGCAATTACTAGGGGAGGGGAAGTCGTTGAGATGCCTTCTGCACCTTTGAATTTATTAATGTATTAGATGGTTTGTTATGATGTGTCGTTTTTAGGGAGTTGATGAGATACGAACTTTCATGGAGTGAAAAGTTTTTATAAATATATATATGAATAATAAATTGGCTATATTAAGCCTTCATTTTGTTCACTCTCTTTATACATAGTGCCAATTCCGTGGAGTTTTTCCTTTCTCTGAAAATATATTAGTTAAAATCGGAGCGGCTTGTATGTACTACTCCCTCCGTTTCGTTATTGATGTCCACTATACCATTTTGGGCTGTTTCATTATTAATGTACACTTTTCTAAAATGGCAAATTACTCACCATCCACCCATATGAGGTGGACCCCTCATTATTCATTACCCACTTCATATTCTTATACACTTTTTCTCTCCAAAAGTTTCTCTCTTACACGATTCCGCTCCGCTCCGATGGTATTGACATGTGACATTTGACATGTGACATTTCTCATTACAATGGTATTGACATGTGACATTTGACATGTAACATTTCTTATACACTTTCTCTCTCCAAAATCGGAGTACTTTTTTATACCCTTGTGTGTACCACTACACTACAATGGTATTGTCATGTGACATTTCTCATTAAATGAAGTGGGTCATATTAACACATGTCAATACCCTCATGGTGTGGTACACACAATGATATACGAAAGTGGTACACACAAACTTTTGTGAGTTAAAATTGATAGTATATGTAACACATTAAGGGGATGAGTTAGATGAGTACAAGATCATTTTTTTTTTCAAAATATTATTGGCTGGTGTGATTTTTATTTATTGATTTTTTAATTCACACCTAACACCATATAAATTATCAGCAAGCGTAAAGAAGAAAATCCAAAGCTCAGAGATTTCAGAAGGTTAGAAGGCACCTTAAGGAACTCCCATCACTCAGCAACTTCAGAGCTTCATTAATCTTGGAAAATGGCATCTCATGCGTGATAAATTCATCCAACTTCACCACCTGAAACACAAGTATTTAATTATCCCAACTTACATAACATTATAATTATGGGTGTCTCATACATATTGTTCTCAAGGTCTGCACCATCTATATATATTTATATCGATGTACTCCCGTTGTTCTACTTAAATGACTCATGTTCCCCTTTGGACTGTCACATTAAAAATAACTCATTTTAAAAAAGACAAAAATTGTGTGGACCATATATAACTATAAAAGTGTCAACTAATCTATACCATATAATATCACTTTCTTAATTCTCGCGCCGAAAAAATTACTTATAGTCCAACCCATAATGACGCTTTAGCCCATCCTAAAATAATTGATAGTATAAAATTTTGCATTCATTCCAAAGAGAGAGAATCTTACCCCTTTGATGCATTGATTGGCAAAATGTGGCAATTGGGATTTCCCTTTGAAGTCACCAAAAACTGAAGCCACTATTCTTCTCCCATCAAAGAGCTCCATTGGGTGGAGAGGGAGCAATCTTGGTGTTGGATGTATGCCTAAAATTACCGTTAAGCCCCATCCCTGCACATTTGTGGAAAGATTTGTTGCCATAAAATGTGCTACAATAGGATATAAAAGTTGAAAAGGGAAGGGCCATATTTGTATTGTTACATCATGAGTAGACAAAAAGGCCTCACGGAGAACGTCAAGGTTTCCTGCACATTCAAAGCTATAATCCACACCTCCTTCTGTCATTTCCCTTATTTTCTGCAGCATTTGTAAGCATATTAAGATGAAGAAAGATCCCAAATTGAACAAGAAATAATTAACTACTCCCTCCGTTCCGCCCTACTTGTCTTATATTCATTTTTAAGCCGTCCCACCCGAATTGTTTTGTTTCCTAAAAAGGAAAATATTTATTACATAAACTCTAACTTTCTACACACAACCACATACTCCTCTATACACAACTACCCACTCAACAAAATAACCGTGCCGAAACCAAAAAAAGACAAATCGGCTGAGACGGAAGGAGTATTTAAAAAAGATACTACTTCCATTTCATTATTGTTGTCTTGTTTCTTAAATATAAATAATTTGTGGATCACAATCTTTTAAAATAAGTGGACCCATCACTTTAATACTCGTGCTCCAATTCTTTAATCTCTAAAAGAAACAAGTCAACAATAATGAGACAGAGATAGTAATGAATAACGTTTTTGAAAAAAAAATTTATAGTAACAGAAACTCATGAGTTTACCTGATGAACTGGCTGGTCCAAATCCTTTGGATTTATGAAATCTGTAATCCCAATTGCCTGAGCTATATACATATACGAAAACCCCATTCTCAATCATCAATCTAAACAATAATAAATAAAAATTCAATTTAAATTATAAATGTTTATACTTTTGATACGTTTATCTTGGTTGATGTCAACTCCAATAATTCTTGAAGCTCCTCTGCTTCTCGCTCCTTCTACCACCTTAATTTGCAGTTCATTATTCATTGTATTAGTACAATCCTCGATTATATTCTCAATAATTTTCATACATAGTATTTTAAAAAAGAAAAAAATAATAAAGATATAGTTAAATCTCTACGAAGTAATGTTCGATGAAGTAATAATCTCACTTAGATAATAATTTCTTCAGGTCCCAACTTGGTTCAGGTGTGCTAAAGTAATAATTTCGCTAAATGCATTAAGTAATAAAAAAATTTAAATCCTTAAGGACCCAATGAAAATATAAAGTAATAATTAATGGTTTCAGATAATATATATAGACAATTATAATACTATAATAGTACAATAATAATTTCTTATGAATATATGCTTAATAGTTATTGTTTTTCTTCCCACCTAAACCAAAATAATCTCATCGTTAACTTTTTGCAAAGTATAGACAGCTTCTGAATATTTTGTTCGTTTTGTAGAAAGAAATCATTTTGTTTATTGTTTGAAATACATATTTTAATGATACAATTTGAATAAATGTACTATCATTACGCTTAAGGATCAACCTCTTCATCACCATTACTGTTCATAAGTGTTTCAATAATTTCTTCATCGGTAATTCTATAATTGCATGATTTTCAATAGCTAAAAGATCTTTAAACATTCATAGCATTTATATAGCGTAAATTAGATATGATATTACATAATGTTTGATATCTTTATCTAATTCAAGAACTTCGATTTCGGTAGATCATCTTATGTTAAACGAATATTGCAATGCCAAAAATACACTTCTAGGATAATTTTAATATAAGCAAAATAAACTTTTCATTTTTTAATGTATATGAACTTTGTTCTTTTATAAAACTATTGAGTTTTTGTAAAATTGAATAATTTGACTTGATTTATAATTAGTGCTTATTCATGTACTTTTTAACATATTTTTACTAATGCAAATACTAAAACTTTTTAAATTTTTAATCTTTACACAAACTAATTTATTAAAGAAATTAAGTTTAACACACACATTTAACTTATTTTATATCGTGAATTTCTCTCTAAAATAATAAATATTCATTTATCGATAAATAAATAATTTCGATAAATAATTTTTTTTTTCTGCTAACAAATGTATTACTATAAAGATGTTTAACTAATTAAATTAGGAATTCATTAAATGGATTGGGCCCTGATTAATAAATTTTTCAGATTAACTAATACGCAGCCATTCAATTTTCCCAATTCTAGACGGAAAAAACTCCAATTGAATGGGGCACCACCCATGAGTTAGATAGACTCCAGAACAAAGTATTTTAATTAAAATCTCGATGCTTAATCCAAAATATCAAATAAACGTGATTCAAAAGGCTGGACCCGCGCGGCCGCACCCGCTCATCAATATGACTAATTAGTTTTTTAATACCCGCTAATATCATAGTTATTGAATTTTTTTCTCTATTAATTAGAGTTTAAGATTGAAAATTACCGCCAATCCGACCGCTCCAAGACCGAAAACCGCCACCGTAGATCCTTCCTCCACGTCTGTGCTCCCAGACCTGCACATTCACGTATATATAGAGAGAGGAAGTAAGATTGATGCACTTAGAGCATCTTCAAAGGAACGGTATTGGAATATGAAATGGGGATGTAGAGTGGAATATTTGCTCCGATAGAATATGCTAGTTTAACGCTTGAAAAAATTGTGGCCTATGCTGACACGGTAGTATGAGCGTGGCACTATTCACCCGCTAAATCATTTTTACTTTTCCTTTTGCTTTTTCTTTTTCTTTATTAATTATTTTGCTTACTCTTTTTTCTTTTTTTTTCAAAGTGTATAATTAACATTCTCTGCATTTAATTTGTGATCAAGAATATTAATCATTGTTTTCTTCTTTTACAATGAAATAAAAATACAACAATATAGAAAGATATAAACTTTAGCATAAATTAAAGATGCATTGATTAATTATTTGTGGGGTGAGTTTTCAAATTCAAAAAATTATGATATCGTGTAATGTTAATTTTTCTATTATTATGTAGTTTATGATTTATGCTTTTGTAAGTGTTGTGTATCGTTAGTTTTATTACTATGGAAATAAACTTATCGTTTTGTAATTACTTAAATATATTTTTATAAATAATTTATTTTATAAATAAAATTAAGCTTAAAAATAGTAAATTTAAAGATAAGATAATATTATGCGATAAAAAAAATTAAAATAGAATATTCCATTGTAGAGTTAAATATAGAGCTGACGGTTGGAGATGAATTCGAATAGTTGCAAAATCGGTTGTAATATATATTGTTATTATGGAAATTTAATTAGCATTAAATGCTAATTTGATTTGGGCAAAATTCAGCCCGTTTAATCGTCTTTTCGAGCCTCGATATATATCCGATTTATGAATTGAGATATATGACATCGATCTACGTTTCGGTGAGTGAGAAATAGTGGCTCGAAGTTTGGGGGACGAAACTAATATGTTACCTAAAGTGGAGAAACTTACCTAATTCGGGTTTTGGAGAGTTATTACATTAATCAATGTCCCACATTGATTAATGTGTGATGTTTTGTGTGGTATTTAAGTATATACCATTTAGTAGGAGATAACAAAGTGATATGTGGTGGACTTGGGCCACACATGCTCATGCACGCAAGCCTTTTGCACGCAAGCCTTTTCGCCGATCGCCTCACACGCAGCGCGACGCACCGCGCCAGTGCCCGGCTCTGGTTCCGGTCCGTGTCCGTGGACTTGGACTTGGATCTTGGCAATTGATCCTTTGGGTGGTCCGTGGGCTTGTCCATTGGACTTGACATTGGACATGTGTGGACTGGCCTAGTTTAACATTGCTTGATCCAACGCTTAGTGCAGTGCTCATGCTGCACCAGAGTATCTCTTTTTGGAAGTCTCTAGAATGAGATTGTTCAGGAATCTCCACATCTCCACTTACCATCCCCACGTCCACCTGCCTTAATGTGATATCCCTAGTTTTCATTACAATGTTTGAGAAGACTATGTGATCCTAAATTATAGATTAAAGGATTCACACCTCGCAGGAAATAATCTTAAGGCTAAGAGAAAAAAAAAAAAAAAACTCAAGGTTTTGAAGTATTTCTCACAGTCAATACTAAGTAAGGTCCGTATAAGTTACATGAAGGTTGTTATATACCTAGTTTTTTTTTCATAAGTATGTTATAAACTTATCTAGATTGAAGATTCATAAACGAATGTAATTATAAGTTCATTATTACATTAAATGTGTGTAAAGTGGGATATTAGTGCTAATATATATAGATATACATAAGTGCACACTTTTGAACCATTAAGTTGCATACATATAACATATTACTGGATATGTATAAAACTCAAGTCTTGAGTCTACATGATTGGCTGCATTTAATAATAGTATTAGGAGATTTGTAAGTAAAATATCACCTACTCACATATTATATTTAGGATGAGGCGGTTAAGGGAGCATGACATGGGTACTAGCTAGTAAGAAAAGCCTAGGTATAGATGTTAGATTTTAATAATATTAGATTATTTAATTATTTGTTAATACACATATATTTGTGAAACATTACATTGTTATACGTGGCCTCTCTTCATGATACGTTGCATGTGATGGCTTCATGACTTCATGGCTTGAAGCATGAGACACAATAATATGAAAGAACACGTTGCATGACAATTTGAAGGGATGCATGGCTTCAACGTGGCATTGGTTGGAGATATGAGACCAATTTCGAAAAGCCATGTTATTAGTCGAACAGTTGCATGCACATGAATGGTTGTATAGCTTCCTTTCAATACACGCATGCACATGAATTGTTACATAGCTTCTTTTCTATACACGCACATGTTGCTGTTGTAACCATAGAGGTGTGTCCCTTCATGAATGGACTTATCAAAGTCTATAAATAGACATCTAATCTCAACCGAGAATACACACCAAGATAAGAAGTTATTCTTCTTTATTTTATTTTATGTCCTTTTCATCACATACACTTAGATTAGTTTCATTTCCTTAGTCCCAAATATCAAGTAGTTCGCCGGAATTACGAGAAGTAGTGCAACTACTCGTAATTGATAAGCCGTTGCACCAAGTAGCGGAGCATTATCGTCTTGCGGAGAAAGAGTCCAACTCTTGCCTCGGCTAACGTTATTATCGTCATTTCGACACACCCCGTAATAACAATAGACTTATGACTAATTATCCTGAACCTCCCTATAAATACTAAGACTTAATTAATTTCCTTCATTTTTCCTCTTTCTTGCGCACAACCTTAAAGAGAATATAATCTGACGGGAGTTGGGGTCCTTAACCTAAGAAGCTATAAAGGTATTTTCTCTTTTGAAGATTAAATTAAAATAAGCTTACATGGCGTTTAATCTAGTTAAATTAATACAAGTGCCGAATATTAAATTGTGAGGGTTAAAGATGCAAAAGCTGTAGGTAGTACCATTTCTTATAATTCTTTTAGAATTGTGTTGAGCTCCCAGTATAGTAATTAACTATAAGTTAATGGAGGAGTTAATTGATAATAATAGTAAAAAAATAAAAAAAATAGAAACATGTTAAAAACTGTGAATATATGATTAATACAATTCCTTTTCAATGCCCCGTTCTATGGAAAATGTTAATTAATGGTTAATCATTATTGTATAAGATTAAATAGCTAGCAGATCATATAATTTTTATGTAGGCCTAAGGAAAATGGATGATTTTGGAGAAATAATAACAACATGGGAATTAATAAATAAACAACTGTAAGTTATCTCAATGCATGCATTGCCTTAATAATGAATATCTCTTCTCCCTGCATATACGCGTATATATATGGTTATGCTGAAGTGATAATTATATACCTTTTTATTTATAACCGCTATTAGTATAACTTGTATGGTTTTTGAAAGTTATTAAAGGGCAATTCTACCAACTGTTGAAATAGTAATTATTGATACCCTAAATTAAAATTATTAGTAATGAAATTATTTTTGAAAAGTGAGGGTTGTGAACTAAGATGCAAAAGTTATTAGGATTATTTAGGAATACGAGTTGAATCACAACTAAATTTAGGATTCCTCTTGCAGGAGATATCGAAGAAGACGAGTAACCCTCTACCTTATCAAAAAGCTATACTACCCTACAAGCACAACAATAAGGTGGGTTTTACTTTATCAAAACTATTTTGAGTTATTAAGCTCTATGAAATGTTTGTTTATCCATGAAAGATGTTTTTGTGCGTTCTACTTGTTTAATGCTCTGAATTTAATCGATCGAGATTCTTGACTGGCCTAACAAGCTAGTGAGAATTGTGTACACCGTTGTTAGTAGTGCAATGGGTTGATCGTCATTGTGTGCTAACCAGTTGGAGAGGACCTATGAGCTTCGACTTTAAGTCTAACGGTTGGGATCTCTGGGTCAAGACCCGAGATCAGATGTTTATGGGACTCACTGGGTTGTAGTCCAAAGTCCGAAAGGAAGGAGGTATAGAGTAAGAGTAACAGTAGAACGTGACAGCGCGCGCACATAAAGAAGTGAATATTGTATGTTTGGAAGTGGCTTTTATATTTTTAAACCTTCCAAATCATATGGTTTATGTATGGATAAACTTATTGTGAAATGTTTATGAACTGCTTCACCCACTGAGTACACTAGTGCTCAGCCCAAATTTTTTCAAATGTTTTCAGGTTGCGGGACTAGTGAAGACGGACAGAGCTGAGGCATGAGTTTTGTTATATATAACCATAGCTTCCGTTTTAGCTTGTTTTCTTCTGATGAGCACACTGAACATGGTCTTGTATATAGTTGACGATGCTTTTGATGTACCTTTACTCTTTTGCTATCAGTTTGCCATGACCCGAGCTGTCTCGAGTCATACTTTGAACTCGTAAATACTAGTATGTGAATTATCTTTGTTCAGTTATGTTCCATCTTCTTAGTGAGGTGTTCCTTCAGTTACTCGCCTTTTTCATAATATATTTCAGTTTATTTATTTCTTATTTCCTTCACACTTTTTTTCTCCAACCCCTAATCGCACCCCGACTTTAATGCGTTCCCTCGGGAATTGGGGTGTGACACTTAATTGTCACAATAACCTTTCACCTGGGGAAGCAGCCTATAAATAAGCAGGTATGCATGGCATTTCAACACACCAATCATCACTTCTCTTCAACACACCAATCATCACTTCTCTTCTGCATTTTAGAGCTCTAGTTGTCCAGCAGCTTTCTGCCCTCTCCTTGTCCAGTTTGCCGGAGCTCGACGATCTTGCGGTGCTGCAATCTTCGAGACGTTCGTCGTTTCATCTTTGGGGACGATACGTCAACATCGAGAGCACTACCGGGGCGTATTTCGTCTTGCGGAGAGAGGACTCCTCGACTCGACGGTTTCTTCTGTTTGTTTCTCTTTTTTTTTTTTTTTTTTTGCCAGATTTACCGATTTACTTTGTAATAGCAGCTTGTGTTCTACAGAAAAAACTCTGCATTCAACTCTATAATAGTGCCATAGAGTTTTACCAGTGGAAACGCCACAACTGAGGAGAGTCATTTTGTCGAGCAGAGATTCACGATCGATCTTAACAACGAAGGCGGAATCAACGACGGTGTACTCGGAGAAGGTCGAAGTGTTGAGAAAATGGTAGATCGGCCGGCCTTCCTTCGTCGAGAATCGACACTTGCCGTCGCTGTCCATCGTGCTCTTGAATCCGTTAACCCTAAACTTCTCGCACAAGTTTGTTTTGGGGGATCTGCAGTAGCTGCACTTTCCGCACTCTCCGTTAAAAATAGGGACCACGTGGTCCCCTACTTCCACGTGCTCACATCCTCTCCCACGCTTTCCACCACTCTTCAAGTCACCAAAATCCTATGCTATAAAGTAGAAATAGTAGATACAAAACATGTATGTATGTATGTTTGTCGATTCTTACCCAGAAGCTTCGTGGCCTAAGATGCGAGGGAAAGCTCTCTGAGCTTCGTTCTTCGAGACTCGAACAAGATCAAATTAAGATAGAGGAAGATCGAAGCTCAATTACATAGAATTATAGATCATAAGAGAGAGAGAGAGAGAGGGAGAGAGAGAGAGACCTCGCCGCGCCAAAAACTGAGATCGGTATGGCAGACGGAAGTGAAGAGCACGCGGATCCGCACCTCTGTTCTGTGCGGCGGAGCCACCTCAATCTCCTCCACCACCAACGGAAGCGCCGGTCCATACGCCACAGCCGCTGTGAATTTTCAATTACCACAACCATAAATTTGCAATCGCAATTAACTCTAATTTAGTAATTTACATGATCTGGAATTCTCGATCGTGTACCTTTGCATGCTATAACTTTTCCGGCGGTGTCGCTTGAAACTGAACCGTTGTCGCCGTGGCTTCCCATTCTGTATGTCGGCGGAGGCGCGTTGGATGTGTGCAGGCTATCCATAACACGCCATATATAGCCTGCATTTATAGGCAATTATCAAACTTGAATTCTATCAGTGTGGTATTTAATCTTCAATGAATTATCACGTGCACTAGATTTCTAATAAATTAAGGATTTTTTTTAATGTATTCTTGAGAATTTATGAATTTTACTGTTACACCATGATAATTTTGTGTGTGACTAGAAATTTATACTTTCTGGGACAGGTGATCTTGTGCCGTTTTTTGAAGTTTGTCGATATGCATATAAGTCAAACTTGAATAATATGCTACGTAACTCATCAATTTGAGATTAAACTCATCGTCGATAAATTGATAGGTCACATGAACATATACTATTTAAATTATATTTTATAATTTAATTAGTGTTCTAAACAAGAATACAATAACTTAATGAAGTCACAGTAAACAATTGATTTTCTCGAAGAAAATTATGAATATTTGAACTTACAAAATATTCCATCCGTCCCGCTATTATTGTCCTACTTTCCTAATCGAATTATCCCGCTATTACTGTCATCTTTCCTAAAATAGCAAAAAATACTCTTAAACAAAAAATGAAATGGACCCCTCCTGCTTAATACTCATCCCCACATTATCATACTATCTCTCTCCAAAAATCTATATCTCACACGAATTTATGATTTTTAACTTTTTGGAAACTTAAGATTATTTACTAAAATACAATATGAAAAAAAAACATAAAAAAAATCAATTGCCTAAACTATATTCTGCAAAAATTTGGATAAATTATCATTTCTTCCACGAACCACGCCTCGAAAATTGCGATCATTCTTTAATACAATTAAAACTCAAAAAAGACACATTTAAACAAAGTTTTTTAATTTCCGTGGCGAAACCAAAGAGGCGGTAATTGCGGGACAGAGGGAGTATGTACTTTTAAAAATTAAATAAAATATATTTTCCATAATATTGCAAACCTTTCCCATTGTTTTAGGTTAATAACAATTTTAATTTTACTAAAACTGTTAAATTAAATTACATATATCAGTAAAAAAAATTAATATTGTAGCATTTTGTTTTTAATAAAATGCAAAATAATCGAATATATTAATTTCCTAAAATTAGGATGACCCCGGCGAATCGAGTGACTGTAGTGCCATGCTAAAACTACCCATAGCAAAACGCGTCGCGGACGCCACTTCTTTTCCCAAACCCAATTTCATAATGCTCTGGGTTCCGTTCTTGTTCTCCTCAGCAACACACTGCATCATCCTCCCACCAATTCGACGATTTCTGCTGCTTCAACAGGTACGTTTTCTCTTTCCGCTTACCTTTCCCGCTTGAATCCGCTCTCCTGGAGAAATTGAACAGTAGAAATCCACCGGATTTTCGGAATTAGGTTATGTGTGTGAGAATTGGTTTGAAAAGTCGGAATTAGGTTTAGAGGTTTCGGGCGGCAATGAGAAGCCGGTCGCATCGGCTTCCGGTGGCGGAGCCGCGCCACGACGACTGGGTGGATGGGTCGTGGACGGTGGACTGCGTCTGCGGGGTGACTTTCGACGACGGCGAGGAGATGGTCGATTGCGACGAGTGTGGGGTGTGGGTGCACACGCGCTGCTCGCGCTACGTCAAGAGTGAGAAATCCTTCGCTTGTCACAAGTGCAAGAGCAAGAGCAGCGGCGTAGGTGGTGGCAGCGGGGTTAGGAATGAGAGCGAGGAGACGGAGGTGGCGGAGTTTTTGCTCGAGTTACCTACCAAGACGCTGAGGATGGAGAATCCGAATCCAGCGGCGGTAGCGTCGCGTAGGCCTTTTAAGCTTCGTGCTGGTATTCCCATGGAGGAGAGGGTTCACGTGCAAGGTGTTCCCGGTGGGGAACCCGGGCTGTTTTCCGGTAATGGTATGTCGTCAATTTTTGGTCCTCACTTGTGGAAGTCTACTGGCTATGTTCCTAAGAAGTTTAATCATAAGTATACCGAATCTCATTTCTTGGGCAAGGTTGCGGAACAGGAGGAGGAAGAGATGGATAAGACAAATGGTGAAAAAAATGTTAACGGAGCTGATAATGGTGCTAGGGTTTTATTCTCTTTGTTGAAGAAAAACGAGAGTAATTTGCCTACTCCAGTATTGGATACTGCTAGAGTTAAAGAGGTTGTGGAACAGGGTGCGCGTGATGAAATAACCGCGCCGAGGCAGAAAAAGTTAGGTGGAGAAAAATCATATTCTGCTCCCGAGGATGTCATAAAGAAGAAGAGCAATTCGGTGACTGTTGTGTTGCACTCTGGAAAGCGCAAGAAAGAGGAATCTGGAATGTCAAAGGATCAAAATGTAAAGAAGAAGGTGAGGGCTATTGAGAAAGAGGGTTATGCAAAAAAGCAGGCTGTTCACAGTTTGAAAGCAGGTGATTCAACATACATTTCCTATAGCTAGTTTTTATTCCTTAAACTGGTTATGTATTGTGCTTTCCTTGGTAGTTTTTCTGTATAATGTTAGTGATAAATGTTTATGCTGATATATTTATTTTTCCGTCCTTAATACTAGCTTCAACATTCTTAAGTGATGCAAAACACTTGGAATTTTCTCGAGACAGAGGTAGCAAGGCTGTCAATGATGATCGTCAGTGTAGCAAAACTCTTGCTGATCAACCACTGGATCGTCTTGGTGAATGTGCTACCAACTTAGCTTCAAATGAGCATAATCTAGAGGCCACCCCAAGAAATGATACTTCAAGCGACAAAATGTTGAGGGTTGAGAAACTAGGAGTTCAAGTTCCTGTGGAATCTGAGAAGCACACCAAGAATTCTGGTGGCGTGCAATCTTTAACTGAAGTGAATGGTCTTCGGAGCTTACCTGTAAAGGAAGAGGTTTGTATCCATTGCCTTGTATAGTTCCTTCGCGTAAAGACTTCTGTATTAGAAACTGTTTGACTTGAAAATGAGAGCTACTTTTGTGCCAATTTAGCATTAATCTTGTCTATTAGGTATTGAAATTATGGAGTAAGTATAGGCTGTTTGTAGGTTGGTACAACGTTTGCTAGTGTAGCTTCGTCAGTCAGCCCACCCGCTGTTGTTGTGGATCAGTTTAAATCTCTTAATAACTAAACGAAAAGAAGTTGGAGTGTGCAATGTTTATGATGTTTAGCTAATTGCAGCGTCGAACTATATTTAGTTATTTTTGTACATGCTTAATAATATTTTTCATTTGCATCCTAGAATTATTAGTATGTTGTAGATAAGCAGTTTCCCTAGCTTCTACTCATTCTCTCTGCGGAAAAGTAAATGTAGGTCTCACGTCGTTAAGTTCTACTTGCAACTGGTAAGGACTGATATATGTTTTGCCAAGTAAAAACTTTGAAGTGAACACTCTATAGTTGTAGACATTTGATCTCTTAGAGGTCTGATAGAAAGTATAATAGAAACTATGCCTCTATCTTATTTTCATCTCTGCATGCCATTAGATTGGAGCATGTGGTTTGACAATCAATTTCACCGTTCTAAGTAGAATTCAACTATAGCTACTTTAGTGATACTTCTGCACTTAAGGTTCTTACTGGTACGAAATTTTAATTACTTAATCAGGTTACTGGAGATGCTCTTCAGAGATGTCAAGCAGGTAATGGAAGTGTAGGAATCGGTTCATATGAAAAGGAGTCTGTGGATGTTAGAATTGCTGGTGGTGATGCAAGAGAAAGTGATCATGGTCAAGACTCAGAAACTGACGAGGCTAACTCGAGGCCTACTAAGAAATTGAAAAGTGATACTGATTATCACGGCGACCATTTGGTTGAGTCTCTACATTCGAATGATGCAAAAACAGACGGTCTGAAAGCCTCGACTCAATATCCTGAATTATCTGTTGATGTTGTAATTGCGGAAGGTAAAGTGGTTGGGACAACCACCTCAAATGCAGAAACAAGTGAAGCTAAGGTGGTTGATGCAAGCAGGAGCCTAACTGTTGTCCGTCCTAGAAGAGATAAACACGACGAATCGGCTTGTAATGCCCATAATTCTAAGAGAGAACATTCAGGGTTTGACAGTTCCATGGTAGCAAAAAAAAGTTATTCAGGACTTAAACCTAGCTTGGAGGGGGCTGGTGAATTGCCTAAATCGAATGGCATAGCCAGAAGTCATTCAACAGCTTCTTATCAGCGTAAAGCAGGAGCTTCTGTATTGAGATCCACCTCAACTTCAGGTATCATGTCCAAATCCTCTGAAAATTACATGGCTGCAACTGCTCAAAATTCATCCGCTCATAGTAGACAGGAGTTGTCTGACAGCAGTCAAGGAACAATGAAGGACAATGCTTCAGCTGATAAAGTTGAGCGTGTAGAGCAAAGTGGGAAGACAAAGAAACTAGTAAAAGAATCTTTAAGGTCAAGCTCAGGGAAAAAAATATCAGAGACTAATAAATTGTCTCATGCATCTGATTCCAAGAAGCCACCATCAGATTCAAAGGACCCCAGTATTCATTCTTCTTCTAAAGTTCCATTTGTCTCAAATCTTGCTTCCAGTAAAGTTTCTGGTGAGTGTGCTAGTTTGCCACCTACAGATATGCAGACTAAAGCTACAGCTTCATCTGTTCCTGGAAAAGGTGAAAAGTCTTATAACAACCCACCATCTAGAGGACATGTGGCTTCAATGACTTCTCCTGCATCTTCAAATGTCCCTGCTAACTTGAGTGATGAAGAGGTATAAAGCAATCATGTGAATTTTCTTTCCATATTTTATTTATATTTAACATTTTATGGTATGCCACCTGCAGCTTGCTTTACTTTTACATCAAGAACTGAATAGTTCTCCAAGAGTCCCTCGGGTGCCACGCATGCGTAATGCTGGAAGTTTACCTCAGTTAGCAGGTTCAAGTGCAACTAGCACGCTGATGAAGCGAGCTTCTAGTAGCGGAGGAAAAGAACAAGTGATACACCTATCTTAGTTTGTCTGTTGAGTATTTGAGTTGCCTTTTTCGTATCTTTACTATGAAATTGATGTTCTTACTCCCGTCTTAATGAATTGAAGGCTTCTAGGAGGAGGACGAAAGATCCTTCTGGAGAAGGTTTGCATAATTATCAGGAAGTTGAGAATGAAGCTAAAAAGGAGAGAAAGCCTAATTCACCGGATAACAGGAGAAAGGACTCAAGTTACAACATGAATCAGCTTTCAAGAAAAGATGCAGATGGTGGCCTGGTAAAAGGTTTGCAATCAATGAAGAAGACACACATGAGCACCTCTCTTTCATCATCTGCTGATGCTAATGGATCTAGTCGCCCGTCGGCAAGGAATGATGATCCAAGAATGGTTGGCCGTCAAACAAATCGTACTTTACCGGGTTTGTGCTCCTAGGAAAACGGAACTTTAATTGCTTTTTTATATGGGTTTCTAGAGCTTCCTTTTTCCTTATTTTTCGAACTTATGTTTTGTAGGTCTGATTGCTGATATCATGAGCGAAGGCAAACGCATGACTTATGAGGAGCTCTGTAATGACGTTCTGCCGGTACTATACTTCAACTAATTTGTATTTTATCATTACTCTCTCTTCCTCACGTATAAAATTTGATTCCATTACTCTAGATCTTTCATATGATAGGAATAAGTTATATCCTCTTTTTAATGATTATTCCCAGCATTGGCCTCACCTAAGGAAGCATAATGGGGAGCGCTATGCATATTCAAGTCATTCTCAGGCTGTGCTTGATTGTTTGAGGAACCGAAGTGAATGGGCCCGATTAGTTGACCGTGGGCCAAAGGTGTTTTCTGAAACTCAAATCTCTGCCTCTGACGTAGTAAATTGTATGTGGTTGTCATATTTTCTTTAGCTTGTTAAGATACTTATTGTGGTGGGACTTTAAAAAACACGTGGATTGCGCTCAACTACGTGTACTTGATTGATATTTGGTATCTTCTTAAAACCCAGTCTTCTACATGGTTCCATCTAGTGACGCAAATTTATGTTTGCACGAGTACAATCAGCCTTGTAAATGGGGATGTAGTGTTAGCCTCTACAAAAACCCTCCAATATTCTATAGTAGACTCTAACCAATTTGTGCTTTACCTACCATCCCACCAATTATTTCATTGCCTGTCACTGAGGTAAATTGTTATCGGGCTACAACAACCAACTCATTGAATCTAATAACCTAGGATTCATGATTGAGGTTAGGTCTTACGTGTTGGTTCTGGGTCCAGCTCCCTCTCGATCATTAAGGTTCAAGAAGAACTCTGAGAAGACGTTCAGAATAAGTTTTAATTTAGATTTGCTTGGTGAATATCTAAACCTTGAAAAGTCAGGGTCTAGTTTTTGTTGCTTCCTATCTGCCTAGAGATTTTAGTTGCATCTTCTATGTTTTAGAGATTACTGTCCCTTGTCTTTGTATTTTCTGTAAGCAGTGCTTGTGTTTAGTGTTCAGATGTACATAATCGCTTTAATTAAATGTGTGCACTTCTCTTTCAGACTAGTGCAAGTAGAAAGCAACGCAAACTTGACGCTGATTCCATGAGTATTGAATCAGAGGATACTGAAGATCAGAAAGACTCAAAGGATCCTGGGAGCAAGAGTTTTGATTCAAACCAAGAAGACTTCCCTAAAGGAAAACGGAATGCCAGAAAGCGCGGGCGACTATCTTTACAAGGAAGAGGTATCGTCAGGAGGCTGCGCAGAGCTGATGTTGTTAGTGAGGACGAAAGTGAGTCATACTCTTATTCTAGCGAAGATAGTATGTCCAGCGAAGAAGAAATACAGGGCGGCGGTACATCTACTGTTGGGAGCGAGGTCTCAGCAAGCTCGGATGAGGCCCAATAGACTTCAGCATAACTACTACTCTTCCATATGGTAAGCAATTTCTGCAAGTTTGCTTATCAAGTGCTTCTTTATGCTATTCTTTCAGTATCTGATGCAAGAAGAAGGCTTATATGATGTGTAACATGTAACAATGGTGTACATATAGGTTCTATAGTCTGAATTTGCTTATAAAGTTCCTTGTCTTATGTTATAGCTAGAGTAGGCTGTAATTAGAGCTTGTAATGTAGAATATCTCCTCCTCATTGTAGTAATTACAGCAGCAGCATGATGATTCTGCTTATCATTTATCACCAGAGTTGTTTCTCAGTTTGGGCAAATGATTACTGTCTTGTTAACTGCCTGGTAATGGACTGCTAATTACTCTTTCCACCCGCCTTGACTTGTCTTATTTTCTTTTTTGAGTTGTTCTACTTGATTTGTCCCATCTCCTAAAAAAGAAATAATTACTACATAAATTATCTCACTTTTTCGATGTGTAATCCACTCGTCTTTACACAACCAAATGCTTATCTTAATCTCCGCGCAGAAAAAAATATAAATTATTGGTTACTAATGATGGTATGGCAGATAGATTGAGTTGGGGATGTTGGTTCTCTCTCTGAGATATTGTCATCCTGCCCTAATAAAGAATATCAATATTCAAGGGATTTAAAGTGAATACTCCCTATGTGACTCCGTCGTCGTCATTTTTTCTTTTCGGGTTGTTATATTGCAAATGTATAATTTTTAAAAGAAATTATAAAGTATGTGAACAAGATTCAATTACATTATTTTATAATGATCGTGCCGAAAATGAATGAGATATTACTAATTCGGCTGAAGGAGTATAAGGGAGAGGTGGGTATCAGCATGTGTGTGGATTTGCAAGTGATTATTGTTCATATTTATGTGGTGTGTATGTATTGTGAATGGACGACTGGCATGCCTTTCTTTTTCAAAGGAAAACGTAAATAGAAGCTCGAAGCATTTTTTTTTAGCGAAGAGAGGTATATTCTTTACTTAAGTCAAAACTCCCTACCTCTGGCTCTCAAAATTTACTACTCACTCCGTTCCGCCCGACTTGTCTTGTATTCCTTTTTGGATCGTCCCACCTGACTTGTTTGGTTTCCTATATAGGAGAATAATTATTTTACAAACTCCCACTTTTTCTTTGTAGAGTCTTCATTTCTACACACAATAATCTACCCATCTACACACAACTACTCATTCATCTGAATTTCGGTGCCGAAAAGAAATAAGACAACTTAGAAGGGACCGAGGGAGTATTTTTTCCGATGATGTCCCATTTTTTCGTGTTCCACCAATGTAAATATCTAGGTGTTTAGGGTTGAAATTTTGAGATTATGTTTAGCTAATTTGAGGTCAATTTGAAAAATATTCAATTTTAATACTATTGTAAGAAGAAAAAAACATTCCCGAAACTTCAATAGAAAAATGTGGACCATCAATGTCATATTAATTATTCTTTAAAATTATCAATCGAACTAAACTATTTGGATCTCATATTTAATTTAATGAATCTCATACTTTTTTTTTTAATCAAAAAAATATTTTATCGTCTTCAATCTCACCGAAAAGTAATTTTAATGGATGATACCCAGGAAGAAATATATTAGGCGAATACCAAAATAACAAGTCGATTTGGTAAATAAATATATATAAAAATGGTATATACAAGTAATACGATTTTTAATACGAAAAAAGTTGGTCGGTGTGACCGTACAAAAAAAGACCCAACTGCAACAAACCGCTAATGGTTGAAAAGTTGCCGATTCTCTCTCTAGATATGCTCCTAAGATTTCTTCTTTTCATACAAACATCAAATTGAATTGAATCTATTATAAACCTTGTTCCCTGCCTGTAATCTAGGGTTCCCCAATTTCATTTTCCGCGCAGACGGCGAAATCGTTACTATACATCTCAATCTAATCGCTGTTAATATACTTTTCTAATACCTCGCATTGACTGATCCGCGGTGAGCTCGATGTTTTCGGATTCTAGTTTTTTGTTTTAGATTTGGAGTTGATGTTTCTGTGTGGTTATTGAATTTATTTTCTTCCTTTTTCCTTGTTAGGTTTGGGGGATTGATTTTGTGGAGTTGAATTGCAGGACACGCAATGACGATTCCAGATTCTCGCGAGCATGATTCGTTGATGCAGAATGGATCGATGGAATTGGAAATGCCGTGCACCCCGGAGGAAGAGAGGAGGATCGTTGATGAATTGACCGCCAAAGCCGAGGCGAATTTGAGCGAGGGGAATTTGTATTACGTCATCTCTAGTAGGTAATTAGTATTCCTGATTGGCTGTTCAGTAACCTGAATGAACTAAGATCATTAGTATTTCTTCATTTGAGTGCTGAAGGATAACAGATAGCCTAACCATTTTGTAATTTTGAACTCTTTTGCTATCAAATGATGTGGTTCTGCTGATATGGAGATTTCGTCTCAGTTATGATTGATCTTTGAAATGGGGCAGTCTAGCCGTAGTTTTAGTGATATTTTTGCCTTTTGCTATGCTATCCGGGGAACCAAGAACTGCTGATTGCTCTTGGCTAATTATTCTGATGCATTGAAGATTTTTTATAGAAAGATTTTGATAGTTGCTTACGTTACCCTGCATCTTTTCTGTGGGCAGATGGTTTACGGCTTGGCAGAGATATATTGGGAAAATAGAGGATGATTATCCATTGGATGACTATTCTGATGGACCTCCATCTGTAGCATCATCAGATACAAAAGTTAGGCCTGGTCCAATTGATAACAGTGACATAATCGTAAGTGGAGTAGAAAATAAAGATGAAGACCTGCAATTTCTTAGAACTCTGGAAGAAGGGCGTGATTATGTTTTAGTTCCAGAAGAAGTTTGGGAAAGGCTTCTGAAATGGTACTTATGCTTTACTGGCCTCATTTTTTCAGTTCTCATTTTCTAATAAATAAATCCGAGAAGAATTTGAATGATTTAAGATTTTCTTCTGAATTCTTGTTTATTTTCTTTTTGCTCCATTCTGTGGAGAAAGTAAGAAACATTTTGCAACCTACTTCCAGCTATTCACCTGCAATTGTAAATTGGTAAAGATGCTTTAAGTGGAAAAATTTGTTCTCAGTTTTTTTTCTCTGGGTCGCTAGACAAAATAACATTTGTTGATACTCTTATGTCCTTTCTCCCCAGGTACAAAGGAGGCCCAGTGTTGCAACGAAAGATGATTTCTGTTGGGGAACAACATAAGCAATTCAGTGTGGAGGTCTTCCCTTTGCATCTCAGGTTAATTGATTCGAGAGACCAGAGTGAAGTAGTTATAAGGTTAAGTAAAAAGGTAGCTTCTTCTCTCGTGCTGATACTTTCTTTGTTGTTGGTATTGTAGTGTCTGAAGTCATAATATTTGTTTTGACACCCCTCATCTATGTCACCATGGAGGGTATCCTCAGCACAAGAAGATGGCAGCACTTCTAACTTGCTTACTTACGTGTTCAGTTTAAAAACTTATGTTAGCATTCACAATTTATGTTGGCTTGATTCAATATCCTTCCTGTTTTACTAGCATTTGTGTTAAGAAGATGGTGCCACTTCAAACTTACTTATTTTATGGATTCAATTTGAAAAACTATTTTAGCATTTACATTTTATATTGACTTGATTGAATATCTTTCCATTTCCATTAGCATTTATATTAATCTCTTCAACTGAACCCATGTATTTGTTAGAGCTATGTGTACTTGGATGACATGCTTGATCGAAGTTAATATCTTGGAGTTTATAACATATTAGGGATACTCCTGGTTGCTTATTTGCTGATTTTTGTCCAGGCTTCTTTACTTGACCTTTATGAAAAGGTCTCTCAACTCAAAGGTCTGGATCCAGAAAAGGTTAGTTCATTAATACAATTAATTGTTTCATTGCCTGTGCACATAGTTGTTAAAATCATGATTTGTTTTTTTCTTCTGAAATTCATACAGTTATGCATCTGGGACTACTTCAATAAACAGAAGCAAACACTATTAATATCTTCAAGCCAAACTCTGGAGGAGTCTAATATACTGATGGATCATGATGTAAGCTCATCATACTTACATATATTCAGATAAATGGTCGCATTCCTGCTCCTTACAATAGTTTAGGGTTTTCCTTTTTCTTCTAAATTGTGAGTCTTCTAGATATATTTAGTTTATCTCTTGAAAACCCTGTGTTCACTTATTAGAAAGGATCTTTTCGTTGCTTTTCTGAGTGATATGATAATATATCTAAATGAAACTCCATAAGAAGTGATTTAATAAGCTGAAAACTTTTCCTGGAAGTTCTAAATTGTGAGTTTCAATATCATCAGTTAAATCAAATGTAAGGACCTTATTGAGTTGCTCATTATTTTAGAAATACAGCTGAGAATCCTACCAGTGTGGAATTCTGTGAAGTTAGTTCTTTAGGGTTGATGTCCGAATTTATTTTGATGCACCTTTTATTTTTTACAATCTGAGTACATATTTGGGATGTAATAGTTGAAATGAAAATAAAGTGTTCCTTGAATGATTGAGTGGTAATAGGTACTGAGGCATAGCTAGATTTCTCCTTAGCAGTTTTTTGAGTATCTTGCCCTTTTCCCATTTATAAAATGTTGAGTTTGCTGGTTTTTCATGGCCCTTTATTTCTACCTACAGATTCTTCTCGAGGTACCAATGTATGGATCTAAAGAGGACTCAACTGGAAATAGCTTAGCAATGATTCCAATAGAGCCTATAAGATCAAGCTTCTCCATTGCTGGTGGCCCATCTATGTCTAATGGATATTCAACTAGTTATAACTCCAACATACCCCAAGAAACTTCTTTAATACGTGGAGATACAGATAATGGACATGATGGTTTAAGGCCTGTAACAAGAGGATATAGAGGCCTGGCAGGATTGCAGAATTTGGGGAATACTTGCTTCATGAATAGTGCCCTTCAGTGTTTAGTTCATACACCGCCCCTCGTTGATTACTTCTCTCAAGATTACAGTGATGAGATCAACAGACAAAATCCTTTAGGAATGCGTGTAATTTTTCTTTCCTAACTGTCATATTCATGTTCTTAATTTAGTTCAGCAAGTGTTTTAACTACTTTCATCTTGCAGGGAGAGCTTGCACTCGCATTCGGTGAGTTATTGAGGAAACTCTGGTCGTCGGGTCAAACTTCAGTTGCACCTCGCGTGTTTAAGGGGAAACTTTCCCGTTTTGCTCCCCAGTTCAGTGGTTATAATCAGCATGATTCGCAGGTTGGTTTTAATAGAAATTCAAGATTACAATATTCATATGACACCTGCAGTTGTGTATTACTTTTGTAAGAGTTTCATTGACAGTTTATAAATTGAATTGTCATCCAATTGAGTATCTGAAGGGATATTGGTACTCGATTTTATGTTTTGTTAGTTTTGAACACTGAATTTCTTCAATCTGTTATCTGGTACTAGAATTGATTTTGAGGTTAGGGCATTCCTAAAGTTCGTGGTTGACATTATTTTGAAATTTTTTTATTCTATAGACCAATTTCGAACCCTTTTTGCATGATGAGTGGGGTTTTATCAATAACGTTTCAAACACAACTATCAACTGTCTGATGTAACGAATTAAGTTTCTTGTTTATATTTGCCATGAAAATGATATGCATCTTTTTACATAGGAACTACTTGCTTTTTTGCTCGATGGGCTGCATGAAGACTTAAATCGCGTTAAATTGAAACCATATATTGAGGCCAAGGATTATGATGGTCGGCCCGATGAGGAGGTTGCGGATGAGTTCTGGAAATATCACAAGGCCCGGAATGATTCCGTAATTGTAGATACTTGTCAGGTGAATAACTTGGCTTTATGTATTTTTCACTCAATAATAAACTACCAAGTTGTTCCACTGTTTGGAATTGATGATTATAGAAATTAGTGTCTGTTTGATATTACACAGAGATTTTGCTCCTTCATGCACTCGATGGTTTTCAGCTATCGGAGCTGCATTCACCATATAACATCTTTATGTGGACTGAGAAGCTCAGGTTACGTGTATGGCATATACTTATGATCCGAAGATAATGCCTGAAAATGCCAGATCATAGGGAAGCAGAAAAGTATGCAAGCATTTTAACTATAGAAAGATCTTTCTACTAGACACATGGTTTTATTCTCGCAATTATAAAAGATCCTTGTATGAAAATCCCACCAATTGACACCTTGAATGGGAAAAGTTGGTTTTTCTGAACTGAACATGATATTGGAAAAAAAATGGTAATTTAGATTGTTAAATGATGAAATATCAGCCTGTGAAGTTTTTTGAGCCTCTTTCGTGCTCTATATAGTACAAAGTACCCACTAATCTATCTACTTCCAGCCTGTTGTCCTGAATGTGGAGGCTTGTCAGTTGGTTAAGTTTGTTTGTTGAATTACAATATTTATCTATTCTCTGAAGCCATTGTTTTACTTTGCTCTTCTAACGGGCACTGCAACCAAGTATAATTTGTTAGCAAGTTTGTATATCAGGCACCAAGTTTAATTATCAAATCTATTTCAGTGATAGATTTGTAAGAGATGTTTACAGTTGTCTGTTTTGGTACTTCTTCCTCGAATCCAATTTACTTATAGGATTCCTTCTGTGGCATTTATCTAACTATGAGTATTTGATAGGGCCAATACAAATCAACACTGGTTTGCCCGGTTTGTGACAAGATATCCATTACATTTGATCCCTTCATGTACCTGTCGCTGCCTCTACCTTCAACAGCTACTCGATCTATGACAGTTACAGTGCTTTATGGTGATGCAAGTAGCTTTCCCATGTCATTCACTGTTAATGTTATGAAACAAGGAAGCTGCAAAGATCTCAACCACGCGATAGGTATTGCGTGCGGCTTACGAAGTGATGAATACTTGCTTCTTGCAGAGGTATATTTTGCATTAATCTTGTCATACCAACTTGTTTGAAGGCAGAAGCTGACATTTGATGTGTAGGTCTACGAACATAGAATATATCGATACCTGGAAAGTCCATCAGAACCATTGTCTGGAATTAAAGATGATGAACAGATAGTCGCCTATAGAATTCCCAAGGGGGAGGCACATTCAACAAAACTAGAGATATACCACCGGTCCCAAGACAGGTGAGTTCTCTTTCAAGGAGACATCTTGGAGGCTTTTGTTGGTGAAATGAAAGAACTTCAGTTTTTTGTTAGGAAAGATGTGGACCTGTTGATTATTTCTTTCATGTTATGCTACAATCGCGGTATTGCATCCTTTGCTTCTTCCACTATTCTATCTTAAGTTTATTAATAAAACTAATGCAAGTTAAAATAAAATTACTTTTGTTTTGTGAAAAAACTTGCATTGAAAGTGGTCATGGAATTCAAAATGTAGTTGTATCAATTGTTCAGTTCTGGGAAAAGAGCCAGGTTGGAATACTGTGATGATCGTTGTACCATAAATTCAGTGTTCCAGAAATAAGATAATAAAGTGAATAAACTGTTTTGTCATAGTGAAAGCATTCAACGCATTTCCTATGAAGATTGTTTCATGATAACCCTATAGCATGAAGCATTTTCCTTTCCGTGAAGCATTTTCCTTTCCGTGAATGCATTTTATAGCCAGCGTATTACTTATCTTTCGCATTTGTTGGTCTAACCTTCAATCTTAATGTACATTTTCTTCAGTGACAGCAAGCTGTTATTGACGCCATTTGTGACTTTCTTGGAAGATCCTCAATCTGGATCTGATGTTTATCTTGCGGTTGAAAGAATCCTATCCCCTTTAAGAAGGAAAGAGTCTGCCCCTTCAACAAGAAATGATAGTAGCAGAGAGAATGGCACCTCCTCCAGTACACGAGAAGAGCAAATGAACTCATGTACTGACCAATTAGGACCAGAAACACGGTCAACAGAAGAAAGAGAGGGCGAGGGAGAGGGAGAGGGAGAGGAAACGCCCACATTGGACTTTAGATTTCAGCTTTACATCACTGGTGATAATGGTCATAGCTGGACGCCTATGATGAAGGATACACCCGTAAGACCTGGCCGTTTGACAAAATTCTTAATGGAATGGACTGAAAAAGTGCATGAGTTTTATGATGCTAGCTATCTTGAGGATGTTCCCAAGGTTCACAAATCTCAGATTTTCGCAAGCAAAACCAAGCAAGAGACCGTCTCTCTATTTTCCTGCTTAGATGCTTTTCTGAAAGAGGAGCCTCTTGGCCCTGATGATATGTGGTATGGTAAATTACTTTTAAGTTAATGATTTTTCTTATATCCGCTTTTACTTTCCGTTATCTGTCATGAAAACACTTCAATTTTGAATGTAGGTATTGCCCTCGGTGCAAGGAGCACAGACAAGCTAGCAAAAAACTGGATCTGTGGAGGTTGCCAGATATACTTGTCATTCACTTGAAACGATTCTCGTACAACAGATGGATGAAAAACAAACTCGACACGTTTGTTGATTTTCCCATCCACAATCTTGATGTAACCAAGTATGTGAAGGCTGTGGATGCATCTGAAGGAATATATAAGTATGAATTGTATGCTGTTAGTAACCATTATGGCAGCCTTGGTGGTGGCCATTATTCTGCTTACTCCAAGGTAAACTCCTTTTATCTGAATTCTTGAACATTGCCATGACTATATTAATTGCCTGTTTAGAGATTCTTGAATCATGAATGAACTAAGATTTTGATGCATCTTTGACTGCAGGTGATTGATGGAGACAGATGGTACCACTTTGATGATTCTCATGTGTCGCGTGTGGGTGAATCCGATATCAAGACGTCTGCAGCGTACGTATTGTTCTACCAACGCGTTAAGCATTATTCGAATGGAACAATGGAGGAGTCATCAGCGCATGATACCACTTCTTGAAAAGGTGCTCTGTAATTATTCATACTATCAATTCATCGGAGTATTATTCGTAGCTGGAAGGGGAGGAACAAGGGAATATTATTAAGAGGATGCACATTTTTGTAGGTAAGGTGTGGCTAGTTGATCTAGTATGCATTTCTAACGATGTATTTTATATTCTTGAAAATACATGTATTCTTTTTCATACTTAGTGATTTTAGTATTGATTTTTAAACTTTACTCTCAAGATGGTGAGATGATTAGAAAGCATCACATGAAATTCGGCACCTTATGTGTGATATTTGCAAAATCATTATACTGTGACGTATTAGCGTAAACTTATTCGAAATTTTAGGAAGAAAGTTGATGAATGAATAAAAGATTCCTCAAAAACGAATAAATCAAAGATCCACAGCATCAAATCTAAGTACAAGACTAAAGAGTAACACAAGAACAATGCATCTTTCTCATATCCCATCCACCACCTAATAAGTTTTACCCGATCTTCCTAACTCGCAACACCCGTCTTGATACTCTGCATCGTCGTAAATCAGGAAAGAGGTCGTCAGGCTTCAACGCATTCGAGTGAAGAAGATGACAAATCGACAATGGAAATCTCTTTTTTTGCAGTGATTCTTTGTTAGCAGAGGTGAAAAGCTAGCATGGTTGAAACCATCAAGCACAAAATTGTTAATGCCCCTTGGAAAGGAAGTCTCTCCTGCAATCCAAGCAACATATCATTAGAAATCAACAAACCCTAATTCAAGAAACCAAACCATACTAGTACAAAAATCAAGGCCCTAATAACCCCTATCCATTTTTAAATCCGTAATCTTGTTGCGCCCGTTTATGGTTATCCGACAGAGAGTATACTCTATCGGAGGCCTCACACATGTCTTTTTTCCGGTTACCTGAACATTGTGTGTTTGATTTCTGTTATCACTAAACGACAGAAAACGGGTGTGAATTACACTCTATCGGACGACAAAAAACGAACAATTATTGAATTACATGACCAAAAGGTAACAGATACCACATTGTAGAATCAAAATCGACTCGGAATTTTCTCCGAAAATCTAGTAAATGTAGATAGAAATGCACATCAAGCAAATCTAGATGCTAATCAATAATCACCAAATTATAACATCAATCACAAGCAATGGCACAAGAAAAAGTGGTAATACCCACTGGGGGCCAAAATGAAAAAAAAAACACAAAGATAGCCTAAAACTTAAAAAAAACACAAAAGTAACCATTTTGTCTTTATTCGGCGGGGCCGATGGGAGGGCCGATGGATCCATCGGCCCTTTGTATTTTTTTATTGTTTTTTTTCGGTAAGGGCCGATGGCCTTCCCTCCTTCATTTTTTTTTTTTTTTTTCCTTTCTTCTTTGAGGGCCATAGGCCCTCCTTCATTTTTTTTTTTTTTTTTCTTTTCTACTGAGACCCTTACTGATTATTTTTTTCTAAGTAATTTTTTTTTAAAATTTGAATATATATGAGGGCCCTCCTTCTTAATATTTTTTTTTTTAAATTTGTATACATATGAGGGCCGATGCCCTCAAAGAAGAAAAAAAAATAATAAAAAAAAAGAAGTACTAATTTGTATACATATGAGGGCCGATCCCATTTAAAGTGATATATCTCAAATAAATTACTATGAGGGCCATCGGCTCTCACAGGGCCGATGCCCTTTCAATTTATTTTTTTTTTTATTTTTTTTTTTATTGGAGGGCCTATGAATTCCATCGGCCCTCCATCGGCCCCCATCGGCCCTGCGCCGTATAAGGACAAAATGGCTACATTTGTGTTTTTTTTTTTAGTGATGGACTATATATGTGTGTGTATATTCACTGTGTGGCTACAGTTAAAAATGCCCCCAAGAAAAATAGTAAATCTAATAATAGGTTAATATAGTGTTTGAACTTTTGGATAAGTTTGTATAATAACACTAAATCTAGATAGCAATAAAAATTTTAAAAAATTAAAGTCAAAATTGGGAGACTAACCGCGTCGTCGGCAGTAATTGACAAGTAGCCGTTAGAAGAATTTCCGATATTCGCCGGCGAGAACCCAGACGGCGTCGTTCCGCCACCGGAGCCACTAGAATTCGTCGTACTCGGCAATCCCGCTGTTTTAAACCCTAAATTGTACACCGGCGTTCCATCGGGCTTGAATAGCCCGAAATTCCTCTCGGAAGTCGGGCCGGGCTTCTCGTTCTCGTTAAATAGGGCAAAAAGATGCACATTCAAATCCGAATTCGGCCTCATCGGCGTCCCCTTCTTCTCAGCGATTAGCTTCAGCAGGTTGCCGTTGTACTTCCTCGCGTTCTCCGGCGTCGCACCGGCCTCGTCGGCGTCGCCCTTCGACGGCCACCCCGTCTCCGATACTTGCAGGCAGACGTTTTTGTAGCCGAGCTTCTCCATGGCAGAGTACGCGGCGTCGACTTGCGCGTGGAACATGTTCTCGTAGCGGAGGCCCGATCCGGAGTCCACCGTGCCGGAGCCCGACCCGAACAGCACGAAATCGAGCGAGACTTGCTTAGGGTTGGCTTTGTAAGCGAAGTAGGGATATGCGTTGATCTGGAACGGCGATCCAACTTTGCAGTGGAAATCTAGGATGCAGGTGAGTTTAGAAGCCAGATCGCGGCGGAAGGAGCCGGCGGAGGGCGGGTAGGAAACTTCTAGAATCGCTAAATTGTGAGCGGTCGTGACGGCGACTTGCTTGTCGAGGTTCAGCGAGATTAGAGCGGAGTGAACATTCTCCATAGCGGGGAGGAGATTATCGGAGAGAGTCGAATCGTTGAATGTCAAAACCTCGTTTCCGACGGCGATGGTGGTGATTTTCGTCGCCGGAAGGTAGCACTGCACGTTCGATTTCACCCAAGCTACGGCTTGCTTCGAATCACGCATTTTGGCTAAGTACTCGTTCCCGAGGCCGACGATGAACTCGACGCCGGTGTTGGCGAAGGCCTTGAGGACGCGGGGGTCGGCGTCATAGAGCTTGAGGCTGGCAGCGCCGATAGATTTCACGAGAGGGACGACTGATTCCGGGTGGGGGAGGTTGTTGGCTATTTGACCGTAGTTGATTCCCAGCCCATACGCCGCCGTGAAGAGCAATGCAGCTGCAATCAAAATCAATGTGAGTAAAATTCAGAAACCTTAATCCGAGTTTTTCTCAAATTGAATGAATTTTGAAAATTTTACCTGAGATTAGGAAGAGCGATAGTGAGGAGCGGCGGAGGGGAGTGAGTTCCATGGTTGATGCTGGGAATGGCGGTGAGAGAGAGAGGAGAGAGAGATAGAGAGTATACTTGTCGGGAGTGTTGCCGTTGAAGTCTGCTTTTTTTGTTGCTTTTTCTCTCTCCTTATCTTTTTCACCTTTTTTTAATTGCATACGACTATTACTACTACTACAACTTTACTTCATTTCAACTTCCTCAATTATTACATCAATCAATGAGGAGACAGACAATGAATGAAGAGGATATAATATGATAATACTAGTATGGAAAGAATCTCTTTTAAGCGATTATCAACTATGATTCGCTTGCAAGATTTCAAAATTAGTGAGTCTAGGCAATGGCGCAATTAGAGCTATGAAGTTGGGGGATCGAAATAGAGGAATAACGGTGGTCGAAGGCAGAGAAAAAATCGAGAGTTGCTAAATATATATTTTAAATGATTCGAACACAAACACGATATGAAAGATATAATATATATTATTTATTGTATTTGTTATGATTAGAAATATACTTATATAACTAGTAGAAAAAAGAGAGAGAGAAATATTTATAACATGTGAGAGAGTTATGCATATATGTTGAATTAATTATACTTGTAATAAAACTTAAGAAAACTATAAAAGAAATAATTTAAAAGTCTAAAAATAGAAATCAAATGAGTGCATTGGTTTCGAACATGAGACCTCTCTTAAAAAAGATAAAGTCATTAACCAACTGCACTACAAACAAATAGTTAATTATATTTTTCACTAAAATTATCTATAATCAATACAAATCATATACTCTATTTAGTCGAAGTTCCGTCGGCCGGGGGGTCGGTCGACTCTCCCGACCCCCTCTAGTTCCGCCAATGAGTCTAGGGTTCATGATTAGGTTAGTGCAATTTACGAATTACGGGGTTAATGCATGTATATATATATATATATTTGTTATATGTATGTTTGTAGGGAGTAGGGTCGGATTGCAAGAATCTCATTCTCTTGCTTCTTTTTTTTACAGTGAATTTCTTGGTTTTTATGGATAAAGGTGAGATTCGAGAAGAGGATAAAAGGTGATGATATCACATTTGATGATAACTTTTGGTGACACTTTTCTTGCATTTCACACTTTGTTGTAGTTTGGTTGCTTGTCAGACAAATATCCTCTCCAACTCTTTGTTCCAACTTTCTGTTCCCACTAATTCTATATCTTCCCATAAATCCATGAGTTAAATCACTTCAAATCACACTTACTTCATACAACTGTATTTTGCTTTCCATAACGGAGACTAACAAACTTAATTTAAGTGTTTATTTTATATATTATAATTGTATTAAGAAATATATAACTTTCAAAGAGTGATTGATAAAAATGTATAAGAATTCATCTAGATTCTATTTAAGCATAGTTGAGTCAATTTTTTTTAATACTATTATAATTGAAGAAATAATTTAAATTTTTTAAAAAGTTAAAAATCATAATTTAATGAGTTCCGAGCGGATTGTGAGATAGAAAGACTTTTGAATAGAGAGAGTATAAAAATGCGCATGGATAATAAGAAGGGGAATCCTTTTATTTTAAGATTTAAGTGTGTAATTTTTTTTCATTTCTAAAAAGAAGACAAAACTTTTGAAGAAAAAGAGTATAAGAATGTGGATGGATAGTAAGGAGACTCCCTTTATTTTAAGATTAGATGTTTAATTTTTTTTTTTTTCCATCTCTAGAAACAAGACAAATTAATGAGAGAACCCGATTATGAAAACAAGACAAAAATAATGAAAGTTATGAAGTATGTTTTTTTAAACTCCGATTTTCGGAACCTATCCCTCAATTCTACATCCGCCCCTTTATTGTCTTGTTATAAGCTATGACATTCCTAACGACTAGTGAGAATGAAAGTTGTTTCTTTCTAGTAGATGAGGTTGAAGACAAAACTGATAGTAGAAACGTATACGTGTTTACTACTAGCTTTGTATGTCAATTTTACCTCCATAAACTTGTCAAATTCTACAAACTCAAAAATGCCAAAACCACAACTCGACATTTTAGAAAAACATGAAAAAGTGTTGGTGATTTTCTTTATCACGATCAGATATTCGATCTGGTTTATTTAGAATTTTCAAAAAAGAAATTTAGTTGGGTGGGCCTGAGATGGGCCTAAACAGCTTGAACTGTCTTGAATTAAGCCCATTTAGCACTTACTATTTATGGGCCCAGCCTAGCCAAAGGAAAATAAAAGAAATACTAGTAAGGGTAAACAATAATATTTTAAGAGGTGATCCCCTTGCTATGACGCAGCATCGAAGGTGGATGGTCCGACACCGAAAGGTGGTTCAAATTTCACTGGAAACGCTACGTGTGTCTTGTCACTTATGATGATTTAACTCTCCTGTGTGGTTTGCAGGTTATTGCACAGGAACAATGTTTACGCACACCAAAGATAGTGTTGCAGGTTCCTCGTCATTAAAAAAAATTTAGAGGTATAAAAACCGAGATTCTACACAATTTGAGACCCACACGTCCCCTTAAATCCGCCCCAAATTCTAGTATCATACTAGTTCATGTTAATTCATACAGCAGTAAATTATTGTATTAAAAAGTAGAATAACTATTTTATTTCCATTTAGCAATCTAGATTAAGTGAGTGGTGATGCATGTGAAGGCTCAAGTTACCTATTTCAACTTTCTTGAAAATAACCACTCATTTGCACACTTAGTCTTCAGTCGTACAACACGTGTTACTCAAGGTTGAAATTGAATTGCATGAATACACGACCCACACTATAGAACAAAAAGGTGTTTATCATGAAATAAATAAGGCAAATCATAGAAAGGTGACACAGATTACAACTCAAGAAGAAACGTGGAGTAATAATTAGGACGGTTTCTCCACATGGCCAATTTCATTTCAAGACTAAACATAAATCCCTAAGAGTGGGTGAGTTGTTAAATGTTGCATACCTACGAGTTTACCTAATGCGCACTTACAATTACAATTACGGGTTTACCTCGTCACTAAAAAAAATTTGAAAATGGCACAGGAAATATCACAAACTCAAGATATCAAATTGAAAAAGCACTATGAGTTATCATGCTCTGCTACATCGAGGTTTACCTAATACGCAATTAGAATTACGGGTTTTCCTCATCACTCAAAAACGAAAAAACAAAGCATGGCACAAGCAGTATCAAGAATTCATGATATCAAATTGCAAAAATTAAACAACGAAGCAATGATCTCAGCTACTCACCAGGTATTATCAAGATTTCAAGATAGCAAATTGCAAAAATTAACAATGATAATCATCAACCAAAATAAATGTGAGCAAGTATGAATTAAAAAGTGAAGTTACAACTCATGGGATACTCTGGAAAACTACCATCCATGAGCAATAAACAAACAATTGAAGGGTCAAATAACGAAGCAAGGATTCTCAGCAGCAAGCCACTCAAAAAGACAATCCACAAAAACCCTAACTTTGGTCCAACACGATTCGAAAGAGTAATTGGAACAATTTCACCTGTGGGCCGTGATTAGGGTTTCTATGAACCTCAAACCGTCGAATTTTGGAGCAAATCTCCCCTTCTCCATCCCAGAATTAATGGATTTTACCTTCAAACAACGAAATAAACAGAATATTTTAATAGCCAGATTCATCTGTTTCGTTCGTCTACAAGCAGAGTGTTCCTGCACTAATCTTAATTATTAACAAAAAACAAGGAGGATTCATGAAAATAGGGAAGAAAAACTATTGAATCAACTCATAACATAGCAGGCATTGACATTACACCATAACAATAAAGTCAAAAACACAGAAAATCATTGCATAATCATATTCATACTTACGCTACCTACATTCTCGATTGACAGTAAATAAATCAACACTACGATACTCGAAGGCTGAGAATAAAAGTTGAGGAAAATTTCTCGAATCACCTACAACCATATCTACCAAACAAAGCAACTTGTTTCTCCGTATATGACAAAAATTAGACCAATTAACGAAAAAAATTGCCAAATATGCTGATTAAGAATAGTTACCCGGTCGGCGGGTGGGTAAGACGCCATAGCAGGGGCGGCGGAAGCGGAGGAGGAAAGGGCGAAGGAAGAAGCAGTTACGACCGAGGCGATGAGAGAACAAGCGGCCTTCATAGCTCCGTCGTCGTTGTCGCTTAGAACAGCCGTAGATCTGCGCAATGGAGGAAATCCGACGAACCCCCAGCCGCCGGATCTCGACTTCGAGTTTTCGCCTCCTCCCTACCAAGTCTCGCCGCTTTTATTCAATTTATTTTGTAACTTCGTTAGAAAGCCAGACTTCGCTTTCTTAGGTTTTTAAATCAATTTTATGAGGCTAATAATATTCGAATCAAGTAAAATACCCTTATTTTTAACCGGTATTATTTTATGCAAATACCTATAATACCCTCCCTCATCTTGTATTCCCTCCCTTCTATTTAATTTTCTTCGCACTTTTCGGGCACGGTTTACTAAGGTGATGTGGATTTTAATAGTAAAAGTATAATTCTTACAATTTAAATAAATTGATTCAATAGTAAAGGTTGAGTCTTATAATTTAACTGAAGTGATTTAGTAGTAAAGATATGAGTCATACAACATAAAAATCTTCCTTTTGGAGTTGAAAACAAATTAAGTAAAACGGTTCAAAAAAGAAACAGCGACAAATTAAATGGGATAGAGGAGTACTATTTGCACAACAAAATCTGTTGACTAACCCGTTTATTAATATTAAGAAATCAATTATTCTCTAGGATGGTTAGTCCCTCCTTTATTATTTAGAACACAAAAGTAGAACTTATCCAATACGCATTTCTGTAACACTTACGGCAGGTTATCTTCGTCGTAAAAAAATCAACTATTCTAACCCACCACTCCAAGGGTAGAATAATAGCCATGTGAATCCCCGAGTCATAAAAAAATAAAAATAAAAATTGTAAAAATTAAAAATTAAAATAAGAAAAAAAGACGAACTTAAAGCCAAGATTTCAACTATGAATGAGAAGCTGTAGCATTGCAACCCATATCAGTTGTTCAGCAAACAACTGTGAAGTACAACAAACACAACATAAAAATGAATGGAATCTGCCTCTTTGTTCAGCAGCAGGACTACAAATTCTAAACACAATACCAATTCTTTCTTCCTTCCTCATAATCCCTGCCCAGTTCTTGCAAACTTTCTTGCCACCCCAAATATCACAGCCTTCGTTAGGAGCCCCCGATCGAGCGTGCACGCGAGTGCCACGGCCCCACCAATCACGAGTGCCCTCGGGAAGCCTCTACGTGATGGCTTCTCATCCGAAACGAGACCTTGAGTTTCCGATGCGGGACTTGAGCCCTGCAGGGAGTCCAGTGAGTCGAGATCAACCTTATCATTTATCTGGGCCATGGTTGCGGAGGGCGAGAGGGGTGCACCGGAGGATCGGTGTTTCTGGTAGGCACGTAGGCCCGGGTCGATCTTCTTCACTGCCCCCCACATCCCTTGTCGGATGCCGAGTTTGGCGATTTCTTTAGGGATACCCATGTCTTCGTGGTGGAAGAGGAGGACCTCGCACGCGGTCATTCGCCCGTCTCTCTTTGATTCGGCTGCGTTCAATAAAAGGAAGGCCGGTTGGAGAGAAGTCCCAATAATATTGAAAAAATCACATTTACAACTTCATAATCTCTTTTTATGGGAATAAATGAAACTATATCAAGCTATTAAGGCACAATGATGATTAAATTCGAGATGTAAGACCGGTTGAGAAGTTCGATAAAATTGAAATAATCTACTTCAGTAACTTCATAGCATTCATTCTCTTCACATGGTTAGAAATAAAACCATACCAAGTTATGAATAATGCACTTTGCTTAAATTTTATAAGTGCGAGAAATGGTAGTAGTTTTACGACAAAAAAACTAGTAGTACCTGCGCGAATGCACCAACTAGAATAGTACAAATCAACTCGTCTTGGTTTGCTACGACGTGGGATAGAGGAACTAGGCACACCCTATAGCATGAAGTGATAATATTAGCAAGATTATCCAATTATGTAACATGAGTTAAATGATAAAGAAACATTAACCATAGCTTCAAGAAACTAAATATTTCATAACCTATATATATACCTTGCATACAAAATAACCATATTTAACCATTCGTAAAAGTATTACCAACTAGCACGAACACAATTGCAGTCCAACATAACATAACTCTCTATTTCTCCTCTCACCTTTGTTATGCAGTAATAAGCTCCCCCACATTGCCAAATCCGACGCCCAATAATGTACTCTCTGTCGCTACAAAAGAAGGGAAACTGCACGAAAACAATAGAAAACAGTCAATACCCCACGAACACAATCATTCCCCAAAAACTTGCATGAAGAAGACTAATGCAAAAAATGCCCCCTACCTTTCGTACCCACTGAACAAGCATTGTCCCGGTTTTCGGGCATGCCTCAAGAGTCTCAGCATGAATAATCATATCATCCCATTTCAATCTGAACTCATCATCCCAAAAGAAATCCCTTAAATTCTCCGGAGTGGCATCTTCATAAACAGTTCTACTACGATATTGTGGAGGTCCCGTCTGATAAAAATCGCAAAATGTAAGCTTTTAATTTGTGATCAAATAACATCATCCATATTATTTATCTCAAAAAAGAAACCAGTCATCAAGATTATGAAAATAAACTACTTCAGTAAGCTTACTAACATCCGCATTGTAGTCCGAAAAACCATCAACATTATGCGTGATCAAAATGTATCATCCATATCATTTATATCTCAAAAACAAACCAAGTATCAAGATAGTGAAACTGAACTACCTCAGGATCTCTTCTCCAAGCTTGATAACTCATATTTGGTGTAGACCTATCCATCATCTGAATCCAAGCCAGGCTGCCGTCTTTTTCCTCAGCTAATTTGTGTAAATGCTTGAGATCATCCTCATTCACAATACTACTTTTAGTAGTTCCTGTCTTTGGCGAACTAAACACAAAAAAAATCAATTTATTACATCACAGTCAAATTCAACTTATTGAATGAATAATGAATAAAATAAAGGCAAAATCACACAAACCCTAGTCAATCTAAATTACATTAAACTATAACATCAGTCAAATTGCTTAATTATCAAACCAATCTTGGAGAAGTCAAGAACTTGCAGCAAACATGTAATCAAAGCATGAGATTGAAGCCGACCACATGATAATTCAACTTATTACAGCAGGGTCAAATTCAGCAGTTCTGTTGAATGAATAATGAATAAAGTAAAAGCAAAATCAGACAAAACCCTAGTCAACCTAAATTACTTTCTACAATACAATCAGTCAAACTGCTGAATTATCAAACGAATTTTGAAAAAGTTTGCAGCTAACCTATAATCAGAAGGTGAAGGTGAAATTGAAGAAGAAGGTGGATTCTCAGCCTCAAGCGATAAACTCCGCTTCAACGAGCTCAAACTCGGGATCAAATTAACGAACTGCAACACCGCCGCCGCCGATTTCTTCCCCCCGCCGTCCTTCGCGGCGGCGGAATCGAGAAACCCCACATTCAGATTCGCCCAATCGGGCTTCCACGCCCAACCCACCAAAACGCCGACGACGATCGCCGCCCATATCGGCGTCGCGAACGCCATTAGCTCGAGGAACACATCCCCGACTGAGGGCTTCTGCAGAATCTCAATAAGAGCAGCAACCAACGCCATTAACTCAGATAATCTCACACGAAACCCTCGATTCAATCCGATAGAGATTCAGCCTTTAAGCACGAAGATGAGTCGAGGGTTGAAGAAGAAAGTGAGTTTATCGTTATCCCCCAATTTAATCACCGCAAAGAGGGGGAGAAAGGAAAAATTGAAGATCCAAAGAAAAAAGGCCTTCGGATAAGGAGGAACAATATATAAACAAATATAGATATTAATTAAATAAAATAGTTAAAGAAGCTTAATTAAAAACTAGTGGAATTCATTTCCCAGAACAAGGAAATTCTACGCGATCAAAATCCGCTATGAGAGAGAGAGAGATAGGATAAGGATGTGAGAGAGGTGGGCAGAGAGGCGTTGCTGAGATTTCTGTGGGGCCGCTTGTATCGAACTTAACGAAAAAACTATTAACTGGTTCACAATCGTCAGTCGCAGCTTTTGTATACTTCTGTAATATCTCTCCCAAATTCCAATCGCAAACTAGCTGCCAAAAAACCCCTATAAATTGTGAAATTGGGATAAGTTTGTTGGTGGTAATGAAGAGAGAAGAATTGATCTGGTGGCTTGTAACTTGTGAGAGAGAAGAATAAAGGGGTGGTTGCTTTGAATATAATAATAGTAGATAATTTTTTGTACTTTTGTGCTTGGGATGAGAGAGAGAGAGAGAGAGGGTTAGGATTTATAGATTGTTGGGGTGATTGATTTTATATATAGTTGTGGCTTGCAAGGCTTGTGATTTTTAAGCGATTATTGGTCTGTTTGCGGCCGCGTTCTCATTTTTCACATTTTGTTGACTTTTTTTAATTTTTGTTTGACCAAGAAACCTCGGTGGCTTTTCTGTAGATTACTATTTCACCGTCCATTTTTATAATCATTAGTATTTATTTATTTGTACAATATAAAAAAATAATAATACAAAAACTTCAATATTAGGTAGCTTATATTTGTATGTAATAATAATATGCAAAAAGCTTTCATCTTTAGGTAGTTGTCAAAGTTATCATGTTTAGCTGTCGATTAAGAATATTAATAGAAGAAAAGAGATTTTTTATGGGATGTTTATGAATTCAAATACCACCGGCCCGCTAAGTACTACTTCCATCCTACTAAACAAATCTCATTTATAAAATGGAAATAAATGAGTGGATCACAATCACTCTAAACAAATAAACTGCACCACCTTATATTTTTACATCACACTTTTTCTTTTCCACTTATTTCCTAAATTCTCGTGCCAAAAAACAATATGACTTAATTGGGACGGATGGAGTAAAATTTATCTTGTACATACCCAAAATAGTGGTTGTGGGTAATTGATCGTTATTAATTCAAAAAAAAAAAACAGTCTACCTATAAAAAAATAGAATTAAAGATAGAACTGAAAACTTGCATTACTAAAAGAACTTGAATTGGGTGGGTTGTATTAGACAACATTGGGCTACCTTAGGGCTTGATCAATGTCTTCAAAAGTATCCATAAAATTGACATATAACCTTGTAGACTTATTATGTTCTGTATAAATAGATATAGAAGCTTATTGTAGACCTTGAAATCGGATTGGTCTTGATCATTCTTTCAAGAGTGGAATCTATATTAAGGTCTTTCCAATTCATTTGAATATCCAAGTTTAATAGTAATACATAATCATTTTCTAAGAATTTTTCACGTTTTATTTTTTAAATATTTTATTTTAATATTGAAGGATGGGTTGACTAGCAACCTTAAAGCTTTTCGGATGATTTATTTCCTAAAAAAAACCTCAAACCAAATCATTTACTATTGGATTGATGGATAGTCCCAATTAATAATCTAATATTCGATATTTTTAGTAAATGAGAGATAACAAAAATACTATAGTTGCAAAGAAAAAAGATGTATGCATTCGTTTTTGCTATAATGTTAATTTTTAAAAGAGACTATTATTTTTTTTTACATAAATTAATTTGTTCTCATAAATGCAGATGAAATTTTTGATAGTACCCAATATTTATTTTATCAATTTTCACACTGCCTCTATATAATTATCTAAATTTTATAGAAATTTATTTTCTATTATACTTATGATTAATTAAAATAATTTTCATGTAATTTATGATTTTTATTTAAATAATTTAAATTATCTTTTTAATCAATGTGTGATTTTAATTATTTTTTAATAAATATATTAATATGATTAATTTAATTATATAAAATAATTATATAAATTTAATTTGTAAAAGTAAAAATAAGAATAATATCAAATACTCATTTTCTACCATAAAATAGGGAAGAACTGTTGAGCACGAAATATTATTTCTGCTTTAAAGTAGTGATAGGGCTCCCATAACATATGGAAAACCCTTGGAAATGCTCATAAGCCTTTGCTTGGTTGAAGAGAAAGAGCCTTTGATTGAAGAGAAAGAGAAAAAAAGTAAAAAATTTTGGCTCAATTTAATTTTTATAAACTTTCTTCTCTATTTCGTGGGTCCATCCACTTTTCATTTTCTCTGCTCAATCAAGCCCGGTATTACTTTGATACTTGTTTGAAACCTTATTATTCTAAATATTGTATAGAAATAAATATTTGAATAAGTTTATAGAATGAATATAATATATGTTTTATTAATTTTATACTCATAAAATATTGGAATTAGAATTCGATTACAAAACAAGTCCTGTTGTAAATATATTTTATATATATACTTATCATATATTGTGATGATCATGTCTATAAATAGAGGTCTCCACCCTCATAATAATACACATCTATTTCTCATTCTCTCTATTATTCTCTCTTTCTATTTAGTTTATAACACGTTATCAGCACGATCGTTCTTCATGTTTGGATTCTTCCTTTGTGCTACCGTCGACTAATTGAAGGTATAACTTCATAATTGTCTTTTCTTAATATGTGAAATTATATGGCGGCGGATAAATTATTACAAGACTTAGTTACTTTCTATTGTTCAAGATATACGTTTATAATATAAAATTTATGTCATGTTCTCCACGTGTTCCAAGAAAGGCAATTATGAGTCATGATGTATATCAGTACATGTGCATGTATTCGTTCACCTTATTAATTATATATTCATATTTTGTGAGATGTCCTCACATATACATTATTAATTGTTGCTCCCGAAGTAGACAATACCTTAATATTCCCCGAAGATATTACTTAACTTTTGTTGCTCCGTAAGAAGACAATTGATATTCCCGAAGAATATCACATGCTCTTAAAGAGCAATTCAATCTTATTTATTGAAATAATTTAATTGTTGCTCCAGAAGTAGCACAATTTAATATTCCTGAAGAATATTATATGCTCTTGAAAAGCAATTCAAAACCATATTTTTAACTTAAATTGTTCTTTGCAGTAAGAGCACAATCAATATTCCCGAAGAATATTACATGCTCTTGAAGAGCATTCATTTACGCTTTTATTTATTTATTTGTTTGTTTATTATTTATTTATTTAATGTTGAATCTAGATTGTTGCTCCTGAAGTAGCACAATCCATATTCCTGAAGAATATCATATGTTCTTAAAGAGCAATTCAAATTTATTGAAATAACTCAATTGTTGCTCCGTAAGTAGCATAAATTAATATTCCCGAAGAATATTACGTACGCTTGAAGAGTTATTAATATAATCTATGCATTTACTATATACCTCAGTTTTTTTTGTTGCATACTGTATAATGTTTATATCTATATATACATACAATCTTAATTTGGTGCTCCTGAAGCAGCACACAATTAATATTCCTGAAGAATATTATGTACTTTTGATGAACAATTCATATCATATGTCTTATTGATGGGCAAATCTTGGTTCTTGAATTATTATTATTGTTGCTCCCGAAGTAGCACAATTTTTATCCCAAAGAACATTATATGTTCCTAAAGAGCAATTGAGTTTCTAAAAAAAAAATATATATAAATATATATATTAATCTTTCGCCTGAAGTGGTTTAATATTGGTGCTCCTGAAGTAACACAATTTGTATTCCTGAAGAATGCTACATGTTCTTGAAGAACAATTCAAGCTTTTGATTTTGACAAATGTTATAAGTTCATAACTCTAATTGTTGCTCTTGAAGTAGCACAATTAACTCTACATGTTTTTGGAACAACTAAAACTTGTCATTTTGAAATCATATATCACAATAACCATACTTTAATTGTTGCTCCTGAAGTAGCACAATTAATATTCTTGATGAATATTGCATGTTCCTAAAGAACAATGTATAGATAAAGGTATGTTGTAATTTAAAGTATTACCTAATTCATGGAGTGGTAGCAAGAGCTCCTCTATGAATGAAAATTGTATTTTCAATAACCTATTGTGGCTTAATTTCTTTTCAAAAATAAATTTGAGATCCCGTAGATCTCAAAATTTGCAATTTATTGATTGCATTTATCTTGAATAAAATTAAATTGTTGCTCTAGAAGTAGCACAATTACATTCCTGAAGAATGACCGTAATGTGATATAAACATTAACATCACATGTTTGTGGAAATGCCTCAAATATAGTATTTTTATATACTATTTAACTTTTGCTCCTGAAGTAGCATCATTTATATTCTAGAAGAATATATGTTATTCTTGAATGAAAAATATTATTTATGTCTTGTTGACATTAATGCACTCTTGATATCGATGTTCATTTGCCAATAAGGGGGCATGAAAGAGACAATAAAAATGAAGCATCTCAGTAGGATTGCTTAAAGATATAATTGATTGTCCTCCCTAAAACTCGATACGAGTATATGCATCCTAAATTGCAAGATTTTCAAATCTAGTGCATCGGAATTATTGAAGGCTCCGGAAAGAGCATGTGTCATTCTATCAAACGATACGAAATCAACTATTGAGTTTGCCCTTTACTTTAGTAAGTCTAGAAGGAACTTACTAAGTTTTAAGGATATCCGTTACAATGGATACCATATTGAAATTATATAAGAAGGTAGTGATTCTTTTGCACTTAGCCAGAAGCTAACAAAAGAAATGTTATCACACTACCATTTTAAATGTATTACACATTTATAAAAACAAGTGAGACACACCATGTCATGAACCTAAAGTTGAAAGGGCTTTATGCTTTGACATGAGAGGTTTGGACATTCACGAGCAACTATCATGCGCAACATAATTAAAAATTTATCTGAGCGCAAATAGAGATCCTGAAGAATCTTTACATTGATTTTCATGAATGCTTGACTTCTAGAAGAAATGAAGCAATTGCTAGAACTAATAGTTCAAATAATAAAGAACTCAATTCCCTCAAGAAAATTGTCTTGATAAAGCTAGCGAGTTTATTAAACTCTAAGTTCCTCCTGAAGAGGACTTATATTATATTACTTTGGAATTGAGATTCAACACTTAGTTGCTCATGTGCATAATCAATAGTTTTGTACATATAAAAACGAGTCTCATAAGAAGATTGTTATTATGATAAACTAACGTTCCCAACATTAGATGGAACATATATCACATTTGGATTCCTGAAGTAATCAATGTGAAATCTACATCCAACAAAAAGCACAAGAACGAACTGGCCGCATTTGGATTCCAGCGGTAATCAATGTGATCAAGAAGTCAAAAGACTCACTTGCAAAAGATTGCGAATCAACTTCTTGAAGCTTTAATATGTATATAAAAGAAGTGACAATGTCATACATTTGCGGCAAATACCCCCAACAAGATTTCATGTCCCTGAAGGACAAGTATAAATGACAGCAAATGCATTAAAAGTTCGTCAAAAATATGGTCGACCAATTGGTTCTAAAAGAAATTTTGTGTCTAAGAAAAGGGGCACAAAATATGAACCAAACAATGACGATAATGATTAATCAATCAAATGAAGTTCCTGAAGAACTACAAGCGTCTGAAAATAGAGATCTCAAAGTATTGGAGAGATCAAATATCGTCGTGGACGCACGACATTATTTTCGCCTTTTAATATGACTCTTGAAATGATAAAAGAGGATCCTCAACCACGATCTATAAGAGATTGTCAAGATTGAAATAATTGGCCAAAGAGGAACGAAGTCATATAAGGTGAATTAATATTCCCTAGAAAGCCGGAAATATTTGGACATGTAGTTCCGAAATCCGGAAAGTATACCCCCGAAGGATACAAATGTGTCTTTGTTACAAAGAGAAATGAAAAAATGCGAGATATAGGGCAATACTCGTAATACAATGTTTCTCTCAAAGACCAGGAATTAAATATGTACTCTCCTATAATAGACGCCACTATTTTTGATTAATCTACTTATGTCACAAAAGGCTTGCTATGCGCCTTATGGATGTAGTAAATACTATCAATTTGATTCACTAAATAGTGACATATATATGAAGATCCCTGAAGAATTTAACTTGCTCAAAGTATGTAAGTCAAAAAGAGGTTTTCAATTAGGTACGTAAAAGTCATCGTAAGGGCCGAAATAGTACGTACCGTATATAATATAATCAGAAGGACGAGTATTCCTTGACAGAAGGGTACATAAATGATGACTTGAGTTTGATTGAAACTCCTGAAGAGCATAATACTTATATGTATACGCCGTCCTAATGACTTACGTAGAGCAAATCATTATGAATTATTTTATTCATTGATAATCCAACTCACATGTTTGTCGGCATTATGGGGAGATATAAAACATAAATGATAGAATGCCGCAATATCTCGTTGGATTAATTATTAGATTCACGCACTATGAACTAGAAGTTCATCAAGTTATTTAGTGCAAAAGGAGTGACTAAAATCTCATATACCTGTTGTATATGCACCATGAAAGAACTGAAGTTCCCCATAGACAAAAATAAATCAATTAATTCTCATTGACGCTAGAAGCGTGAGAGATTTATTGGTGCTAAGAGATAAGAAGTCCGCGGAATACAAAATTAGAACATATCACTCCAAAATTTCTCCTAAAGAGGATATGTGAATCATTATGTACAAAAGTACTTGATGAAATCAACTCATGCCTAAAGACAGAGTTAGAATAATAAGATTTTGGTTGAACTAATAATTGTCTCGACCTGCAGATCGAGCTTCTCCCTAATGGAGTTACACTAGTCGACCTACCTGAAAGGTCTTTAAAGATATTTTATTGTATCGCATCTACATGTCTATCTAATGGTTGATTCAATCACTTAAAGTGGATAGAGACTCATTTAGACCTATAGAAGATAACAAAGATGAGGACCAGAAGTTCCTTAATTATGTGCAATTGGAGAATTTGAAATGGTATTGACCATCCTTTGTTATTTTCGAGACAAATATGATATTGGTCTATTTATGAGAGTAATGATATATTGACATATTTCATGTTATTATCTATGCTGATAATTAAAATTGTGTTGCACATATTAGTGTAGACCTTAAAGATAACCTTGAAGATTGTTATCTTGAGGGGGATTAATAAATCGTAAATAATCTTGAAGATTAGACTGACTCCTAAAGGTCAAAGACCCTGAAGGTCAAATGGTTGTACTTTTTTTTTTCCTTTCTAAGTTTTTTTCCCAAAGGGTTTTCTTAGTTAAGGTTTTTAACGAGGCATCCAATGCAACACACGAGTAAATGAGTCATTGAGATTGATTCATAAAGAGCCAATGCAACACATGATCTTCAAAAGAGTGGCGGCATCAACATCCAGCAAATTCGCTCAAGTGGCAATCTAGCGGATTCTTTTATAAAGGCATTACCAAAGTCAACATTCAAGAAGTTGTTACACAAGATCAATATGCGCCGACTCAAGGATCAAGAATGAATATATTGAGGTGGAGCAGCTGTACTCTTTTTCCTTCGACCAGTTTTTATCCCAATGGGTTTTTCTGGCAAGGTTTTAACGAGGCAGCAATTTCTTTTAGGGATGGTCAATCAAGGGGAGTGTTGTAAATATATTTTATATATATATTTATCATATATTGTGATGACCATTGGTGATCGCTGTATTGCACCAAATAATCCTGCAAAAATCAGAGAATTACTTCAGTATAGTTCACAGGTATCGAACACAGGGAACGGACGACTAGACACTTTATTTTTCCTACTTATCTGGGGTTTTGGTTAGCGACCACGCAAGATTTGGGATTCCTATTAAACTAAGAACTTGTAAAATTAAAATCAAGAATAAAAACAGAAAACGAGAAATAAACTGTATTAACTGGGCAACTGAAAGGCAGGTCCAGCAGAATATTCATGCACACGTTATTCCAATCCTTGGCACATAAAATGAATTAATCTCAAGAATCTACTAGTTATAGACCACCGTAACTTAAACTGCGTGATCCTCACTCCCACTTACTTAGTCGGTAACCGCATGTTGGGCATCGAAACGGCTACTTCCCTAACCTAGCTACAACCTACGTTGTTGGGCAATCAATAGATTTAATAGCTAGACAGCTTTATCGAACTAAGGGAGCCTAGTATAGGAGCCTACTCGTATGTTGGGCATCTCATAGTCTCCTATCGGTTTAATCCAATTACTCTACGAATAATTTTGCTACTTACCTAGCCTTGTTCCACGAGAAACGATGGAAGTACTAAGTTAGCTACAGACAGCGCAACCTAGGGTGATCAAGCCTAAATCACTAGCCAGATTAATTAATTCAGAATTATCCCGAAACCCTATTGATTAATTATGAGCACCTAAGCCTCATGTACTGTTCACGTGTGCATTCACATTCTGCCGGACCCTAAAAAGTTTAGCTACTCATGCCGATGATTCGGTTGTACAAGCCGGGACGGTTTCCGAACGTAAACATAAAAACGAGTAACCCTAAATCTAGCATGCACGAATTCTAAATTTAAACTTATTAAGATGCGAAATAGCAGAAAATAACAACTTGCGAAATTTAACTAAAATCTTAAATTGAAATAACACGAGGTTCGAATTTGAAATTACTAAGTTCCTAGAAAAAAAACGATTAAATGCAAAATGAAATAAAACTAGAATTTAAGCTACGGAGTTTAAAGAACATGAAATCCGGAAATTTAAAGCGCTGTTTTTCTTCTAAGCTATGCTGCGGAAATCTGGTTCATATGGTTCAGAGATGGTTCGGAAATGGTCTTCGGCTTGGGCAGTTCGGCGGCGCGATGGTGCGGCGGCGGTTGGGATCGGAAGGGAGCAATGGCCGGAATGTGATCTCGGGATGTTGGGACGTGTTCGAATGGCTGTTTCCTGTGTATAAGGCCTCCCATTTTCGTCCCTCAACATCTCTTAATATACTCCTCCTTTTCTTCCTCTCCAAGGTAGGTTAAATTAGGATAAGGAAAAGATTTGGGTGGATAAGGAAACAAGATCTTTCCTTAACCACCAAAAGATATTTTCTTGATCTTTTCCTATCCTAATAACCGTGCCTTAATTCGCCACTTTCCGCGACTTTTCTTCACCAAAACGCGCCAATTAATATCCTCTTCATCATGCCACGTCAGCACCGAAACCCTGCATAATACGCCACTGCGAGTGCACCGGTTGGCCAATTGACGCACTTTTCGGCCTGAAATCACTAAGTACGAAAACGATTCATCAACCATGTAAACTCTAAAAGCCCATGAGCCCATCTTGTACTCTATAAATAGAGGTCTCCACCCTCATAATAATACACATCTATTTCTCATTCTCTCTATTATTCTCTCTTTCTATTTAGTTTATAACAAGTCCGTAATTGGTAAATGTATATTTCATCAAGAACCCGATTTCATATTAAGCCCAAGAATTTAGATTTAAGCCCAAAGTAGTTGATTTATTTTCAAGCCCTAGTCTCATAATTTAGTAAATTAGTAGGAGTATTAGATAATAACCTCCCAACTAGAATACGATTTTAGCCTCATAGATAAAGTAAGAGTTGTACAATTTATTTTTCCAAAAAACATGTACTACATGTGATATTGATAAAACTTTACTCCCTCTATTTACTTCTGATGACTTTTTTTCCCTCTTTAAGTCGTTTCTGATGTGTAAGTCAAATCTATATAAAACTTTAAGTCGTTTCTGATGTGATAAGTCCTATTTACTTCTGATGACTCGGGAGTAAATATGATCATATAAAGCTGAAATAGCTGCAAGATCTGATGTGTAAGTCAAATCTATGATGACCGAGGCGGAACCAGGATTCAGGTTTGGGGGGGGCGAGATTTACCGAGGATTTGGGGGCGGAGCTCCCGAATTTTTTTTAAAGAAAAGATAATATAACAATGAGTATAAGAAACTCAAAAGTACTTATAACATATACAAATGACAAAATAATGAATCTAAAATAATATACAAAAATCATAAAAATGACTAAAATAGCGAGTCAGAACTAAAAAACTTTCTCTTGTATTTGTTGACTTTTCCAGAAGGATTTGGTCGATGAGGACCTGCTATTAGATAACGTTGCATCATCTCATCTCTTTTATCAATCGGATAATCCCATATCATCTTATGGAGGCCTGGATCTCTTTCGAAATCTACTTCACCTTATAGTTCTGTTCGTGACTTCGTTCTCTATTTGTCTCACTACATGTCAAGTTATAAATTCAATTGTAATAGTTATGTATGTACAAGAGGATTAAATAAGAAGATCATCAAATTTTTTTGGGCCTATTTTTGAATTGTACTCCCTCCGTCCCATTAGTAGTGTCTCATTCCTTTTCGGCACGATTATTAAGAAAATGGTGTTTTGTGGTGTTTATTGTTTGACTTTTGAGTGGTTGATTTTTGTCCACATATTTATTACCTTTTTTTAAAAATGGGACACTTCTAATGGGATAACCAAAAAAAAGGAAATGAAACACTACTAATGGGACGGAGGGAGTACATTTTAATAAAATTGATGGCACATTTCTAAACATTCACTTCTGCCCACTTACTAATATATAAATATTAAAGTAGAAATTGGGCCGTGTGATTTAGAAATAAAAAGAAAATAAATTAAGCCTGTTATTATTGATTTAATTGAAAAATGGGCTTTGCAGGTTAGTATCTAAAATGAGGAGTGCAGGTTATTATTTAGGTAGACAGAAAATGTACTAATATATGAGATAACACAACAAATTGGGTGTTCCGGTGGTACCCCACACACCCCCTGTGTCCGCCTCTGCCTAGTGTCACCAAGCGATGTTCACTAAATGCGCATGTCTATGGCGGGAATTGAATTTCCCGAACTGAGCTTTCAAGAAGAGAACTGAGATGTAAGTAGATAAACTACCTTCTAGCTACTGTTGAGTTTTTCAAACTAAACCAAGAGATTAACCATCAAAAGCTTGTCCTGCTCAAAATGTTGGAAGAACTCACTAACATGGCCAAGATTTCAAAGGCAAATTTACCAATTAACTCATCTAAAACAGAGTTCTCTGAACTCTTTCAACCACATTAATGATTTCTAGATTCAAGATTTCTACACATCTGCAATTTCAAATTCAACAAAGTTATACCCACCTAAAAACAGTCATTCTATTACAACCTTAGCTTATGCTAAGTTCATCAAGAAACACATCTAAAGCAGAGTTCTTTTAAGAGCAGTTTCAAGTAAGACCCATTTAAAAGAAGTCATTCTATTACCACCTTAGCTTCTGCTACAAATATCAGCAACAAACTTTGAAGCCCTAGAGATTCAAGAAACCATATATAACGATAAAGATTCCTAAAGGGGGGGGAATCAAAATCAACAATTATGAAGAATCAACCAAGTGGGCGTCTTGAGACGCCGCATCTCGATTAGCATTACATCTGAAGAGATTGATTTTGGGAGGCAGCAACAAAGACCTGCACAGAGGGCAAGTCACGTTCCCCTCATCAATCCACGTGTCCAAACACTCCCTATGAAACAAATGCTTGCAGTTACACAAATCGCGAATCTCATCCCCCAAATCTATACACTCCAAGCAGATACTGCAGCCGCCGTCTCGTTGGCGGCTCTGCTCTTCACGGCGGAGGAGCAATTGTTGAAACTCGACGATGGGGACGCGGCTCTTGATGGCAGCGGTTACGATGTGGATCGGGATGGGGACGAGGGAAGGAGAAGCACTGTCGAGTATTAGGATGTAGTTGTTGGGGGTGGCGGCGGAGTCCGGCGACTCCTCCGGCGGCGGCTTGTAGAGGCCGAGGCGGGTGAGGGCGGCGATGAGGAGGTAGTAGGCGTGGAAGAGGAAGAAGGTGATTGAGATGAATCTGGGGACTTTGACGGCGTGGTAGAAGAAACCCATTCTATTGAGCCGCGGAGGGTGGCGGGGGCGGAGGAGAGGGGAGTGACGATGAGATCTGTGGTGGTGGTTTAAATAAGAGTCGCTTTTGCAGTTTGTGTTGTATTGGAGCGACTTTAATTAAATAAATTATTCTATTTTTTTTTTAATTATTTATTTATTTGTTTCGACGACACCAGTGCCATGTAAATGCATATTAAATTGTTGATTAATTCTACTTCACATGGTTAATATTTTATATTCTTTTATGTCTAAATATAATCTACTTTTTTATGACATTAAATTTAAAGTCATTATCCAATATCGAACTACATAAACCTACCGACATATAGAAATACCAAAAATCTAATAATATATTGAAAATTGCGAAATTATGGATATACATAATTTTCAATACAGTATTGGTATCACATCATTATATATCAATGAATATTTAAAGTTTTATATATTTTATATTCTTTTACGTCTAAATATAATCTACTTTTTTATGACATTAAATTTAAAGTCGTTATCCAATGTCGAATTAGATAAACCTACCGATACAGTTAAATCTCGATAAAGTAATATTCGATTGAGTAATAACTTCGTTTAGATAATGATTTATTTTGGTATCGATTTGGGTTAATAGACTAAAATAATGTTCGATAAAGTAATAGTCTCGTTAAATGAATATTTTTTTTCAATTCCAATGATATTACTTTAAAGATGTTTAATTGTATATAGAAATACCAAAAATCTAGTAATATATTGAAAATTGCGAAATTATGGATATACATAATTTTCAATACAGTATTGGTATCACATCATTATATATCGATGAATATTTAAAGTTTTATATATTTTGCAGTTGCGGATAAAATAATAAATTCGTGAAAAAATAACATATAAACCTACGATATCAGTATACAATAATATATCACATACCGAAATATCAAATATATTTTCATTTTCCACATGCTGAATGATACGGTATCAGTATAAAATAGTAGTATTTTTTTATCATTACCAAAAATATATATATATATATATATATATATATATATATATATATATCGATATATCAAGTCAATCTACATTAAGCTGTTAAGTATAACATGACCCTTAGACCGCAAGATTATCTTTTGGTTTTAAAAATAAAAATTATGCTCTTCTGATTAAAAATTCACTATCCATATATAAAAAATTAAATAATGATTTATGGAGTGATATAGTAGTTGAAAGTGGTTATATTGCTCATATAATTTTAAAATTGAATCTATGACACATAATTAATATTCCCTCCTCTCCAAATTTATATATTTACTTTTATTTTTCGTTTGTCTCAAATTTATATACCTATTGACATTTTATTTATGTCTAACTAAATGTTTCACTAATTTTAATAGGTAAAATTAATATTATAATATAAAAAACATTATTTTATAGAACTTTTACAATAACAAATACAATTATATTATTTTTTAATAATTTACTTTAATTTGTTCAAATTTCAATACCAACATTTATTTAACTTTCATATCACTAAAAATTTTCTTAATCTAAATCAAAACACAAACGAACATATAAAATAGGGATGGATGAAATATAATACAACCCAAACATATTAAGTGATTTGCAAATATTCAATTCATCATACATAATTAATCGAATACAAATTATACCCGCATATTTCTTTGGTGTTAAATCATAATTGTACCCGCATATTTCTTCCGACGTTAAATCATAATTAATATTATGTTAATACCCATATATAGTTGACAAGATCGTTGTAGTATGGTAATAATTTGACATGTTTGATTCAATTAATCCGATAACCGTTCATGAACCCGTTATATCAAATCAGCCGCATGATCGTGCTCCACCAAGCACAAGAAGGCGATCGATATGATTTCCTTCAAGAAGACATTATTATTACTCTCTCCGTCTCGTTATTACTGTCCTACTTTTTTTTATTATGTTTGTCTCGTTATTATTGTTCTACTTTTCTAATCGCTATTACTGTCCTACTTTCCTATTCTGTTTGTCCCGCTATTACTGTCCTACTTTTCTAATCGCTATTATTGTCCTACTTTCCTATTCTGTTTGTTCCGCTATTACTGTTCTATTTCCTAAAATAGCAAAAACTATTCTTAAAAAAAAATAAGTGGGTCCCTCCTACTTAATACTCATCTCCACATATCATACTCTCTCTCTCCAAAAATCTATCCCTCACACGATTTTTGTTTCACTCAGTACTCGGAAATTTATGATTTTTAACTTTTTAGAAACTTAAGATTATTTCTTAAAATACAATATGAAAAAAAAACAGAAAAAAAATTGATTGTCTCAATTATGCCATGTAAAAATTTGGATAAATTCTCATTTATTCCACCAACCACTCCTAAAAAATTGTGTTCATTTTTTAATATAATTATTTTTTTAATAATTTACTTTAATTTACTTAAATTTCAATATCAATATTTATCTAACTTTCATATCATTAAAAATTTTCTTAATCGATGTCAAAACACAAACGGGTATATAAAATTGGGACGAGTGAAATATAATAGGGGTGTCGATCGGTACGGGATCGGGAATCCCGATATCGAACCGATTCGGGATTCGGTATTTCGGGATTCGGGATGGGATTTCGGTATTGGGATTCGGTAATCCCGAAAATCCTGTAATTTAAAAAAAAAATGAAGAGCGGCGGTCAGCGGACAGCGGGTGTTTCAACTTTCATTCTTTCAACTTGATTTGTTCAGGTACACATCTTTTTCTGGTTTGTTTCCATTGTTGTCGAGGGGCGCAGCTCTATCGTTGGTGAAACTCGAAGAGATATCGCAGACAATCGACTCGGAGAATTTATCTCTTCGAGTTTCACCGTGCAGAACTCAATCCTCTTCACCGGTCCGTTGGCATCTACTTCAATCACCACCAACGCGAAATACGAAGTCCGAAGCCCTAAATGCGTACATGTTTAGGGTTTAGCCATTTCACCTCTTATCTTATCGGTATATCCCAAATCCCGATTAGCTGTGAAATGAAATACCGATACCGATACCGAATCCCGAAAAACGGTATTTCGGTATCCCAATACTGACTTTTTTGGGACGAAATTCGATATATCCCGAATACCGATCCCGTTTAGAAAACCCGAACGTATTAAGTGATTTGCAAATATTCAAGTCATCATACATAATTAAATCGAATACAAATTATAACTGCATATTTCTTCCGTCGTTAAATATACAAAAACTTCTAGAAGACGTGTAGGTGTCACTGGCATTTAACAACGGTTGAATCTTCGACATATTAAATTCCAAAAATAGATGATTCGTGATACACTCCCACAGTGTCGTTAAAATCGAACAGACCGAGGCAGGACCCGCAGACCAAGTCTGCGGCGGGTCCCACCAATATCCTGGCACTGGGCCCCACACCTTCTAGAAGAAATGGATCCCATTGATTAATAGAAGCTTCCGATTTTATGACGGGTCGTCCGGATTGGCCCATCCTTCTTGGGCTTTTTATTGAGCCCGGAATATATGATTTGGGCCTTTTCAAGCCCGGAGATTATACTACGTCGTTTTTTATTGTAGTCTGGATTACGTTCCGTGTTATCCGTCGCTCTGCTTCGAGTATTTTCTTCAATTCCATCAATGGCGTCTTCGTCTCTCTGCGCATACAATGCTCCGATCTCCATCTCGTCTCGAAATCTCCCTAGTTCTAAGAGGGGTAACTGTGAAAGTGAAGCCAAATTCCCAGTTTCCTCGATGTTTACGTCCCTTAATTTGTCCTCAAAACAGACTCCATCTCTGCAGTTCCTGAGCGCGAAGAGGCCGCTGCGCCTCTCATCCACGCCGCGCACTCTCACCGTCACCTCCATGGCGCCGCCTAAGCCCGGAGGCAAACCGAAAAAAGGTAAATTTTCATTTCGTAGCCGTAATTTTGCCCTCGCTTTTTTTGAATTGATTGGGGAAAATGTTGAAATGTTTGTAATTATGTGGATATTGTCAGTGGTTGGGGTGGTGAAGCTGGCGCTTGAGGCGGGGAAGGCGACTCCTGCGCCGCCGGTGGGGCCGGCGTTGGGTGCGAAGGGTGTTAACATAGCGGCATTTTGTAAGGACTATAATGCGCGAACTGCTGATAAGCCTGGGTACATCATTCCTGTTGAGATTACGGTTTACGACGTGAGTTTGATTTGATGTGAATTGGAAAATGCTGTTTAATTTTGATTTTGATGAATGCTTGGTTTAGGTAATGCAAAATATGTGGTTGGATTTGATTATTTTCAGGATAGAAGTTTTACATTTATCTTGAAGACTCCACCTGCTTCAGTTTTGTTGCTCAAAGCTGCTGGTAATCCTCTTCTTCTGCTTATGCCTTTATATACTTGTCTTTGTACCTTGGCTGCCTTTATTATAGGAAGTATGGATTGGGAGTACACTATCTAGAATTTGATGAATATAGTCACACATTCGAAAACGCAATGGCATATTCGAAAATCAATTTATCCATCATCTTGATGCTAGATTATAACAAGTCACAAGACAAAAGTTATGAAGGGGGTAGGATAAGATTATCCATGATGATGTAGGATTGATTTCATGTTGAACTTTTGATGTTTGCCATACTTACTTTACGCACGACTTGTCATTTAGGGAAGGGTCATAAAAAAGTGGGGAAAAACATCGATAAATTATTGATTTGGAATTGGAACTGGAATTGACTGTTTATGTTTGTACATGAAGAGTCCATATGAGATGTGGCAGCTGCATATATCCCTCATAGCCTCCTTATCCATTGCATGCTTTAAGATAAAGGGGTTAGTAAACATGGAGAAAGCCTTCTCTTCACTAAGCATTGGCCGATTGTATTCTTGATTATGGGTGCTATCTGTTCTGCAGATGCAAAGCACCACACATCATTAGTTTTTGTTTTACGATTTTGGTTTGGAAGATTAGTTTTCTCCCTTGGAGATTGTATTGATTGTTAGGAACTAAGACCTGCTAGCTTGGTAGAGGGCAAATGGTTTACCCTTGACATTTCATACCTGTAGCTTGTGCGTCTTTGCTTTCACTATAGCTACATTATGTGACAGTTGATTGTATTATACGTTATTCCACTTTTGGTTATGACAAGAATGTTTCGATTTGTGTAAAGATCGCCATGATTGTACTTTCTGGACTTTGGTTTAACAAGATCTTGATTATGGACTTAAATTAAGGCATCCTAAACCTTATGTTTTGCTAAAACCAACAGTGCATGCTGCTAACTAGTTCTTACCATTTAGGTGTGGAGAAAGGTTCTAAGAACCCTCAGTTGGAGAAAGTCGGGAAGGTAACGATCGACCAGCTACGGACAATTGCACAGGAGAAACTGCCGGATCTGAACTGCTTGAATCTGGAGTCAGCCATGAGAATCATAGCAGGCACTGCAGCAAATATGGGAATCGATATCGACCCTCCCGTACTTGAAAAGAGAAAGAAGGAGCTTGTGTAGGTCTTGTATCTTCTTTCCATGTAGGTTAACTTACCATTGCTGCATTTTGCATCAAAAGGTGATGAATTGGAATCTGGAAGTAATTTTTGGCTGTACCATGTTCATGAAATAGTTCTCATTAATTTCTGCCCCATTCTATGTTTTCAATATCTTTGTGGCCAAGTTGAATAACTCTACATTTAAGTGATAACTTATAAGGATTTCCCAATTAAGTAGTGTTCGAAATAGTAGCTTTTATAAGCAGCTTTATGTTTAAAGTTGCTTTTAAAGTTGCTTAAGGTTGTTTTTAAATAAAAGTTGTTAGTGTTTGCAACTTCTGACCAGTTTATGAGCTTCTGTTTATTATCCAAAAATCGTGGGATTAATTCAATTTTCTTTCTATTTTTTAACCTCTAAAATTTGTATGTTTGCTCCCCAAAAGTTACAAAGATTTCACTCCTAAATTTGCATCCCGGATCCCTAATTTAAACTATGATATATTGATGTAAACATATATTGTTAGGATTTCTCAAAACAATAGAAAAATATTTGTTGATCCTGATGGGTTAGGTAGTTAATCGTGATTAGCATCAATAGAAAAATGTCACATGGTCTTTGTCTTAATTTATGTACTTTGAGACAAATATTAATGGAAATATATAATTAATAATCTCAAAGTTTTTAAGTAAATCGATTAGAAGTCCCTCTACTTTCCATCTATTGGGATGACATAGCTATTTAGTGATTTAGTATTTAATCGAAAATAATAATCGGTAATAATTATGGGTTACTCGTTATAAAAAAAATATAACTAGAAAAAAGAGAATTAGGTGACTTACTCCTTATTTAAAATTTTATTCAAAGTATAGAATCGTTGTATAGATAGAGAACAAACAGAGACTTCATGATAAAAACTACTAATAACAAATACTACTATATATTATAATAGCCCAGTTAAATAAAAAGTGGTATATTTTTTTAAGAAAATAATACCCCCGTCCCCTGGACGACCGTTCCTTTCGCCGTCTCCTTAAAACGACCGTTTCCAAAAAAAATAACTTTATCTATTTTATCTTTTCTCCCTACTTTATCTACTTTCATTATATTAATTATTTTCTCTCACCTACTTTATCATTTCTCTCACCTACTTTATCATATTTTATCATTTCTCTCACCTACTTTATCTACTTTCATTATATTAATTATTTTCTCTCACCTACTTTATCATTTCTCTCACCTACTTTATCATATTTTATCATTTCTCTCACCTACTTTATCATTTCTCTCACCTACTTTATCATTTCTCTCACCTACTTTATCATTTCTCTCACCTACTTTATCATTTCTCTCACCTACTTTATCTACTTTCTTAATTCCCGCGCCCATTGGAAACGCGTCGTTTCCAATGGGACGGAGGAAGTAGTATATACTCCCTCCGTACATTAATGTCTCACTACCTGTTTTTGAATGTCACATTACAATTAAACCTCGATAAAGTAAGAATCTTGGGACCGGAAAAAAATATTCATTTAACGAGGTTATTATTTTATCGAACATTATTTTAGTGCATTGACACATATCGGGACCGAAAAATTTATTATCTAAGCGAGATTATTATTCTTCGAATATATTACTTTATCGAGGTTTAACTGTATTTATGTCATATACAAAATAATGAAATAAATGAATGGACCACAATCAATCTAAGCAAGTGGACCTCACCCTTTTATATTTTTGTACCAAACTTTACATATTTACCTCAACTATCTTAATTACCCTGCCCAGTCCCAATGGGAAATAAATAATGGGACAGAGAATATAATTTTCGAAAAGAAAATTTGTGATGGGCCAAAAATATACTCCCTTTATCTCAATATTTATGGCTCAATTGGTTTCAACGGGTGTTATTTGATGTAGACTGTTTGACTTTTTGGAAGTTGATTTTAGGCCACACAATTACTACTTTTTTTAACGTGAGCCACGAATAATAGGATATCTATTTCGAGAAAATGAGTCACGACGGCCGGAGTAGCACCATTTTGCTAGCCATCTTTATTCAATCATTACCAGCTCTTCCTATTTATGTTCGAACTACTGAATCGAAAGCCCATTCCCTTTCCACCTTTCCACCCAGATTCTCTCTCCCCCCTCCCCCTGTCGGTCTCGTATATTCTGTTGGAATTTTAATTTAATAAAATTAAAAATTAATTTTATTTAATAAAATTCTAAATTGAAAGTATGAATTATCAAAATTGAAAAGATACGTCTTTTCCTTATAAAGTGGATAAGATAGATAATTTTGAAGGGATGCGATTCTTTATTGGCAAATCATAATTTGGTTGCCTATAAATATTGAGATTGACGGTTGAAAGAAAAAAACTAATTCCCAATTCATAATTTTACAAAAGTTAATGTTTTATCTTGGAAGACAGTTTGTTTGAACCGTGAACACCAATTACGAGGCAAATTTCATCTTAAAGAAAGAGAATCATTCTCTCGACTCAGCATCTTTGTATTCGGGTTTGATTTATTGCTTCATTTGCATTCCCGTATTTAGTTCAATAGTCAACATATTCACACCCTAAGCACTTTAAAGGTACTCCTTTATCGCGCCGCCACTTTTTTGTTTTTATATGATTGCATACTATGTAATGTAATAATCTGGGTTTTGTTTGGCGTCGGAGATCCAGTTTCCGAGCTTTTCCCTCTTTGATTGCCGCAGTTTCTTGGTTTAGCAATCTCACACGTGCGGACATAATATTTTCGATATAAAAAATTCATGGTGGCGCTTTGAGTGAGATAATGTCTGTTTTGTTTGATCTTGGTTGTCTTCTTTTTGCAATTATTGGGTCTTAGGTAGGCGCTTCCACTATTCAGAAATGTCTTCTTTATCTTGTCCTTGCCCCCTTCAATCTGCTCTGTATTCAAGATTCTCTTAATTGGGTCTGCTTTATTACATCTCAGAGTATGAATTAGAAGTATGTTTGTCTAGATTTTATACCCTCTTGTATTGCAAATTTCAACTAAGATTGATTTTTCTGTTTCTTTTATGAAGTAGAAGTAATGTATAATGTATGTTTAAATTCTGCTCTTGTTTGCTGCAACTTCTTGTTTGCTTAATGGCTTCTTATACTGTTCTATAGAGTTGCAATCTGTTCCATTTGTAATGCCTAATCAGAAGAGAGAATGATTTCTTTCTATGATTATTCTTGATTTTGTAAAGAACTAAACATGCAAGTACGCCAAATAACATCAAAGGTGTTGGTTTCAGAAGATGGAATGTCTAATGTTTTTTCACCGGGAGAACTAATTGGATTGTTACGAGCGTTAGAGAATTAGCCTTTGAGGCAGTTTATGGGAAGATTGAGTGATGAAACTTGTTTGTGTTTAGATTGTTTTATGCTTGGTTTCTTGAATTCATGCAGCTATATTGTTTATGGGAAGATTGAGTGATGAAACTTGTTTGTGTTTAGATTGTTTTATGCTTGGTTTCTTGAATTTGTGTAGTTATATTGTGTTTATGAGATGATTGAATGATGAAACATGGTTGTGTTTAGATGGAGGCACAAACTTCAGTGGATGGACACATAGTTGAGATATCTACCGATACATCGACGGCGGAGAGGGGATCCGGAAGCAAGGCGTGTGAGGGCGCGATATGTGGATTCTCCGATGCCAAGACGAGCTCTAAGGATGCACAAGAACGCTCCGCCTCCATGAGGAAGCTCTTGATCGCGGTTGCTTTGTGCGTAATCTTTATGAGCGTAGAAGTTGTAGGCGGTATCAAAGCCAATAGTCTAGCGATACTAACTGATGCTGCTCATTTGCTATCCGATTTTGCTTCCTTTGCCATCTCCTTGTTCTCACTCTGGGCCGCAGGATGGGAAGCCACGCCACGCCAGTCGTACGGGTTCTTCCGGATTGAGATACTCGGAGCATTGGTGTCGATTCAGTTGATATGGCTTCTTACAGGGATACTCGTGTATGAAGCCATCATGCGATTGGTTCAAGAAACCGGCGAGGTTCAAGGTTTCTTGATGTTCTTGGTTTCTGCCTTTGGTTTGTTGGTTAATATCATCATGGCCGTATTGCTCGGCCATGATCACAGCCACGGGCACAGCCATGATCACGGCCACGATCATGATCACAGACATGCAGATCATGATCATGGCTCTGATGTGACCGTGACCAGATACAACAGATCTGATCACGGCCACATCCAAGGAGAAGGAGGGGACCCGAATCAGCCTTTGCTCGAGAAGAAGAAGCCGCGAAAGAAGCAACAAAACATAAACATACAAGGCGCATACCTCCACGTGCTCGGGGACTCCATACAAAGCGTTGGAGTCATGATAGGGGGAGGCCTCATATGGTACAAACCCGAATGGAAGATCATCGACCTCATCTGCACGCTCATCTTCTCCGTTATCGTATTGGGGACGACCATCCGGATGCTCCGGAACATTCTAGAAGTCCTGATGGAGAGCACTCCAAGGGAGATTGATGCCACAAGGCTTGAGAAGGGGCTTTGTGAGATGGATGAAGTTGTTGCCGTTCATGAGCTGCATATTTGGGCTATTACTGTTGGGAAAGTTTTACTGGCTTGCCATGTTAAAGTTAAGCCAGAGGCAGATGCTGATATGGTTCTTGATAAAGTGATTGACTACATCAAGAGGGAATACAACATAAGCCATGTCACTATTCAGATAGAGAGAGATTAGAATTTAGAAACCATGGTTAGCCCCCTATCTACTTGATTTTCCATTGTTTATTTGATTATAGAAAATTAAAAAAAATATATTAAGTAAATAATTTTATAACTTATTTTTTTCCGGTGGATGTAAGTGGAATGGACCTGAATATTCCATTAATATTAATAATTTAAAAAGAGTAAAACACATTAAACTTTCTAAATTATTAACTTTTCACAGTTTGCCTCATAAATTATTGAAATGTACATTGTCCTCTGTACTATTGTTTTTTTTTTGTCATTTGCCCACTTACTTAAGTAAATTAGCAAATTGTCCCCTAAATTATTTAACTTGTTACAACATAGTAAAATTTCGGCAAAAATTTATAACTATACAATCCAAATATAGGGTAATGCCATCTTGTTTTTATTAATTATTGTGAGGCTTAATCTAAGAAATAGTACTAGTTTTGTAATAATTTAAGATGATATTACGCCTAACTCTGCACGTGTAATCGGATTTTTTTGCCTAATTTACACTCTTCTGCTATAAATTATTGTACATTTTTACACAACATACAAAATCAACGATCCAGGAGATAAAGTGCATATTTTCATAATTTAAGGGGCGTAAAAGCTAGTTATTCGAGATCTTTTCAACGAAGTAGGGGAGATTTATTTAATTCACATTTATAATTCTTTACGGTAATAATGTTGAAATATAATTCAAAGATATTAATTACTCCATTAGACGCGAGAGGCCGCTATTTTGGTGACTGGTCTCGACCGAGAGTTGACTGCCATTTCGTATATGTATATGTATGTATGTATGTATGAGCCTCAACACAAACCAAATAAGCAAAAAAACACTATAAATTCCTTCCAGTTTTTGATTTTCGCCGCTTTTATCTCAGCATCTTCGTCTCCAGATTTCATCTAGTCAGGTAGACTTTTTTCTGAATCTATTTTGAATTTCTTTTTTCCGAAGGTTTTTCGCGGATCTGTTTTGTGTTGTAGTTCATATAATCCAGCTCGTACTCTAGGCGATCGCGATTTTTTGTTGATTCAGTAACTTGTTGTTAAGATTAAGGTTGCGTTGATACTCTAGAAACTGTGAAATTTTGATTGGATTGCTTAATCGCTGCTTGTATGGATGGTTTGACTATTTTTTGCTGCTGCGATTCATTTCGGTTCGTTTACTTTTTGAAATCGATTTTGATACTCTTGAACGTTTGCTCAGACTCATCAGATCTATGAAGGAAAAATAGGAAGTATGTCAATCAATGATTTCACCATTCTTAGGTTTCTAATTCTAAAGAAATGTTTGTGATGTGTTTTTGGTCCTGCAGAAGTAAGTCAATCAATGGTTTCACCAATTTTAGGTTTCTAATATCATCATAGGTTGGGGATTTCTGTGGTAAGAATGAGTATTGACTCAATGGTGCTTGATTTCTGGCTTTGGATTTGATCTAGGAAAAGATGAGCAACGAAAATGGAAGTGAGTCCTCGGGTCATAAGCGGGCTCCAAAATTGAATGAGAGGATCCTCTCATCTTTGTCCAGAAGATCAATGGCTGCTCATCCTTGGCATGACCTTGAGATTGGTAACTGAGTATGTCTTAATGTCAGTTAGCATTCTTTTCCGGTGATTTTAAACTGCATTTTCACTTATATTTGCAGGACCTGGAGCACCAGAGATTATTAATGTTGTATGTAATCTTTTACCCTTCCTCCAACTGATATTAAGTAGAAGATATAATTTAGATGACATATAGAAAGGCCTCAGATGTAATCTTTAGTGTCGTGTGAATTTTCTTGCAATTGTTGCATTCTTTGGACTCCTCTGTTTCCTACGATTTTCGGAATTGCTGATCGTTCATATGTATAATCATGCTTTCATTAGAATGAGTTTGTCAAGCCTAACCACATAATGCATTGATCACTTTAAGCCTTGTGTACTAGAGAAGATGACAAATTTTGTGATGCTTTAGATGATCAAGCTAATATTCTCTTTTCCTCTCATTATTTTGCGAATCCTTGTGATTGAGAGTGACTTGATTTTCTATTAGGTGATTGAGATTCCGAAAGGAAGTAAAGTGAAATACGAACTTGACAAGAAAACTGGTCTCATCAAGGTATGATTGTGATGTGGACCCGCAAGTATTAGTACATATCAGTTGTTGATATGAACTTGAATCTATTGTTCCAACCGTTCAGGTTGATCGTATATTGTATTCCTCGGTTGTTTATCCTCACAACTATGGTTTCATACCTCGAACTCTATGTGAAGACAATGACCCAATGGATGTCTTAGTCATTATGCAGGTAAATACTTCTATGCAATCTCAGTTTCAAATTTCAAGATCTCTAATCTTATGCATTGGCCCATAATTCATCATTACAATGCAACTGAATTTGCAGGAGCCTGTGATTCCTGGTTGTTTTCTTCGAGCCAGGGCAATCGGCCTAATGCCAATGATTGATCAGGTACTACAAATCCACCAGCAGACTGAAATCTAGAGTAGTCTCCATTGATTGTAAAACTAAATTTCTTTGTGTTGTTAGGGAGAGAAAGATGATAAGATCATTGCAGTGTGTGCTGATGACCCCGAGTATCGCCACTTCACCGACATCAGCCAGCTCCCGCCTCATCGCCTTGCTGAGATCCGGCGCTTCTTTGAAGACTGTATCCTTTTATGTGTTTCCGGTTTTTTTGCGATGAGGGAAAGTCGTTTCGGATTAAAGATTGATAGTGAGATTTTTTAATGAGTGATTAGATAAGAAGAACGAGAACAAGGAGGTGGCAGTGGATGAGTTCTTGCCTTCTGCTACTGCTGTAGACGCCATTCAACACTCCATGTAAGCTTCAGACAATGCATATACATATGTTTATATCTTTGTAGTTATGATTTCTCATGGCATAAAATTGACTGTGTAGGGACCTTTACGCCGAGTACATCCTGCACTCCTTGAGGAAGTGAAAGAATTTATGTTCGTCTCTCTCTCTTACAGGAATTGAAAGAAAATTTATGATTGTTTCTCTCTCTTAACAGTGAATTGAAACTAGGCTTGCTCTTTGACTATCAAATGAATTTATGTTTGTTTCTCTCACTTACAATGAATCGAAACAAAACTTACTCTTTGATTGTCAAAAGAATTTATGTTTGTTTCTCTCTCTTTCAATGACTACCTTTTTTGTACTCATATATTTTTGTACTCTTATATCCAACTTTGGGATCAGATCACCTGTCCAACAAATCTCTATTCAATTGATGTCCGATTTAAAACGACGTAATTTTGTATTGAAAAACTACAAATTAAAAGTATAAGATTGAAAAAAGAATTTACTAAATAATTAAAAAATACATTTTTTTAATACAAAACTACGTCGTTTTAAATCAGACACATTCGACAGGGATTTATTAAACAGGTGATCTCATCCCCAACTCTGGTATTTGCTTCTCTCTCATTATTCTCAAAGCATTAGAGGTTGGCATAAGAATTTACAATTTTAGGCCTATTCTCACATTGCCGAATTCTAACTTTTCTATGAACACTGTGGCCTAACTAAAGCACAAACCAACATTCAGCATAATAAAAGATTACATAATATAGATAAATAGCCATAAGCATTATTCGGATATGATGCAGTGCATGTAACAATGAGATTGGTTCCAAAAACAGCTCTGAAATGAAGTAAGAAAAGAGAATGAAAAAGAGGGAGGATGTTTGAAGACCATTATCCTCCAAAACTGATTTTGTTCAGAGTAATCAGACTCGAATTAAGCTAAAATGTCGTACCGACTCTGGAAGCATTTATCGTTGGTTAAACAACGCTTTGCCAACAATACCAGTTGCCTCAATGTAACGATCTATGCACCGGGAGATGCAACTGCTCTCGCTCCCACTCAGACTACTGCTTGGTTTCGTGATGCACTTCTCAAAGCACTTTCCTCGAACAGTCTACATGGCAGTTGTAAAATTAAAGTTATAAGATATTATGCCAAAGAAAATGAAAGGAAATAAATAGGAGTTGTCAATATTTGGGTAAAGAAGAAGAACAAGAAAAATGGTCAATTTAAACGCAAGTCGCACAATGAACAGCAAAACACAACTACATGTAACTTCTTGTCATTAGATTGCTACAATTCCAGCGCCCAAACAATAACAAATCTGCAGAGATGAATTTCTTTGGCAATACGATCTTCGTTACATCAGCTTGTTGATAGCTTCCGTAGATAAAAAAGAAAATTTACTTAAGTTTGTATGTGGACCAACTACTTAGTCTAAGCACCAAATATCAGTAATATACTTAGATCCTCGAAAAGGTTGTAAGAATCTGACGGTGGTGGCTTATATGAGAAGCTAGCCTGAGAAAGCCCTAGTAGTCAATAATGTTTAAATGAACCAAGACCCTTCCTTTTAATCAAGTCAATAGACAATCAGTCTAGTAACAGCCGAAAAAACGCATCGAAATATGTATTTATCTGCTGAATAAAATACTTCAAAAATCCAATTAAACAAATCATATCCTTTCTGCAGAAATCAAGCATAGCAAAGAAACCTGGGCTTGCAACAATTTTAGAAAAATTCCAAGAGAAGCCTAATGAAAAAGTACTAAAAAAAACCCGACATATGTTCAAGAAAAAGTACTCCCTCCATCCCATTCATCTTGTCTTGCTTTCCTTTTCGGGTTGTCTCATTCATCTTGTCTCATTTAAATAATGGCAACTTTTCAACGCACAACACCCACCCCCTCACTCACAACTAACAACTCTCCTTAATATCCGTGCCGAAAAGAAAGGAGACAAGCTCAATGGGACGGAGGGAGTAACTATTAATTAGAAATTGAAGTCCTAAATGCAACTGTCATCTTTTCCTTGCCATGGGCAAACGCCATAAAAAGCTTCCTATCCTAGTTTATAGAATCTTTCTAACAAGAAGCAATATTTATAAAGCATCTCAGATCCTTTGCATTGTAGATTTAACACCTTCAACTAAACAAATTTTACAATCCAGCAAATTAGCCTAAAAAGTGAAGATTTGTTAAGCAAATATTGCTGAACAAATTTCAAATTCGACATATCCACTGTTTAATAAACATAAGCTTGGAACAAAAAATCAAGCATGAAATATCCCCTGTTTTATCATTCCATATTTACCAAAACTAGGCAGTGGTAGTTCATCGGTGTAAAAGGAACAAAATTAAGATTTCACGCAATGTTACGCTGAATCATTTTACTATGATTTACGCCATCTTATTAAAGGCTGATTTAAATCCTCAATACGAGAAAATCAAAAACTGAAAATCCAACTAATATTAGTTGAACATCTCATCATCTATCAGGAATTTATGGACTACACGAAGAAATACGGTATTACTGAGAGAAAACCGACGAGTTAATTCAATTTTTAAATTCGAAAGCAACGACTGATACCTCAAGAAATTCTTCGGCATAAGCCTGAGCAATCTGAGTCCTAAGCTGATCCATTAGATCGTCCGGTGAGAATTTCGGCGATGATCCACTTGACGGCGAGGAGAATGAATCCATTGATTTCTCCCCCTTCTTTTAATCTTTCGTTGCTTATCCCTTCGGTCGGTCGCCCCTCTCCCTTTTCAACCCTAATTTGTATACCGAGACGCTTCTCTCTCTAAAACCCTTACCCTTTTAAGCCCTTGCCTTGCTTCTCAAACCAAATTTAAATTTTCTTTTAATTATCCGGAATATATTTTCCTAACTTGTATACCGAGTCGCTTCTCACTCTAAAACCCTTTCCCTTTTAAGCCGTTGCCTTGCTTTTCAAACCAAATTTGAATTTTCTTTTAATTATCCTCAATATATTTTCTTTTGAATTTTGTGTTGCAAGGCTATTATACATAATTGGATATAAAATTAATTTCAAAGTATCTTAATGTGAACATATGTACGAAAATGTTTCTCGAGTTCCCATTATTTATGTCCCATAGGGAATCGGCACGGAGATTAAGGCGGGTTGTGAAAATGTATAAAGTAATGGTGAAAATGTATAAAGTGGTGGTTGAAAGATATAAAGTGGTGGAATCCATTTATTTAGATGATTGTGAACCACTCATTTATGTTGACTTTTGGAATGAAAGAGAAACAAATGCAGCAAATAGGACATAAATAATGGGACGGAGGGAGTACATTATTTTAGACTTTTTAGTATTAGATATTTGCAATTTCATCAAGGCCATTTCAGCCAATAAATAATTCATATAATCAAACATTTAATTTCAAGATATTTAACAATTCGTCATGAATGGATGCCCAACTATCCACCCCCAAATCTAAAATCTTCATTAACATAACATTTGTGATGATACATTATCTAGAAAATCTTATTTTTATCAAAATGGCTATTAATGTCATAAACTAAAAAATCATCATTCTATATATCAAACATATCTATCTGAAAAATCTCATTCAAATAAGATACTTACTATTGAAACTATAAACCATTTAAATTGTTATATACACTGTAAATAATTTATACACTGTGTATCAACAAGGTCGTTTATGAGTATTTTTTTAGAACATAAATATTCCATACAATGTAATTATATAATTAAATTAAACATAATAATAATAAATATTAATGATCCGGACAAATATAAATTAATTCAGATTGAACAAGTTAAAATTTACGAGAAGCAGTGAATTATACCCCCAAGCAAAAGACAATCCTCCAAATCGAGCATCGGAGGCTCCAGAAATGATATTCATAATTCTTAAATAATTATTAGATGTAATTTAAATGTTCAGTATATTAAGTACTTTCAATTAATGTTCAACTTTCTTTTATTAATATTAATTATTTTTAATTAATATTAAATTCATTATATTAATTTATTCTAAACAATATCAAATTAATGTTAATAAAAGACTAATTGCAAACCAAAGGAAACAGCCCAGAAATAACGGGCCTAATTGCAAATCACGTATAGGGGCAGAAAATAAATATAAATTTTCTTTTTTTATTAAAACTATAATCCTCATAAAACATGAAAATAACTTTAACGTTCAAATCGATAATTAAATAGCTAAGAGAGAGCTTAAAGAACATCACCATACTTGCAAATAGACTTTAGCCATTAATTTCAAAGAGATCTAGGTAGTTACACAATTGTATCACGATTCAAAACTGTTCAATCAAGCAAATTAATACGATAACAACCGATCACACTTCGATTCCACCAAAATCGCACGAATCCAAGACCCGTCTCACATGAAATCACTATTAACAACATCATTAATTGAAAGAGATTTAGTTGGTTACACAACTGCGTCAAAATTCAGACCCGTTCAATCAATCAAATTAAGACAACAACAGCTCTAACTGAAAGAGACATTGATGCACGCCTCGATTCCACGCGTATGAAAACAACACATTCCGAGAATACTTACAATATATTCGGTGGTTAAGTGATTAATGTACAAGTACGCTATTAGTAATGTGTGGGAGAGAGAGATGCAATAATAATATGATGGTGTTTGGATGTAGCAGCCTAGCGGCCGAGGGTGGTCCAGCGCCTACGACGCGCCTAGGCGCCAAATTGCATCGTCCTGCAACTTGCAGCTCTGCCCGTTACATTTTTATGCAATTTATAAAAAACTATTTTTTTTCAGTCATCATAAATGGTAGTACCAATTGCGTATAGTATTAATAACTATTAATAAATGTATGCGACTAGGATATTTGTAAATGTTTATTTTAACCACTGCTTAGTAAATGTATGCGACGCTTATTGGAATGTCATAATGGTTAAGGTGTTTATAGAGTTCAAAATCCACTAAAGTCATTATGTGTAGTCTGTCACCCTAATAAGCTTAAGGTGGTTACACCTCTCCTATATTGTTTGCGCTCTTCAGTTTGTGGATTACCTTCGTCATAAAAAAAAAATTAAAAATTCAAAAATTCATTAAATTATCATGTCAATATCAAAGTTATTATGTGTGAGTCTGTTATCCTAGTTAGCTTAAAGTGGTCGTCATAACAAAAAAAAATTCAAAAAATCATTAAATAATCATGTCAATATCAAAGTTACTATGTGTGAGTTCTATCACCCTGGTTAACTTAAGGTAGTTATCCTCTCTTGTATTGTTTGCGCTTTACAGTTTGTGGATTACCCTCGTCATAAAAAAAATTAAAAAATTTAAAAAATCATTAAATAATCATGTCGATATAAAAGTTAATAAAGGTTAAACATATTTAGAATAATTTAATTAAATATAAAGAATTGCTAAATATCGTTATTGAACAATTAAATGTTGTCAAATTCCGTTATGAATAATGCCAATTTTTTTTGAAAAAATGTTATTTCGACCTCAAAAATTATAAATTTGTACGTAAAAAAACACAGTATAAGGAATTGTTAAAAGTTATAATGTTTCATTCTATTTATACCATATGAATATTAATTCAAATTTTAAACGTGAATAAATACGTTATTAACGTAGCTACTTTCTTTAATAAATAATTAATGTATGTATAATACATTAAAAAGAATATAATATACTAGACTATGAAATTGCCTTTTGTGTAATTAGATTAATTTTGTTAATGGAAACACTCTACATTCGAAAGATATTAATTGATTAATCATAAATAGTTCACAAAAACTTGTGTGAGCCAAATGTACCACACATTCGGTTCAATTTGAGATCCATTTTGCAGCTCATTTATACGTTTGACCCGAATTCCGCTTGCGACATCAACATGAAATCATGCTGACGTCATTATTCTACTATTTTTTTATTTAAAAAATTGTTTTTTGTTTTATTTTCAATATTTTTTTGTTTTAATTTTTACTTTTTTAACATTTTTTTTAAAACTTTTTGCTTTTCTTTTACTTTTTTAATATATTTTCTGTTATTTTTTCCAACTTCTATTGAGGACGGACGTGTCATTTGTCGTGAACAAAAGTGTCATTTGTAGAGTATCATTAGCTTCAAATAAAAGTGTCATTTGTTTTGAATAAAATGTTATTTGTAGAGTATCATTTATTGAATATCAATAATTATTTATAAAAAAATGTAATTTGCTTCGAAAAGAGTGCAAATTGTAGTGAACAAATATGTGTCATTTATCTCAAAAGTGTCAATCACAATATGAAGTATAATAACCATAAATGTTACTCAAAGTATCAAATGCAATAAAGAAAAGTGTTAATTATCTCAAAAGAGAGTGTCACATTCTCATAATGTTTCAATTACAATTAATAAAAATGTTATTAATCTCAAAGTGTCATTCACACTGAAGTAAGTGTCATACGAAACCACCGTTCAATGATTTAGTCAACAAAATACAATTTGCATATGAACCATAGATGTTACTCAAAGTGTCAATCGTAGTAAAAAAAAAAGTATCGATTGTCTCGGAGTAGAGTGTCACATTCTTATAGAGTGTCATCTGTAATGAATAAATGTGTCAATTGCAGCGAAAAAAGTGTTATTTTATCTCAAAGTGGCAATCACACTGAAGTAAGTGTCAATTATAATTAAAGAACGTGTCACTTTAATCCAATAATTATACGAAACCACATCGTTACATCAAAGATATTGACAAGTATTTTTCTCAAACAGTTCCACAATTATTTACTGTCGAGTATACACACAAAATCAACAAGTCAAACAGCACGATTCAGATCAAATACCTCAACTATCTACAATTCTACATGCATATTTACTAGCTCTGGCAAAAAATAAACAAAGAGCAAAGTAGAGTTTGACCAAACATTCACTGAAGGAGGGTCGAATGTGGTTTCCACCTTATTCTGAAGCAACGGTTGAATGGTGGAATAATCCGACCCTCATATCTATAGGAGAGAGAGAGACGAGAGATGGAAGAGATTTCAGAGAGGGAGGAGAGAGAGAGAGAGAGAGAGAGAGAGAGAGAGCGGAGGCGGAGGCAGAGGCTGAGAGAGCGGATGCGGAGACAGAGAGAGCAGTGACGGAGACCGAAGGCGGAGATTGGAGGTAGAGAGCGTGGCTGAAACTGGAGGCGGAGGCGAAGAGAGCGGAGACGAGGAGAGACAACAATAAGATAAAGAGTTTTTTTTTTTTTTTAATATATAGGTCAACACATTGCCTAAGTTAATGCCGAAAATGAATCCTGCGTGCGACTCAGATGTATGGTATATCCAGCACACGCAAGTCTCCCCTAAATAGTTCTGTATAGGACTATACTACAGTACCAACATCATTAATTAAAATAATGTTTAACCGTACTTAATGTCACTAAAAAAAACTAATTCATCCAATCACATTAATATATGAGACTCAATATGATTAGGGAATTAATTAACTAGCCATTACACTATTTATTCAATTAAGTAATTCTAATAAGACAATATAGGCTGGAACTTGATGGCTCAAGGCAAGTTGGACTCTCCTACCTTGGAGTCTTGGACCGGTCGTAGACTCAAATTTCTTAATCTCACGTTAACCACGATTAGTCAATCGATAAATATGTTTAAGTCGTCGCTAATATTAATTAACAGTTAATCAGTCAAGATAAGTAAATAATTAATTTATCATTAAGCGGTGATTAATTCGATACGTGCGGCATGCATGCGTCAGGCTGGTCAGATTTGATGACCACAAACGGCATCTTAATTACACTTGACTATTTCTTAATCATAATTAACACGTTTTTAATTGCCGCAGTGTGATTACAGAGAGGCAGACGGAACCATGCATCGTTTTAGGGCTTCAACTCGCCTTGTGTCTTGTGTTTCTCTTTCGTTAGTGAGAAATTCGTCGTCACTATTTGTATTCGATGTATCTTATTAATACGTAACAAATTTGAAACTCTTCGTAAGAAAGAATGAAAGATTAATATTTTATGTTTCATTTGTTATTGAATATCGCTAATTTCACCCTATAATTATTAATTCTGGACTCACCCTTGCATCTCTTGTATGACTTCCAACCATTACATACAAGGGCAAATCTAAGATTAACATAGTGAATAGATGCAACCTACAATTTCAAAAATAACAAGGACCAAATAATAACCTTTTAAAGAATTCAAAATTATACTCTATCCGTCCTATAGAAAGTATCTTGGTTTCATTTTTGAGCCGTCCCATAGAAAGTGTTTCTGTTTCTAAAAAAAACAAAGAATGTGTGGCCCAAAATTAATCGCCCAAAAGTCAAACAATATACACTACACTACACAAGAATGTGTGGTCCAAAATTAACCGCCCATAGAATGAGACACTTTTTATGGGATGGAGGGAGTACAAAATTTTAGAAAATTCACAATTGTCCTCCTAATGTAACCTTGGGCCTTTGTTGGTGGGGAAAAATACACATAATTATTGTTGGACGTGTATTGGAATGCTAAAAGTGCGATAGAAAATTTGGTGTGCTATATAATTCACCAGAATCTGATAAGGAATTTTCATATGAAAAAATAAAAAATAACGTGAAATGTATTTTTTAAATTAAAAATTAAGAAAACAATTAAAGTAATAATCTCTCTCGTTTCTCTCGCATCTTTTTTCTACCGTGTCATCGGACGAGGAACCATCATTCATGCACCGGCATACTCCTCTCTCTCTCTCTCTTCCCCGCATTCGAAGCCCTAATTAACAATATCTCTGCGCGTAGCGATTCAGAGAGCGCCGCCGCTACGATTTGGTTTCCCTCTCGCAGCTGCAACAATTTTAAAAAAATTCCAAGAGAAGCCTAATGTAAAAGTAATCAATAAACCCGACATCTGTTCAAGAAAAAGTACTCCCCTCCGTCCCATTCATCTTGTCCTGCTTACCTTTTCGGGTTGTCTCATTCATCTTGTCTCATTTAAATAATGGCAACTTTTCAACGCACAACACTCACCCCTCACTCACAATTAACAACTCTCCTTAATATCCGTGCCGAAAAGAAAGGAGACAAGCTCAATGGGACGGAGGGAGTAACTATTAATTAGAAATTGAAGTCCTAAATGCAACTGTCATCTTTTCCTTGCCATGGGAAAACGCCATAAAAAGCTTCCTATCCTAGTTTATAGAATCTTTCTAACAAGAAGCAATATTTATAAAGCATCTCAGATCCTTTGCATTGTAGATTTAACACCTTCAACTAAACAAATTTTACAATCCAGCAAATTAGCCTAAAAAGTGAAGATTTGTTAAGCAAATCTTGCTGAACAAATTTCAAATTCGACATATCCACTGTTTAATAAACATAAGCTTGGAACAAAAAATCAAGCATGAAATATCCCCTGTTTTATCATTCCATATTTACCAAAACTAGGCAGTGGTAGTTCATCGGTGTAAAAGGAACAAAATTAAGATTTCACGCAATGATTACGCTGAATCGTTTTACTATGATTTACGCCATCTTATTAAAGGCAGATTTAAATCCTCAATACGAGAAAATCAAAAATTGAAAAATCCAACCAATATTAGTTGAACATCTCATCATCTATCAGGAATTTATGGACTACACGAAGAAATACGGTATTACTGTGTCATGACCCGGTCGGAGGACCGTAGAGAATTCGATGATCCGGGAGAAAAACGTGGCATCGGATAGCTAGACGAAGATAGTGGGAGAATGTAGAGCCCACGTCTCTATCTTTAATTATTATATTAATCATAATTATGTTTTACCTTTTTATTTAAATATGTTGTTGTGTGGAGTGAGTGTATGGCTTATATAAGCCAATGTAGAATGTTAACGAAGAGGAATCAAGGAAATTATTCACTCAACTCTTCTCTCTCAACTCTCGCTCTCTCCCTCAACTCCCTCTCTCTCTTAATCAATTAACTCACTCTCGCTCCTTCTCAATCCAAATCTAATTCCAGTCTACGATCATCAAATTAATATGTTTAACAATCCGGGGTATTCTCTCAGGGTTGTTACAGTGGTATCAGAGCGTCGTTCCTGCGACGTGCTGAGGAAAGAATTCCGGCAGCTAATAGCAGAACAACAATTGATGATGGCGGAAATGGAGCGCGAAAATGCTCGCTACAACAGCGAGTTACATAGAGCAGTCCGTGATTATCTTAGTAGTAGATCGAAGGCACGTCGATCTCCGGCAACCGTCGGCGTGGCAGCTCCTGCCGCTGCTCCGGACTCTGTCCTGATCTCAACACCACCAGCCGATGTCCCAGGTGCAACTGCTCTGGTCTCAACCCCAACTCCGGCAGATGCCCCCGTTTCAGCAGCTCCTGCCGTTCCGCCAGTTTCAACACCATCGCCTGCATCTCCGCCAGTTTCAACGCCAGTCGCTGTTCCGGTCTATGCCCCAGTTTCAACCGCACCTGCCCTGGTTTCGGTCCCAACACCACCGACGCCAATCAGCCCAACACCGACATCCGCCGCCTCAGTCCATCCACCGCAAACATTCCCTTCAACTGTCGAAGAACATGAGAGAATCATTTTGGAAGGCAATACACTCCTTCCACCATCCAACATCCGAGTTTTGGGGACACGAATATCAAAAGAGGGGAGTATTGTCATGACCCGAACGAAGAACGAAAAAACATTAAGTGTTCCGAGAGATAAAATTGGGATTAGATAGAAGGTTTATCACCTCGGGCACGTAGCGGGAAGTGGGAGAGTAGTTTATTGTATCTCTAATAATTATGTTTTATTTAATTATTATGTTTATATTTAAATTATGAGTGGAAGTGGAAGTGGGATAGTGGAAGTGGTAGTGGGGAATGAGTTGTCATTAGTTATTTCAACTATAAGGCAATGTATCGAGTGGGATAAGGCGTGGAAGAACGGGTTCCGCTATTAGCTGCCGAAATTCTTTCCTCAGCACGTCGCAGGAACGACGCTCTGATACCACTGTAACAACCCGGAGAGAATACTCCGGATTGTTAAACATATTAATTTGAGAACTTGGACTGAACTCCATTATAACACAGAGGAAGAGTTGAAGAAAGTAATTGAGAAGAGATTGGAGAGAGAGGGAGTGATCGAGAGTAAGAGAGAGGAGAGTTTTAGAGTTGAGAGAGAATAAAGTTTAGAGAGAGAATACATTTCATTTTCTTCCACACCTCATCCCACTCGATACATTGCCTTATATAGTTAAAATAACTAATGACAACTCATTCCCCACTACCACTTCCACTATCCCACTTCCACTTCCACTCATAATTTAAATATAAACATAATAATTAAATAAAACATAATTATTAGAGATACAATAAACTACTCTCCCACTTCCCGCTACGTGCCCGAGGTGATAAACCTTCTATCCGATCCCAATTTTATCTCTCGGAACACTTAATGTTTTTTCGTTCTTCGTTCGGGTCATGACAATACTCCCCTCTTTTGATAGTCTTGTCCCCAAGACTCGGATGTTGGACGGTGGAAGGAGTGTATTGCCTTCCAAAATGATTCCCTCATGTTCTTCGACAGTTGAAGGGAATGTTTGCGGTGGATGGACTGAGGCGGCGGATGTCGGTGTTGGGTTGATTGGCGTCGATGGTGTTGGGACCGAAACCACGGCAGGTGCGGTTGAAACTGGGGCATAGACCGGAACAGCGACCGGCGTTGAAACTGGCGGAGATACAGGCGACGGCGATGGTGTTGAAACTGGCAGAACGGCAGGAGCTGCTGAAACGGGGGCATCTGCCGGAGTTGGTGTTGGGGTTGAGACCAGAGCAGTTGCACCGGGGACGTCGGCTGGTGGTGTTGAGATCAGGACAGAGTCCGGAGTTGAAACCGGAGCAGCGGCAGGAGCTGCCACGGCGACGGTTGCCGGAGATCGACGTGCCTTCGATCTACTACTAAGATAATCACGGACTGCTCTATGTAACTCGCTGTTGTAGCGAGCATTTTCACGCTCCATTTCCGCCATCATCAATTGTTGTTCCGCTATTAGCTGCCGGAATTCTTTCCTTAGCACGTCGCAGGAACGACGCTCTGATACCACTGTAACAACCCGGAGAGAATACCCCGGATTGTTAAACATATTAATTTGAGAACTTGGACTGAACTCCATTATAACACAGAGGAAGAGTTGAAGAAAGTAATTGAGAAGAGATTGGAGAGAGAGGGAGTGATCGAGAGTAAGAGAGAGGAGAGTTTTAGAGTTGAGAGAGAATAAAGTTTAGAGAGAGAATACATTTCATTTTCTTCCGCACCTCATCCCACTCGATACATTGCCTTATATAGTTAAAATAACTAATGACAACTCATTCCCCACTACCACTTCCACTTCCACTCATAATCATAATTATGTTTTACCTTTTTATTTAAATATGTTGTTGTGTGGAGTGAGTGTATGGCTTATATAAGCGAATGTAGAATGTTAACGGAGAGGAATCAAGGAAATTATTCACTCAACTCTTTCTCTCAACTCTCGCTCTCTCCCTCAACTCCCTCTCTCTCCAATCTCTTATCTCTCTTAATCAATTAACTCACTCTCGCTCCTTCTCAATCCAAATCTAGTTCCAGTCTACGATCATCAAACAATTATGTTTAACAATCCGGCGGATCGGCACCGGTTTGTTACATACTGAGAGAAAACCGACGAGTTAATTCAATTTTTAAATTCGAAAGCAACGACTGATACCTCGAGAAATTCTTCGGCATAAGCCTGAGCAATCTGAGTCCTAAGCTGATCCATTAGATCGTCCGGTGAGAATTTCGGCGATGATCCACTTGACGGCGAGGAGAATGAATCCATTGATTTCTCCCCCTTCTTTTTTTACTCTTTCGTTGCTTATCCCTTCGGTCGGTCGCGCCTCTCCCTTTTCAACCCTAATTTGTATACCGAGACGCTTCTCTCTCTAAAACCCTTCCCCTTTTAAGCTCTTGCCTTGCTTCTCAAACCAAATTTAAATTTTCTTTTCATTGTCCGGAATATATTTTCTTTTGAATTTTGTGTTGCAAGGCTATTATTATACATAATTGGATATAAAATTTATTTACAAGGTATCTTAATGTGAACATATGTACGAAAATACTTCTCGGATCTTAAATTGTACCCATTATTTATATCCCATAAGAATTCTCCACGGAGATTAAGGCGGGTTGTGGAAAAGGTATAAAATAGTGCTGAAAATGTATAAAATGGTTGTGGACTACTTATTTAGATGACTGTGGACTACTTATTTATGTTGACTTTTGGATTGAAAGGGACAAACAAATGTAGCAAATGAGACATAAATAATGGGACAGAGGGAGTACATTATTTTAGACTTTTTCTATAAATGAGTATTAGATATTTGCAATTTCATCAAGGCCATTTCAGCCAATAAATAATTCATTTAATCAAACATTTAATTTCAAGATATATAACAATTCGTCATGAATGGATGCCCAACTATCCATCCCAAAATCTAAAATCTTCATTAACATAACATTTATGATGATACATTATCTAGAAAATCTTTTTTTTTTATCAAAGCGGCTATTAATGTCATAAACTACAAAATCATCATTCTATATATCAAACATATCTGAAAAATCTCATTCAAATAAGATACTAATTATTGAAACTATAATTGTATAAACCATTTAAATAGTTATTTACACTGTAAATAATTTATACACTGTATATCAACAAGGTCGTTTACGAATATTCTCCCTTATTTTCATATCCCTATTTTAGAACAGAAATTAAACATAATAATATATTGATGATCCAGCCAAACATAAATTGCTTCGGATTGAGCAAGCTAAAATTTACGAGATGTGGAGAATTACACTCCCAACAAAAGACAACCCTCCAAATTTATTTCAAAATTTATTATCGAGCACGGAGGCTAATATTCATAATTCTTAAATAATTATTAGTTCTAATCTAAATATTCAGTATATTAAGTACTTTCAATTAATGTCCAACTTTCTTTTATTAATATTAATTAAAATTAATTAATATTAAACTCATTATATTAACTTATTCTACACAATATCAAATTAATGTTAAAATATGGATAGAGAACAAGCAATTTCTCTCTCAAACGTAAGGGAGATATCTTGTCCCAATGAAAAAAAAATCATACTCGAATATGAAGAAATTTGAAGCCCACGTAGACTGGCTAACATCCATTGTCAGCCCAGAAATCAAATGGAAACCAAAGCAAACAGCCCATAAATAACGGGCCTAATTGCAAATCACGTATAGGGGCAGAAAATAAATATATATTTTCTTTTTTTTTATTAAAACCATAATTCTCATAAAACGTGAAAATAACTTTAACGTTCAAATCGATAATTAAATAGCTAAGAGACGGCTTAAAGAACATAACCATTCATAATATACTTGCAAATAGACTTTACCATTAATTCCAAAGAGATCTAGGCAGTTACACAATTGCATCACGATCCAAAACTGTTCAATCAAGCAAATTAATACGATAACAACTAATCACACTTCGATTCCACCAAAATCGCACGAATCCAAGACCCGTCTCACATGAAATCACTATTAACAACATCATTAATTGAAAGAGATCTAGTTGGTTACACAACTGCGTCAAAATCCAGACCCGTTCAATCAATCAAATTAAGACATCAACAGCTGTAACTGAAAGAGACATCGATGCACGCCTCGATTCCACGCGTATGAAAACAACACATTCCGAGAATACTTACAATATATTCAGTGGTTAAGTGATTAATCTACAAGTACGCTATTAGTAATGTGTGGGAGAGAGAGATGCAATAATAATATGATGGTGTTTGGATGTAGCAGCCTAGCGGCCGAGGGTGGTCCAGCGCCTACGACGCGCCTAGGCCCCAAATTGCATCGTCCTGCCACTTGCAGCTCTGCCCATTACATTTTTATGCAATTTATAAAAACTATTTTTTTTTTCAGTTATCATAAATGGTAGTACCAATTGCGTATAGTATTATAACTATTAATAAATGTATGCGACTAGGATATTTGTAAATGTTTATTTTAACTACTGCTTAGTTAATGTATACGACGTCCCATTGGGATGTCATAATGGTTAAAAGTGTTTAGAGGGTTCAAAATTCACTAAGGTCGCTATGTGTGAGTCTATCACTTTAATTAGCTTCTCCTGTATTGTTTGTGCTCTTCAATTTGTGGATTACCCTCGTCATAAAAAAAAATTCGAAAATTCAGGAAGTCTTAAATAATCATGTCAATATCAAAGTTACTATATGTGAGTCTGTCACCCTAATTAAGCTTAAAGTAGTCGTCATTAAAAAAAATTCAAAATTCAAAAAGTCATTAAATAATTATGTCAATATCAAAGTTGATATGTATGAGTCTCTCACCCTCGTTAACTTAAGGTGATTATCCTCTCCTTTATTGTTTGCGCTCTACAGTTTGTGGATTACCCTTGTCGTAAAAAAAATTAAAATTTTAAAAACTCATTAAATAATCATGTCAATATAAAAGTTAATAAAGGTTAAACATATTTAGAATAATTTAATTAAATATAAAGAATTGCTAAATATCGTTATTGAACAAATAAATGTTGTCAAACCGTTATGTACAATGCCAATGTTTTTAAAAAAAAATTATTTCGACCTCAAAAATTATAGATTTGCACTATAATTTATGAGACTCAATATGATTAGGGAATTAATTAACTAGCCATTACACTAATTATTCAATTAAGTAATTCTAATAAGACAGAACAACATAGGCTGGAACTTGATGGCTCAAGGCAAGTTGGACTCCTACCTTGGACCGGTCGTAGACTCAAATTTCTTATTCTCACGTTAACCACGATTAGTCAATCGGTAAATATGTTTAAGTCGTCGCTAATATTATAACTAACAGTTAATCAATCAAGATAAGTAAATAATTAATTTATCATTAAACGGTGATTAATTCGATAAGTGCGGCATGCATGCGTCAGGCTGGTCAGATTTGATGACGACGAGCGGCATCTTAATTACACTATTTCTTAATCATAATTAACACGTTTTTAATTGCCGCAGTGTGATTACAGAGAGGCAAACGGAACCATGCATCGTTTTAGGGCTTCAACTCGCCTTGTGTCTTGTGTTTGTCTTTCGTTAGTGGAGACGCTCGAATTAAACCACCCTAAGGTGACAGAAACACATAGCGTGTCCAGGGAAAATTGAACTCATGACTTTTCGGTTCCGGACCACTCACCTTCACCACTACGCCATCCCATGGGGACATTCTAGACTCACCCTTGCATCTCTTGTATGACTTCCAACCATTACATACAAGGGCAAATCTAAGATTAACATCGTGAATAGATGCAATCTACAATTTCAATAATAACAAGGACCAAATAATAACTTTTTAAAGAATTCAAAATTATACTCCCTCCGTCCCATAAAAAATGTCTTATTTTCCTTTTTAACCCATTTCATAAAAAGTGTTTTGTTTATAAAAAAACAAAGAATGTGCGGCCCAAAATTAACCGTCCAAAAGTTAAACAATATACACCACACAATACAAATTTCTTAATCTCCGTGCCCCATAAATATAAGACACTTTTTTATGGGATGGAGGAAGTACAAATTATAGAAAATTCACAATTGTCCCCCTAATGTAACATTGGGCCTTTGGTGGTGGGGAAATTTGATTCCACTTTTAGTGTCTTAATATGTATCCCACTAATAAAGTGGTGACATATGTATTTTTAATTTAAAAAAAAATATTAATTAAAAGTAATTAATTTAACTTTAACACACACATAATCATGATTAAAATACACATAATTATTGTTGGACGTGTATTGGAATGTTAAAAGTGCGATAGAAAATTTGGTGTGCTATATAATTCACCAGAATCTGATAACGAATTTTCATATGAAAAAATAAAAATAACGTGAAATGTATTTTTTAAATTAAAAATTAAGAAAACAATTAAAGTAATCATCTCTCTCTTTTCTCTCGCATCTTTTTTCTACCGTGTCATCGGACGAGGAACCATCATTCATGCACCGGCATACTCCCCTCTCTCTCTCTCTCTTCCCCGCATTCGAAGCCCTAATTAACAATATCTCTGCGCGTAGCGATTCAGAGAGCGCAGCCGCTACGATTTGGTTTCCCTCTCCCAGCTGCAATTCATGGGGCCGCATTCGTAGTCTGAAATTACATTAGGGTTTGATTGGGCTTCGATTTGTTCATAATTGGGTGCATATGGGAGAGAGACACACGAATTGAATTGGGTCCATTGGGTCCCAAATCCACAAATGTTGCAATCTATCCAATCGCACTAAGTAAGATTCATTAGATGAGCAACGAATGGACGACGATCAACTGTAGCGTCTTTTGTGTTTCAGTAACACACCTGATCCCACTAATATATAACGATAGCGACCAATCTCTCTCGTCCCTCTCTCTCTCTCCAGCTTGTTACCAGCAAACACTACATATCCCGTAGGTGTGGGCGAATGTATTAAATAAATAAATAATTGCACTGACATATTTAATTATAATAAAATTCATTCGCATTGATTGATAGTAATACTTTACATTTTTCTATTTCTCAACATGAAATTTTGCGAGCGAAATAATAATTCTTTAGAAAAATACAAAAATCGAAGTTCTATGGGAAGCCACACTTACCCGCCCCTTGAATTCTTTAGGAACTTTGTACATTGATAATTTTTCATATCGAGTGCGGATCCAGGATTACGAGAGAGGGGGCGAAACTAAAAAATTCGATAGAGAAGACGGTGAAGTGTACATTCGGGGGGCGAAATACGAAATTTCTTAAAAATTATATATATAAAATCGCGTTTCGACACGAGTTCAGGGGGGCCACCGCCGCCGGCCGCCCCCTCGCATCCGCCACTGCATGTGGGTAATCTATTGAGCTCAAATTAAGTTGATGGATGCATGGACCACCTTGAAGGAAGCATGTGGTTGGATTGAGCAAAATTTGGAGGGTCCATAAAATTATTTCATCAAATATTAGAAATATTGTAATGTATATGATTGGGGAAAAGGGTTTTTGGTCGCAAAATCTAGCTAAGTGATAATTAATAAAGGGTTATTACATTAAATATATTGTCTGGTTGGGAAAATAATTAGAGGAGTAAATTGTACGGAATTTGATTTAAATATGGCATGGGTGAAAATAATAATGTGAAATAGTTTTTATTAGGCATTAGGTATTAGGTATAGGTTGATTAGGGGGGGGCTGGCAGGCAGGCCAGCATGCCTTTTTCCCAACTTCAAATTTTGCCCACTTCATCTCCTCCTCTTTAACTAATCATGCTACCAATGGTCCATTACTCCCCTCACCAGTCCACATCCTCACACCCTCAACATAAATTACGAGCGGGATTTATCCAGAACGTACTATTAATATTGATTGTGAATTTTACTCGTTATTAAGGGTGGATCTCAAGGCCGGCGGAGTGTGAGAAACTCTACAACGATCTGTCGGGTTCCCAACGAAAATATCCACCGGCAAGACAGTACCAACGTAAACATTCTGTCTGCTACTAGGTGTAGGTAATTTTCTGGCGACGGATTTCGTGTCCGTTTGCACTTTGCTAACAGAACGGACATCGACAACGTTGCATCGTGAAATGCGTCGGCGTCCCTATTGCGACGAAATGCTGATAGATTTTCTTTAAAGCTATAGTTCTAAATTTTTTAACTTTTTTTGAAATTTACTATTTTGCCCCGGAATTCTTAATCATGGATCCGTTTCTGATCGTTAGCACGAAATGGTATTGTCGACCACTTGTCCCTCTACGCTCGTAGTGTAATACTATTATGGTAATATATATTGGGTAAAGACTAATGGTGGTCCTGGAACACAGAGCTATACTGTCCATCTAAATAAATCAAAATGGGTTAGGGAGGGCAAAAAGGGAAAACGGAATAGTTATGGCAATGACAATCTGTCTAATGTTTATAGCTTTGGATCGCATGTGAATTTACTTGTATTCATAAATAAATAATTAATTTTCACTTTTTTTTTGTATTCTTTTAACTAAGAATTTTGCAACCGCTACTCGAGTTTGTAACAATTACCGTTAAACCTCGATAAAGTAATAACTTTGGGACCAAGAAAAAATGTTCATTTAACGAGGTTATTACTTTATCGAACATTATTTTAGTGTATTGACCCATATCGGGACCAGAAGAAATTATTATTTTAGCTAAATTATTACTTTATTGAATATTACTTTATTGAGGCTTAACTGCAATAAATTATGTTCAAATGTAATAACAAGTAAATTATGCAAATATATTATGTGTAAATGTTATATTCCACTTGTATTTATTATGTTTATATAATGCATGAAAGGGAAAAGTCCTTACGGCCCCACGTGAAATGATCCCCAACTCCTTTTATTCTTCGAAAACTTTTATTGATTTCTTATATATGCATTATTTGTATCTGCAATTAATGGTTCAAGTGGTGGAGTTAATTAATGAAATTAATTATTTTACCTGTAACCGTGTAACGCTACCTTAAATAACATAGTTATTTCTAGAAATTTATTTGAATAATGCGGCGAGATATATTTGGGGGGTAATATTGTAAAAAAATATAAAAGTCAAGCAAAGCCCAAACGTACATTTTATGCATTTTCCGACTATTACATAAAAGTACAATTTATTTAATACACATATTGAGTAGTTGTATATTATCCTCATCATAGTAAAATAAACACATTCTATATAGTTAAACCTCGATAAAGTAATAATCTCGCTAAGATAATAATTTCTTCCGGTCCCGATATGAGTCACTGCACTAAAATAATGTTCGATAAAGTAGTAACCTCGTTAAATGAATTTTTTTCTCGGTCCTAAAATTATTATTTTATCGAGGTTTAACGGTATAATCAATGTATAGTTAAACTCCGCTCGAACTATTTATTCATTAGCCTATATTAGCAACAAAAAATAACTGCACGAAGGATGTAAACTATATTTAATTATACTCCCTCCGTCCTTATTTTATATACCCATTTATTTTTTCACATAGAGTAAGAAAAATTTAATAGATAAGTATTGATATTAGAATTTGAGCAAATTAATATTAATTAACAAAAAGTTAAGTGGCATAATTATCTTTATTATTATAAAAGTTGAATAAAATAATCTTTCCGTATTATCACATTAAGTATGTCTATTAAAGTTAATATAAAACATGCAATCGGCACAACAAAGATACAAACAAATCATATGTTTTTTTGCAGATGAATTATATAAAATAGGGACGGAAGGAGTACTATGTAGACGGACTTGACCTATAGATCATAATATAATCTCAACCACCAAACTAAATTCAACCAAATAAAAGCAAGATTAAGATGGGTTGTACGAAATAAATATGGGACATCAAATTAACAATAATATAACCCCAACTTACCAACAAGTAGGTGCTAAATTATTTGCATAGACGTGGCATTAGCCTATTAGGGGCTACTAATTAATCTACTTGTTATTACATGATTATTAATCATCGTATATACATAACTTTCAACTACCTAAGTACTTTAATTATTTATTCCTGAGCATAATATAGGTAATTAATTAGTTCAGCAGCCCCCATAATTTCGAACTGAACAGCTGGCCTTTATGTGTATTCTGTAGATATATTGTGAAAGTTACACGTCGTATGTATTTTGAATGTTTTATTAATGGTTAGGGATGAACGTAACGAGATATTTATATCAGTTAATGTGTACTATAAAATTTTAAAAATATCCAATTTTAGATTCAACCATATATGTCTTATTTAATTCGTCGAATAGTCCACCTAATCAAGGAGCAAAGTAGGTTTATTTATTTTTTTGATAACGAGGGTAATCCCGCATCCGCTACCGAAGTGTGCATTGGGTAAATCTCGTTTCTGTGTTCTAACCTGCAAACAACACAGGAGAGTTCAACCACTCTAGACTAACTATAGGTGACAGACTCACACATAGCGGTTTAGGTGGGTTTTGAACTCATGACCTTCTGGCCACAGGCTACCCACCTTAACCGCTATGCCATCCCATCCAAAAAAAAAGTAGGTTTAATTTTTCTTTTTTATTCTTTTCTTTTCATCAAAAAAAAGTTCAAATATCACAATGTCTCTATAGGTTGAATATTTCGCATTTATTTGTTTAGTGTGATAGATATTTTGTTTTACCGAAGTTTACTCGGTGTCAATTTGGTTGAAGTAATATTTTATTATTTAATATAAAGAGAGAAAAATATTTAGAAAAGATAAATACATTTAATAAATAAGATTTATGTAGAGATGCTTCAATAACCTAATAAATATCATTCTAATTATACACATTACTTCCTAATAGTTTTAACGATTAATGATTTTATTTTTTGCAATATTTTTTTTTACCGTAAAAAATTAACGGGTCATTATATTTTAGCAGCTACCCATAAATATTTGACTTACTTAGAAGTATTGGTCGGATTCCAACATCTAATATTTGACATGCAACTAAATTTGGTGATAGAGATAATTAAAAAGTATATATATATATATATATATATATATATATATGTATATATATATTGATTAATAGGTATATAATAGGTATAATTGTGTGTATCATTCCGTTAAATATTAATGTGTTTATAATATGGTCGATACTCGATAGTAGGGGTGAAAACGGATCGGATATTATCCGCCCGATCCGGAGTCGGATCCGATCGGGATCAAATTCGGGGAGCAAATCTAGTATCCGGTCGGATACGGGTTCGAATCCGGATAGCCTAAATCGGATACGGATTCGAATTCGGATTTCACATTATTCGCCCGTATCCGATATTTCCCGTATTTAATCGGATATTTTCCGGATTATGAATTCGGATATTTCCCGGATTATGAATTCGGATATTTTTCGGATTATTTCATAATTAATTTTTTAATATAATAATAAATTAAGATTAAGAAAAGATATTAAAAAAAATATTAAGTGCATCTATGATTATTATTAGGTATTTTATATTAAATTTTGGAATTTTTTTCGTACTTTCTTGATCCTAAAAATTATGTTATTCATAATGGGTAGTATTTTAACTATAGTTTGCATTAAAACTTCTATTAAATATTGTATACGTGATTTTTTCCTGTGTTGCAATCACAAATAGATGTTTATTTATGAATCATATTATCCGATTATTGTTATTCGAATTCGATCCGAATTCGTCATATATCCGCCCTGTATTCGTATTCCGAATATTCCGAATTCGTATTCGTATCCGGCCTTCCCGTATTCGACTCCGAATTCGAGAAAAAAATATGGGACAAAATATGGGAAGAGCACTATCCGTCCGTATTCGATCCGTTTTCACCCCTACTCGATAGACATGTGCCTATAGATACAGAAACGCGTGTGTATATATATATATATATATATAGGAGGAGGTTCAAATGTGAACAGCCTTTTATCGTGTGAACGTGTGAACACTGCACTTTAAAGACAAATGTACTGCACTTTAAAGGCAAACATACTGCATTTTAAAGTGCAATACTTAAAGTGCAGTATGTTTGTATTTAAGTGCAGTTCGTAAAGTGCAGTATTAAAGTGCAGTATATTTACCTTGAAAGTGCAATACGTTTGTCTTTAAAGTGCAGTGTTCACACGTTCACACGATAAGGGCTGTTCACACGGGAACCACTCCCTATATATATATATATATATATATATAGAAAGAGAAGATTGTTGTAATAATAATATCCATACATATGACAAGGACGAGGTCACATGAACCCAGACAGATAATAAGTGGCCCCCCACTCTTAAAAAACAATTACTTTACGACTTTTAGCTCAATTTTCACCCAATTAATTTGTTTCGACTCATTTCTTTTTTTTAAAAAATTAATTATTATCAAATAAATATAAAATAATGGTGGATAATATACATATTCTAATATAATACTCCCTCCGTCCCATAATTCTTGTCCCTTATTCCTTTTCGGGACGTCCCACAATTCTTGTCCACTTTCCTTTTTTAGTAAATTATTACACACAACTTTTTTGTGGGACCCACAACTTTATACCAATCTACACACAACTAACAACTCTCCTTAAAAACCGTGCAAAAAGCAAATTGGACAAGAATAATGGGACGGAGGGAGTACCAAAAAAAAAAAACATCGTACATGTGTAGGTATTCATTCATGCACACAATAATTATATTTCATTAATAAATAAAATGCAGTTATCTTATTTTGCATTAATTCTTTGTATATATTTATTACACCCTTTTATTGGAATTAATAAAAAGACAGAAGTCCCAACTTTATAAATAAGCAGACAGACAGCAAATGTATTGCCTAATTTTTCTACTTACATAGTAGATAATTAGTAACCAAGAAAATAGAATTTGAAAGTTAGAATCTAAAGTTTCATAAAATATTAATTACTAATTCCAATGGAGAGGGTCGGTGCTCTATATACTGCCCTAAACCATTTTTTGCGATTGTCATTTTACTTTCCTGATATGTAGAATTTATATTCCTCTATTTAGAAATTACAAATTCCGCTTTCTAATTCATATATTTAGATTCCCCCATCGACTGGTGTTACTCCATAAACTCCATAAAATTAATTGTCAGCATATTATTTTAGGAGTAAATTCCCAAACTAATACTCCTTCAAACTTTAATTCCCAAAATAATGTACTTTCAACTTTAATTCCCAAAATAATATTGTTATTGCCACATAAATTGCCACATATAAAATGTTATATTTATTTCTTTTTCTTTAGCTACATATTTTACAAATTCATTGTCGATTGTATTATTAAAACAATATTCCATATAACCAAAAGAACAATTTCTTTAAAATTAATTAAAGAATAAACTTTAAAAAGAATTCCTTAAAAAATAATATTTTTTTTATTAAAACAACAAATTTCGCTATTTAATAGACGAAAATAAATTTACATTATTTTATAAACATTGTATATAACGAAAATAATTTGTTAATTAATAAATTTTTAGAGATTACTTCTATTAGGATTATATTATTATTATTACTTATATTAATTTTTTATTATTATTATGAAATTATATAAATTTCAGAGACAGAAATTTCTTTGATGTTTAAAAATTATCATTATTACTTGGAGAATATCTATGATTTTTTGATACGTAATTCACATGATTTTCAAAAGAAAATATATTTGATTTTTTTTTTCATTAAGATTTTGAAAAAGAATTATTAGTTGATATGAAATATTATTTTAAAATAATAGTTTATCCACTTGGCAATTATGTACTTGAAAAAAAAGAAATTAAAATAATTTACATTTCATGTGGTTAAAAAATATTAGTTTGGGAATTAAAGTTAAAATAGTATCATTTTGGGAATTAAAGTTTGAAAATGTATTAGTTTGGAAATTCACTCATTATTTTAGTATATTACGACGAAATCTAAAAACCGATTATTTGTCCAATTTGAGTACTTCTACAAGATTGACCTCAATAAAAAAATTGAAGAGTAACGACAGCAAGTTATTGCGTTCAGTAATTCCTCATATAAAATTTGACTCTAAAAATAAAGTAATATGATATATGAAGAAATCAAAACTATTTCAAGTACCGACAAAACCGGAAGTGTCCGTTTTTTCAAAGAGAAGAGGACAAGTTATTTATATTTCATTTGATGATAAGAGGCGAATGAAAGAATTATAAAGATTCCTTCAGGGAGCGCCAAATATAGTTGTATTTGTAAAAAAAATGAATAATATTATTTAAGTATTTGCTCGTTATTTTGTACTACAACATTGACAATATATGTAGGGGCGGAAACCAGGATTTATAGATTGGGGGGGCGAGATTTATTGGGAGTTCGGGGGCTCCGCCCCTGAAATTTTTTTTAGAGAAAAGATAATATAACAATGAGTATAAGGAAGTCAAAAGTACTTATAACATATACAAATGATAAAATAATGAGTCTAAAATAATATCTAACATTAATAGCATATTACCTATTCCATCATAATAAAACTTATCATGATCAATAATTCATTTAATAGTAACCTGAAAACTTTTATTTTTCAATCTACATGCACGCTGACAAAATAATCTGGCACATCAAGAGGCAAATTAACAAATACACATCTTAAAAATTCTATATTTTTAACATGATTGACCTAACATATACTTATCCCATTAAAATTCATCATGGTCGAAAACAATGTAAATAAAACATGAAAAACAATTTTCCTATCAAGTTCATGAACATAGTGCCAAAAACTGGCAGGTTACGAATAACAATTTTAAAAAAAATACTTATCATGCTTTTAAAATTCTACAAAAATCATAGAGTATACTAGACATACCGAGGAAGACGATCCTAAATTTTCACAACGAGATGACGACGGGAAGATGTGTAAATAATTCTTGAAACAGTTCGCAGATATGCTGGCAGATTTTCGAAAATCTAATGTGAAACTAAATTATGGACGACTAAGGGTGTATTTATGGGGTTATTGGACCACTTAATTTAGTTCATGTTGTTAGGCAACTAATATATTTTTAAATTCGCTTCCATATATTAAATTTTCATAAAATACGAGAGGTGCGAAAATATTTTTTTCATAAAATTTACACATTAATTTCGACTTCAACACGAAAAATGGGGGTGCGGTCGCACCCTCCCGCACCCCCTGTTACCGCCACTGGATACATGCATGACCAATAAAATAGGACTATTATTTTCAATTATTATTATATTAATTTTTTAAAGAAAATATTCATACCACAAAAGTGTATATTTCTACTATTTATTTTTCTAGTGATTATGAAAAAAAAGTGAAAAAAAATACTATACACTCTCTCTCCTTAGGTGGAAGTAAATTGAAGTGGGTTGAGTTGAGAAGGTTCGAATCAAATACTACTAATCTGCATCCAATATATTCAGTCACTTACATACACAGTGTATTTCTCTCTCCAAAACCGTTGTCTCTCTCTCTCTCTACTCGAGAAAGGTCAACAACTAGTAGTAGAATGAGCATCGCACACAATTTCACAACCCTCTCTTTTCATTCGTCATCCATTGCGTGATTCATTCATCATCACCACCATCTCAATCCCTCTTTTCTCCTCTCTCCAATTCCAAAAACCCTAGCTCCAAATTGATGCCCGATTCTCCAGATTTCCGCTGATTAATCTTCGCTATTGACGATTCGATTTAGATATTCTGCGATGTCGTTCCATTACGGCTCCGCCGTTGAGGAGGAGGCGGACGATCGGATGCGGAGCCGCGGCGGCGAGGGCGGAAGCGGCGGCGCCGTGCAGAGGGAGCACATGTTCGACAAGGTGGTGACGCCGAGCGACGTGGGGAAGCTGAACCGGCTGGTGATTCCGAAGCAGCACGCGGAGAAGTACTTCCCGCTGGATTCGGCGGCGAACGAGAAGGGTTTGCTGCTGAATTTCGAGGATCGGAACGGGAAGCCGTGGCGGTTCCGGTACTCGTACTGGAACAGCAGCCAGAGCTACGTGATGACCAAGGGGTGGAGCAGATTCGTCAAGGAGAAGAAGCTCGACGCCGGAGATATCGTCTCCTTCCAGCGCGGCGTCGGCGAGATCGCCAAGGACCGCCTCTTCATCGACTGGCGCCGCCGCCCCGACGCTGCCGAGCTTCCTCCGACCATCCCTCACCATTTCTCCTTCCACCGCTCCGTCAATTCATGGAGTCCGCTCTTTCTAAATCCGCCGCCGCCGCCGCCGCGAGACTACTCGCACTACTCCTACCACCACCACCACCACCGCCAACCTCCCAGCCCTTACTCGTACGGCGGCGTAGTGAACGGAAACCCTTGCCCTCCAGGTTCGATAGTGTACTTGAGATCAACTCCGGGAGGCGGCGGACAGAATATGCTAGGACCCCCGCCGCAGAGCGGCGGCGGTAGAGTGGTGGAGCAGGTGGTGTTTGAGTCGGTACCGGTAGTGCAAGGCAAGGCGGCGGCAAAGCGGCTTAGGCTGTTCGGCGTGAACATGGAGTGTCCAATTTCTGAGTCGGATGACCACCACCGCTTGGCGGCGCCGCTCCACCACGACAAAGGCAAGGCCTCCATGTCTTTGGATTTGGACATTTAGGTAATTTAACCAACAAAATTCATTGCGCCGCCGCCATTCCTCCTTTTTCTGAGATTCATCTTGTTTAATTTTCCCAAATTTGAGTATTCTCTGTACAATCAAATCAAAGAATACAACATAAATAGATTACAAAAAACACATTTGTAGATCTTAATTTCTCCCCCTCTCCATCATTTCATGTTTTTTAATTCCTTATAAATCTATGTATCTATCTTTGTATCCACTCCCCCCTCTCTCTCTCTCTCTCTCTACCGGAATCATATGAAGCCTTAATTATCTTCTTTAGCAGCAGGCAAGGCTAAACAAACAACGACTGCTGCCCAGCTTTTAAAGGTAAATATAAATACAGCTATATCACCAATCTTTATTATTTGCTTGCATTTATCATCAAATTCTGTTTAATTAGCTTCTCTCTCATCTCTCTCTCTCCAACATTGTAAATGAGGCTTGCAAATTGTGTATTTATCCGAATTTTCTGCGATTTTTTTCAAATTTTTGTATATATTTTGTTAAAATTTCTCATAATTCTTGATATTTACCTACATCATTCCCTAAAGTTTGGAGATTTTATCCCATTTCAATATCAGATTTCACCCCCTAATTATGGATTCTGGATCTGGATTTCACTAAAACTACATTCCTATTTCTAAGCAGCCAGCATTTGATTTGATAGTGAGGAGAGGGAAAGAGAAAGGCAATACTAGTTCCTCTAAAAACATGTAGCATTATATAATTGATGGGCTAGAAATTGAGTTTGGTCCCTACTGCTGAAAACTGTATATCATCTTCAGACATGATTTTGAATCCTCAATTACATCGAAACCGATGTTTCCCTCTCCGCCTTTGCATTTAACAACGTAATCTATCTCTACTTTGTCATGTCAATTTTGGCCCTACTATACATGCACAGGTTAATGGATTAAATTAATGATACATAAAGCTCGGTAATTAATAAAAATTACTACAAGAAACCATACATAGAATAGCTTGATTCCGGCTTCATGCAGGTGAGTTGCGGTCCGTGATTCGAACTGCGGCCGGAGTTTTCGAGGGTTAGCTAGCTAGCTTGTTGCACAATACGCAGAAATATATGAAAACGAGCTAGATAGATATGTAAAAAGTAAGAAAAATAACACTATCATATACCAAGCCAGTATTTTGTACTATAATTTTCGGATATGATTACAAAGAATAACATGTATATTTTTGAAGAATAGAATAACCCTAATTAGACTCCGGGTATAATTCGAGTCATAATCTAATACGAATTTGGGCTCATCCTCGCGGATTGAGACCCTTTATCCGAGGGCATATATTTTTTGTATGACGTGGGTAATCGAGAAAATACCCGATTTTACTTAAACTATTGTTTGAATCAATGGCTCATTTATTCTTGTCTAGCTAAAATCTTACCATGAGCAGTAGTACAGAAGAATCATGATCAGTCACTAACATTACAGCTGACATCCAAACTAAAATTAGATTTTGTTTCAAATGTGAATATAACTAATGTATAATAATATTACATGCAAGTAAAAGAAAAAAAGAAGTGAGATCATATATAGGACATAGTTTTCAGTTAGTTGCAGAGAGTTCATTTGCGATGTGACAATGTAGTTTAAAAAAGTCAAAATTGTACTCCAAGAGTATTTGCTTGTCACACAAATACATATAATTAAATAAAATTAAAAATAAAAATAAAATAAAAGTACTTGGGTATTTAATTAAAGCAGATCAAGAAGTGAATAGGGGTGTTAATAAAGGGTGTTGTACGTGTGAAAGGTTGTTCCCTTGCCGAGCTTGGGTTGCAGTAGTGAGAGAGATTTTCTCTCACTTTTGGGTGTTTTAAGAGAGAGAAAGAGAGGGTAATTAGAGATAGAGAGGTCCCTTTTATTGCTAGGTAGAGTAGTAGGTTTCTTTATGTTGTGAGTAATGTGGGAGGAGGGGATGGGGAGTGAATGAGTATAGATGCAGGCTTAATTCATGTTAGTTTTGTGTAATGAATGAATGAGAAAGAGAGAGACAGAAAGAGGGAGGGAGAGGAGTGAAGGTCCTCGATCCTATTTTCCGTATTCTATTTTATGTCCAATCAATAAAATGGTGATACGTGTTTTTTTTATAAATTATTATATACCTAGTTTGGATTTCTTAATTCAGGAGAAATATTTTTTTATGGATAATTGTTTTTGAAAATATATACACGTCACCATTTCATTAATGAAAATAAAATGAGACACGAAAAATGAGATAGAAGATCGTGAACGGATTATGAATGAGTGTTGGAGTAGGTGAGATGATGGGGTGAATGAGAAATTGAGAATCAGATCATCTCTCTCTTATTTCTCTCTCATGTATATCCATCTCAGCAGACAAAGGTAACGGAAGCCATGCATTCTTACAAATTGCAGACACACACAAAACTTTTTTTTTCATCTAATTCCCCCAACTGCCAACTACCTGACTTACACAGTCTGAATAATATCCCCCTCTCCTGGACAATTACTTTATCCATTGCTCATAAATATACATAACTATACTTACATTACACATTTATATATATATATATATATGTGTATTATTATATGCATATGTCATGCTCTTCTTCTCTCTCTCACTAAAAGTGTGTGATTTGCTCTTCATTAATAAGTTTGGACCTAGTGAGTTGGGATCATTTATAATAATGGACAGTTTGGTTTGGTTCGATTCGTGTTCCAATATTTTCCAATATTATCGAACATGTTTAAAGGAAAGGTTCTAGCAATCTATTATTCGACATATATTATGCTATACGAGAATGACATTCGAACATAAATCGAGAATTTAAGAGAAACTGATAGAAACCCTAACTTTAAAAAAATTAAAAAATAAATCTATTAAAATGCGATATTGTCTCTGCAAAGGCTAAAAAAGTATTTATATGATCCTAAAGCATTAAAACCCTAGTAGAAAATAAAAATTATCTAAAATAAAGACAAAATTTTATTTCAAATATAGTAAATTAATCTTTTGCTACCTTCTCTACCCATTTATTGAGGCTTGTAATAATAAATTACTCCCTTCGTCCCACCCGACTTGTCTTGTTTCTTTTCGATATGAAGATTAAGATGAGTGGGTGATTGTGTGTAGATGAGTGAGTGATAGTGTGTAGAAAGATAGACCCCATAAAAAAAGTGGAAGTTTGTGTAGTAATTATTTTTCTTTTTATGAAACAAGATAAGTCGGGTGGGACGGACCGAAAGGAATACAAAACAAGTCGGGCGGGACGGAGAGAGTATTTATTTAGCACTATGACTACTTTGTAGTCTTTATTAGATGTATATTTTAATGTTTCATGTATTTCAAGAAGACAACACGTGGGGTAAAATTTGATTTGATTCTTGATTCGAAGCTATGGGGATAAGTAGTTAGCAATTTAACTAACATTTTATGTTTGATTTGATTCTATTTCTGTCTATGCTACAGATAGAGGTGTCCCTCATGTTATGGAAAAACAAATTAATTAGTTAATCAAATAATTGTTTTCAAATAATTAAATAATTAATTGAGTAGTACAATTTTTTGTAGCTAGGGTTCATAGCTTTATGCCTAGTACGAATAATATGGTACAAAAATAATATTGATCCTTCACTTGTTGCCTATTTTTTTAGGTCGATCGATATATCCTTATGTATTCTCTACCTATCAATTTGTGTCGGTTTCAATTGCAAAGTACCTTTTTAATTAATAATCGTTCGAGATTCTTTTAAGAGTATAGTGTGAGTTATTTCAACACCTAGTGTTCGTACATTTGCTCGAGATATTACATTTTTTTAGACATTTATTACATTCATATGTTAAAATAATGTGTAGTTCAATCTAAGAGCTTTTCAATTCAATTTAAATTAAATTTGAATTTCATATTATTATTAAATTCTGAATCTGTCTTTTTTTTCATTGAATATATATAAAAAATAAAATACTCCATCCGTCCCACCAATCTTGTAACATTTTTTTTTCAGATTGTTCCACTAATCTTGCAACATTACCTAAAATAGAAAGAAATGAGTGTACCACATTCACTTAAATAAGTGGACCCCCTATTTTTTAACTTTACACCACTACTTTATACTTTTACACCCACTACTTTATATTTACACCCACTATCTTTAAATTCGTGCCGAGACTCCAATTTTACAAGATTGGTGGGACGGAGGGAGTATGAGATATAATAAAATAGTGTAGAATTTTAAATAGTGGAACCTTAATTGGGATTTGTCCCCACCCTTCCCACCCTACTCCTACCACCCTACATATCAAACAAACACGTACATTGTTGGAAGTATATTACTATGCCACTAGCTTCCAGGGCTATTCGGCCGTAATCAATGAACATAACACAACAAATTCAAGTATTCACATTTACTTCTTTAATCTTGAATTTTATGTATTAGAAATTTAATTTAAATGATATATATGCATGTGTATTTATGACTAAAGTGGAAATAGTATAATTTGGAGTGTGACAAGTATTGGATCTTGGTTTTGCCCTTTTCCCCATTTTGATATACGCGTGCTGGATCATTAATAATATACTAGAATTCCATGGACCACCTTTTTGTGTTTTTAATTTTTATTTGTTTATTTCATCTTTCTATTAACCAAATTCTTCCCTCCATTTCTTCGTTGGCGTTATATGTTGCAAACTCGATAAGGGCGGATTCATAATTAAGAATTCGGGAGGAGGTGGCGAATTTGTAATTCCAAGCGTTTAGAGAGGGGAATAACTTTTTATCCGAAAATTTAACATGAAAAAAATTAGGATTCAGCATGATTTGGGGCAATTGTTTCCGGGATCTGCCAATTATCCGGATGCTAAACCAAATGAATTATCTTATACAAATTCTTCGTGTACTGAGAAATGACGATGAGTATCATAAACAGAGGCTAATCGACGATTAGGATATAGGGCCGAAATCTGCATTCACGAAAGAGAATGCAATACGAAATCTACAATTTAAGATGATAAATCATTAAAATAATAGTAGTTTTTAAAACACAGACATAAATACGGAATTTTGCACGAATTGTGGGATCCACCCGCCCCTTGAATCCGCCTCCGACCATAATTGAGAAAGCTTTGTGCATATATATGTTTAGTTTTGGGAAGAAATTAGGGTGGGGAGAATGGAAGTGTTAGGGGAATGGGAAGTAAATAAAGCGCTACAAATCGTCTGTCCCATTTCGGGTGGCCCCTTCGGTGGCCCACCAATCACGCCCCGCCATGCGTGCATTGGTGGGCCACCTTTATATAACTTAAATATTTTTTTATTGTTAACATGGCCCACCAATGCACGCGTGGCGGGGCGTGATTGATGGGCCACCGAAGGGGCCACCCGAAATGGGTCAGAGGAAGCGGATTGTAAATAAAGGAGTGTTTGGGAAGAAGGTAAAGGGCAAAATGGCAGGCTAGATGCTACATTCTTGACAACCTACAACCTGCACCTTTTTCTCGAGTCTAGCAATGGGCAGCATGCATGGCTAAGATAGTGCTAAAATTCTTCAATTTTGCAACCCAAACAGATCCTTAGATTTATCCTGCTCACCCTCAGGTTCAACTCCTCTTCTATGAATAAACTCATTTTTTATTAAATGATGAATGTGTGATGTATATTGAAAATTACCCCTTCCCCCGAAACGTGTCGAAATTCGATTCTTTTTATGAATTCTTTTACTTCCTCCGTCCCAGCCGATTTGTCTTATTTGGTTTCGGCACGAATATTTTGGTGAATGTGTGGTTGTGTGTAGAGAAACAGGTGATTGTGTGCAGAAAGTGAGAGTTTGTATAGTAATTATTTTGCTTTTTAAGAAACAAGACAAGTCGGATGGAACGGCCTGAAAAAGAATACAAGACAAGTCGGACGGGACAGAGGAAGCCTTTTTCTTTGTATTTCTCTGTAAAATTCTACATTTCGCTCGCTTTTTTCGTAATTTTGGAACCGCCCCGTATATAGATGTATAGGGGAGAGGGGAGTAGACATTGCATTTAACAAAAGTAGATAGAGAGCAAAGAATTAAGTGGCAGCAGATCCCAGAAATGAAATAGCCATCAGCAGGAGCAGCAATAACAGTAACGAATTGTACAGAGGTGGGGTGGGTGGTGTGGGGGTAGGTTGGCGGGGGGGGGCGTAGAGGGGGGTATTAAAAGGAGTTGTGCATTTCTAAAGCAACCAAACCTAGTGTGACAGACACTACACATGCATACATACTTCCAAATTCCAATATTTTCAACATTTTTTTGCTCATCATTGCAAATATCCAAACAAATAAATCCAAAATAGATCCTATGCCCTATTTTGTACGTATTCATATTAATTCCAAAATCCAACTATTTTTTCATTATAAAATACTCCCCCGTCTCATAAAGTGTCTTCTTTCTATGAGACACTGAGATTTAGAAAATGGGAGTGTGTGGTGTATATATATTGTTTGACTTTTTGGATTGTTAATTTTGATCCATATATTGTTTGCCTTTTTAAGAAACAATACATTTTCTATGGGACGGCTCGAAAAGGAAAATAAGACACTTTCTATGGGACGAAGGGAGTATATTTAAATATTACTCTCTCCCTCCCATTATAAATAACACGTTTTCCTTATCAGAACGTTTTACTACAAATGACATATTTCTTAAAATGACAAATATTGTGTGAACCACAATTAACTACTAAAAAGTGTAACAACTTACACAACATAACACCACTTTCTTAATTTCTGCACCTAAAATAAACGTGTCGTTTTTAATGATGGAGGGAGTATTTGTTAATTTCTAAATCAATATATATATATATATATATATATATATAGATAGTATGTTTGTGTCTGTTAATTTCACCAGTCCCTCTTCCTTTCCAATTTCGTCACCCTCTCTCCCATTTTTATGCACATCATTGTCTCGAGGCACTTTATTTCACCCTCCTCTTTATAAATAAATTTAATTCTACATTTAACCCAATTTATTCATCATAACTACCAACTGTTTTCCATCAACAATTCTTAAATTAACCTACGATAATCAATTTTATACTATACTCAGCAATAAATAACGAGTTGGTCACGTAAAATGCAAATACGGAATAATGAAGATTGAACTCGAGACCTCTCTCGTTTACCTACAAAAGAAAGATCAATTTTATACTATACCCTCATTAATGCCCACGTAGAGGCCCATTACAACATACTTCTAAATTTTAATTTTGTGATTAATTAGTCCTTGAGATGAATAATTCAACAAAATGGACATAATGTTTAAATTTTTTTTATTGGGTCCATATAATCGATATAATTATTCCTTAAAGAGCCCAATATACAGTCATATATTGGGTCTCATCTCCAAAATATTTTTACCGGGCCGGACAAAAAGTTAAATTGGGCCCAATTTACATCGTTAGAAACAACTCTTAACTCGAGGAATGGAAAATTAGCGAATGCCTAAAATACACGTGAGTAAATCTTGTATATTGCATAATTCTTGATGTGAATTATACACCAAACTCGCTCTCTAAATCCGCCTCTGCCCACGATATACACATTTATATATATAATCTAGAGATAAATAAAAGTAGCCATTTTCGACAATTGTATGAGTTTTATAATTAGGATTTTAAATCCGCCTCTGCGCACGATACACACACACATATATATATATATATATATATATATAATTTTACTAAAGATAAATAAAACCAGCCATTTTCGACAATTGTATGAGTTTTATAATTAGGATTTTAAATCCGTCTCTGCGCATGATACACACACACACACACACACACACATATATATATATATATATATATATAATCTAAAGATAAATAAAACCAGCCATTTTCGACAATTGTATGAGTTTTATAATTAGGATTTTAAATCCGCCTCCGCGCATAATATACACTTTTATATATATATATATATATAGAATCTAGAGATAAATAAAAGTAGCCATTTTCGACAATTGTATGAGTTTTATAATTAGGATTTTAAATCCGCCTTTGCGCACGAGATACACATGTATATATATATAATCTAGAGATAAATAAAACTAGCCATTTTCGACAATTGTATGAGTTTTATAATTAGGATTTTAAATCTGCCTCTGCGCACGATATACACATTTATATATATATATAATCTAGAGATAAATAAAACTAGCCATTTTTGATAATTGTATGAGTTTTATAATTAGGATTTTCGTGGCTATGCTCTTTTTGGGCTCAAATTTATTAAGAGTATTTTCAAGAGTTCACTATAAGTAGTTAGAAAAATTGCCCTAACTTATCCAATGGACTAGTTTTATAAATGAGATTTGCAATCTAATTTTTTTCAAGTTTAATCGGTTCCAATTTGTGTCTTTATTAACTCAAATACTATAATAACTCATTCTCATAAGGTCAAACAAATCTCTACTAGAGTATATAAATTTTAAAGTGAGACGTGTTACAATTTCATTTGATGACATAAATCTGACATTAATTGAACACAGAAAAATTGAACACCAGATCTAATCTCCAATTTTACAATTTCATTTTATGACAAAAAATTGAACACCAAATCTAATCTCCAATTTTACGTATTGGAAATATAATAATATTATATGTATATATTCAAATGAAAACATGAGCAATTTAATAAAGGCAAAATCAAGTGAGAGAAATTAGGAGAGAGAAATCAACAAGACACACTATCCATAAAAGAGTTAATACAAAGCCAAAAATCTACATGATGCTGCATGCATTAACGTTGTCGTCGTTGAAGAGGTTGCTGACTTTGTCGTCGCCGCGGTGGGTGGCCAGCAGCGCGCCGTGGCGCTCCGGCATGTTGTAGCCGTGACGCCAGTAGTTGTAGCTCTCCTTGTACTCGGCCGTGGTGTCCTTGAAGTAGTGGCTCGCCGTCGTGAAGTAGAGCGGCGGGTTGGGGTACGGCCAGAACTCCGCCCTCTTCCCCGCCCGCCGCACGGCCTTCAGCACCTTGTTCCGATCGACGTATCCGATCACCGTCACCTTCTCCATCTCCAACTCTACCTCCACCGAGTCCACACCTAATTACAAATTCAAATTATAATATTATTATTAGTAAATTAAGAGAGAGAAATGAGATGGGAAATTATATAAAATTGCCCACTTTGGATATTTTATTATTATTTATTAAATTAAGAGAGAAAAATAAGGTGGGGATATTTGGGTAGGTGACCTAGTAAACCCTTATAAAATTATGAGTTCATAGTTATTTTTAGTGTGGGTTGTCGAGAATATTTTTGAAACTCAAATTTTTAGAACTATAATTATTAAACTAATCCAATTATCCAAATGGCTAGTTTTCAAAAATAAACTAGCCACTTTAGATATGTAATTGAATATTTTAATCACTTTTTTCAATTTATGTTCACTATACGTTTATACCTTCGTACGACTCATTGAACCCTAAATTTTAAATTGATAATTAAGACGTTTGTATTAAAGATTTTTTTCGGCAATCCATTATAAATATGACTGTAAAACTCATGTTCTTATAAAGTGTTAGATTAGAAAAATCAATCACTTATTGAAAATGACTAATTTCAAATATTGAGACTTGAATCAAAACTACTCGAGTTCGACTCGGTATCGTGTTTTTTCCTCACCTCGTAGTTTGTGAATGGCCTCTTTGACAACTCTCTCGCAGCCGGTGCAACACATCCTTACTTTGAGCTCCACTGTCTGTAAAGTGGGAAATTAATTAAGCTCTGAGAGATGATGTTTCCACTAAAGCTAACAAGCATATGCATATATTTATCCACCTTTCTTATTCCATTCCAAATTATGTATTCTTTTTGCTATTATATCATAGTTTAAATAATTTAAAGCGCATATATCATAACATTAGGCTCCAGATATATATTAATAATTTAAATTAAAGCTCGCTTAAGTTTAATTATATATTATACGCAAATGAACCAAATACGGCGTCTTTCTTTAGTCTATACCACTTCTCTGTCCCAACACGGAAGAACCGGAAAGTAAGACTAACATCGGGATTGCAGAACCTCTCTATTCGGAGCGGCTTGTGTACACCACTTTCGTATATCCTTATATGTACCACACCATAAGGGTATTGACATGTGACATTTCTCATTAAAACAAGTGAGTCATATTTAACGCATGTCAGTACTCTTGTGGTGTGGTACACACAAACTTTTGTGCTCTCTATCGAGACCAATCATAGGCGGATACACGATATGCGTGCGTATAGCTATTGCACCTCCAAATGTTACTTAAAATTTTGAAAAGTTATTATTTTTTCGTATTTATACCCTCCAAAATCATTAAAATTTCACTTCCAAACTGTAAAATTCTGAATCGGAACTTCATCATAATACCCTAAACAAGTAAGCAAAAACATACCTACGGCTACGCTTAACAAAACCTTCTTAATTAATTTACATATAGGGATTTATCACCATAAGCAATATAATATGATACTTCCTACCTCCGTCCCATTAAAAGTGTCTTTTGTATTATCGATTGTTTCATTAAAAGTATCTTATTTCTAATAAAGGCAAAAAATGTGTGCACGTGAATTAACTAGCTAAAATCAGATAATATACATGACAAAACATTATTTTCTTAATCTACATGCCTATGAGAAACAAGATGCTTATAACGGGACAGTCAGAGGAGTATTTATCGAAGAACTTTCTATGCATGCTACATGAAATTATAATGAAGTCTATACCAAGAAGACTAGCAAGAAAGTAATAGTTGGGATATGGTAATGCATGATAAATGATTACTATATATGAAGATAAACAGCATATGTTTATTTAGTTTACCTGCAGAGAAAGAGGTCGGCCCTTAGCCATGCTACGGTAATGGGATTTTAAGGTTTTGGCTTCGGCGGCGGCGGCGTGATGATCGTGAGATTGAAGGAAGCAGTAAGTGAGAGAAGAAAATAGTCTCTTAATAAGTCTACCCATTTTGGAGGGAATATAAAGAAGAGATCAGAGAGAGAGATGAGGAGAGGATTAAGACTAGAAATGTGATTTTCATATTAAATATTCCTCAGAAAGGCATATATCTCTTTCTTTCTTAAGTTTCTTCCTAGTCAATGTATTCCACACAATGTTGTCTGTTTAGTGCAACTATTTCTTTCCATCCATTCTTTTATTGTTTAATTATCTTTTTTTTTTTCCTTTAATTTAGTTTGTTGATGCTGTTTGAGGGCCATGTTTTCTTGGCATATGGACATGGGCGGGTCCAGAATAAAAAGACACGAGTGGCGAAATATATAATTCAGAGAATTTAGAGATAAAATTCGGTGACGACGGTCCATATGTAGGGACGGATCCAAGAATATGAGAGTGGCGAAATAAAAAAGATTAAAAGCTATATATGAAACTAGAATTTCGAACGATTTGAGGAGAGCGGCTGGGGCTGCACACCGCTCTTTACGTCCATCTATGCCCACACGTCTTCTGTACCGTCCCTAACTATATTGATATTCTTTTCCAATGTCTAAAAATCTAATTTCTTTATTACCAAAAATGAGTTTTTTTATATAAAATGATTCAAAAATATATGACAATTTTCGAAGGGAATGGCATCTAGGCTTTAGACCAAGTAATGCTTTCAATCACAAATGGCTGCTGACACCTGAAAACAGAATATTTTCAGCAGATGGGCTTAAACTAGTCAGGATGAGTTAAAATGCAAATTTACCAAATATTCTAATTTTCACTAACCAAATCTTCTCTTCTTTAACCATCTTTCATCAACATGAATCTACCATCTAAAAATCTATCCTAGGAATCTTGTAGTATAGAGTAAAATCACCACTTATATTGCACGAATACGAGACACGTGATAAGGATACAATTTTAAAAATATATATATAAAATCAAGTGTCAATTAAGTCAATTTTGAACATTTTTATTAGAATTAGACGTAATACATATATAAATGTATTGAACACAGCAGTTGGAGCGTCATGTCGAGTATTCGACATGGTATATTGATATTTTTCAAAGCGTCCATGCAACATAGATCGCCCACACATTCTACTCCATCCGTCCCGACTTGTCTCATTTTCCTTACCGGGCTATCCCACTTGCCTTGTCTCATTTTCTAAAAATGAAAATAATTGCTATAAAAACTCCCACTTTTCTTTATGGAACACACTCATCTAGACACAACTTACCATTCATATTAATTCCCGTGTCAAAAAGAATTGAGACGAATCAAATTGGACGGAGGGAGTGGTATTTTATTAATTTTCATTCTCTTTCAAAATTTGTAGATTTGAGTCCCGTTTGGAAAAGCTTACCAAGAATTTATTCCAATTATTCTAAAAGATAAACGTTTACATGCACTTTTGAGAGAGCTTACGAAAACAATTTATTCTAATTCTAGTGAATCAAAGTGTTTAGAGAGAGAGAGAGAGGTGTGATATGGACTAAAGCAATAAAGATTTTTTTGTTCCATATTCCGTAGATAATTATTTTGATACGAATTCTTAAGGGCTAAGGCAAAGGCTCTGTTACAAGGCTGCAACAATAACCTTATCCAAGCAGCTGTGCTGTACAAATGGGAGTCACAGTATCAACCTGTTTACTATTTATACCAAAGGATAAGAGAAAAACAATTCTAGAATAAAGAACCAAATCAGCATCAACGATCGGTACAAGCTTATTTGGAATAATATAGTTGATGTCGACTAACTTCAAAGGCCACACCTTTTTCTGCTGTTAATGTTGTACCTTCACTTACAGTGAAGGTACAACTTCTAATGCTAATATTCCCTCCGTCCCATTATTAATGTCCCACTTGCCTTTTTTAGTTGTCTCATTATTTATGTCTCATACCAAATAAGGAAATAAATGAGTGGACCATAATCAATCTAAGCAAGTGGACTCCACCCCTTTATACTTTTACACCACAACTTTACAAATTTACCTCCAATATCTTAATTACCGTATCCAGTCCCAATGGGACATAAATAATGAGACGTAGGGAATACATACTAGTACCCCTGTAGCAAATTTTCAAAAAATATAAAGAAAATCCGGCTCGATAATATGAAAGGTTGAACAAGATTTATCAACCCTAACAATGAGAATAAACCTTTCATTCCATACAACAATAATTTACTGTGCATCCACAAAAATCAGAGAACATATACATCAAGTCAGTGATAGAAGTAATAACCACCACCCAGCTCTGTATGCAAAGTTGGATGTTTTAACTTTAAGATAATACGCATCCGCTCATATCGTGTGCGGGTATATAGAGATGGGAGTATGACTTACGAGTTACAAGGCGGGATGGTAGCCAATGGTCGCGTTTGCTTCCACCCTTTGCACCACTCTTCTTACGTTCCACTCTTGGCAAAACTCGAGCCCAAGTCGAAGAGCTGTTCCGAGTCCCAGCACAACAATCACTCCTGAATATCATAGTTTACATATTAGAACAGGCAGATTGAGTTTTTGACTTTTGAGTTGAGTCTATCTGTGTGACAAAAGTTGTACCAATAATGATGTTAACTGGGAGGGCAGAAACACCAAGGGTTACGGAAATTAGCACGTCCAGCAAAAGACCACCAACGAGAATGGAAAACGCCACCCAAAGAGGACTAAAACAAGCCTGTTTTTACGAAGTAATAGTTGGGAATTTAGTGATGGTTTTGTAAGAAAGAGAGGTCAGAACTACTTAGACTGTTACTCACCCTTTGACGGTCTTGAGCTCTAAAGGCTGGGTCGACTGTCCAAACCCAGTAATTAGTCTGTCGTGCATAACAATCAAGTCAGTGATACTATACTGAATTCAGGTTTGTAAGCATAACCGTTCAATAATGAGCATGTCAATTCCAGAAACAGCAACAAAAGAATTGGATTATGCAGGCATCCTTAGTCTTTGGTAATATACTTCGAGAAAGCCGCAAAATAACTGGAAATCTCCTATTGTCTCACTAAGAAAAAAAACAGTCATAATTTCAGGAATAACAAGGTTTTCTCCATAGCCTAGAATGACGAAAAAAAAAAGAAAAAACTGTGGTCGAGTTTAGACTAGAGCTCTATTTTTACATTTAAAGCACGTACAAGTAAAGCAAATCACAATAAGTACAAAAGTAATGAAGAGATCACATATTGAAGCTAAAGCATCTAAACTTAGAATTGCAGAAAGACTTGCCTGAGGATCAGGAGGTACTACATTCGCAGCTACTTGCCTGCATAAGAAATGTGGAAGCATTCAAGCTTATCAGCTCATTATAATCCCTTATGGAATAAGCATTTAAGCTGAAATTATTCACTTAGTCTTGGACACTTACTGGCATATCTCACATTTATTTGAACCTCGAGTATTAAACCACTTCACTATGCATGACTGGTGTGCTTTTGCAAGACCACCTCGACATAGACACCCAAGATTGATCAAGGCTTCTTCATTATCCTCCTGGCATACCCTGCAAAAGGGAAATATTATTATAATGCATTGAGATGCTTTCTACTTTCTTACTGGAGGCTGAAACACCTAAACATAAAAAAGATATACATCATATGAATTATCTCGAGGTAACATTTAATGAAAAAGTTCTAAGGAAACACAATCATCTAGCTTTAATCATCCTCTAAGCTATAAATCAAGTGCTCAATATCAGAAACAAGCATGGCCATACACAAGATATAAGGAGAATGTACGGAAATGTAAGATATTTTAACCCTGAAGAATTTGTTGTGTATGTCAAAGTAAAAAGAGTCTCATGTATATAGTGGGAGTAGAGACTATGTTACACATTCAACCTTATGCAAATCTGTCTAAATAAATATGTACAATAAATATAAATATGTTGAAACTCCTATAAAGAATCATAAATATTGCAAACATTTCAACATTTTCCATCTTCATATGATGATCAAGTTAAGTTGACCAATTTAAGTTTTTTGGAGAAAAAGATATCATCTACAACTACATGTGGAGCATGGTGCATGAGGAACAATTCTTACTTCCTCACCAAAGCAAATCAGTTTTTGTAACTCATAAAGACACGTATGACATTCAGAAGATAAAGGCCCAGGCCATCAGATATGGAGTCTAGGTACAACAAGATATGAAATTCGGTTGAATTGAATCTTATGATTGATAAGGAAACAAAACTGTATAGCACAATATCCAACAGTAAGCTTGAGCTTTTTCTAACAACTCTAAGATAACCCACTCTTGAACTTTTAATCTAACTACTCGAAGAGACTGGGCTATTTACTGAGGGGGGGTATTTTATGATTCTATAAATATCCCACTCTTGCAAACTTTGAGTAGTTAAGTGCGAGGAATTCCAACAACAAAAAAACAGGGCAATTTGAAAGTCAATATTATAACACAAGCTTTCTTTCATATATCCGGTACACTTTCCCATAAGTTCTTCCTGGTGAAGATTGAATAACAAATTCAACATCATAAGGGTGGGCAGACACAGTACAATCACGTTTTTTTCTTCTGAAGTTTGTATTTGGATGGAAGAGTTCGAATTGATTGAGGATAGAAAGGAATATAATGTTGTCATTGATCTAAGATCCTCTAGGACCTCAACAATGGCTCAATAAAAGTTAAAACTGGAGTTGAACTTCACAAGGTTGGGTTTTTCATTATGGGCTTTGGATTTTCCCCTTCAAGTATCATGTCAAATAGGGACTTAGTAGAATTACTTCGTAGTTCCCACGCATAAGCAGTTGAAAATAATTTACTCCACTATCCGAGTTGTTGTGACCATGGTTCCGGGGCATACAGACAGTCTGAAGACAATAAATTTGAGGATTGTACATTGATTTAAGAACCATCCAGTTCACCTTATCCTAAAATGGATACTCAAGAGCAATTTTAAAATGGCAAAATCGAACTGTAGTGTTTGTCGTTCAACCAAGCCTAAAAACGAGTCACATGTACAAAGAGTTCTTGCTTGATACTAATGCCTTGAGAGGACGAGTTCCTTTCCCGGCTTGATTCAGTTCAGTTACTCGCATCAAAAGTGATTCTATAGCTATCTCATTCATATGAGACCAAGTCAATCAACTATCATATCTATTCCATCATTTCGGTCAGAAATTCCAGCTACCAACGACTAAATTAAATTAAATAAAGTAACAAAACTAGAGCAAAAAGGAGATATACCTGCACTCCTCATGGGAGCTTGGATCTCTCTCCGGCTGTGATTCACCCTTGCCGGCGCAGTCCACGACCACAACTTCAATTACTTTCTCAACCAAGTCTTGCGATTGCCCTACCGCCGCATTCTCCTCTGCGCCACCGCCGCCGCCGCCGCCGGTGCCCACCGCCGCTTCGTTCTGCTGCTTCTCGATGTCGACCTCGGGAATTTCACCGACCATAGCTGCAGTACCACCATTCCGCATTTACCAGCACTAATAATCAGCGTCGGAGACGAATTAAACGCTCTCGGAACTGGATGATTGAACTTAATTTCGTAAGGATTTGGGAGGAGAGGAGAATGGGAAGGGGAAGATATAATGTAAGCAGAAGAGAATCAAATCGGAGTAGATGAGAGTTTGTTGTAGAATTTACATCACACAAGCAGGCACACAGAGAGAGAGAGGAAACTTGTACCCTCGGAGTTTGCTATTTTATACTCCATTCTAAGGGGTGTTTGGAGTAACTGACAGGTAATCGCAGCCGCTATCAATTAAACGTGTTTGAAGTAACTGAAGTTTATTAAGGGAGTGTTTGCAACAGTTTAAATTTTTTTTAAGTGCTTAAATTAAGGAGAAGTTGGTAAAAGTGGCTTATTAGAGAATTTGGGGTGTGTTTGCAAAAACTGCTTAGAAGCAGGAAAAGTTGAAAAAATAGTGTTTGCAAAATTTATAATGTAGTAGGTTATTTTGTGATTTATAAGTAAAATGTCAAATTATAACTTATCCGAAATTACAAATATGCCATTAAGTTGGAGAAGTTGGTAAAAACCAACTTAACCAACTTCAACTTATTTGACTTAAATGTAGAGAATTTTTACGAATTTAAACTGTTGAAAACACCTCAAAACAGCTTTTCCTTAAATTAAGCTATAAGTTGAAAATTTTAAGCTAATGCAAACACCCCTTAAAAGTTGCTGAAATTAGCTTATTTGAAAATCAGTTAGTGTTTGAAAATAAGTCCTGAAAACTGCTGAAAGTTGGGAAAAATAGTGTTTGAGAATATTGCTGATAGAAGTAGCATATTGTTAGTTTTTAAAATAAATGTTTGTTTTGTCCTTAATGTTACTAAATAATTACTCCATTTGTCCCGCTATTTCTGTCCTACTTGCCTAATCGGACTGTCCCGCTATTTATGTCATCTTTCCTAAAATAGTAAAAATTACTTTTAAATATAAAATGAAGTGGGTCCCCTTACTCACTACTCAACCCCCACATTCTTATACTCTCTCTCTCTTCAAAAATCTATCTCTCACTCGATTATGTTCCGCTCCGAACTCAGAAAATTATGATTTTTATCTTTTTGAAAACTTTAGATTATTTCTTCAAATACAATATAAAAAAAATATAAAAAATAAAAATCGATTGCCTTTCACTAGCCTTGCAAAAATTTGGATAATTATCATTTCTTTCCACCAACCACTCCTCGAAAACTGTGTCATTTTCTTTGTACAATTAAAACTCATAAAATACACACTAAATTAAAATTTCTTAATCTCCGTGCCGAAGTCAACTGGGACGTTTTTAGCGGGACGGAGGGAGTATTATTTATAATAAATAATAAAATTCAGAAATTATTATTATTCAATATTTATTTTTTGCTTTATAATTTCAATATAATATAATACTATAAAATACTAAATTAATCTAAATATTATATATATTATAAAGTTATATCATAATTTTAGGGTTAGGATATTTTTGAAATTAGATAAAGCTATTAAGGGTAATTTGGTCCGGAAAAAAACATAAGTTATAAGCTGAAAGCTAGAAGTTGGGGTGGAGCAGCTTCAACTGTTTCTCTATTTTCGACCTAATTTTAGATAATCTCAGTTTTAAGCTGGAAGTCACAAACAACCTCATACCAGCTTAAAGCTGAAAGCAATTTTCAATAAGTTGTTCCAAACACCTACTAAGATGACAGACACACATAACATTTCCAATGAAATTTGAATTCATGACCTTTCGGGTCCGAGCCACCCGCCATCCCATGAGGAGGACTCCTTCTAAATTTCTTTTTTTTTATGACGAGGGGTAACCCGCAGCTGTTACCAAAGTACACACTGGATAAACCTCTTCCTGTACAATAGCCTGCAAACCACACAAAAAAAGTAAAAAAGTTAAATCACCCAAGACTAATCATAGATGACAGACACATATAATGGTTTCAGTAGAATTTAAACTCATGTCGTTTCGGTCATAGACCATCTATTGCTTTTATATTTGGTGGATTTTGGTTAGATTTATTTTCGACCTTTCCATAAATAAATATTTCCAAGGAAAGTCAAACAATTGGCAACAATTTGTCGATACGATTTCGATTATTTCCTATTTAATCAATTCACGTTCCTTTTTCAGTATCAAAATATAAATTATCAGTTCCGTACAAATCGAATCGAATTTTCAATTAATCGAAATTTGTAGAATATTTCAATTGGTACAGTTTTTAGCAATTTCTGATTCTGACGGATGTCAATCAAAAGATTCCCAATATACGAAAAAAGAAGTAAAAATTGACATTAGAAAATTAAAATTAATCTTTGACAACGAACATTATATGACAAAATTAATATTTTTATAGAAAATTCAAACATTTCCATTCCGTTTGGTTAATCGAATAGTAAATTGAATCAAAAAATATATACAAATAATTAAATATCAAATCAATATCTTGTTATTCGATTTGATAAGTTAACATATCAGATTGATAATCCTATTATCAAATATTCCCTCAATCTCATTTAAAATGATATGTTTTTTTTCTTTTTCAACACCTGATTTAAGAAACTAATGTTATGTAATATAAATTGCTTGATTTTCAATATTTAAATATACTCGACATAATTTTTTCATTTTAAAAACGTGTTACTTTAAATAAAAATCATGTCATTAAAGTATATGTCCAATGAAATTCATGTATATTAATATTTTCTCCATCCATAAAAAGTGTGGGGCACTGAAATTAAGAAACTTGTAGTGTGTGGTATATTGTTTGACTTTTGGATTTTTAATTTTGGTCCACACATTCCTTATTATTTTTAAAAATATGACACTTTCTATGGGACAATCCAAAAAGAAAAACATAATACTTTCTATGAGACGGAAAAAGTATTTCTTACTCAAAATTTTAGCCCATAACCCTAATATTTCGATTTTTACATGCTACAATACATTATGAGATAAGGTTACATATATTTAAAAATTACAAAGCTCAAATATAGTGAATATTTGTGTTGCAAATTATAATGAGAGAGAGTCATTGAGAACGGTCATAGTTTGACTATTAAAGTACATTTTCCCATAAAAGAAAAGTAAAAATAAAAGTCCGATAATAAATCTATAATCGGCAAAATCAAACAGATAAATTAAAATAAAGGGGCAGGGGCGGGGGGGGGGCGGGGGCGGGGGGGGGGGGGGGGGGACAAAATCGTCTTTCCCTGATGGAAACTTTTATGCTAGGGTGGGAGCAGTGCACCTCCCACCCCCAGATTTTAACATGTGTAAAATGAGAAAAAAATTTAAAGTGGGAGAGAGTTGATTTGCTTATGTCTTTACACTTGTCAAAATTCGGGGTGGGAGGTGCACTACTCCCACCCCTAGCATAAAAGGAACCTTCCCTGCTCCAGATAATGCGTCAGCGAATGTTGCTTCTTTGCCAGCTCAAAATGTATGGTCCCCACTGCCTACAATCTCATGTTTTATATAATTAATTATGAGTCCGGCGGCGAAATGTGCATCTGGGCAAAGACAAACACATTTATATCCAAATCTTATATTTAACTACACTATATACCCAAAAAGAAGAAAATACCCCTAAGTGAGATGGTCCGATCACGATGGACAGAAGGCCCGATCAGGGTCCGACCAAGGCCCGAAGTGGGGGGGGTGATCGGCCATGGCCGATCATGTATTAAAGTGGGGGGGGATCATGTATTAAAGGGGGGGTGATCGGTCATGGCCGATCATGTATTTAGGTGGGCCGATCATGATCGGTCATGTCCGATCGATCGGACACACGACATGGTCCGATCGCGGTTCGATCAGGGCCTGACACTTTTAGGTGAGAGAAATAAAAAAGTGGGGGTATTTTAGTAAATTTGGGTATATAGTGGATAGTTTTTATAAAGTTGGGTAATTTTGTATTTGATATAGTGTAGATGGGTATATTAATATATTAACACATTAATTATACTAGTTTTAATAAGGATTGTTAAACTATCGGAGCTGGACCTACCGGCCCATATGTTACGATATTTTCCGCTATTATTGTTCTCTTTTTAAAGTTAGGTTCGTTCATTATTATATGTTCGAAAATTGATACTCTCTCAGTTTTGCTATTACTATTTTCTTCTTTTTTGTTATAGAGATTAAGAAATTTTATTTAAGTGTGTATTTTATGAGTTATAATTTTTTTTAAAAAATAAACATAATTTTGAATAATGGTTGATTAGAATAAATAAGAATTCATCCAAATTTTATAAGGCATATTTGAGACAATTGATTTATTTTTTTTATGTTGTAATTGAAGAAATAATATGAAGTTTCAAAAAGTTAAAAATCACCAAGTTTGGAGCGGAACGAAATCGTACGAGAGAATAATTTTCGGAGAGATGTATAAGAATGTGGGGGTGAGTAGTGAGTAAGGAGAGACCACTCTATTTTAGGTTTAAGAGTTATTTTTTATCATTTTAGGACAGAGACGGTAATAGTGGGACAATCCAATTGAGAAAAGAGGACAACAATATCGAAATAGAGGGGTATTAATTGTGGACAATAATCAATTTAAATGGTTGAATCTCATCACGTTAACACACATCTATCCATTTTATTAGTGTTTATGTCAGATTTGTAACTGAGCAACAATAATAAGATGGAGGGTATTATTTTCATGTTTTCATATTTTTCAATTTTTATATAATTTTATTATATACTAATATATAATAAAAGAGTCTTACTGTAGTCAGAGGCGTATTTAAAGGGAGGCGGTGGGTCCGAGCCCCCCTCCCCTCCTCTAAACTTTCGTGCAATATTACGAATTATCTTTGATTTTTAATAATTTATAGTACTGCCCCGCTTAAATTTATACCATTTCCCCACTTAATAATTTATAGCGTTGCCTCACTTAAAATTTATTTCTTAAACTTATAAGAAATAAATTTATTATTTATTAACAAATTAATACTTCCTCCATCCCACTATTCTTGTCTTGGTGATGTAAAAAAGTGGGTAGAGGTATGTTAAAATGGGTGGAAACTGTGTTAAAGTGGTGAAATCCACTGTTTAATTAAATGTGGTCTACAAGTTTTTTTTCCTTTTGGGATGAAGACAAGAATAGCGGGCTGATCAAAAAAATAAACTACATAAATTAATTTGATTAATTTTATGTCTAATAAAATCATTATCTCTATCATTATTGAATAATGAATAAAGACTATGTAAATATCTTTATTTTAGAGATAATATATTATAATGACGAATGACGTATAATTCATTGTTTTTAAATAGTAAATAGTAAAATGACATTAAATATGATATATAAATAAATTTATAATTTCTTATATTCATTTAATAAAAATCCGATTTTGTTGAATTTTGAAAACACTCTTTTGAAATTAAAAAGTATTAATTTATCGATAAATTAATATCTCTATAAAATAATTAAATCTCACGGTCCCGACAATATTAATTTAGAGAGATTTAATTATATATTAAACTACATTTTACACTTAGTATTTTTAATGAGTAAGAAAATAGTTGCCGAGCAAAATAGCTCAAAGTCTATTGGTCTGCTGAACTATTAATACATAAAAATACTTAATTTCATAATGAATACATGAAAAATATCAACGATAATATATAAAATTAGTCAATTTAGATAGTTGTGAAAATTTTATAACCGTACTTATAATAGTATAAGTATTATAAACACTTTTATACGGAATTACCAAAAATGTATTTATTAAATATAATTAAATCTCTTTAAATTAATATACTTGAGACCAGAAAAAAACATTTATTAAGTGAAGATATTCAATTATCAATAAATGAATATTAATTACCTAAGAGATAAATTTACGATAAAAAATAAGTTAAATGTGTATATTAAACTTAATTTTTTAATAACTTAATTGTGTAAACAATAAAAAAATAAAAAACTTAGTATTTGATTTAGTAAAATCATGTTAAAAAGTACATTGAATATGCACTAAGTTTTGTATTGGTTTATGACATTTTTATGATGACAAAACTGAAGTGCACTTTTGCAATTACTATGACTGATGAACTTGTTCCTGATAGTCCTATGCATAATAGGACTGATGAACTTATTATTGGTAATACAATAAGTTCATAGCTGTTTATTGGTATTGAATTGTATTCTGTGTTGCATTATCTGTGTGAAGGGAACTTTTGTGTTGCATATTCTTCTGTTCGGTTTTGTATTCTGTGTTCCTGCAATGCTCTGGTATTAAGAGTAATTCATAGCCCCATACTGCTGCATATTATTCTGTCATAGACTTGGAATTAATTCATAAACTTTGACATAAATGCATCTACAAGTTAGAATTAAAGAAACATTCAGTCATAGACTTTACAACTACACAGCTCTTGGTTTCTGTAAACAAAAACTTTGACATTGTCTCAAGGCTGCTAATTACAAAAAACATCTACATTTACTGCATCTTTTCTTTAAAACTCCACTGCATCTTATCTTTAAAACTCCATTGCATCTTTAGTCATCTACCAACTGTCCAATCATCCACATTTAGCCCCAACCTCTCCCTTAGCTCTTGTATATCAGTTAGGGTTCCATTTTCCATCATATAGTTGATGCATTCTTCTGCCAAACTGTTGGGAACTTCCAAATCCATTGGTAGAGCATCCAATCTTATTAAGTTGTCCTTCTTTAGATGTGGGATTTTATAGTTGTTGCTGCCTTTAACCTTCATAATTTCAATCATACACCCTTGCAAGCTTAAAAAGACTTTGTTAAGGCTGACAGGTGATAGTTGTTCAAATGAAAGAACAATTGCACTTATGAGTTGGTCCACATTATAGCTTGTTGTTTCAACTTGTATACTCTGAATGGCTCTAAAAAACCCTAGATCAAGGACATTAGTGTCAGGGCTATTAGGTGGCTGAGAAATCAATCTAATATCAAATCATTCCTTGTTGGCTGCCATTCTAAACTGAATATCACTGTCTTTGATGTGGGGCTTAGCATTATCTTGTTGTATAAAGATATGCTTGCTGGCATGTTTTGGCCACTTTTCTCTAATAGCTGATAGTATCTGCCATTATTAACATTATTAATTGCTAGTATCATTGAATTAAAGTCTGAAGCAGTTCAACTCTTAAATAAAATCTGAACTGTTTAAGAATTAAGATATGCTCTGAACTGTTTAAGAATGAAGATATGCTCTGAACTGCTTTAACTCATTAATTGCATGTGAAATTCATTGATTTAAAATCAGAACAGCTTCTTACATAGCATTTCTTCTTACTGTTCTAATTCAACATATGTCAAAACATACAATTTTCTATTACATGTGATGCATACTTCATTGCATTTCCATACCTGATTTATTAGGCAGGCTTTAGTGACTTCTTTGGTTATAGATGGTATTGGTTGAGTCTCCAATGTGCCTGCTGGTCGATTTTTACTTTTCCTTTTTGCTGCAACTTGTTGAGTGAAGGGAAAAGTACATATTTTCCCATCAAATAAAACCGATCCATCTGAATTGAAAATAGGATGGCACACAGCATACATAAACATAACTTTTGTGATGAACTTCTTGTTTTTACAAGTTCTATGTGGCTCGGCCTCTCCGGGAGTAAGATAAAATCTATGTGATGCCTTTGTTATATAGAACCATTTTTCATCTATATGTATTGTGTTGTGCATATCCTTAAACTTCAAGAGATTTATGACTCGATCAAACTCTAGTGCTTCCATAGAAAACCTTAGCCTAAGTAACCTACAATCTGTTGTTAGGTCGGGCCTAATTGCACTAGTGTGAGCTTTGATCAAGCCTTTCGCCACACACCTACCAACTGTACTGCTGCTACAACTAACGCCACATGCTAATTTTCTAATAGTTGTTCTTTTTTGTAACTCAAGTGCTTGAATCAACTCCAAATCTATGACCACTCTTATGTTGGGTCGAATTTTACCTATCTTTGCACTTTGAAGATAGATCATCTCACCAGAATTTTGTTGTTACTTTGCTTCAGTCCATTGACGATGAACCGTGCTCCGAGAACAATTCCACTTGACCGACGCTGCTTTCATAATGCCTCTGTCCGGCTTTCCATTCTTGCAGTTTTGTAGCAAGAATTGGACAAGTTGATTTCGTTGTTTGGTGGTAAGATTGACTGGTGCCATGTTTGAAGATGGAGATTTATAGAGAGAAGAAGGAGAATTATAGAGAGGGCAACTGTGAGAAGATGAATGATGAGATGATGGAGGTTCTGAATTTATATAGTAATGGCTGTGAAACATTTTGAATTTGGTACTGTATTTCTAAAGAATCTGGCGGCAAGTAATTTCTTTTTTAACACTTGTTTATTTTTCCTCCTTTTTTATGTGGATGAGATGATGGGATAAAGCATATTAATTTGCTGATGTGGACGGATATGGAGTTGCAAGATCTTGGTTGGTACTGTTACTTCAAAAAATTCATGAAAAAAGGGCGCCTAAATAAAAATTAAAGTGAGATTAATTTGTTGTTGTTAATAGAATCAAAGTGATTTTGCAAATGTTAAATGTTTAGGTAGAGAAAGTGATAATGTGAGTTGGAAGCGATTAAAATTAAAATATTATTTATTCAAACAAGTGGGCCATAAAGATTAAGTCTTAAACACAACCTCCTAAATTCCTGCGCCCATTGGAAACGCGTCGTTTTCAATGGGACGGAGGGAGTATAAAATAAGTCAAATCATTCAATTTTAGAAAAGCTCAATAGTTTTATAAGAGAACACTCATATGCATAAAGAATGAAAATTTTATTTTTGCTTATATTAATATTATTGTAGAAGTATGTTTTCGGGATTGCAAGATTCGTTTAACATAAAATTATCAACCGAAACTGAAGTCCTTGAATTATATGAAGATTTCAAACATTAGGCAATGTCATATCTAATTTATGCTATATAGATGATATGAATACTCAAGATCTTATAGTTATTGAGAATGATACAATTATGAAATTACTGATAAATGAATAAATTATTGGAACACTTATGAATGATAATGATGATAAAGAGGTCAATCCTAAATGAGATGATGGTACATTTATTCAAATTGTGTCATTAAAATGTTTATTTCAAACAATAACCACCTTAAATAATTATTTGCTACAACACGAACAAAATAATCAGAAGTTGTTTATACTTAGCAAAAAGTTAAGATGATAATTTTTATTTAGGTGGGAAGAAAATACAATAACTATGAAGCCTATATCCATAAGAAATTATTATTGTACTATTGTAGTATTATAATTGTATATATATATATATATTTTCTGAAATTAGTAATTATTAGTACTTTATATTTACTTAATGCATTTAGCGAAATTATTACTTTAGTACACTAACCAAGTCGGGACCGAAAGAAATTATTATTAAAGCGAGGTTATTACTTAATCCAGGTTTAACTGTATACTATCATTTATTCATAATGTTTAGTAGCCAACTAGGGCATAATTGTATAAAATTTGAAAATATGGTTATAAGTTATGCATATTTAAGAGTTACTATAGAACTTATTAAGTCATTGTTAGATTTTTTTTTTATTGTCAATTTTTTTTTAATTTTCCTTCTTTGAATTTCAATTAAAACCGAAACCGAACAAAAACTATTCGGTTAAAAAAGAACCCAAACGCGTCGGTTTGGTATCCATTTTTAAAATAATTATGCAAAATTTGATTTAATTCGATTCAGGTTAACCGCTTTTCTCTTACTCGACCCAACAGCTTATTTAAGCCCACAAGCCCTACATTTATCGTTACTTTTAATCCCAAATTAGTCGTTTTTGTATAAACGGAAAAATTGAATTTCGCCGCTCTTCACGATTTCTTCCTCTCAACTCTCCGATAATTTCCTACGCGACGCAACCGTAGTTCGCCGCCGCTGCTGGTGGATCCGCTGCTCCTCAACGTCTAACACTAGTTCTCTCTATTCCGGCGCTCTTCGTTTCCTTCTTCGAACTATAGTTTGTTGATTTGCCTGTTGAGCGCGCACTATCATGTAACTAGTGTTTTTTACATTTCGATGGTGTTTGTAATCACGAAAATTAGCCGTGATATCGATACATTGGTGTTTATTTGAATCGTCAAAGCGTTTTGCTATGGTAGGGATTCAAGTTTGCCGTATTGTATATGTATCTGTAACAGCCCCTGTGTGAGCTGATAATTCTAGCTGTTGTAATAGATGGTTGATAGAGTTGTGTATGTTTTTTGTAAGCTAAACTGTAACAATTTATGGTCGAATATAGTGAAGATCGAGAGAGAAAAGAGAGATTGAGAGAGAGAGAATAGAACAGTGAGGAAGAGAGAGAGAAAGAGAGGAGGCGGAATTTTTCTTGTTATCATATAACTTGCTGAACTTTGGCTTATATAGGTGCCAATACATTACCTAGCTTTTAACACATAATATGGAATTAAAAGATACTTAGGAAGTAAATTCTGATAGCACGTGGATTCATCTAATGCGTCCACGTACGCATTCTTTTCCCGCGTCCATCTCTAGCCACTCATCGAATCAACGGCTTGGATTACATCTAGGGCATCGAGATATATCTTTTCTCCTTCATTCAGATTGCACATTTCCTCTTCTTTCTCAGATCCGCCGATCCCCAAATCAGGAACCCTAATTTCCTTCCCTCCAATCTTTCCTTCTCCGTTCTGGGGCGTAACATTTCCCCCTTCTTTAGTCCAACCTTGTCCCCAAGGTTGAGTACTTGGGTAGAATCGTTCGAGGTGAGTTCCTTCGACCCAAGACTCCACCTTTACCCCCTGAAAATCCCATTCTACCAGAAATGTATGTATGTTTCTTCCCTTCCGGTTCAATCTACTGCGTTTACCCTTGATTGCAGGTCTGAAGGCCACTCCTCCGTCTTCGTCCAACTGAGGCAAGTCGGCGGAGTGGAATTTCTCCGGCTTGACGGATCTTTTCAGCAAGGACACATGGAAAACGGGGCAAACCTTGGCGCCACTAGGTAAATCCAATTTGTAAGTGACTTCTCCGAGCTTTTCAATTATAGTAAATGGCCCGTAATATCGCGGCGCCAATTTCTGATTCTTTCTGAGCACAACACTGCTCTGGCGGAAAGGTTGTAACTTTAAGTACACCTTCTCCCCCACGCTGAATTGCCGAGCAATTCGGTGTTTATCTGCAGCTTTAGACATTTTTTCCTGAGCTCTCTTTAAGTTTTCCATAATCTTTTGTTGAACCCGTAGCCTTTCTTCTGCAAACTGTAGGCTGTCTAGAGAGTCTGTCCTAGGATATGGCCCCGTAGTAAAGATTGGGGGCTTGTATCCGTATAGGGCTTCGAATGGGGACATCCTTAGGCCTGAGTGGTAATTGGTATTGTACCAAAACTCAGCCAGGGAGAGCCATTTGTGCCATTGTCTGGGATTCTGCCTCACCATGCACCTGAGGTAAGTTTCCAGACATTGGTTCACCCTCTCAGTCTGTCCATCAGACTGAGGGTGGTATGCTGAAGTCATATCTAACTTGGTCCCCAATAATTTGAATAACTCAGACCAGAATACACTAGTAAATATGGGGTCTCTATCAGTAACAATATTGTGGGGCTGCCCATGTAGCTTAACAATATGATCCAAGAAGACCTGTGCAATAACAGTAGTATTATAGGGATGAGTCAGGCTAATGAAATGGTTGTATTTAGTGTACCTGTCCACCACTACCAGTATAACTGTCCTTCCCTGAGATTTTGGAAGGCCCTCTATGAAATCCATAGAGATATGAGTCCAGGCCTGGCTAGGAATAGGCAGGGGCTGAATCAGGCCAGGACTTGGGCACCTTTCACTCTTACTTTCTGAACAGACTGCACCAGAGCTTACCCACTCCATCACCTCCTTCCTCAATCCCTTCCAGTAGAAATACCTCTTCACTCTTTGATAGGTCCCCTCCTCTCCAGAATGCCCCCCTATTGCTGAATTGTGCAATTCACTTATGATATCCTTCCTCAGTCCTTCATTGTTTCCCAATACTATTCTTCCTTTCTTTCTCAGTAGATCACCAGAATAAGAATAATCAGGATAGGAGTTTGAATCCAATACCTTAGCTGAAATAATGTTAGCCAGATAAGGGTCCTGACTATAGCTTTCAGACACTTTTTTAACGCATAAGGGTACAGCACTAGTGATGGCCAGACACTGATTAGTGTCCCTTCTTGATAGAGCATCTGCCGCCACATTATCCCTTCCTTTCTTGTACTGGATATAGTAGTCATATCCCAGTAGCTTTGGAATCCATTTCTGTTGTAGGGGGGTAGTGATTTTCTGATCCAACAGGTATTTCAATGCTTGATGATCAGTCTGGATAATAAAATGATTTCCCTGTAGATAGTTCCTCCACTTCGAACAAAGCAAAAAGAATAGCTAGGAACTCCTTTTCATAGATTGATAGGGCTTGATTCTTAGGATTTAAAACCTTACTTAGGTAAGCAATGGGCCTCCCTTCCTGCATCAGCAGTGCCCCAATCCCTATTCCACAAGCATCTGTCTCCAGCACAAAATCCTTAGTAAAGTCAGGCGGAGCAAGTACAGGGGCAATAATCATAGCTTCCTTAAGTTTCTGGAAGGCTGTTTCAGCTTCTTGTCCCCATGCAAAACTTCCCTTCTTTAGTAAGTTTGTGAGGGGCTTACTTATGACACCATATCCCTTGATAAATTTTCTGTAGTACCCAGTGAGCCCTAAGAACCCTCTTAGCCCTTTCAAAGTGTTAGGAACCTTCCACTCTACCATAGCTGCCACCTTTTCAGGATCAGTGGCTACCCCATTGTGTGATATAATATGCCCTAGGTATGCCACTGATTTTTTTCCAAACTCACACTTGCTCATCTTAGCATAGAGCCTCTGTCTCCTCAGGATCTCAAGCACCTCCTTCACATGTTGAAGGTGCAGTTCCCATGAACTACTGAAAACCAATATGTCATCAAAGAAAACTAGCACATACTTCCTTAAATTTCCTTGGAATATCTGGTTCATTAATGACTGGAAGGTGGCAGGAGCATTGCAAAGCCCAAAGGGCATAACTAGGTACTCATAGTGTCCACTATGAGTCCTAAAGGCTGTAAGATACCTAGAGTCTGGGTCCATAAGGATTTGAAAGTAACCAGACCTCAAGTCTATCTTACTGAAAAACTTAGCACCATGTAACTCATCAAGTAATTCATTAATAATAGGATAGGATAATCATGCTTAATAGTCAAGTTATTCAAATACATGTAATCAACACACATCCTCCAAGTTCCATCCTTCTTTTTAACCAACGGAACAGGGGAAGAGAATGGGCTTTTACTGGGTTGAATCTCTCCAGTTTCCAATAATTCTGAAACCGTTTTCTCTATTTCTGCCTTTTGAGTGTGGGAGACTATGTAAGGATACTGCTGTCTGGGGACACTTCCTGGTTGCAGAATGATTTTATGCTCTATTCCCCTACTAGGGGTAGCCCCTTAGGAGTTTCAAAAACATCCTTATAAGATTCCAGTAATGACTCCATCAGTGGGTTGTTCTGTTCCTGTCCTCCCTCCATAGCAATCAATAGGAACTCTTCCAGTGTGGAAGAGTTCTTCTGCAACAACTGATAGACTGCTGCTGCAGTGGAAGGAGGGGGAGTGCCCCTTCCCTTGGCTGTGTTGATATACACCCTCTTTCCTTCATGCACAATTGAGAAAAATCCCTCTTCATAATCCAGAACAATGGGAGACCCCTTCTTGAGCCAGTCACTGCCTAGGATCAAGTCATATTCTGCAGTAGGTAGTAGTCTGATGTCATAGGAGAACTCATGCTCCTGCATTCTCCACTTGAATCCATTCAGCCTTTGATCACTGACCATAGTGTTTCCATTTGTTACTAGTACATTAATAGGCCTGACAGATTCCAATCCCTTGCTCCAACTGTGGGCTAAGTTAGAATTCAGGAAGCTGAGGGAGCTCCCTGTATCTATTAGAATCCTCAGTCTCCTATCTTCATAAAATCCCATGAGCCTCATAATACTCCTTCCTGACTCCTCCTCTAGGGATCCAAGAGTAACAATAGCCATTCCCAACTCTTCCTTGGCATCCCCATATGCTTCTTCTTCAGAATCTTCTCCCATACTATTTAAAAATTCTCCTTGCTCCTCCACTGTCATAACTAAGAAATTAATCTTATTACTGCATTTATGCCCAGGGATAAATTGCTCATCACAGTTGTAGCAGAGTCCCTTGGCCCTCCTCTGATCCATTTCCAGAGGGGTGAGTAGCTTAAACCCAGGTTTTTGGTTCTGGTTTCCCCTTGGGGGGATTTTCTGTGAGATTTTACCCTCCATTTTTTCCCAAGAACTATTGAGTGACATCCCCTTGGTGAATTCCCTTAGCTTCCTCATGAGAGAATCATTGAGGTGGACTTGTTGCCTACCCAGGTGTATGACAGCATCGAGTGAGTTGGGATGTAACATTTCTAAACCAGCTTGAATATCCTTATCCAAGCCACTAATAAAGGCAGCTATCCAGTATTCTTCATCAAACTCCCCACACCTACTATGTATAATGAAAGCCTTAAGCTCTTCAAACCTATACACATACTCATCATAGGTTCCAGTGTGCCTGAGCTTGTGCAGTTCCCCAATGGCCTTATTGGCCTGTAAATCCTGGAACCTGCTAGAAATCATCCTCACAAACTGTGCCCATATCAGTTCATCCCCCTTAAGTGGTAGGTTGTCATACCACTCAAGTGCTCTGCCCTCAAAATGCATTGAGGCAAAGGCCACTTTCTGTTCTTCTGGAATGTGAACCATAGAAAAGTAACTGTTACATCTCATTAGCCATGATCTTGACCTAGTCCCATCAAACGTAGGAAAATTAATTTTGGCCACAGTAGGGAGTACACCAGTTGCTGTTCCAGTGTTGTTAGGAGGAGATCTCAGTCCAGATCCCTTGCTCATACCCCCTCCAGAACCAGGATAGTTACCAAAGCCCATTCCTCCTAGTCTACCCCCACTGCCTAGAAGTGAAGATCTCATTTCATCCTGCCCTTTTGGAACATCCATAAACCCTCCAGTTTTATGAGCCTCCATAAATACAGATCCACTACCCTCCTCAATGCCCTTACCATAAGGTTTGAAACCCGGGGGAGTTCTAGGGTTAGTACGGGGTAATGGGTTAGCATAATGGGGAGTAGGGGGTCTGCCCGTTGTTCATACCTTATTTAACACCAGAAAGCAGCCGTGATTCTACCAGATCAAGGCGATATGATAAGTTCCCAATCATGCCCGAGAGGTTGTTGGTGGCGCGTGTGTTGTTTTCAAGGTGCTGCATCATCTTGTGATTTATGAGTTCTATTAATGCCTGTGTTCTTTCATCCATCTCAGCAGGTTGGAGAACTGGGTCTTCTTCTTCTTCCACCAGGCCATCCTCTTGGATGGCGGATAAGCCGGAAGTTGCCATAGGAGCCGTCTGCTCTGATACCAATGTAACAGCCCCTGTGTGAGCTGATAATTCTAGCTATTGTAATAGATGGTTGATAGAGTTGTGTATGTTTTTTGTAAGTTAAACTGTAACAATTTATGGTCGAATATAGTGAAGATCGAGAGAGAAAAGAGAGATTGAGAGAGAGAGAATAGAACAGTGAGGAAGAGAGAGAGAAAGAGAGGAGTCGGATTTTTTTTTGTTATCATATAACTTGCTGAACTTTGGTTTATATAGGTGCCAATACATTACCTAGCTTTTAACACATAATATGGAATTAAAGATACTTAGGAAGTAAATTCTGATAACACGTGGATTCATCTAATGCGTCCATCTCTAGCCACTCATCGAATCGACGGCTTGGATTACATCTAGGGCATCCAGATATATCTCTTCTCCTTCATTCAGATCGCACATTTCCTCTTCTTTCTCAGATCCGCCGATCCCCAAATCAGGAACCCTAATTTCCTTCCCTCCAATCTTTCCTTCTTCGTTCTGGGGCGTAACAGTATCTTGATATCGTTTCTTTCTGGCTGGTGTTCTAATTAGTTTTCGTCGGTTTTCGTACTGCTTGTTTACTTGTTAATTTACTAATGAAGTTTATCTCTTCATCTCTTCTGTTCAGATTCAGATTTTCGAATTATCAATTGTAGAATTTTAACTGAGGAATAATGTTCGGAAGTAATCGTAAGTACTGATTCCCTCGACTTATTATCGCCATGCTTTATTGTTTTGTATAGCCACATTGGTTACCCTCCCGTGATTAACTCTACTGGAAAACTATATTCCATGTATTCTCTATTTACATTTGAGTCTGGGCATCAAATTTGTAAACAAAATAATTGAATTATTGGTTAGTTAATGCTATTGCTCATTGCATGACTAGGGATTATGAATTTACCTTTTTATGTTATACAAACTTCATCCGAGTATTGTGATGGATATCACTTCTATTTTGGTCTTTCAGGTAAAACCTGATGTTTTTTCTTATATGGATACTGAATTTCTATGATTAATGAGGAGTGCCATATTTTTACATCCTTCAAGCATTTATATCCTGTAGAGACTGTCAAAAATCTTTAATCCAAATCTGTCATTCTCCAACTTTTCATCTGGCACCCTAACACCATGTTAAATTTTGTCCTTAGTTTACTGTTTAATGCCTTATTTTCTGTCTGTGAGCCCCCACAAGTATTACTTTGTCGACTCAATATGCAAATAAAAATTTTCATTGTTTATTTGAAGAATGATAATATAAGATAAAAGTTCTTTTATTTGTTTATCTATTGCAGCTTTTGGGCAGTCATCTAGTAGCAACCCTTTTGCTCCTAAACCTTTTGGTAGTAGTACCAGCCCTTTTAGCTCACAGACAGGGAGTTCCCTTTTTGGCGGCATGTCTACTGGTGTTTTTGGTGGCCAATCTTCTTCTCCTTTAGGCTCCACTTCTGCTTTTGGTGCCTCATCATCTCCTGCTTTTGGAAGTTCAAAGCCGACATTTGGAGGCTCCACTGGTTCTGCTTTTGGAAATACGTCTTCGGCATTTGGTGGTAAGCAAGTCTTTCAGTAGAACCAGCAAGGTGTAAAATAAGGTTTTTCCTGCATTCAAAATTTGTTTGCACCAATTGTTTATTCATCTGTTTATGTATTTGTTTCTAATCTGTTGCCGGCAGTCTATGTGCTCTGCTTTATAGTTCTTCTTATAAATATCAGTTTAAACGTAACAAAATCGGCATTTGTCTTCTCACATTATGGTAATGGGAGAAAGGAGCGAGGCAAAATGTCCAGGCCCTTGTTTCTCACTCAAACAAGGGGTAATATAGCTAAGATAATGTGACCTAAATTTCCAGTGCTTTGGGCCTCTTCAAAGGCACATTGCTTGTTGAAGTCACAAGCCTCCAAAGCTCTGAGGCGCCTTTTAAGAACTATATATAAATGATTGTCTTCATCATATATCTGTCTTTTAATTCTTATCTTGAGTTAATTTTGGTAAATTATAGGTTCCTCTCTGTTTGGGGCAACACAGCCTTCATTTGGTGGTTTTGGATCTAATACTACTCAATCGAGTTCTTTCGGGAGTTCATTGGAGCAACCACAACCTGCCTTTGGAAACAATTTTGGTTTTTCAACTCCTTTTGGTGCATCAAGTAGTCCTGCATTCGGTGCACCCAGTACTCCAGCTTTTGGCTCAACTAGTACTAGTGGCGGTTTTGGTGCATCGAGTTCTCCTTTTGCATCAAGCACTCCAGCATTTGGTGCGCCTTCGGCTTCAGCATTTGGAGCTTCTGGCACACCAGCTTTCGGGGCCACAGCTACTCCTGCTTTTGGTGCCACTACCACTCCTGCATTCGGTGCCTCAGCTGCCCCTGCATTTGGTGCTTCAAGTAATCCTTCATTTAACTTTGGATCAAGTCCAGCTTTTGGTCAATCAACTTCTGCATTTGGAAGTAGTCTATTTGGTGCAACCCCTTCCTTTGGAGCTCCAAGTACTTCATTTGGTAAGCTCCTTTTTATATCTCAAATGTTGTATGGTTTCATGTAAGCTGTTCAAGCTATGCTTGATCTTGTATTGTTTTTCCACGGTGATCAATTACATTTAAACACGTTAGGAGTAGCACTTATTTTTTTCGTTAATCCCTGGCTTAAATTATTGTGACAGGAGCTCAAACTACAACTCAAACGTTTGGTAGCCCATGTCTTGGCCAGTCTGCTTTTGGAGGGCAACGAGGGGGGAACTAGAGTATCTCCCTACTCAGCTACACTTGAGACAGATACATGTACACAGCCAGCCGGCAAACTACAATCTATCTCAGCTATGCCTGTCTATAAAGATAAAAGCCACAAAGAACTTAGATGGGAGGACTACCAGCTACAAGATAAAGGTGCTATTCTGGTCTTAATTTGTGATATATTGCACCGCAAATAATTATTTACTCAATATTAATATGTTGCTGACTACTTTGTTTTCTGTTAAAAAAAAATAGGAGGTCCAGCTCAAGGTTTTAAAAACGTAAACGGGTTTCGAGGCGTTTTTCATAGTTTCACGAGGCGTAAGTCTCGAAACGAACGAGCGTAAATTTAAATTTAATTTTTCCACGCTATAAATATATAATAATACATGAGTCCAAAATACTCTCAAATTTAAAATAAAAAAGTAGTTTTAAAGTCTAACAACCAAAATCAAAACACATTAAACATCATTCTTCAATCTTCATCATCATGACCATGATCTTCCTCATCATCCTCATCTAGCAAACACGTGGCTGGAGATTTTCCTATATTCAAATATTAAATTATTAATAGTAGTACATATTTATACAACTCTCTAAAAGTTAAAATTAATAGTTAGAAATTTAAAGTACCTTTATTTAGGGTTCTTTGCCTCTTTGCCCTCACTACGATTTAAAGTTGACTTTACTTATTTCGCATCATTAAACTCGTCAACAAAGTCATCATCTTCTTCAAATTCATCATCACCGACTCATCTCCTTGAACTTCATTTCATCCAATTCCAAAGGCGGTTCGACGACCCACTCATCATCGAAAGCCGGTTCTTCTCCTACAATCAAAGGATCTTCATTCGTACTTCTCGTTTCTTCCTTCACCTCATTTGTCACTTTTGGACATGGCGCCACGTTTTTATCGTACACGCAAGATGCTCTTTCACTCTCTTCACCCGCCGTAATTAATTTTGACTAACTTGCACTTCAAGTATTTGTACCCTTTTTACCTTCGCCGGTCGGTGGAGCCTCTTGGTTGCATACTTCCATCTATGTCTTTTTTAGTCATTTTCTTGCAGAAAACCGTGTTAATAAAGAGGTAGTATCAATAGATAGTAATAATGTAATATCATATTAAAAGAGGATACAAAAAGGAGATAGCATTATTTAACATAGTATGGTACCATAAAAACATGCAAATTCGATGGCAATTGAATAACAAATGAATATGGATATTACATACCATTTGTATAAGGATGACACGACTCACGAGAAGTTGACTAATGCTTTGAATAAGCAACAAAGATTATTATTAAATATTATGACACATAATATAAAAAACAAGTAAGATACATCAAAAGTTGTGCTTGTGGTGGGACTAGCCGACTAGGTAAGCGGTGAATTCTTTTATTTATCATCCTTACAAACACAAGTACACAGCAGACGAGAGCTTTACAAACAAAATACATATGAGAGCTTACAAACAGAAAATAAATACAGTCGACGATTGGGTGAGCGGCTGCGGCGGGGGGAGAAGGCGGCAGGTGAGGGCAGCGGGGGGGGCAGGGTGAGCGGGGGACGACGGGTGAGCGGCTGGGGGGGGGGGGCGACGGGCGGAACGTGCATAACGTCCGGAACGGAACGTGCGCTGAGGGGGGGCGCGGGGCGCGAGGGATAAAAGGAACGGTTGGCCGGAGGCGTACGCCTCAGAACGGTCAGGAGCCGTTCGCAGAGGCGCCCTTAGCTCCTGCTGGTCAGGCTACTGCTGCTGGTAGCTTTGGTAGTCCAGGCTTTGGAGCCACACAAAGTGCTACATTTGGTCAAGCACCTGCAAATCCATTTCCATCTACATCTTCCAATCCGTTTGCTCCAAAACAAACCGCGTTCAATAACTCAAACTTTGGATCTTCAACTGGTTCTGCATTTGGTTCATCGCCTTTTGCAGCATCAAATACATCTAACCTTTTTGGCTCTACCTCATCAGCGGCAGCCTCCTTATTTGGCTCCACAGCTCAACCATTTGGAGCCAATCCCTCTAGTTCTGTTTTTAACTCTTCAGGCTCATCTGCTTTTGGTTCGCCATCTATTTTTGGGGCTTCAACAGCACAGGGGACAACATCTGGACTCGTTAGTGGCTTGGGGGGAATTGGTAACACTCAATCTTCCCCACTATTCCAGTCAGTGACACCTACAATTGGACAGACAAGTTCACCCTTTGGACAGACCGCTGCATTTGGGCAAACTACTCCAGCTTTTGGTCAGACAAATTCGTTTACTACACCGTCTACTGGTTTTGGGGGCACTTTGTTTTCCAGCACTTCATCACTTCTAAGCAGCACCAGCACCAGCACCAGCACCTTGGGATTTGGTCAGACAACTGTGAGTTCTTCATAAACCTCTCTTCTTAGTCCTGCTTGGTATACTTGAGCAAACTTAGCCTAGCCTTTTATTTGAAACAGTCAATACATAACGATTATGATGATAGTTGATCTCATCACATATGCTTCACATGAAAGCAGTTAAACGTTTATCTTTGGGCATGCCTATACGCCTTGGGTTATACAATTATACATAATGGCAAATTCCATCAGCATGTATTTAATAAATGAATTGATTTAACGTTTGATTCAAGAAAATATGCATTCCAATCTTTTTTCTTTAAATCTAAAAAATTGCCCTCTTTCTTAATCTCCAGATTGATTAAACTGTACCATTTTAATGAATATTTATAATACCATTCAATTAAGTACAGATTATGATCGTAAAAAATAAGCTTGTAATATATCTATGCCTGTTAGTAAATGCATAACGATTAGGATGATGTTTATCTCATAACATATGCTAAATTTAGAAGTGTCTATTTGTGCACATGAATATGTGGAAAAGTAGAGATCTCTTGTCCATTTAATATGCTTTAAAGGAACTCAATTCATTATTTTGGTTGGTGGAATGGAGAGAATATGGTTATATTGTGATTTCCGTTAGTAAATACATGGAGGTTTGAGAGTCCATACCTTATGATGGAGTCCACCATGCATGAATTGGACAAATTGGGATATTCATGTCATGTGTGCTATGATTTGCATTTACTATATTTATATAGTGAAGGATAGTCTTTTGTTGTTGGCACTTTGTGTTGGAGAATAATTTTCATATTTTGCAGAAATTGATGTTTTCTTGTTTCTTTGTTGCTTCTATTTCTCTCACTTGCAATCTAATATACTCTTTCTTTCTTTTCTTTGAAGCCTGCTCTTTCTACGCCATTTCAATCTGCACAACAGGCTCCTGCTGCTCTTAACTTTAGCAACTTCAGCCAGTCACAAGCAGGTAAATCATCATTGGGAATTTTCTGTTTGACCTGATAAATGCCATTCGTTAATTATCTTTTTCTGGATCTCAGATGATGCTGTACCCTTCTTTTATTAACCCTGTCTTGTATTTGCAGGTGGTACAAGTGTCTCTGGTGGCACCCCAAGCATCTTTAGCAATACTGTTTTTGGACAAGCGTATGTTACTGCTTCATCCTTTTTTTTTTTTGCTGACCTTACATTGTAGTTATGAAAATCATAGCTGTTGGATGCTCAATTTGTTATAGAATGAAGGTAATCACGTCTGCTACAGCCAAAGCTGTTCTCATTTCCACCAAAAGCTATTCAAACCAACACCCTAATCAGCCCTCACTCAAACCCTACCCGCATACCCAAAAGCAACTAAACAACTTAAGTAATTAAACCAACCAACCCTCTAAAGCCGAAGATGCAAAACTGTACTATAACAATTTGTGTGATTATTGTTGTTTTTTTCCCTAGGTTGTGATTTTATTTGCCGTCCGATGCTCTTCTTTTGCTACTGAGGGATATATCCATGGCTGATTTTCTTTAAGCTGCATTTACATTCTGAGTCGTATCTGCTTCTATTCCCTATTGGCTATTGCTTATTTGCTTATTCAGTGTGACCATTTTGTCTGCAGTTTGATTTATATTTGGGATGCAATTTTACAGAATTAGATTGGTGCCGCATTGCTTTTTATCCACGATGGTCAATATCTTATCCCCCATGTCCTAGCTCTATCCATTGACCATGTCCCAAAATTTCATATTGATACTTGTGGTTTGAAGTTATATTGAGTTAATGAGAAATATACGTTCCTCATGCTTGGATCTCTCCTTAACCTTTTTTGAGCACATGATTGTATTGGAAGCTTTAATGTTGCGAAGGTCGGTTAATCCATCTTTAGTGTGAGCTGACCTGAATATTGATCTTCTATATCTTCTTTATCTATTTTTTGGGTTGGGTAAAAATCTCCAAAACTTTGAATGCCATATATCTTCCTCATGCTTCCTTAACCTTTTTTGAGCACATGATTGTATTGGAAGCTTTAATGTTGCGAAGGTCGGTTAATCCATCTTTAGTGTGAGCTGACCTGAATATTGATCTTCTATATCTTCTTTATCTATTTTTGGGTTGGGTAAAAATCTCCAAAACTTTGAATGCCATATATCTTCCTCATGCTTGTTTTCCTTTGCTTTCGCAGGCCAGTTCCTCAAAGCTCTGCTGCTGCACAAGCACCGCCAATAGCAAACCCCTTCGGAACCTTGCCAATGATTCCTCAGGTGTTTGGTCATGCAGGGGCTTCCCCGTCAATGCATTATGGCATTTCCAGCTTGCCAGTAAGTATTTTAAAACTCAACTCAAGCAAAATAGAAATTTGCGTCATGTCCGTGGTTCCTTTTTTATGCCTCCAGTTACTGAGCACTTTCAAAATCTTCATATCTAAGGATGTACCACGTAATTTTTTTTAATTATTTTTTTTAACAGGTGATTGAAAAACCTGCAACTGTGAGAATGTCATCCCCGTTAACATCGCGACACCTTTCCCAAAGGCGTATGCAGCTTACGGTTAGGACATCTCACCCGAGCACCTACAGCCTGAGCGTAACAATTCTTCCTATACGAAACTCAATACAATCAAATACATTTTCTGGAATCAATTGTTTTGCTTCCTTAATGTAATTGACTTTCTAAACAAAAATTCACCAATTCAGGTAGCTTTTTTTAATAACGAGGAAGACACAGAAAGCACACCAAAAGCAGATGCTAAATTTGTTCCCAGGGAGAATCCCAGAGCTCTAATGATCCATCCAATGGAACAGTGGCCCACTGCAGAGAAAACAAAGACCACTAACACCCCCATTCATGAAAACGGTATGTACTGGTATCTTTCTTCGCCTCGTTATTTTGGCTCTCCTTGTCCTCCTAGCTTTTCGTGTATATTTTTGTGCATGCCTCTATATTTTAACTTGATGGGTTGAATTCTGATCTTAACACTACCCTCTTGAAAAATAATCGACTCGAGTTAGATTTTTGAAATGCCAAATATGATATATTGCTCACTTTGAGACAGTGCAGTGCATTTGTTTGGCTTTAAATTGACATCAAGAGTCATATCTAGTTACTACTTACTATAATTACAAAACAAGTGAGAGAACTCATGAAGGGCCTACGAGTGATGAAACAAACTAGAGGATGCTAATTTCTCTTAACTTATCTACCCGACTTTTTCTCTTTTTTGAACAAATTTGTTCATCCTTGCAGTATAATTTAATTAGCTGTTTGTAATGTAGCTACCCCGACAAAAGATCCGACGGAAAATGGAGCTAAGGAAGAACTCAATCCTTCAAAAGGTAACCAAAAACCGAACGAAGTCCACGACGGTCTCTCTACAGAGAAAGGAGACTCATGCATAACTCGTACTGGGCATCGAGCCGGTGAAGCAGCTATCGTCTATGAGCATGGACCCGGGATAGAAACACTGATGCCAAAGCTTCGCCACTCTGACTACTACACCGAGCCATGCATCCAAGAACTGGCTGCAAAGGAAAGAGCCGAGCCAGGCTACTGCCGCCGTGTGAAGAATTTCGTGGTGGGAAGAACCGAGTACGGTATAATCAAATTCTTCGGCGAAACCGATGTAAGAAGGCTCGATCTCGAGTCCCTCATCCAATTCAACAACCGTGAGGTGATCGTTTATATGGACGAGAGCAAGAAGCCTCAGGTGGGACAAGGCCTCAACAAAGCTGCGGAGGTTACGCTGCTGAACATAAAGTGTTTCGATAAGAAGACGGGCCACCAGTATACGGAGGGACTGAGAATAGAGAAGTATAAAGAGATGCTGAAGAGGAAAGCTGAGGATCAAGGTGCGGAGTTCGTTTCTTATGATGCGGTGAAAGGGGAATGGAAGTTTAGAGTGCGCCATTTCAGTAAGCTTGGTGATGAAGATTTGTTCTAAAAGTGTGCATATTTCTTTTAGCTGAGGCAGTGAAGATAAATAGCCAGTTTTGTAGTGCTTTTAGGATGATTTGATTTGGTAACTTGTAAAAATTTATAGGACATGTTCAGTCGAGCTTTTGCCCTTGAACTTTGCTGGTTTGATATTTGATTTTTTACATGGGTTTGGAAGAATTGCACTCGGGGTAAAATGCCTACAAAACTCTCTCTGTCCTACTCCGTTAGTCCAATTTTCCGTTTCGGTCCGTATCATTCCATTAGTCTATTTTTTTTTATTAATTTAAAATAGTACTTTTATACTCTCTCCGTCCCATTATTAATGTCCCACATGCCTTTTTTTGTTGTCTCATTATTTATGTCACATACCAAATAAGAAAATAAATGAGTGGACTACAATCAATTTAAGCAAGTGGACCCTATCCCACTTCTTTATACTTTTACACCATAATTTTACACTTTTACCTTCATTATTTTAATTACTGTGTTCAGTCCCAATGGGACATAAATAATAGGACAGAGAGGGAGTATATTTTAGTTGACCCACTATTTTATTATACTTTACACATAACATATAACTTTTTAAATCTCCGTGCTAAAAGAATATGTCACATACTATTATAGAGCATGTCTGTTTTGTGCCTTGATACATACTTTAGAAGTTAGATTTGACTAACATGACATCCCTTGTAACAATAGTTTTGTATATAAAAAGGCTCGAGTTCCATACAAATGCAAAAAGTAATCATAGGGCTAAATGCTCGCTCCCGCCAATTCCCACAACTTAAATCATCTTGTACTGCGTTACCTGTCGCAGGAATTCCGCATCACCTGCAAGAACTCGTCGCCGGAGCTCTTCAAACTGCGGCAAATCCATTCTCATCTCATGGTCTTCGGCTTCTCCGACCACTCTCCCTCCGGTCAGGAGTTGTTTGACACAATGGAGGTCGGGTACGGTGTGAAGCGTAGCATTAGCCATTACGGGTGTATGGTGGATCTGTTGGGATTGGGCCTGAAAAGATTGGCCCAATAAAGAATTGACTCCAATTAATTACTTAGCCCATTTAAATTATTACATGATGACTCTTGTTCAAAGAGAAGAGAGAGTCAGACTGCAGAGAGGAAGAGAAAAAAGGGAGAAAAAAAGGGTTTTGACATTTGAGCAACCAATTCTACTTCATTTCGTCTGAAATTTCAAAGGTTGATTTGTAGCAGCAAACTGCTCATCTTGAGCCGATTAGATTCTTATGAATCTTCTCCGGAGCTTCCACAGGAAAGTTTATTTCTTCTCTACGTTTTGTTCCAAGAATTATAATTTCTTAGAAGATAATTGTTGATTACTTGGTGATATATGTTTGGTGATTCCCCTACTTGTGATAGCGAGAAAAACTGTGTAATTGGAATTACAAAGTGGAGTTTTACCGGACAAGGTCCCGTGGTTTTTACCCTTAATTGGAGGGGTTTTCCACGTAAAAATTTCGGTGTTAGTTTACTTGATTTATTTTGCGTTGATTGCTCATAGTTTCAGATTGTGTTAAATACACTATATTGGTATCAGAGCTTGGTTACTGCAGAAACTATGGAAGGGGGCAGTGGGTCCATGATTAAATTAACTTCTGAGAATTATTCAATATGGAAGCCCATGATGGAGGATTTGCTTTAATGCAAAGAGTTATATGATCCGGTGGAGGGTTTAAAATCTAAACCCAAAGAGACATCTGATACGGATTGGAAGAAGCTTGGGAGAAAAACTATTGGTACAATACGTCAATGGGTTGACTTAAGTGTATTCCATCATGTAGCTAAGGAGACAAATCCATGTACACTTTGGACAAAGCTTCAAGAGCTTTATGAAAGAAAAAATGCACAAAACAAAACTTTTGTGATTAGAAGATTGGTGATACAAGGATGAGAATTCAGTAGCGGAGCACTTGAATATATTTCAAGATTTGGTGAATCAGCTTTCTACTATGGAGATTGTATTTGCTAACGAAATACAAGCTTTATTTCTTTTGAGTTCTTTGTTGGATAGTTGGGAGATGATGGTGATTACACTTAGTAATACAGCTCCAAATGGAAAGTTATCATTGAACACTGTCAAAGAGATCATGTTCAATGAAAAGACAAGAAGAAAGCAGAATGAAACGAGTTCTTCTCAGGTCTTAATGACATAGAACAAAGAGAAAGGTAAATACAGAGGTAGAATCAAGAGTAGAGGATCTAAATGACATGGGAAACCAAAAGAGAGATCCAAGTCAAGGGAAAGAATCAAGTGTTATCATTGTGGTGGAACAAATCACATTTAAAGAAATTGCAGGCTATTGCAGAAAGAACTAAATGAACAACATCAGAAAAGTTCAGATGATGCAAATTCATCAAACATTGTTACACACAGATGCCACGAAGAAGAGGATAAGATTGCAGTGAGTATTACTGACATATGTTGCCATGTGGAGGATGAAAATGTTGAATGGGTAGTAGACTCAGGAGCTTCTCATCACTGTAGTCCGAAGAGAGAGATCTTCACGAGCTATCGAGCTGGAGATTTTGGCCAATGTTATATGGGAAACAAAAGTGTTGCTCCAGTTGTTGGAATTTGTGATGTAACTGATTTGGGATGCACACTGACGCTGAAAAATGTGAGACATATTCCATAATTGCGCCACAACAGCAAATGTTATTGACAAAGAAAAGTATGAGAATAGGTTCAAGGATAGAATATGGAAACTTCTTAAGGGTTCCATGTTGGTTTGCAAAAAGGAAGCTTTGTTGCACTTTATACATGACAAAGCTCAAGATAAAACGAGATTAGTTATATGTTATTGAAGATAATTCATCACAAAATTTGTGGCATAGGAGGCTGGGACACATAGGCGAGAAGGGATTGCAACTCTTGGCCAAACAATCATTAATTCCCACGTTGCAAGGTAAATCACTTAATACATGTGATTATTGTTTATTTGTAAACAAAATAGAGTTTCTTTTCGTTCACATTCTAAACGAAAGAAACAACTAGTGGAACTAATACATTCTGATGTTTGTGGCCCGCTCGAGGTGGATTCCTTAGGCGGTAATATGTATATTCTTACATTTATTGATGATGCTTCGCATAAGACTTGGGTTTACTTTCTCAAGAGCAAGGGGGAGGTATGTGAGAAATTCAAGAAATTCCATGCCATGGTTGAGAGACAAACTGAAAAGTTATTGAAGTGTTTGTGCAATGACAATGACAGTGAGTACACATCAAATGAGTTCAAAGAATATTGCTCTCAACATGGGATTAGACATGAGAGGACAGAACCTGACACTCCTCAACATAATGGTGTAGCTGAAAGAATGAACAGAACCATAATGAAGAAGATTAGAAGCATGATGAGAATGGCTAAGTTACCTAAGCCGTTTTGGGTTGAAGTTGTGTTGACTGCTTGCTACGTGATCAACCGATCTCCTTCAGCTTTTTTGGAGTATGACATTCCCGAAAGAGTTTCAAATAGGAATAAGAGACTCTCTTCTCACTCCAAACTCTTTCGGGAATGTCATACTCCAAAGAAGCTGAAGGAGATCGGTTGATCACGTAGCAAGCAGTCAACACAGCTTCTCCCCAAAACGGCTTAGGTAACTTAATCATTCTCATCATGCTTCTAACCTTCTCCATTATGGTTCTGTTCATTCTTTCAGCTACACCATTATGTTGAGGAGTGTCAGGTTCTGTCCTCTCATGTCTAATCCCATGTTGAAAGCAATATTCTTTGAACTCATTTGATGTGTACTCACCGCCATTGTCAATGCGCAAGCACTTCAATAGCTTTCCAGTTTGTCTCTCAACCATGACGTGAAATTTCTTGAACTTCTCAAATACCTCCCCTTGCTCTTGAGGAAGTAAACTCAAGTCTTATGCGAAACATCATCAATAAAGGTAAGAATATACCTATTACTGCCCAAGGAATCCACCTCGAGCGGGCCACAAACATCAGAATGTATTAGTTCCACTAGTTGTTCCTTTCGTTTAGAATGTGAACGAAAAGAAACTCTATTTTGTTTGCCAAATAAACAATAATCACGTTGATTAAGTGATTTACCTTGCAATGTGGGAATTAATGATTGTTTGGCCAAGAGTTCTAATCCCTTCTCGCCTATGTGCCCCAGCCTCCTATGCCACAAATTTGGTGATGAATTATCTTCAGTAACATATAACTGATATCGTTTTATCTTGAGCTTTGTCCTGTATAAATTTGGTGATGGATTAAGTGATTTACCTCGAAAGTGTTTGGATGCAAAGCATTCATGCATGTTTCGTTTCGTCTGAAATTTCAGAGGTTGATTCGTGGGAGCAAACTCTTCATCTTGAGCCGATTAGATTCTTACGAATCTTCTCCGGAGCTTCCACAGGAAAGTTTATTTCTCATCTACGTTTTGTTCCAAGAATTATAATTTCTTAGAAGATAATTGTTGATTCCTTGGTGATATATGTTGGTGATTCCCCTACTTGTGATATGGAGAAAAACTGTGTAATTGGAGTTACATAGTGGAGTTTTTCTGGACAAGGTCCCGTGGTTTTTACCCTTAATTGGAGGGGTTTTCCACGAAAAAATTTCGGTATTAATTTACTTGATTTATTTTGCTTTGACTGCTCATAGTTTCATATTGTGTTAAATACACTACATGATCTTCTTGGGAGGGCGGGGCGGTTAAGTTGATTGAGGGGATGGAGATGGAGCCGAGCGTGGGCGTGTGGGGTTCATATAGATTTTGAGGTGGGGAGGATTGTAGGGAATCATTTGATTGAGATGCAGCTATTGCATTGTAGAGAATCATTTGTATTCGAAATGTGGGGAGTGGGAATCTGCAGGTAGTGTGAGGGGGAGGATGAAGGAACGTGGAGTGGAGAAGAATGTGGGGTGTAGCTCGATAGAGTTGAATGGTGTGGTTCATCAGTTTGCTGAAGAAGAAAGTGTGTATATAGCTTTGTATAAGCTTACCAGTCTGAGGAAGCAGCGGGAAGCCATTTTTGCTATCAATCTTCAACTATTACGAGTGTAAATGATGGAGATTGCTAGAAAAAGTTTGCAAAACTCGGTAGCATTTGGATCCAAGAGGTGTGGATTTGTGTGATATTTTTGAGTAAATTAATACTTCATTCGTCCCATTATTAATGTCTCACTTGCCTTTTTTGATTGTTCCGTTATTTATGTCTCATACTAAATAAGGAAATAAATAAGTAGACCACAATTAATCAAAATAAGTAAACCCCACTCTTTTATACTCTTACAACACAACTTTATACCTTAACACTCACTTTCTTAATTTTCATGTCCAATTCCAATAAGACATAAATAATGTGACAGAGTGAGTATTAATTATTTGAGATTCAAACATGGGCCAATTGCATTAGTTATAAGAAATGCTAATTCTTACTGAAATGCTTGTTTCAAATTTTGAACTATTGTAGAGGAATGAGTAGTGAAGGGTCAAATGCTTATTGTAAGCACTTGTGCTTAAAGTTAAAAGACAATAATAAAAGTTGGGGATTTTTAGAATTAACATAATAAAAATATATATTATTGATATATTTAGAAATTATGATGCTTTAAATATTAAAATCAACTTAACTGATGTTCATGAATTTAATCAATTTAGCTGCTTAATTTTAATTAAATTATACGATCTAAAAAGGATAAACTCTTGAAATAAGCTTGGTGTATAAAACTCATCAATTGCAATTTTATGTTTGGAGAAAATCCGTAAATCTCGGTGTATACAATTGGGTAGCATTTGGATCAAAGAGGCATGATGTTGGTTTGTGTTTAGATTTACTATTTGATAGATTAGGTTGTAAAATGATGAAGCAAAATGAATTATAAGAGATTCAAACATGAATCCAATGTAAAACAAGATAAACAAAAAAAATGGTAAATAAAAATAAAATAATAGAAAGGATAAATGTACATAAAAATAAAAACAAATTCCCATTTGAAGCACTGCAAATGTTCCAACTTACAAGAGAGCCCCTAGAATATGGAAAAGGCCTACCGGTATATCCACTTGTTTGCTCTGCCACGAGACTCATCCATATCTATGAAGATGCTCACAGCCTGCACATATTTGAGTCAATCAACCACTTACGTAGAAATTGAAATACTAACTAAACTAAATGTTGTCGGTTCTTGGACAAGGAGATAGTGTGTTGACAGTAGGAATAGGAAGAAGTTGAGAGGCAAGGATTTACCTTGTCAATCGGCGGTCGTTCTTTCGACTTCTCAAGGCTACTCCGGACATGTGAGACAGCTCCCCAACTTTTAAGGGTGTTTGCGACACCATCAAGCCTCAGAATGTACTCTTCTTCGGTAAGCGGGAATGACCTCTAAGACGGAACAAGCAACACATATCTGAGATTGAGACGACGAAGAAAGTAAACTAGAATTTTGTGTAATTCACCCATGGTAGATTTCCAGAGTGGAGCACATAGATCATATGTTATAAACTAGGGGAATGAGGCCACAAACTCAATATGAATCTTACAAGTATGAAACACAGCACAAACGACTCAATTTTACGTATTTTCACATGCACGGACTCTAGTTATAGTCGGTTACGTAATAAGAAGCGAGGCGGATACAAAGGGGGGGGGGGTGGGTGCGATTGCCCCCCCGAACTTTCGTGTAATACTACGAATTATTTTCGATTTTTAGTAATTTATACATTTGTCCCATTTAAAATTTTGGATTCGCCCCCTCGAGATTTTTGAATTTGTCAAATTACACCAAAGTAAAAATTAAGAATTAATGTGAATGTGACCACTAATTTAGGCAAATATTAAAAAATTTATGTTACGTGTCACTAATTTTAATTTTAGTGAAGATCTAGAATTTGAAGTTTTGGATATCTATTTTGATAGAGTTATATATAATATAACATATATCTTTTATGCAGTTATATGTTTGTGTTTTCTTTTCTTTTTTATACTTGATTGTCTTTAAGTAAAATTAGCAACATTTGAAGCATAAAAAACTCTATCTTTCAAATACTTGATTAATTTATAAGTTAAAAATTGTTATTCTTCGTAATATCCTCCAACTAAATCTAGCTTTTGTACTATATTTTTTGAATAAATTACAAACAACATATAACGGCTATTCGTAAAAGAAAATATAATATCACTAAATAAGCCTTAATTAGTAAGTATATTTAGACCAAAAACACCCCAAAAAAAATTTCTCGGGGCCTCCGCCCCAGAACCCCCTGATAAATATAGCTCATCCCCGTAAATTTTGCCCCTTAGCAATAAATCCTGGATCCGCCCCTGATAAGAAGCACTACATATGGGCACTTCCTAACTTCTTGCTACTTTCTTCCATGGTAAGTTTCATTAAGAAACAACTCTTTAATTAAGGATGGATGCATCAAAGCTTCTAGTATGTCTAATCATTTATGCCAAAAGCTGAATACATTAAAAGCAAGGAGGTTTTTGCCCATGAACTCTTGCATTCAAGAACAAAAAACAACCTACTACTTCTAGGGTCAATTCCAAATTGGCTTTAATAATACTCCCTCTGTTCCATTTATATTGACTTTTTTTCCATTTCGGAAAAATAAAATCTTATATTCTCTCATATTTTATTATTTATCTCACATACTTTATCACATCCAAATTTTGTCCCCATGGGATGGCCTAGCGGTCAAGGTGGGTGGCCCGGGACCGATAGGTCCTGGGTTCAATTTCTACCAAGACCGCTAGGTGTTGCCTGTCACCCTGTCACATTAAGGGTGGTTGAACCTCTCTGTGTGGTTTGCAAGCTCTTGCACAAGGAGCGTGGTTTACCCAAAGCGCACCGAAAGTAGCGGTCGCGGGTTCCATGAATAAAAAAAAACAACAACCCATTTGGAGCTTAAATTGGATGATCTACACAAAAGTATATAAAGAACATCATGTATGCACATTAATACTTGAAATTGCAAGGCATTATTAGTTAGATGGAATCAGATTGAAACAGAAAAGATAAACTACACACCTTCTTGATCAGCTGAACATCATAAGACCTCCCATATTTGTTCCGTATAAGAGTTGCAAGATCGATCTCACTGAAACGGGAGTCATCTTTCCCAACTATTTTTTCAAGTTTTTCCCTAACCATGTCACTGTTAGCCTGAAAAACCAGAAAAACATGATACTTTCTCAATCAAGTAGACTGAGAGGGAACATACAACGGAAGAGGCTATGATACTCCATCCACAAGAGTTACCACAGTTCATACACATATAACCACAACAATTTCAAATGTTCTCCTTGGACAGTAACTCCATTTTTGGTGCAAAACGGTGGTGATCAAAGCGGCAACACAAATTGTTCCCTCTCATATCATGAACAGATTCTCAGCCATCGAACTCATGACCTAATTTGCAATTAGTCATTATAGAATTGGAATCGACCTCAATCAGTACGCAATTAGCCAATCACTCACTTATTCGTTAATCTCAATTCCGAAATCAGCTCGAGCAATTAAAACAAAAAAACTCACAAGATCAATTCCGCCGTCTTGAGAATCTTCCCTCTCGGAATCATCATCGCCACCAACACTATCCTCCAATTTACCTGATAAAACGACACAGGAACTCCTACCGCGCCGCCGTCTGGAAGCGCGGCTCGTAGGGCTGCGAATTTGATTTTCCAAAATTTAATATCCGAAGCAGAGGATTCTGCAATCAGCAGCCTTCTGAACAGCGCCAAAACTCTCTCCACTCGCCGGCAGCCGAGTGCGAGGCTGGCTCGCCAAGATACTCGCCATCTAAGGATTTTGAGAAATCAAGTGTTTAACGATTTATTCCAATCCACAGTTCAAGTTGGAGGGGAGGAGAGAGAAATGGAGCGAGAGAGGAGGACCTCACAAAGAATGGAAAGTTACTAGTTTGAATTAGACTCAAACTTGTAAGGAATTGCAACATTTTGACAACGACATAACTAACAATTTATAATACTTATAATATTTACGCTTAGAAGTGGAATTTACCCAGTGCGTATTTCGATAGCAGCTGCGGGTTATTCTCGTCATCTAAAAAAATTTTAAATTTGGTCTCTTACTAATGCATAAATATAAATATAATATTACGCTAAGTGCATATATTTAGAAATTAATTTATACATTTGGAGGCGCGCAAATACTACCTATTTTTGATTGTTCGGTTTAGTGCCACGAATAAGGAGAGAGAGAGATGGGTGGAGTTGGAGGTGGGCACTGGATCTCGTCTTAATCCACAGCCATAATCAACAGAGTCTCAACAGCTGCAAATCATCCCAAACTCATCTCCGTCCCAATTAGAGCCGCCAAGAGAAGCGATTTTCCCGCGGTAACTCATTTCCTTTCTAGTTCACTAAATCTGCATCTTCTACAACAGAATCATCGAATTCAGTCATGATTGTGGTGGTCGGATTATCAGATATGGTTGGTTTGGGCGAACAAAATTTCGAATTCTGCAGAATTTGGCGCCAGTCAATCGCGATTTCAATTTCACATTTATCGCGATTTTTTGTCTAATTTTGTCAACATTTGAAATAACTGTAAGTAAATAATTGGTAACTGCGATTTAATCTGTGACTATTTTTACTAAAAAAAAAAAGTTGCAGAAGAAGAAGAGCAAGCCGCGTTTGATCACGATATCAACGGCGGAAGGGAGTTGGGATGGAAGATGGAAATGTGACTATTATTCAACTTCCACGAGCTTCGTCTACATGATTTAACAATCGATATTCACAAAGATACAAATTTGAAGTTTTATTTATTTATTTTCGAGAATTAATTGTGTATTCCATCACGTGTTCGTTCTATTTTCAAAAAATATCGATTTTGATTATTTAATATGATATTTATTTTTATTTTTTCGAGAATTAATTATTTTTTGCCATTATGGTGATTGAATGACATTTAATCCTCCAAGGTAATATAGTCCCTATAAATAGGAGTGGTATAAATCATTTCATACACACCACACGCATTATTCATCTCATCTTCTAGCATTAGTTCTAAGTTCAAAGTTTGGTCCTCGCCACTCGTCTAGTTCGCCGGAGCTTGTTATATTGCGGTGTTGCCCATAACAAGACGAAAGTCGTTTCATCTTTGGGGAGATCACGCCTAAATCGAGAGCACTACCAGGACGTTTATCTCTTGCGGATAGAGAGATTTTCTCGACTCGGCTTTATATTTGGTTCTTGTTTACTTCTTGTTTAAAGTTGTAATATTTCCATTTCCATTTCACGGGGTTTTGTGTTTCGACAGATTACACTATCTTATTTTCTAACAAAAAAATTATTGTGTTAGATTAACAGGACATTTAAAGTGTGGATTCTCCCATCAAGCAGAAGAAGCAGAGAGTCGTCCGATCAACTTCCCGATATCGGCGGAGACGATCCTTCGATAAATCTTCTCACATATATTTCTCATATAATTAGAGCCGTCAAAATAGAGCTCCGTCTATTTATGGGCCGACCCGATCCTAAATTTGAGGTTACTCTTCTTGATTCTCTTACGTAGGTTATTTATGTAAGACCTGGATATGAAGCTAATCTGGATTCACTAGTACAAGACACCCTTCGCCTGGCCACTTCAGTCAATGTAATACTAGCCTACATATTATTATCTCATTTGTTTCTATAGTTCCGTCCCATTATTAATGTCCCATTTGACTTTTTTGGTTGTCCCATTATTTATGTCTCATACCAAATAAGAAAATAAATAAGTAGACCACAATCAATTTAAGCAAGTGGACCCCACCCCTTTATACTTTTACACCACAACTTTAGACATTTACCTCACCTCCACTATCTTAATTACCGTGTTCAGTCCCAATGGAACATAAATAATGGGACGGAGGGAGTATTTAAAAAATGGATTATATATTTTTTATACAATATTTACAACCTGTATATTATATTTGTTGAGTGATTATAATTTACAACATTGGCACGTGTTTTTATTTTTTCAGGAGACTTGCTCTGAGACATGTGAGAAGTCCGAGCCCAAATTACACCGTAAGTTTCCTTTTAACTAAAATAAGAAAAGGTTATATTTCTTCCGTTCTATTAATATTGTTTAGTTTTTTTTGTCCCGTTATTTATACGAAAAAAGAAAATAATTTGTGGATCACAATTAATTTAAATAATGAATTCACCACTTTAACACCAATTCAGATCCTTTGTCCCACTTTCTTCTATTCCACTCGCGTCCTACTCACATTTTAATAGGTGCTTACAATAACCCTAAAATTCAAATAGTATGCACCTAAATGTTTATTATTAAAAATGATAGTGAGACACAAGAAAGTTGGATAGATGAACTTGTGGGTTTTAACACATTATATCAACTTTCTTAAATTCTGCATCGGATACAACTATGACAAGAATAATGAGACGAAGAGGATATATGTTTGATTTGCTCGGTTTGGAGTTTTATTTGTCATGCAAAAAGAGCTGTAACGAATCTAAATTGTAATAGATTTAGGTGCAAGGAATACAGCTTCAATCGATAGAAGGTGGCACAAGCTCTTGGAATTGAAGAAAATGCACGAGTTTAAATAGATGTAATATGTATTTTTAATGTTAACTTGTATCTACACTGCATAAGTTGGAAATAAATACAGTTAAATTTCGATAAAGTAATAACTTTGAGACCGAGAAAAAATATTTATTTAATAAGGTTATTACTTTATCGAATATTATTTTAGTTCATTGACCCATATCGGGACCAGAATGAATTATTATCTTAGTGAGATTATTACTTTATCGAATATTACTTTATCGAGGTTTAAGTGTAAATAGCTTAGAATTTGTATTCTTAATGAGAATGCTAGAAAAGTGTTGTTAAATTCTTTTGGGATGATCCGGCGATAAAGTGTAATTAATATTCGAAGTTATAAGTTCGAATCTGATAATAAATAAATCCTTCAAAATTATTAAAGTGTAATTTATTTTTCTAAATTAATTTGGAGGCTACGTATAAAAATAATATTTGTCTGTATTTAGTAATAGCTCGGATTACACTATAGTATTTTATTTTGTAAGTACTGTACTTACATATTGGTTACAACTTACACTAATTTCGACACTATATATGTTTATATATATAATAATTTGAGACTATATAAAGCATAATTATATTTTTAACCAACTATTAGCATTTCTGGAATTAATTTAATGTTTATGTTATCCCGGCATGATTGCAAAACCTTTTAATACCAAATAGTATAAATAATTAAAATAGTTTTATGTTCAATTATAAGTCTATTACTATAACTATGATTTCCTATGGAGAAACATTAAATTCGAATTATGACATAAGACAATTCACTTTATAACCACAATATCTAACGACATCGTTTCTTTAACCTTTCATACAAGTAACTAACCGTTTTGTAATTAACCTTTTATACTCTATTCGTCTCATTTTAATTGTCCAATTTTTTTCAGAAGAAAATTATTGGTTGTTTGAAAATGAATAATAAAATAATGAGGTCTATTAACTTTATAAAATGTCATTTTACTTAAAAAATTAGGCAATTGAAATAAGACCACTCGAAAATGAATATTGAACAATTGATGTGATTCGTACGATGTTTCTTGATGGATGATATTTTTTTCTATAGTAGCCCTTAATATAAAAGCGATAAATTTTGTCATAAAAAAATAATAAATATAAAAAAGGAAAGCAACTGAAATTGTAGATATTTTTCCAAATTGAAAAAAGATTTGTAAGGGTGTTGCCAGGCTGGCCTCAGCAAACTTTCCAACGTTTATTTTTTACTCCCTCCGTCCCACCCATCTTGACGCGCATTCCTTTTCGGGACGTCCGTTTCCAAAAAAGAAAATAATTTATCACCTAATTTTTCATTTCTTTCTCCTACTTTTTCATTTCTCTCCTACTTTATCCCTCCCTCATACATTATCATATCATTCACTTTCTTAATTCCGGTGCCGAAAAGAAATGCGTCAAGATGAGTGAGAGGGAGTAATTATTAATTAAAGTCGGAAACTACATAAGAAATGAGATCGCAATCTTCTCCTCCGTCCTCCGCCGCGGAATTGAACGGCCGCTCGTCTCTTCATAGCCGCTATCTGCCGTTTACTCATCAATTGTTCGCGGTTTACTCTTCCACATACTGCGTGTATAATTGTATTCACAATGTCACGTGGTAATCGAATGGGAGTGGAGTTTCTCGCAATTAGGGTTTCTCTATAGTTTGAACTCGCGGAGATGGCGCGGCAGATGACGTCTTCCGCTTTCCACAAGTCAAAAACCCTTGACAACAAATATGTAAGCGGCGCAATTCTCGTTTGAGTATAATTTTGTGATTACATGCCTTTTTTCTTTTTCCGAAATCGCTTTGATTGCAGATGCTTGGTGATGAAATTGGGAAAGGGGCTTATGGAAGAGTGTACAAGGGTTTGGATTTAGAGAATGGAGATTTTGTTGCAATCAAGCAAGTTTCTCTCGAGAACATTGCCCAGGAGGATCTCAACATCATCATGGTCCGGATTCTCTTTCTGATATACTCTCTGAAACGTAGTCCTTTTTGTCTTTCGTCTCTCACTTTCTTTTCTTTCGTATTGCATGACTTCGATCGGCGTCTTCTGTTACGAACATGGCAGCAAGAGATTGATCTGCTCAAGGTAAACTATTTTCTCCTATTCGTCTTTTTTTTTTTCAAGTGAAGTTTGTCCGCATTAATCAGCTTAAACTATTTAGTGCGTGTATGTTGGGGGTAGAAACGACGGTTATGGCTCTAATGTTTGTTTGCTTTTTTTCCTCTAGAGAGGTCACTTCGAATTAACTGTGAATATATAGAACAAATAGATCAAAAACAATCAGGAATCTTTAGGAAATTGGGAGGGAAAAAGGGGTGCAGTTTTTTGGGAAAATAGTTAGAAATACCACTTTCTGCACAAAATTATGACTTAACATTGATATGCGAAAAATCGACATCAAGATTTAAAAAAAAATAGATTGGCACAAGACTAGGAAATTAATTGGCAATAATTAACATATACTGATAATTGAGTACAGAAGAAGGGCTCAAATTATAAACCTTAGTGGCCTAAAGGGCCACTTGGCTCTGATCCTATAGATGGTACTAAATTGCCCTGCATGTTCTAACATTTTTTTATTTCTTTATGCTGCACAGCATTGAAAATATATCACATGTGACATTTCCTGCTTGCTTTATTTGATTTGGCCTTTGCCTTCCAGAATCTGAATCATAAGAATATTGTGAAATATCTTGGATCTTTGAAGACGAAAACTCATCTTCACATTATACTTGAGTAAGTCCAGATTCTGACGGCTATTTCTGGAATTTGCATATGTACAGAAGGCAAAATGAAGTTTCATAATTTGTTGTTTATTTGTTCCTAAGGTATGTGGAGAATGGGTCTCTTGCAAATATAATCAAGCCAAACAAATTTGGGCCTTTTCCAGAGTCATTGGTGGCTGTTTACATAGCCCAGGTCTGATAACAAACTTCATCCTTCATCAGTAGGTTTATGTGTTTATATTTAGGTCTCAAATATCTATTAGTACATTGTAATCAGGTTTTAGAAGGTTTGGTCTACCTACACGAACAAGGCGTGATTCATCGTGATATCAAGGGGGCAAATATCCTGACAACAAAAGAGGTACACCTAACCTTGCTCAGCTACCGTGTCACTTAATTTGCTCAATATTTTAGTTCAACTGATATGACTCTCCCCCCTCTTCTCATAATTTGCTATTAGTTATTTCTATTTTTGTTTTTCTTTTGGATCCAAATATACGGCTGCTATATTCCTAATCTACAAATCCTTTGAGGCTTATGCCTTGAGGCTCACCTTGACAAGGCTCTAGAAAATGTCTCTGGAGCGTGCCGTAATCTTGTAAGGCGCACTCAACGTGTGCACCTCTGGAGATTCCATAAGGACTAAGGAGTGAACCTCAAATGTTTTTAAAAATTGAGGTGTCTAAAGTTGATTTTTGTTTTTAAATGACTTTTCTGATAAACACCAACACAAGAAAATTAACACTTGAAGCCCTAATTCGACAAACACATCAGCTCTCAGCCCCGACACACACACAACGCTCTTTTCTCTCTCATACTGCGACAGTTGCTCTCTTAGACGAGCCCATCTCATTGTTTTGTTTGCGCATTTGTTATGCTGGTAGCTAGGAATATTATTATTGTTGAGGCTTACGCCTCATGTTGCTATGAGAAAACATTTTGAGTCCTAATTAGGATTCTTAAAACCTTGGTTGTAGTTTGACTTTTTTGGTACAGATGCTATGTTGATTTTCCCTTTGTTTGCTTTACAACGTATATTTATGGAATGTGTCAAAATGTCTTCCCCTTTCCCTCTCCCCCTTGTCTCGCTTTTGACATTAAAAACTAAAGCTTGCTGAACCAGTAGTTCCTTGATTCAGGGTCTTGTCAAACTTGCAGATTTTGGGGTCGCCACAAAACTTACTGAAGCAGATGTTAATACTCACTCTGTTGTTGGGACACCTTATTGGATGGCCCCTGAGGTATATTTTGGTATTTTTGGAGTTAGAGTTCCCTTATTTTTTTGCCTCAATGAATTTCTTATTTTCGGATTCTTTGCTGAGCATTACTTGTCGAGCTTCTAATAATGTTATGTAAAGAAAGCTTAGTTTTATGCACAGAGCAGGTACCTAATCTGCTATACAAAATGTTTTTATGAATATGTTGGTGTAGCGATGGATTATGTTGTTGATAAAACTGATCTGAAAAGAAATACTGCGAGACTGGTGAATCTATAGTAACTGCATGTAGTTTATGGAAGTGGCTCTGACTCCATGATAAAGCACACCTTATGCCTTCTTGCCCAATTTCAGGTTATTGAAATGTCAGGAGTTTGTGCTGCATCTGACATTTGGAGTGTGGGCTGCACTGTTATTGAACTTCTAACATGTGTTCCACCATACTTTGATCTGCAGCCAATGCCCGCTCTCTTTAGGATTGTACAGGTAGGATTTAAGTAGTGTAATTATCAGTATTGTTCTTATCAAATTCTTTTTGTATTCAACTATGAATATATGTTGTATTTATATGGTCTTAGGACGGTGCTCAGTTATTTTATCTTTTCTCCTTCACACCCTTACTTGGATTTACTGAATATAATAGCGATGATGAAACATTAGAGTAAAGTAGGAAGGTATATCGATTCATTTAACAGCTATGTTACTGTTGCTTCTTTGAATTTGGTTCTTTGTTTTATGTTTCAGGATGAACGCCCTCCAATTCCAGATAGTCTATCTCCAGCTATTACTGATTTCCTGGGACAATGCTTTCAGAAGGTTCAGCTGGGTGCTATATATTTGTGATATGTTTTTTGTTAACTGATCTGTTCTTTTGTATTTGAATTGCTCTTTGACATTTAGTTTGACATTTCAGGATGCTGGACAGAGGCCTGATGCAAAGACATTACTTTCGCACCCTTGGATTAAAAACTCAAGACGTGCTCTCCAGAATACTCTTCGTCACAGTGGAACCCTGAGGTAGTTCATACCGTTCTTTCTTTGTCCCTTAGGATAAGCAGCCAAAAGGCTATTTATTAACATTGAAAAACTTAGCAGCTTAAATTTTGCTCAAAGGAATTGCAATTGTAAATGTGCATTTGTGTCTATTAGTTATCCTTTGGAATTCGTCTTTTTAGACAGACCAGCATGAAGCTGTGGGTTTTTTTGGTGTCTTGAGATTAAAGTGACTGATTTTGATGAATTTGGTTTTTAAGTTCATTTGTGGAAATTCATGTGTGTTTTAAGCTGCTTGCTCCAGATTAGTTTATACACCATGCTATGTCTCTCAAGACTCATTGCCTTGAAATATTTGGAAGACCAATTTTTGTAGTTGTGATGTTTTTAACTTTTTTAACTGTTGGCTTATGCTGTATTGTACATTCCATGTTCTTGCAGTGCGTTTCTAGTAGTGCTTCACATGATCTACAATCTCGAAATGGTGGCCTTATTGCCTAATGGTTTATATTATGCTTTTAAGCTGACTGGATTCTGATTTCTGATGCACAAGTGAAGAACTCTGTTGTAGTGTTTATCTAAGGGCTTAGGGTCTACTCCTTAGATAATATAGTGGAGAGTCTTCTGTTGGTTTAATATTCTTACCTTTTCTGCATCTAATGGTTTGTTTTTGGTTCTGTTAAAGCACATTATTTCTTTGTATTTGTGTTCTTCACTTCATTCTCTTCAATGTGCTCTTAGGTCTTTTGACTGTGATGCTCTTAATCATAAATGATGCAATTTGTGTAGGAACATTGATGAAGTTCGATCTGGGGATGCAAGTAGCGGCGAACAAGGCCATAACATTGAAACCTCTTCCATTGAGAAAGTAAAGTAATTTTTATTTGCAATTTTCATGTTCTGTGGATTAATTTGTTACTATTACTTGACTCTCAACTATTTAATCCTATTGTTTTTCTTGAAGTGAAGATGGTACTTTAACTAACTTATGTAATATGCTAGAATCCTGATTTGGGTTTCAGGAATGTAAAGCAGAGATGTCATCCTCGGAGGCTTCAGTTGTCACCAAGTCTTATGAGGATGAAAGCGCTAACACTAATCTTATTGAGGAAAGGACAGAAAACATTGAGGAAGATATGATTTCAGATCAAGTCCCCACATTTACTCTCCATGAGAAATTACCAATTGAAACCAGCTCTCCCAGACTTTTGGATGGTAATGAGTCAGCAACTTATGATTCAGTGGAAGACCAGAGATCGAACCTAAATCGGCAGAATGAAGTGCTGACAAATGGTGAAGTGGAAGCTGCTGAGTCTACAAAGAGAACTGTTGTGGCTACGAAAGTTGAAAAAAAGGGAAGTGCGGTTGGTATTGCTCGTGGAAAATTTAATTTTGGTCAAAAGGGCCAAGATTCTAGTTCAAGGAAGGTAATTTTGTATGTCCGGTTATGGCTTATTGGCTTTCAATTAAATTTATTTTTGCTGAAGGTAGTTTTCTTGGCTCTCTGGTTTGTTGAATATTGAGTCATGTAGGTAGCATTTTGACCCATTTCTGTACTTTCAGTAGCATTTGTTTGAGTTGGGGGAGGTAGTTGGGGGTTAAATCCCGGCCACTCACCCATACAAAGAGATGGAATACCACTAAGCTAGATGGCTTGTGGTTTTGTAGTAACATTTCAGAAATATTGGTTATTGTATACAATGTTCTCTTACCCAGTCATTGACATTCTGAATTGGTTGTATAAACTATCAAGTATGTGAACTCATAGCTTATCCCTGCCTTGTAGGCTGTGAAGGAACCAACTACTTCAGGAGGGAATGAGCTTAGTAAGTTCAGTGACACCCCAGGTGATTCTTCTTTGGATGATTTATTTCACCCCCTCGAGAATTTGGAGGACCAGGTAGCTGAAGCCTCTACTTCTGCATCGTCTTCACATGTAATCCAAGGCAATGTTGTATCTGATGGTGGAAAGAATGATCTTGCAACAAAGTTAAGGGCTACAATTGCTCAAAAGCAAATAGAGAATGAATCTGTTCAGGCAAATGGCAACCTACTTCGCTTAATGATGGGTGTTTTAAAGGAAGATGTAATTGATATTGATGCTCTGGTAAGATTGGCAATATAAATTGGAAATTACTTTCTGAATTAAGTTTCTCTAGTCTTTCATCTAATGCTGAACATGCTTGTCAGGTATTTGACGACAAATTGCCTGCAGAGAATCTTTTTCACCTTCAGGTACATTAAGCTTTTTTCTGGATTGTGTTCCATGTTACAGTCTATGGATTATTTTCTTATCCTAGTTATCTCCGACATTATCTTATAATATGTTGCAAGATGTCTTGATTATCTGTTTAGGGGTACTACTCCCTGGTTGCTTACTGGGCACAGCTAGTGTAAAAGGGAGAGAAACTTGGTTTGAGCTAGTTCTTGCTGGATAAATCTTGTCATGTTGTTTGTTTTTCTATGTATTTTTTTAGTTATAGGAAACATGCCTTTTTAGAGTGCTCAAATATTTCGACATAATGGGTCTTTACAATAAAAATTTTGAAATGTGATTTAAGTTAATTAAAATTGTGAAATGCTACTATTTTCTGTGAGATGGCAAAAGAGTATACATGGGTACTTTCTCTAGTCTTGTCAAAAGTATTATGGTGTTCTTTCTCTGCCACTCTTGAAGTCGCTTTAATGTTTCTTTGATCTAGGTTTCATGCTTTTGATCAGAAACTGCCACTTTTGATCACTTTATGGTCATCTTGCCTAAAGATCTATTTGTTAATTATCAGTATTTGGATTTTATCCTGATTCTAGTTGTGGCCAAATTTCATTTGTTTATCATTTTTGTTAAGATGCTATTCTGTTACGAAAAAGTAGATTCGATTTCTTAAGTACCATGTTGTTTCTCTTGCACAGGCAGTTGAATTCAGCAAATTAGTGTCTTCACTGAGGCCAGATGAACCAGAGGATGTGATTGTATCATCTTGTCAGAAGTTAACTGCTTTCTTCCATCGGCGACCAGAGCAGAAGATTGTTTTCATTACACAACATGGTTTGCTTCCTTTAATGGAACTACTTGAAGTTCCAAGAACTCGTGTATGTAATTAGCATGGAGTTCAATGAATAGCATTATTTTTCTTGCTTTATATGAACTTAGTTATTATGCCTTTTTACCATGTTGCTGATCATGTGCTTCAACAAAACTCAGGTCATATGCTCAGTGCTTCAAGTTCTGAATCAAATAATCAAAGATAACACTGAATTTCAGGAGAATGCTTGTCTAGTTGGTCTTGTAAGTGTTCTGCAAATTTATTTACTTCTCTGTATGTGGGTGCTGGTTACAATTAGAAGACGTGTTAACAAAGATAATATGTGTGTAGTGTTTTAGTTCACTTGAATTCAAATTACTTCAATTTCTTCTATTTAAGTACGGTCATCTTTCCAAAATGCATCTTATTTTTGGTGAAATTGCCTGTTATTTAAAGATTTTAGGTATTTATGTAAATCACTTTACCCCCTGGTCCTGGTGGAATGCCTGGACTAGAGATATGGATCATACAAAGGATGATGATTTCCCTCCTTCCTTTCCAAATTGAAATGATAATCGTGATTGATACCTTGATCTTCAAATTCCCTATATTTATACTTGTGGGATTCCTTCCAGAGAAAAATTCAATGACTGAATTAAGAAGTATTTTATAGAACTTCCATTTTTGGTTATTGCTGAATTTACTTATATAAAGTATGTTCTAGATTCCCGTGGTGATGAGCTTTGCTGTACATGATAGACCCTGGGAGGTGCGCATGGAAGCAGCATGTTTTTTTCAACAACTTTGCCAATCAAGGTTAAATGATTATGTCTTGACTACTGTGTTATCAACCTTAACTCTTCTGTTTTGAGGTGATAGTAAATTTTTATTTCCTCCAGCTCCTTAACATTGCAAATGTTTATTGCTTGCCGTGGTATACCCATTCTGGTGGGCTTTTTAGAGGCTGATTATGCGAAGTACAGGTTAGTTTATGTACTTGTGTATTCTTGTGATACTTATCAATTTCGCAACTGGAAATTGTCTTGATGTAACTGAATTTAGATTATTTGAGTTACTATCGATTGGGATTGTATCTTTAGTTTGGATGTTATCTGTTTCGGGGATTGCCCATTTCTTTAGCACATCATTTTCTTAATAATGTTTTCTTTCTATTAGCATAGTTCTGGATTGTGTAGAAAAACATTTCTAGTTCTTTTACATCAGAACTAGACATCTAATTTGATTTGGATAATTGAGCTGAACTTCCTCTAGGCTGCCTGTGGGTACTTAACAGCCATTATATTATTGAGTACTATTCCAATTTTCTGAAAGTCATTATATATTTGAGACATTGGTATTCAGTTTTGGTTTTCAGATTCTGTTATGGAGATTCTGTTGCTGATTACGTTTGTTGCTTCTCCAGGGAAATGGTTCATATGGCTATTGATGGCATGTGGCAGGTTTTTAAGCTTCAAAAGTCCACCCCTAGAAATGATTTTTGTCGTATAGCTGCCAAGAATGGAATACTACTCAGACTTATTAACACACTTTATAGTTTGAATGAGGCAACCCGTCTAGCTTCTATTGCTTCTGGTGGTGGGCTTGCTTCAGATGGTTTAAGTTCACGGCCAAGATCTGACGCTCTGGATTCTAGTAGTCCACTTATGCGAATGGATTCTGCATTTTACGGGAGTGACCTGCCTGATCACCTTAAAGTTAAGCCCAGTGACCAGATATCACAAACCGGAAGACTAGAACCTTCACAAGCATGTCATTCTCCTGAATCGAGGTATATTCCTTCAGATGTGGATAGGCCTCAATCAAGTATTTCTACTGTGGACCCACCTAGTTCTTTGGACAGATTATCCAATTCGGCAAAGAAGGATTACCCTCCAAATAGAGACAGGGAAAGTGTAGACAGGTTGAAGAATGAGTCTTCTAGGGCTGAAGTTGACCTAAAGCAACAAAGAGGTGCCGATTTAACAGGTAGAAGAATATCCACTGACAGGGCTCACAAATCCATGGATGTCATAACAAATGGATCATCTGCTCATACCGGTGGTCAGCAAGAGAATGTTCAACCACTTTTGAGTTTATTGGATAAAGAACCTCCTTCACGACATTACTCTGGACAGCTGGAGTATGTGAAACATCTCACAGGGATGGAGAAACATGAAAGCATTTTGCCTCTTTTACATGGATCTAATGACAAGAAAACAAACGGTCTAGACTTTTTGATGGCTGAATTTGCAGGTGAGAAAAATATGCTAATTTAGCATGTTCACTTGAGATTCGGTCTCTGCATTGCACTTTTAATATCTGAAACAAGTCTAACAACTACGTACCTGAAGGGTTGAGTCTTACTGTTTTGACTTGTTATCAAGATTTGAAGATTACCTTTGCAGTTTTATTTGTGAATTGGAGTTTACCAGTTGTAGCCTGTTCTTGCTTTTAAAGTTATAAGCACTAATGTATTATGACCCTAATATTTTTAGTTTCTGCCCAGAGGTATCTGGCCGAGGAAGGGAAAATTCTAATGTGGATTCATTGCTGAGAAGTTCACCTAAATCTGTTAATAAGAAACATGGACCTCTGACGTCCAACGGGGTAACTGTTGCCGCTTCTGAAGTTGCATCGCAAAGAGCATCTGGTGTGCTATCCGGTTCGGGAGTTTTAAATGCTAGACCAGGGAGTGAGACGTCATCTGGACTACTTTCTCACATGGTGTCACCATGGAATGTTGATGTTGCTCGCGAGTATCTGGAAAAGGTCGCAGACCTTCTACTTGAGTTTGCTGCTGCCGACACAGCGGTAAAATCTTACATGTGTAGCCAAAGTCTGCTTAGTCGTCTTTTCCAAATGTTCAACAAGATAGAACCCCCTATTCTTTTAAAGGTATAGCAAAGTTCGTCTTTTCTCAACCTTGTATCTATTCTGTATCGGGCCACGGTTTCTTATAATCTTGTTTCTTTTAGCTGTTGAAGTGTATAAACCATCTGTCAACGGACCCACATTGCTTAGAACATCTTCAACGTGCTGATGCAATCAAATATTTGATCCCGAATCTTGATCTTAAAGAAGGTTCCCTTGTGTCGCAAATACATCATGAGGTGAGACATTGTATGCTTTTCCTTATGTTAGATGGGCTCTAGATTAGGCATTTGGGGCCAGTGCATTTCTTTGCTAACAGATGGATAAAGGAAGAGCTGCTCTGGCAAGTAACCGTATGCTTAAAGAACTCAATGGATGAAAGTTGGTCTGAATTGAGTAGAGAAAGAAAAAAAAACCCTTAAAAAATTAGTTGCCCTTCTGTATGATTGAAACTTATTTTTTGAGTAAGGTAGATGCTGGATTTTCTTTTGAAAATAATCTTAAGCTGTTTGATTTACTTGAATCTGAGTATTATGTTATTACCATTAGGGGTATAGGTGGTTTTGGGGGTTTACTTGGTCAAAACTCAACCTGAAAGTTAAATTATAGCTGTTCCATTTTGTTTCCAAACCTAGCGATTTAGGTTGGTTGTATTGCTATATTTGGCATTCAGATCGTTGTTTAATACTTCTAATTATTTGATTTTTCTTTCAGTATACTTGATCTTCCTCATAGACATTATCTCTCTTCTTTCATTTGCTGAAGGTCCTTAATGCACTATTCAACCTATGTAAGATTAACAAGAGGAGACAGGAGCAAGCTGCGGAAAATGGGATAATCCCCCACTTAATGCAATTCATCATGTCGGATTCTCCTTTAAGACAGTGTGCATTGCCTTTGCTATGTGATATGGCTCATGCATCAAGAAACTCGAGGGAGCAGTTGCGAGCTCATGGAGGACTGGATGTGTATCTTAGCCTTCTCGAAGATAATCTCTGGTCCGTGACTGCTTTAGATTCTATTGCTGTGTGCTTGGCCCACGACAACGATAATAGGAAAGTGGAACAAGCTTTGCTCAGAAAGGATGCTGTCCAGAAATTGGTTATGTTCTTCAAGTGCTGTCCGGAGCAACAGTTCTTGCACATACTGGAACCGTTCTTGAAAATTATCACGTACGCCTATCCTGTCTTAAACATTCCTTCTATCTTTACTTATTACGTTTATGTCCCTTTATACATAGTCAACACATTTTTGTGGTACCTTAGTTGAAATGATTATTTGATCTGGAATATATATTGATTTTTCTTAGCTTTGTATGTGAAGTTTGGTAGTTTTGATGTGTAAAGTATTAACAATTTGATCCGGCTTATGCTGGTTTATGATGCAGGAAATCTTCTCGAATAAATACTACTCTGGCAGTTAATGGTTTGACACCACTGCTAATCTCGAGGCTTCATCATCCAGATGCAATCGCTCGTCTCAATTTGCTTAAGTTGATAAAGGTATGTTACTTTCGTGCAAAGCTTCTATGCCCCATAATATGTAATTCTATGTGTCGCGCATCTTAATAAATGATTTATGACAAAATGGCTTTATCCTATACGAACGGTTAAGTTTAATAAGTTGATTGCGTTTTGATGCACGCAACAATAATAATAACTTTATAGAAGAAGAAAAAATGCAGTTGTGAGGATTTGATACGTAAACTTTATTAAAAATTCGTCTTAAGTTCCCATAAGCTATTTCAAATGTGCGTAAAAGGCCTTAGTTTAGAATAAGTTAAAATAAGTTGTTTTTAAATTGCACGTCATCCATTTAAGGTACATAATTTAGGATACAAAAACCTCTCCGTTAACTCCATTCATTAACTTCCTATTTCTTTTCTGCGCGGTTATTAAGAAGCTTGACTTTTGTGTGTAGAGTAGTGATGTAATTGATCGGGTTTGGTTTTTGTGGTCAGGCTGTGTATGAACATCACCCACGTCCTAAACAACTGATTGTGGAGAATGATTTACCTCAGAAGCTTCAGAATTTGATTGAGGAGAGGAGAGATGGACAGAGCTCTGGAGGCCAAGTTTTAGTGAAACAGATGGCAACTTCTCTCCTCAAAGCACTTCATATCAACACAGTTTTGTAAATGTTTTTTGAGTGATTTTTTGTATTTGTAGAGTTCCTTTTTGTGTGTATTGATTTATCCACGTCAATTTTGTAATTATTTTGTTTTGCTTTAAAATGTTGCGAGGCCCATACATTGGTCGGCCTATTTCAAGGCCCAATTGTCTGTTTACTGGCCCATTTTATGATTGTTATTTTTTCGGCCCGTTCTATGATTGTCAGGCCCATTAATTAAATTTCTATTGTTGGGCAGTAGGAGTTTTATCGTTGTGCCTGACAGTATTATAGTTTACCTGCTGGGTCTGATATTAGAGATCTTAATAGATTGCATTAGCACATATACGGGATACGATACAAACACGCGACATTTGATCCCACATATTATGAAGAACCTGACTATTTTATGGAAAAATATTAAATTAAGTGTAAAATAAATTAGTTTTATTTATTTTTATTAGAATTAGACGTCGTGTTTGTGCCAATAGATTGGAATTAAGTGTACAACTGTACATTAATGTTGATTTGTCAACAAGTAAGGGCATTATACTCAAATTGACTAACAAAATGCTACTTATGTTTTATTTTTACTGAAATGGACTAGTTAAGCAAACGCCCCTACTACTATACACTGCTTTTGAACACGAGCATATTTTTATTCTTATATCTCAAAACGCCACATATATTACCTACCTAGTCATTTAAATTTAAAATAATTAAAGAACTATACTCCATCTCCATCTATCCTATTGAAATTATCAAGTATACCTTTTCAAACTGCCCTATTGAAGTTGTTCAATTTCTTTTTTTAATAAATTATTACAAACACTTTATTTAAGGAACCCACAACTTACACAACTAACAACTCTCTTTAAAAACTGCGCCGAAAATAAAGTGAACAACTTCAATGGAAACGGAGGGAGTACTTAAAACAAGGAAGAATATGAATCTTATACTCCTACTTACAAAACCAAGAAGAAAGAGAAAGTTTCATAATTGATGGCATGCATGCATAAATAGTTGAATGTTCAGTCCATTATATTCTCATTACATCAAAATCCATTCGTTTAATTCTCTCTTTCTTCACACAAAATGTGGTACAAGTCATGAACTATCAATTCTCTTGTCAACAGAATCCTCTGCTTCTAGCCATTCCCTACAACTCATGAGTATCATTCTGCCATAACTAAATAGCTCAAATATCCAATCATACTCAATGCTTATATCTTTCTTTCTCTCTTTCTTTACCATGGATAGCTTCTGTTATGTATATTTCCAAAACGAAAAAGCTACAGATATGATGACTGACCTAATCAACCGCTGCTTTGTTTCTCCGGTTAGAAGGCTTAGGCAAGCCATCGAAGATCGGAATAGTACTCGCTGCAGCGGAAAGAGCCTGAAAATCTGGCTTCAAACTCCACTTTGATGAAGGCCATATGGATGACAATGCACCATTTTCCGAGTCCAAACTCGATCCACTTGATGACTTACGTACCCCATTTACATTAGCATCATCGGTTAGGAAAGAATCGCCCAACCCTACCGGAATTGGGTTAAACCCTCCTCCTTCACCATCAAGTCCGGCTGATACACTCCGGCTGGCTGATTTTGGACGGAGAGCAAGGCCTTTACCTCTACTACCTGAAATTGTTGTCCCACTAACGTTCTCCTTCAGAAGCTTTTCGGGAGTACGGTTGGTAAAATCGGCCTGAGACTTTTGGCGGCGTCTTAGCAGCTTGTCGATCCACTTGGCAGAATTGTTGCTTTCAGCTTCTTGAGATGAATCCTGATTGATAAGGCTGGCATTCTCTGATTCTAAACAATTGTTTTCACTTTTTGACTTTCTGTAATGACTAAGAGGTGGATTGTAAATAGAAGATTTGGGAAGTGGCCCATCCTCGAGATAATGAGCTCGCCCTTTGGGGTATACTGCCATTTCACATTCTGATTCACCTTTTTGTTCTGTTGGTCTAAGACCATAATAACCTTGCAACCTACTCATGGCCTGAGATGTTCTCTGTTCAGAAGAAGATTTCAGTTTCAATGATGAAAACGAATCGAAGAAGTCAGAGTGCCTGCGACTTAATGCTGTCTGCTGAGAGCTGCTTGGCCTGCAAGTGGGCACCAAAATAAGCCATTATAACATCTATCAACTTATAGTTGGTTTTAAGTAGTTTTGCATGTCAGGGAGATGCAATAATTCCCACACTTCTTAATCTTTAACTGTACAACATAAAGCCGAAGCACCTTAAACGTTTGGGCAGAAAGAATTTCCCCATATTTTCTTATAAGAGATACATCTAAGGACAATATGAAGTAGATGAACTGTTTGCAGCTCCAGCAAGTTACAATGTTTGATTTAAAGTATAAACCTGGTGCTGTGACTCATGTCAAAAATCTCTATTATAATTATCTTTTGTACATGAAAAAATATGTTAGTACATCTACAGAGAGAAATGACTCTACAATTAGACTGCCAATATTTGAAAGGTGGTAGCTTGAAGCTCAATTCTTCACTAGCCTCAAAACACAAGTAAAACACCACAAAAGGGAAGAAAGAAAAGAGCAAACCAATGCTATATCAATTCCAACATAAAGGGGATTTATTATGAAGATATACACGTTCATCAGATAAAAAGATCATCCGAGAGTAATAGCCTTAAAGAGTTGAAGACGCATATACTTAGCAAGCAAAGACACTCATAGCTTGTCTATTAATAAACAGAATATATAAAGTAATGGAATATATTAGCCCAATGAGTCCATTTTCTGGTGTGAGATACATTATTAGAACGTTAAATTTGTAAATCGTACGGAGAAATTAACACAAATCCTGTACCGTGGAGGAGTTGTGTGACCATTGGATAAGGCGGATGAAGGAGGATGCCTCCCCGGAAGAGGTATTTGGATTGTCTTAAGGGCAAACATTTGGAGATCTGTCACTAAGCCATTTAGCCTCTTTATATCAGCAACCTAACATAACACAGATCAAATTCTTTAACTCATAATACAAGCCTAGTTCAAAGGAATGCATTTTAATGTATAATCAGCAACACAAACGCGTGCCAATACATATAAAATCGAAATTTGGATGAACTTCAACTTCGACTTCAACAAATTGCAACAAAAAATGGAGAATAAGAAACGATGCACATTCACGGCAACATAATTATAGAAATCTGAATTAGGACTTCCTTCAATAGCAACCACCGCAAAATCACAGTGTACAATCAATAACACACAAATCACACAAATTGAAAGCGAGAAAACAGAAATCTCCGAGATTGAGTCAAACAGGTCAAACGAACTAGACTCAACAGAAGAAGTCAATACGTTTCCATCTAGAGCTCTATACCTCAACACCGTATTTAATGGCGACGCCGGCGAGGGTGTCGTATCTCGAGACGGTGTGGACTATATGCTTCAAACCGCCGTTAACGCCGACGCCTGCCGCCGCGGAAGGCGGAGTCGGAGTCTGCAGTGATCTCGTCGGCGACAACGATCCAACCGCGATATTGTAAAACTCGCTCCCTCCATTTCCATTCATTCTCGGAAACCCCTCTCTCTCCATAATCCCCAAAGGAATAAATCTAGAAAGAATTACCGCAAATGTTGGAAACCGAGCATTCCGAAAACTAGTTATTGCCAAATTCGAAGATTCTGATGAAATAAACAAATCATCGAATTTTGTAAGCTAGCTTTTGCAGATCTGAGTGACAGTGTAATTGTCAAGGCGGGGCTCTCTCTCCTCCCTCCCTCGCTCCCTCTCTCTCTCTCTCTATACATCGCACACGCTATTACACGGTATTAATATGCGTTGGGCTCTAAAAGCTTAATTTTCCGCCGAAATTTTCATCTTATTTTTCTTCTTTTACGGTAAATCATGAGAGATGTACAATTAAATAAATATAATATAAATGAATAAATATAATACAATTAAATGAATTATAACTTATCATTAATCTCAAATAAAATGGAATGGCAGATCTAGTCCCAATTTTGTCACATCATACACACACGTAGATAATAACCTTCTCTTATTTTTCTTTTTAGACTATTTCACTTGACTTCTTCTATTTCTAAAAAATAAAAATAATTATTAAATAAATTCTTATTTTTTCTTTATAGAACCTACTCATCTACACACTATTAATCATTCATTTCAAGCCGCGTGCTGAAACAAAGGTGAGATTAAGTCAAACGGAACTAAGAGAGTGATAAACATAACGAAAGTCAACCATATGACTCATGAGGTATGTAAACGACGTCGCTTAGGGTACAAAAAATTAGGCGGTGTTTGAATTCGCACGTCCCCACCGACAACTTTCCGCGTTCAAACATTAAAAATTATATATATAAAATAAATAATAAAATACAGGACACTTAATTTTCCAAAGAATAAAAAAGATGTTCTGTTTAAGATTCTGATGATATAAAATGCATAAATTAATATGATTTACGAATATCTAGATAATACAAAGTGACATTATTTCGTGAGAATTCAAAAGATATTTCTTTTTCCAAAAAGTGACCGATCAATTAAAGCAATTTCTCTCTTCATTTAATGGTTCACTATTTATTTCTTTAGTGAATGAAAAAGAAATAAAAAGTATTTTCTAAATAGGACATTTTTAGTCTTAGCTAAATAAGTTAAGTTAAATACTATATTAACTTATCATTATTTAAAAGCACAAAAATAGTCATCACTTTATGACAGTTACAATGATTGGACGAAAAAATTACCAGGGACCGAAGGAGGGCCCCCATCGGCACTCAACATGTTTTTTTTTTTTTTAAAAAAGAATATAATGAAGGGTGCCGATGCATCGATCATGAGATGGATGCCTCAACCAACATGGAGAGGCATATTTAATAATTTTTATTTTTATTTAAAAAAAAAAACATGTCCCCCATCGGCTCTCCATCGGCCCCTAACAATTTTTTCACCCAATCATTATATCTACCATAAAGTGTACTTCATAGTTATATTTGTATTTTTAGATAGTGATAAGCTAATATAGTGTTTAACTTAACCTATTTGGCTAAGTTTGTATATTAGTAACACTTTGTAAAATCTTAGATTATAGAGCATATCACTTTCAAATATCATAATTAGAAACAACAGCCATCACTTCAATTCGGGCAAAACTAGCATCAAATGCAACAATTAAAGCCAAAAAATGACATGACACAATTATACATGATTAAATAACTGGTGGATTTTGTCCTAAACCCACTATACTAATTTCCGCTCCGAATTCTGAATGAATGATCCTAAATCCAAACTCGATTTCAAGCTACGAAACAAACTTTCCCCTTAGACAAGATTACAATACAAAGCTAATCAACCAAACCTAATGAATGCACACATAAGTATCCCTACTTTCTGCTAGTTCTAGTAAAACATGACCAGCAAAGTATATTCACATTCCAAACTTACACCCACTCAGCAGATTCAGCACGTGTCACAAAACTTAAATAAATCCGAAACCAGTAATTTTAATCCAAAAGGAGAAATCTGAAACTTATGTTCTAACATGATGTTGACTTGGTTTGCATCAAAGTAGCAGAAAAGGAAAGCACAACAAAAGCAGGAAAGTAGGCAGGATCTGAATGCAGCAGCACAGATGCAACTACTACCCTCTATTAATTTCAGTTTATAGATAAATAATTACAAAGCGTCGTAAAAAAATGGCTTACAGTTAGGAGTATGTGCGAGGGGATGATGCATTTGTCAGGAAAAATCTAATATAAACAGTCCTGCCAAGGCTCTCCATAACTTCTCAAAATTTCACATGATCTCTGTTGAAGCATGACTTGGGCCAGCTCTAGCAATGTAGCCTATAACCAGAAAATAATGGGAAGCTGATAAAAGATGCAGCATTCAGTTATGCTAAGACAAAAAAGAAGTTTGATTTTTGATTGGATGCAGCTCTAGTAGTTTTAGATGACCAACCTAACCATTAAATTTGGTATAGATGGTTCTCAAAAATTACTGAGAGAAATAATCTACATGGATATCTGATTCTATGCGTACGTAACGGTAGATGCTCAAACAAGTGTGAAACTGTTTAATGTAAACCGGGTTAAGAGAAGGGCAATCTAGTCTAGGAGAATTGGAGACCATTTGAGATCCCAACTTCTAATTGACAACACAAATTTCTCTTCTGCCTTTTTGTTAAATTACATTTGGGATCTTTGACAGTTGGAAGAACAAATATATGCATCATAATCCTACACCTGGAAGATTATTCTTAAAATTTTGAATCCAGTCATATGGAGCCATAAGTACAGAACTACAGATATGCTATCCCAGTCAGGTAAAAGTTCAACTATTTCAACCTGCTCATAAGACCTGCCTACATGCTAATATTTAACTTACTGACTCTATGATTGAATGTAATACACTCGACTCTTATTCATCACGTTTGTCAGTTCATCACTGCATGAAAAAGTCCAATATATAGAAACCTGTGTCTTGGAGTGTGCCGCTGTTTGTTTCGTGCATACCATTTTTTTATTTTTTATTTTATGGGTATGTATAGCACTTTCTTGTTTTCATTGGTTGGTCCTAACTCAATAAATTTATTTCTGGGTATTCTACAAATGATCTGCGAAGTTCTATGTTGACGAACAAGAGAATCAACATCCTCACATTTAAATGGAATGGATTTCTCGTTGCGCCTATAATATGATTAACAAATACTAGCATGTCTTCTGACAAGTTTGTTGATGAAGAAGTTGTTAAAATGGCAATCTAGGTGAAAGAGACAGACAAATAAACTCACCATGAATCCTAAAAGTAAGCCTTATCCTGGCCTCCAATTGACAGCAGACATGTCAGGTCTACAAGGCATCATTGGAACACCATGAACTGTAACAAATACAGATACAAGCCTACTTATTTGAACAGTCCTATTGGTAACTAAATTCCAGGATTAACTAAATTCAAGGATACCAAGAAGCTAATCTACATCAGTAAAATCACCTGGATTTGGAGCAGCTGGTGGTAGGCTATTTGATGCAGGGGGGCGAAAATTAATAGCACTTGATGGAGTCATTTCTGAAGGTGGCCCAAAATAACCTGCTAGAGATTAAAATGCAGCGAAATAAGTTGCCTCTACTTATTTATTACCAATATTTAAGTCGTTGGCCTCTGAGGAATATTTTGAAAAGGAGGAAACAAGAACAACCCACCCAAGTTCTTGAATGGCATAATAACTCAAAACCATAATGAAGTGCTTAAGAAAAGCAAGAGAGTTAGACTCAGTTGTTCGCAAAAGAACTACTCACGAATAGTTAATTTCAAACACCTAACAAAAAGTACTTATGTTTTATTTTTGAGGAAATTTTTAGGTAAATATAGTACTCCCTCCGTCCAGCTATTACTGTCCTACTTTCCTAATCGGATTTTCCCGCTATTACTGTCCTCTTTCCTAAAATAGCAAAAACTACTCTTAAACAAAAAATGAAGTGAGTCCCTCCCACTTAATAGTCATCCTCACATTATCATACTCTCTCTCTCCAAAAATCTATCTCTCACACGATTTTCGTTCCACTCCGTACTCGAAAATTTATGATTTTTAACTTTTTGGAAACTTAAGATTATTTCTTAAATTACAATGCCCTGCAAAAATTTGGATAAATTCTCATTTCTTCACCAACTACTCTTCGAAAATTGTGTTCATTTCTTAATACAATTAAAACTCATAAAATACACACTTAAACAAAGTTTCTTAATCTCCGTGTCGAAATCAAAGGGGACAGTAATAGCGGGATGGAGGGAGTAATAATCTCCTGGTTTAAAAGCATCAGCATTTACTGTATTCTTGTGCTCTCCTCTAGACATTGCAGATTAAAGCAAGCTATTTAAGCACATATGATACTTTGACTTTTCAATGAGGATACACAAATTTGTAACAGAAGGATGGGAAGAATGACTAGTTAACCATGATTGTTTTGACTTCTGAAAAAAAAAAATGTAAAAAAAAATCCATACCTTCATGTGAATAAGGTTGACCAGAAAACGACTGGCCTCCAGAATTCCACCCCCCATATGGAGGATCCTTTGTAAGATCTTTTACTGGCAGCCGCCATTGCTCATCAGTAGAATATCTCCTTGGACCATCAGGAAATACTGGCAATGGATAAGGGGGGATACTGATGCTGCATAACTGAGTTTGGATAGGAGAAACGGTTCAGTACTTGTTGAGGTGGGGCAAATGGTGCAGTACTAGGCATCAACTGTTGCCTTTGCTGTGAAGCTTGGTGATTTATACATGCATCATTCTGTCCATATTCAACAGGCCTTGATGAATTATAGCCAACATGTTCCCGTGAATTGCGGCCTGCAGCTGGAGAGAAGAAAGATGACTGCTGCGAAGATATTTCACCTCTAGGTGCATCACTATGGGACCCTTGAGCAGAAACCAAATGTACAGTTGGGTGTCCCTGGAATTAAAAAACTCACTTTCACATTTCTATAGAGTAACATAACTGAATCCACATAAAATGATAAGAGTATAAATGCTGGGTTCCACATGACTCACACTGGGCGTGGCACCAATCTCATGATGTAAAGGAGGTGGATGATATGCCAATGGTTGAGAAGTTGACGGAACTAGAGGCCCGTGTCGGGATATGGACACAGGTTGAGATGGCAATGAATGAGGCAATGGAGGACCAACAGGTGGTGGAGGAATTAGTTTTTGTGAGGAAGGTGGTGGCGGAGGCGGGGGCTGTGGTGATGAGGATGGTAAGGGTGGAGGAGGAGAAGGTGAAGGTGAGGAAAATGGAGGTGGTGAAGTGGGTAGAGGTGGAGTTACAGGAGGAGAACCAGGCGGCAATGGTGGAGAACCCTCAGGAGAAGGAAGCAACTCAGACATGTACGAAGCAGATTGAAATTTTACGTCTGAATTCGGCTCAAGCATAGAAGCCATAGAAGTCCCATTGGCAACTAATATTCTTTCATCCTTGTTGTGTCCAGAAACATCTTCCATTTCAAGCTCACCATCAACATCCTCTAATATGCGATGGCGTCGGTCCGTAGGAGTAACAACGCAATTTTCAGGATCCTTGCTTGCGAGGGTATGTTCGGATGGTGACACACCTAAAGCTTCCTTGCATAACTTTGATGGGAAATTATCATCATCTTCTTCGTCGTCTTCAAACAAATTGGACGACAGAAACCCAGGTAACTGGAATGTGGTGTTGCTGAAACAAATAGAACACATTAAATGAGCATTGCATCCAGAGAAAATACTAGAATTAAGAGATGACATCCAGCTATGATTATAACCATGATAAGACGAACTAGCCACATAAGCACACCTCAAAATCCCAAGCAGTAACTAGAACCCATTCTGATGCAACGCTTATAAAGTATAATCCAATTACCACTAATCCAATATATAAGCATATAAATGAACACCCCTAACTAAACTAAGGCAACATGGGCCCACTAAAACCAACTCAGACACAACAATCTCAACTGACCAAATAACTGAAAATAGAGAAAATCCAAGAGTATTCACTAATTAAAACATTTAATATTGGGTAATGTCCACCAATCCATTAGCCTCTAATCATCTCCAACTACAGATGGGAGGAAATAGAAGATAAAAATTACTAATACTAAGGAGTGCAATGAGTAACCTACATACCTTCCATACTCATCTACAAGCATGCCTTCCATTTCTCCGATAGGATCGTCAATGGCCCGCTCAGCTCGGGAAGGGCGCCTTTGGGAAAACCCAGCAGATAAACCATCATTTATTGCTACTAGATCATCCATATAGCGGCGAAGGGCAGATTCTGGAAAGATTTTCCTCTCAAGCCACAACCGCAAGACCTGATAAAAGTGGCAAATATATTACGCCACACTAAATATGGAAAGTTTCTTTTCCTTAGATATTTAGTCACCTTACGGCATTGACGGCGGTTTTCCTGAGCACCTGCGCCAGATGGAGCGGCAGCTCCAACAAGACGAGGCAATGCTGCTTGAACAATAGGAATATAAGATGCCCCTGCAATTCCTGAAGAACATATTAGAAGGAATTAGAAAATTATTTCACGTGATTAAGTAAACAGATGAAGCAGCACTAGGTTCATTCATAAGAAACAAGCAAGCTGGCCGTATTTTGGCAAACATAATCCCATCATCATAACTCATAATCCAGAATGCGAGGTACAGTCTACTTTGCATGTCTGCATTGGCAATTATCTGCTGGAGAGAGGAGAAGGTTTTGCATAATAATGTGATTTTACAATTTTTATACCTTTCTGGCTATGAGAGCATTGGGTTATAGAGTCAACTAGAAAAAAGAGGTCCACTTTGCGATGTAAACTTGGCTCATTTTCCAGCTTCCGGATGAGAAGTTCTACAACCTGCAATTCATTACATCAGATTATCCAGTCATAGTTCTCCATGCATCACAATCCAGGACAATGCCAATTTTTTCAGGTTTGAATATCACAATTTTCCTCACAAGTCTAGGAAAACTACCACCTTACACTAGTAGCATTCTTCCAGTTTCAATCGTCTTCATCATCAAATGATAAATGTTATAATCAGTATATAAAAAACTACTAATACCAGTGCAACTAATTACCCAAGTATAAATTTCTGGATAGTTAAAAATAGCAACGACCTGGAAACATTATATAATAACCTTGTCTTAATTCGTATAGACGGAGCAAGGCACAATAGACCAAAAAAGTAAAGGAACTCTAAGCGCTAGATTTACTTGGCAAATTGCTTCTCCACAGAATCTGGTACCTATGGTTTCTTATGCATAAAGAAATAGGAATCCAGTACAGAAGAAAAGAATTCTGAAGGCGGACCTGATGATGTAACCAAACATAATGTATAATGGGCAAAATTCAACCGGGTGACTCATCAACAAGGACAATTGACAATATAGTACGCCACTAATGAAGATATGAAAGTTAAATGCATAAAGGGTGCTAGACACACTTCAGCAAATGAGGTTGAACATTATCCTGAAAAAATGAAATGTCGAATGAGAATCTACACAAAAAAGTTGACTAGTACTCATGATGTACCTCATTGGCAATCCCATTTTTAGCACAATCAATTGCAAGACGAGTTGCACGACCGATACTCTCTTTGGTCCTTGACAGAGTCTCTATCATCCCTTCAAAAGAATCACGAGCAACAGCAGCCTCAGTATCCCCACTTAAAGAACTCCCAGTGGCCTGCTGACCTGAATTCACCCTCCTCTCCTCCAGGTCTTCATTTTCATGTCCACTGATAGACGACAATTGGCGAACATTAAAGGAAGGTGAAGTAGGATGACCTAGCACATCCAATTGTAGAATGTTCCTTGACTCAACTGCTAATGCAGTAGAGGCAGAACTTGGGCTCAGCCCAAGCATGTCAGCGTCACGAATCAATAAACGCAGAGGATTTCCGTAAGAGTTATGCAAGTTTGCTTGTCTCTTTCTTGCTTGAGCAGCGGCAATTAGGTTTTTCATTGACATGGCCGAATCTGAAATTGCCAAATCAACTGAGAAATTGGTGGCTTTGCCTCCATCCAACCTGTTATAGTCAGGTTTAAAGATAAGCATCAATAAGAAAAATAAGTAGATGCAGAACATTAATAAGTTCAAATTACCTTTCACTATGTGAGATAATCCTTTCGTCTGTGTTATCAACCAAAGTGACTGAATCATTGGTTTGCGAATCAAGCCTTGGTGTAGTTTTCTTTTTCTCACCAGAAGAAGTTGGCTTATTTCTTCCAGTTGCTGATTGATTAACAGAAGAATTTAGCCTGTTAGAAACTGTAGCAGTGCTACTACTTGTTCCTGATGAAACTTTCTTCTGGTGTATACTACCAGGTGCCTTGCTCAACTGTTTCTTCCGTGGCTCTGCTAACAGTCTGGTGGCAGCAATAGATTGAGGGTCCCTTTCCAGAGAAACTACAACTGGTTTAGCCTCCACGAAGGGTGTCTTTTCAGTGTCTATCTGGGGAAGAACGTGACATACATTTTTAGCTGATATTTCAGGAGTGCTACTCTCCATGCTTTGCTGAGCAGTTGGTGATAAAGCTTTGTTGGATACTTGGGAAGGCTGTACCGAATCTTTGAATTCATCCCTGCGTCTTCCCGTGTTTCTCACAACCTTATGACCATTTCCATGCGTCTCCTCGCGCTTGACATTTTTCTTTTTGGAATCGGGAAGCTGGGGAATATCAGAAACCTTGTCGGTAGATCCCACATGTACTGGAGTTTTAGGTAATTCATCATCCTCGCCATCATCACAAAACCGGACAGCTCTCCGCTTTACTGTAGAATCGGACATCACACCAAGGGCTCGGTGTTGGCGCTTTGTTGGAGGAAGATCATCATCAGAAGAAGAATTGTTGGACTCGTTGGTACTTGGCTGTGCTCTTAAGGGCTGGTGCTCGGCCTTCCCATTTGAAACTAACCTCTTACCCTCAATACCATCTATTTTGGGAGGAAGTGATGCTCCATCTGTCCGAGATGTTTGTTTTTCCTGGTCATGTTTGAGCTTCATCTTTTTCCTAGAGATTACTTCATTGTTGTCCTCAGAAATGACGTCACCATCTAACTTACCATCATCAGAGGCTGCTGGATGTTTTTTCCCTTTGAAGGACTTTTTTCCTTTCCTTCCATTGATGATACCAGAATCCGATCTTGAATTATCTGAAGCATGTTTTATTTGTACTCCACCCTCATTATGATTGCGAGATGTAACCAAATCACTATTTCTGCGCTTTGCACCATCATGCTTCTTCTTAGAATCAATTGTCAGCTTTGGTTGGCGGCCATTTGTCAATGCACTCTGCTCACCATCCGTCTCCTTCACCAGACTAGCCGACTTCGCCGATAGCTCATTCCTATCTACGGAAGATATATGTGAAGACAAATTATTGCTCATGTCATCTGACAAGCAAGGCTTTACAGTTTGACCATCCGTCTCACCCAGTGTTTCTGTAGAACAGTCTAATCCGGGGCCTAGATTACTCAGCCCTTTGGTCTCAGAATTGCAGTTTGGTCCCTCATTATCCCTCCCATTCTTAACACTAACATCTGAGGTTTCATCAAGTGCCGGATCAATAGATTGTCTCTCAGACGCAAGATTTTCTGCATTACTATAATCTCTTACGCCGCTTAAGTTTTTACGCTGTAACTCTTCAAATTCTTCAGATATTTCCTTCACAGCTTGGGCAAAATATTTAACTTTCTTACCCTGGCAACGAGCAGACAATTTATTTTTGGAGTCACTAGTGAATGCCTGGATATCCGCAGGAGCAATAAACGCTCTGTCAAAACAAGATGTAAGACCACCACGTACAATATAGTCTCATTTGATATATTATACCCTTAACGACTAAACAAAAAGAGTGCTTGCACTAGAAGAATATAAGATCTTTGTATCTTTAAACATCAGATCAACATATGAAATCGTAAACAAGCAAGGTACATGTAAATATAGTGCTTTACCAACAGCATCCGTCCGCTGGGCTAGTGATCATTAAGGAAATAAAAGGTACACCCAAACACCAATCACTTTATATTGACACTACTAAAATAGAAAAAAAAGATTAAGTAATCCTACAAATAATGGGACAAGATGCACTTCATGTGTACAAATTGAATGGGATGAGACTGCAGTGGAAACACAACCCAGACAAAGTATAAAGTAACAAAATGAGAAGACGAGAGCACAAAACAAGAGTGCCACAAGAAACACCAGTTGACCAGAGCATACAAGTACACAACAGATGAAGCGGCTGCAGTAGATTCTCAATTATTTTTGTACTTGAAAGCAGGAAAAACTCAATGAATCATAGCAGAATAAGTGAAATAAACAGAAGGCACATTATTGTAAGCTTACATCTGATTCTCACAAATGTATTAAAATCAGGAACCTAATCTTTCACATGCCCAAAAGCATCGATGCATATTCCTAAACTAAGGATAATTTCATAAGTATAGATACCAGATCAAAGCTTCAACCATTTAAATAAAGCATACAGTATGGGACACAAAAATGACTTGCAGACAAAAGCAACTTAAGATGAGTAAAACTGCAAGTTGATATCTCCAATGGTCCAGTAGAATAAGACAACCAAACACGTGACTCTTAACATTCAAATAAAATTCATTCATAAGAAGCAACACATGGAAATATCTTGCCACTCGCCAATAATTTTAGACCGTCCCTACATAAAGGCGTTGGTCTAAGGAAACCATCAAGCCGCTAAGGGAAGTAAGAAAACCCATTAAACAACTCACAAGTCACAGCACAGAGAAAATCACTTTCAAGAGTTAAAAAAACTCACAAAGAATATTCTAGTCAAGTAATTGTAGTTTAAAATGTGTGCTTCAGCATGGTAAAGGAACAAAGAAAAAACTCCTAAGGAGTTTTAAGTAAACAAGTCCACTAAGTAATAAATTTATAAAACAGTAAAGAAAGTGCTTACATCTCTTCTGTACCAAAAAATTGCACAAAGTACTTTTTTGGGTCAGGAGCACGCTTCCAGTCTTCTGGTTTGCTAATCTGGAATTTAACGCCATGAAAGGTCGACCAATCAATCAAAACTGGAAATCAATTAACACAGACAGGACAAGTTCCAAGAAAGTAGTAGTTTTACATAATTATTGCACATGTGACAAAACAATTGAAAAGAATCAAACATGTGGCAGTGAATGGACACCAAAAGCATAATGGCCAATAGACAACAAAAATTATATGCTGGGGTTCCAATGTCTACCATCTTAAAGCACAAGTGCAGAACTTGAAAGCAGACACATGTTTCATTAGCCTAATACGAAATTGTATAGACAATCTCAAAAAGAAATGTTGGATCGAAAGGAACCCGCAGATGCATCAACGACACAGCCACCACACGGGGCTCTCACTAGTTCACACAGAGTTTTGTCGACGATTTAGAAGATATAATCGGAGAAACGTAGTAGCCTGAGGGATGAAAGGACATCAAGTTAACACATCATCAATTCTAACCCTAAATTTCACTTTATTTCTTTGTAAACTGCTAGCCCCCCTCTATATTTATGTCTACAAGGATGAGGTATAAGCCTCCCTGCTTCAGCAATACCAACTGATCCCTTATGACTATCATCGCCACTCATCCACAGAACTCTCGCACACATTATCTAGGTCAATCAGATTGATTTCTATTCATCTCAACAACATCATGAAAGTAACAAGCCAAGGTGTGAATACAAACCTGATAAGTTCCTTTCCAAGAAAAAAGAAATAGAAAATCTCACAAACGATAAAATCCCCCCAAATCAGTAAATCAATACAATTGGCGAAAGAAACAAATCACGCAACAGAACTTGCACTAAACTTGAATCGCAACCTACCTTGGCAGGCCAAGCAGGAAATCCTTTGACCTTGGCGAGAACGAGATCCCCCAAACTCAATTCGCTCTTCGTCTTCGCCCCTTTCCCTCCTCGCTTCCGCCCTGGAGCCATTCCCCAACCCCAAGCGAAAATCGGGCCGTCGATTGAGCCAAAACTCGCCAATGATGGGATATACAGAGTGAAGAAGAATCAGAGGTGGTGCAATGGTTCGCCAGTACGGCTACAACTTCGGTTTCCGGCTGCCGGCCGCGCGTCGTGGCTGGAGATAGGTTGCTCCGCCGATCACAAGGCCAACGGAAAGAGAACAGTTTTTATTGGGCGTAAAAAAATCAAAAATAATAATTTACTGTAATTAATTGGGCCGCGATGGTGGTGGTGGATGAGAGAGAAGAAAATACAGGCGGTCCTGCTGCTACAAGTATCAGCAATATTCGAATTGGGGAAGGTAATTAACTAATTTAATAATTATATTTCTCGAAAAATATATATAATTATATAAACATCATACAATTTTCATAAAGAATTAATATATGAACCATATCTGAAATAGCCAATAGGTTACTACATATTTTAAAAGCATATATTTAAAAATATATAAGATTTCCTCACTTATTAAATAAAATAAATGTATAAATATATGAGATGTTTTCTTAAATACCCAAATTCATAATCGAAAAGACAAATTTACCTCAAGCTTATAATTGATACACAAAATACCCAACTTTACTTAAATATCCCCATTTTTCAAACTTGTCAGCCTGCAAAACCGTTATTTTGTCAGTGAACGAAGACGAATTCAAGGTTCACGACAAACAGATCAATGGAGAGTTCAAATCAGCGGAAACGCTTGTAAATGTCGTGAGTGGCAACTCGATGAGATCTCGTGTTCGCATTCTTGTGCTGCTATCAGGTATAATAGTTTTTCCGTCTATAGGGTTGTTCCGGACTTGTGTATTATTTTTGTCTATAGGGTTGCCGGACTAAATCTACTATACTTCGTGTCGGATGCATACACTATATATGGTACCCCCTATGCGTAATTGGCGGTGCCGGAAGATGTGGCCTCAATGGTTGTGTTGTCGCCATTAATTACACGTCAGACAGGGAGACCGAAGAAGGGCATAATCGAAACAAGAAAACCGGTAGTTGTCCCGGACACGGAAAACCAAATAACAAAATTATCTCCGTCCACTTCAATCTCATGACACATCAACATATGGAGAGCCCTAACTGCATTCATACCCACCATCCAATCCATAAAGCTACCAAAAACACCATTCCTAAATTCGTTCACTAACTCACCTTGCCCGATAACTCAAAAAAAAATTTAATTATATCAAAAATCTTCGGGTAGAATTCTCTGTCTATCCTTGGATTCGTATCCAGAAGATCAATTCTTTTAAAAACGGGTTGCACCTAAATAATATAACAATTAAAAAAATCTCAAATCCCACTCGGCCGACTGGAATCCCGCTCGACCGAACTGGAATCCCGCTTGGCGAGAGGGATTTCAGAAGGTATCCGACCGACTGGAATCCCGCTCGGTCGACAGAAATCCCGCTTGGCGAGCGGGATTTCATACGCTATCTAACCGGAAATCACCCATTCATACTCCAAAAATTCAGAAAATTCATGCTCCGAAAATCATAAGATCATGCTCCAAAAATTTAGAAAAATTCTTGCTCCGAAAATCATTAAATCATGCTCCAATTAAACAAAATTCATGCTCAAATTCAAATAATTCTCAGAAAATTTAACGAATTAAACAATATTATTCATGTCCAAATTCAAATAATTCTAAAAAATTCAAGTAATTAAATGTTGGGTTATGAGTCAGTAGATGATACTTAGCATTTTATTAGGTAAAATAAGATTGGGGGAAATCATAGTGTTCATGCTATGGAATTGAAGATCCCAAAACCCAGCTAGTATCAACAGTATAGTGTCGATAGGACTAGATGATGTAATAGGCTAGACTGTTTTTGACTTCTTTATGTTTCGTGTCTATGTCCTGTACGGGGTAAAATGTTGGACTGATCTTCAGTAGGAAGTTACTTTCCAGAACCCCACGTCATCAGTGTAAGAGCTTGTGTTCTTAAGTCATCAGCTGATCTTCGCCTCAGTAGAAGACACCTTATCAGCTGACAGACATCAGTAAAAGAACCTCCTATACATAGCTCAGTACCTTCGCAGTCATCAGCTGACTACACTTAGTAGAACATCTTGTCAGCCGACTCAAACGAAGAAGACAGAGACTACATCAAGTCTACTGTATCCGACAGGAAACGACCCAGCTCTTAACATCACTCGAAAGTCAGCAGAAGATCATACGAGGATAAGTGGGAGTCAATTCCGAGAAAGACCGATGTCTGACATATCTCACCTACCACAAACCTCGACCAATGAGAAGCCGTCAACACATTATCTGCTATGACCAACTAAATCTGCTCTCTTGAACAGTATCAACAACTCTGTTGCAACAATTCGAATATATGGCCGTTTTCTTTGGAAGCTTGTGACACGTGGCATCGTCCTCTCCAACGGACAAATGCCTGGGTCACGACTATAAATAGAGAAGAAAATTCGAGCTCCACGCACGGGATTTCAAAGGGACAAACGCTCAAGCTTTCGAAACAACTCTAGCGCATTCAAGATAAATCCAGCGAAGAACTTGCTCAATAGAATACCTTTAGTTCTTCTCTCTAGAGTTCTTTAGATCCCTCTTCTCTAGCTAAACTCAAAGTCATATCTATAGCTTAGATTTTCGAAGGAGTTCACTTTTAGTGATTGTTCTTATTGTAAGAACTCATTCCTAGTTGGAGAAAATCCCCTTTCCTTCAAACTTAGGTTTGATTTGTAAAAGGGATAAATACACTAAACCCCCTCAACTATCGAAGTTTTTCACTTTGCCCCCTAAATTATTAAAAGTTGCATTTTGCCCCCTTAATTGTTGAATTCGTTGCACTTTGCCCCCTCGATTATTAAATTCGTTGTAGAGCACAACATTACGGCCAACATTCCGGCCACAAACAAATTTAAGAATAATCTCATGAAAACATCATAAACTATATTTCAAGAATTTATAGTATATATCACGGCTAGGACTTTCTCTCTCCCTCTTCTATGTCTCTCCTCTCGTTCTTTTCCCGAGTATATGTAGCTAAGAGATGAAAGTAATACAATAGCTAGTGTGATCATCACCATGGTCGTTAGGGGCTAAGGCTCCTATTTTGCTTCCTCCTTTACCACCGAGTTCAAAGTGTGCATGTAAAATATTTGTTGTATACAAGTCATCGTATTTCGTGAATTTCACCCTTAGAGATTTTTCCCTTAAATACTTGAATTTGTATGTATGGCCGGAATTTTGGCCGGAATGTTGCTCTCCGCAACGTATTCAATAGTTAAGGGGGCAAAATGCAACTTTTCATAGTTCAGGGGGCAAAATGAAAAACTTGAATAGTTGAGGGGGTTTATTGTATTTATCCCTTTGTAAAAGTCGCTAAGGACTATAACTTAGAAGGGTCTGTCCAGTGCACAGATACCTTGTTGAGGCTTGCTCAGATTAATCAACAAGACCTCCTATTCAGCAGGACCGTGGACGTAGGATCTTGCGTATCCGAACCACGTTAAAAATTGTTTGTGTTGTTTACTGTTTTATTGCATTACATACAAACTGCTTACAAAGTCATATCTTGCATAAAACGTATTCATAAAGTACACTAGCCAAAACTGTTTAACTTGTGAAAATTACGTTTTCAACTAAGACGAACCCCCGAGCCCCACACTTTTATCTGCACTAAGTCTTCGACTAAGAATCACCCACTGACTAAAGTCAGTAGGAGAGATTCAGTAGTTGACACACTCTGACCCGCGATCGAAGGTTACTATCTAGCACTGTTCATTAGTTACATCCAAACAGCTCAGCTGTTCTTCGCGTTTGAGAAAAGAAGCAGTACTCAAGTGTATTCACCCCCCCTCTACACCTGACTCTCGTCTCCGGACCAACATTAAAGAATATTCATGCTCAAATTCGAATAATTCTCAAAAAACATGCTCATAAAATAATTAAGATTCGCGCCAAATTAACGGATAAAATTCGAGCGGGATTATAGAATTCGAGCAGGACTAACCTGATTGGTCATTCTTGTATTTTGGTGTCGAATTCAACTCCAAAATCGTGTTCTCGAGCGGTATTGAGCGGGATTCGGCGACGGAGAGAATGAGAGAAAGATGAGAAACTGAATACGAGAGGCACCGAGCGGGATTCAGATCTAGATTTGGATTGAAATCCCGCTCACAAAATCCCGCTCGCCGAGCGGGATTTGTTGTTGGCCGAGCGGGATTTGACGAGCTGGCGGAGCGGGTATCTGCCGAGTGAGATTCACTGTCTCCGAGCGGGATTCAGATTGCCACCGAGCGGGATTTGACGAGCTGGCGGAGCGGGTATCTACCGAGCGGGATTCACTATCTCAGGGCGGGATTCAGATTGCCACCGAGCGGGATTCTACTCTCGGTCGAGCGAGATTCGGGTGTTGGCAGCCTGATTTTCGAGCAGGATTTGATTTTAAGTGGGTGTTTGGAATAGCTTATTGAAAGCTGCTTTCAGCTTTAAGCTAGTGCAGAGGTGTTTGGGATACCCAGCTTAAAGCTGAGATTCTCTAAAATTGAGTCAAAAATAATGTAACGCCACAAAATTTTCAATATAAAATGCATTGCATATCTATTCATGCATGTTATCAAGTGTTTTAGTTCTGTAAGTCGCGTCTTAGAAATTTAAATGAAAAAATTAAAGCATTTATCTTATTTGTCTTTAAATCATTTTTGTTATGTAAATTTATTTTGGATTTTGAATGTGTTTATTTATTTAAAAATAATGTTAGAATTATAATGCAAGAAAAATACTTATTTATTTTGGATTTCCTAAACCTACTAGGATTCATAAAAGGATAGAATATTTATTATAGTATTAAGTTAATAGGAGATAATTTTATATTATATTTTATGATTAAAATAGATGTTTTATGTGTGATATACATGTTTTAGGATAAGATCTAGTTTTGGTTATCCATATCTTAATTTATCTAAGATTGAATCTCTCTTATATGGTAAGTGATAGAATAAATTCTATATAAAATATATATGGACGAAAATAATTATGGACAAAATAAATTTGATACCTTATTTGATTAGGGATGGTTGGATAATGATTTTTAGGCTTATAAATACCCCTTAGTCGCTCATAATATAGCATCCCATAAAATTTTCGAAAATCTGCCAGCATATCTCCGAATAGTTTCAAGAATTATTTCCATATCTTCCCGTAGTTTTCTCATCGTGAAAATTTAGTATCATCTTCCTCGGTATGTCTAGTATACTTCATTATTTTCGTAGAATTTTCCAAGCATGATAGATACTTTTTTAAATTTGTTCTTCGTAACCTGCCAATTTCTGACAGCATGTTCATGATCTTGAAAGGGAAATTGGTTTTCATGTTTTCTTTACATTGTTTTCTACCAGGTTAAATTTTAATAGGATATACTACATGTTAGATCATTCATGTTAAAAATATAGAATTTTTAGGATACATTTGCTATTTATTTGTTAATTTGTTTCTCTATGTGCCAGATTATTTTGTCAATATGCATGTAGATTGAAAAATAAAAGTTTTCAGGTTATTGTTAAATGAATAATTGATCATGATAAGTTTTATTATAATGAAATAGGTAGTATATTGTTAATGTTAGAGATCTATAATTTTTAGGACTAAACTTTTATGATTTCGTTAATTTGATTTCATGAATTATCGAATTACTCAATGCATGAATGAATTAAGATTATGTTTAATATATTTAAGTTTATTGTTATGTGAAACCATTAAAATTGCATGATAGTAAGTTAGGTTATGTATAATAAACAATTTGGTTTGATTATTTTGATCTATGAAGTATTGAAATTGTTGATGCATGCATGAAATTCCATGTGCAAATTATTAAGATTTAATTCCATGTTTAGGACTGGCGCGCAAGACTTAAATATTGATATCCATTATTTTCATCAAGTCAAGGTTAAGGTGGGGAATATTACTGTTTTTCTTTATTATATGTTGTGTTCGATATTTCATGTGATTATGACAGACATGAAAGGATGGGTCGAAATTGGACCCATGGATCGAAATTGGACCCTCTATGAGAATATGTCGGAATTGAGCCTATGAAAATGTTATGGTCTGTGTGGCCGAGTATCTCTTTGCATGATCTAATTTTCCATGTCTTATCGGTGTGATTTATAATTCTGGTAAATGTGTACATCTCCCACCGAGTAGTCGTACTCATCCCTATCATTTTAACATTTTTCAGGAAATGACTCGGCCGATGCGTAGAGGTGTTGGTGGTGGTGGTCACACGAGGAAAGATTTATGAAAGTCATTATTGCATTAAACTCTGTGCATTTTGTTTTCGAGAACTGATAGTTGCATTTGCTTTTATTTTTATTTAAGACTTCACGTAGTATGAAAAAAAAAACATAAGTTTTGCAATGGTTCTATTGAATGAAAATGTTTTGAAGAGTTGAAATATGTACGTTAAGCATGAAGTAGCGTCCCTAGTTATGTTTTGAAAATAATTGGGGCGTTACAAATAAAGAAGCAGCTGAAGCTGCTTCACCCCAGCTTTTAGCTTCAACTTATTGCTTATGATTTTTTCGGACCAAATTACCCTTAAAAACTTTATTTAATTTCAAAAATATCTCTAACCCTAATATTTATTAGGATCCTTTTTTTTTTCAACATACTAGCCATGTCTCTTCTTCTCTCTATCAATTATAGTATCATATAATATTTATATAAATTTAATATTTTATAATATTAGATTAAATTATAAAGCAAAAATAAATATAGAATAAGAACCATTTTTGAATTTTATTTATTTATTATAAATTATAGTAATTATTTAATAACACTAAGGGCAAAATAAATATTTCTTCTAAAAAGTAACCATAAGCTATTTCTATCAGCAGTATTCCAAACACTATTTTTTCCACTTTCAACTCTTTTCAGCACTTATTTTCAAACACTAACTGATTTTTAAATAAACTGCTTTAAGCAGCTTTTAGTACTTATCATTAAGTTTCAACTACTCCAAACACCCCCTAAGTGAGCGGGACTGAGCGGGATTTCACTGTGAAGGAGTGCGACACTGATTTCGTGTGAGCGGGATTTGATTTTATGTGAGGGACTTGAGCGGGATTTATGTCTTGAATTAATTCGTCTCGAATTCGTGTATTTTTTTGTTTGTTTCTTCAATTAATTCGTCTCGAATTCAGGAAAACACCTGAAAATGATTGGTGTCAGTCAACTTTTTCAAAAAGTAAGAGTAATGTACGTAAAGTTGGGTATTTTGTGTAGCAAATATAAGGATTGGGTAAATTTGATTTTTGTTATACGAAAATGGGTAAAAGATAATAATACCATTAAATATATTGTACGTGTATATATTACATTTAGAAGTTTTCTTTATATGTATATGTAACTAATAAATGTTTTTAAAGAAAAATTGTGTACTATGTATGTTTTAAAGTATTCATTCATATATGTAGAATCTTATTATGTGATATATTAAATTATTATAGACTATAAGGTCAGCAATTTATAACTTAATAAGAATTATTTGTTCCTATTATGAGCATGAAAATTCGCAGTTGCACTCTACATACGAACTAAATCGATATGTTACATATGTAATATATAAACCAATAAAAGGTTTGAGGATGGCTGGAGCGGACCCATGATTAAGTAGGAGCAAAAATCTCTAATTATTGAAGAAAGCGACGCAAAATACTACATTCGTCTCAATAACAATATCTTGTATTTATGAATTAAGATAACACTAAAATTAAAATAAAAACTATATGACCCCACATCATTTATATATAAAAGTCAATCTTTTTAATTTTCATGCCGAAAAGAAATAATACTTAGATTTGAGAGAAATTAAAATTATGTATGATTTGAGTCGCGATACCCATCCGTAATCCGGTAATGGTCGAGGCAAAACCAACAAATTAGGAATAACTTGGTTATTGAGGTAATGGTCTCGAATTCTACCTAACTGCGGGGTAAGAATTTAGCGTACAACGACACCAAACTCCCTTGCCACATGCATAAAAAATAAATATTCCCTCCGTCCCGACTTCTCTAGTTTATTTACGGCGCGGTTATTTATGTTGAATGATTTTATATACTAATAAAGTGTGAAACTCATATAATTAAATAATTATTTAGAATTAACTTGTGTGGTAAAAGTGTGAGACATATATAAACATTTAATTGTTTAAAGTTAATTTGAATTGGTAATAATATAAGACTCATTTTCTCATTTAAAAAGTAGACATGTGAGATAGAACAATTCAAAAAGAACATGTCGAGCGAGACGGAGAGAGTATATAAAAAACTCATTTTACTAATCACAAAGGTTTCTAAATTCCCAAATTTTGCAATTCCATATTATATATCGCTAAAATTGATCGAACCACAAATTTTTAAAAATTGCGATATATACAAATCACTAGGTCAAAGAAGTTTTTTATGAGACCCATTTTATATTTTTTATATATATATATATATATATATATAATATAGTATTCTATGCGTTCTGTTAATTTCACCCCCTATGGCCATATTTTATTCGGAAGAATAAAATAAAAATTGACTTTTGGAGAGATGGCTGAGTGGTCGATAGCCCTGAAATCATCAATCGATTTTCCGGATATCATAGCAAACGCTTTGAGTTTCTGCAGCTCCAACTCGAGTTTATTATCTTAGTTTTCTTTTTCGTCTGTTCCGATATTATTGTTTTCATCTAAATAAGATAAAAACTTGTGTACTATAAATCTATAATCAATCTAAATGGTGAAGTGTGTCATTTGAACAACTTATACTCATCTTAATACACCTTCATTCATTTTTTTTAAATTTCGTATCGAATATTAATAAGACAAGAATAGCGGGACGGATAAAATATATATTTTGATACAATTTCATGTTTCAAGCTGGGCTCCTATTTTCACCCCTATCTTTTTCCCTACCGGCCCAATTCTTCTTGCAATCAGACTCTCTCCACCATCCTCTCACTCCTTTGAATGGTAGAATGCTTCAGACGTTGCTCGACAAGTGCAATTCCTGGTCGCATCTGAAGCAAATCCACGCCCTCTTAACAACCTCAGGCCTCTCCAATGCTGATCCATTCGCGTGTAAAATCCTCTCCTTCGCTGCAACTTCCTCTTCCTCCGACATCAACTACGCTTATCGCTTCTTCCGCCACCTCTCCAACCCAACGCGCTTCCACTACAATTTACTCATACGCGGCTTCGCCAGCAGCAGAAACCCGGTTAAGTCCTTCCTCATATTCGTCAAGATGCTGCTAAACGGCGTCGTCGCCGATTATCTCACGTATCCTTTTCTCGCCAAGGCGGCGGCGCGCCTCTCCGATCGGAGAGCCGGCGGGTGTGTTCACGGGCATATTCTAAGAAAAGGATTTGAATCCGATTTGTTTATCTGTAATTCGTTGATACATATGTATGGATCTTGCGGCGAAATTGTTAGTGCGAGGAAGGTGTTCGACGAAATGCATGTGAGAAACTCTGTTTCATGGAACTCATTGCTGGACGGGTATGCGAAATGTGGGGATGTGCGTTTGATGCGGGAGGTGTTCGACGAGATGCCTGAGAGAAATATCATCTCGTGGAGCGCGCTCATCGATGGGTATGTCAAGGATGGCGATCATGAACAAGCAATGGAGCTTTTCCAAATCATGAGAAGGGATGGGATAAAAGCAAACGAGGTTACAATGGTTAGCGTCTTATCGGCTTGTTCGAATCTCGAACAAGGGAGGGCGATTCATCGGTACATACTCGAAGAACGCCTAAACTTAACCCTAGTCTTGAGGACTTCCCTCATCGACATGTACGTAAAATGTGGAGATATTGAGGAAGCATTAGTATTGTTCCGTGATGCTTCAGCGTCACGGAACACAGATGTTTTCCTATGGAACACGATGATCGGAGGGCTCGCCACGCACGGCTATACCTCCGAGGCACTCGAGATTTACGCTGAAATGCAGGGTATAGGAGAGAGATCAGATGAGATCACGTACTTATGCTTGTTAAACGCTTGCGCCCACGGAGGGCTCGTTGACGAGGCGTGGAGATTCTTCGACGCCATAACCGATCACGGTATGGTGCCGAAGGTCGAACACTACGGGTGCATGGTGGACGTGCTAGCACGCGCGGGCCGTTTGCAAGAAGCGTACGCTTTTATGCACCGGATGCCAACAGAACCGACCCCTTCGATGCTCGGGGCGTTGTTCAACGGGTGTGTAAAGCATGGAGCGTTCGATCTAGCGGAGGTCGTGGGGAGGAGGCTTGTCGAGTTGGATCCGGCTCACGATGGTCGATACGTAGGGTTGTCGAATGCGTACGCCGTCGTGAGGCGTTGGGACGAAGCGAGGAGAGCTAGAGAAGCTATGGAGATGAGGGGAGTGAGGAAGGTAGCCGGATATAGCTATGTGGAGGTGTGTGGAGTTATGCATAGGTTTATTGCTCATGATAAGACGCATGCGGAATCGGAGGGTATTTATTTGATGTTAGATGTAATTGGTGAAGAGATGAAATTGAAGTTTGATTTATTTGCATAGTACAAATTCCTCTACACCATAGATTGTATGTTTGACTAATTGTCACATATTCGAATTATATTGACGCTTACATATAATAAGACATATGAGGTTGTTATTTTGAGTAACGGTTACGAGTTTTTCTCTTAAAACATGAAATATGCAAAATGAACTATACACCTAACTTGCTAGGATGGGTGTGCATGCATAATGTTAAAAAATCGAATTGTACATATATTTTTTTAAAAAAAAGGAAAATAGTTTACAAGAATCGACACACACAAATTGACATGCTTAGTGGGACCTACATCCACAATCATATTAGAATCATACTCTCTTCGTTCCATTATTAATATTATCTTTCATTTTGTCACGAAGATTAAGAAATTTTATTTAAATATATATTTTAATAAATTTTAATTTTATTAAAAAATTAACACAATTTTCAAAGAATTGTTGGTGGGAAGAAATAAAAATTCATCCAAATTCTATTAAGACATAGTTGAGCCAATTGATTTATTTTTTTCGAATTTTTTTTATGTTGTAAGAGAAGAAAAATTATAAAGTTTTCAAAAGTTAAAAATCAGAATTTTTTTGAATTTGAATCGAACTAGAATTGTGTGAGAAGTACTTTTAGAAAGAGAGTATAAAAGAATAAAGAGTAATGAAAAACACACCTTATTTTTTTAATATAGAATTAACATGATCTCTTTAGAAAAGGGAACATTAATATTGAGACAACTTAAAAAATACATGACATAATGAGTATTTTTGTCTCGTAATTTAACTTTATAAATAATTTAGACTGATAATTTAAATTCATAATTAAATGAGTGAGTATTTTTATCTCGTAATTTAACTTTATAAATAATTTGAATGATAATTTAAATTCATAATTAAATGAGTATTTACACATTAGTGACTGAGGAAATTGCTAAACTCGGCCAAGCAGAATTCAAAATAAAATTCTCTTACGACACCAACAAAAAACTAAAATGATTTGCGGAAAATTTACGAAAAAATTTATGACTAGGATTGTTGGGCTTCTTCAGTTAAGAAAAAACCCTCCAAAAAAAGGCGTATGCTGCTTGAATTGCAGCAAGCACACGGTATTCTTTAGTAAAAGGCGAAAGAATAGTTCGCTATGTGCTTACTGCGCAGCTGCGTGATTTTATAAGTCTGCATTTCCTCCAATTTATAAGTCTCTTCTCAGCTCTCTTTACTTCGTCTCCGATGTGGGATACTTGCTCCTCCTATATTATATTGCTCCTCGTATAAGCTTATGAGATTTTGTTGAGCATTTACTTCAACATCTTGGCAACACACGTCCACATAAGAAAAATTGAGGCCATCAATTATTTTCTTGAGTGAATCGAAAGTTGTTTTTATTTCTCGAATATCCAACTCATCAGTTAATTCTTTATAGTGTCCTTTATTTCTTTTTGACAAATAGGTTAGTAGTCGTTGACGTTTTCGCAAAATTTTTCGCAAACCTTTCTGAGATGAAAGTTTGGTGTATCATAAGGGATTTGCCTTTTCTATTAATTCCTACGGATTGGATAAAAAACAATTCAGAACCAAGAAATGGAAAAGTAGAGTTATGTGAATTTGGGTTCAATGCGAAAATTATTATGGATTAAATTATAAGAAATTTTTGAAATAAAAAATGAATATTTGTGATATACATTGAATCCCACCTGAATTGCCCAATCTATCGTTACTCCAGAAAGCAGTGACAACTGACAATTAAATGCGTCACAAATTATAAAAAGCCAACCTACTAGCACACATTTTGAGCTATTACAACATCAGATTAAACCAAAAATCAGTACTTTTAACATGATTATAGATATTTAACTATACAAAATGAAAATGTACGAGTTTAACTTAGTAACAAAAAAAAATATGTGCTCAAAATCTAAAATCGATGGTTGTCATGTATCATGCAAGTAATCCATGTATCTATCCTTGGTTACAAGCAGAGATATTCTTCTCCATCGCGCGCAAAAACTATCACGAACTTCATCATCCACACGGTAAAAGCTGCCAAACAGGAAGATAAATTGCTCTTACTAAATGGTAAACAAGGCATTTTGATGAATCTTTCATATTTAGAGGGGAAAAAAACAAGAATTTGGACATTCTTCAAAGTATAGTTCATATTAAGCATTCGACGCAAGCTTTGAAAAATTAAGAAGACTATATCGAACATGAAGAAAGACAGAAAGCAAGAAATAAAAACTTGGCTCTATACATTCGAGAATTACCTAAAATACAATGACATCAAGACCTTAATATTAAGCTTTAGCATCCCTGCATCAGAAACTAGGAAAGTTCAGAAATCCTATAAATGCTGGCAGTAATTTACGAGTAAAACTACACAAATATGCCATTTGAACTTGAAACGAACGTTGTTTAGAATAACAGTTCACATTCCATCTGCATCAGATGGTTTTCATAATGCACCATGTCACAGATTAGAAATCTATAATAACATAATATAATTGTCCAAGTAGAACAACTATCAACTTATTTCACAGAGTACTAAATTAACTAATATTGAGTTGCTTCACATAATAATCTTTCTATGTTCCGTTCGTGTTAGTCATCCACCTTTTCCACTTCCTTGCTGTCATACTCAACCTCCAGAAGTAGTTTTCTGCTTGTATGCAACCAATGCAAGGGTAAATATACTGGCAGCGGCACAAACTCTAAAAGGTAGTAGCAAGGCATCAGGCCCCAAGAAGATGGAGACGAGAATAAATAAGTTCCGTTATCAGATATCCAGGATTTATAAACTTGCATGACTATGTAGAAAGGGTTCTTCATACCACCAGAAAACTCATCTACCTAGCACAAAATAGTCTAACTAGTACTAAATAAGGATATTGGGGTCTATTTTGAAGAGGTGACTTATGTTATATATCTCCTTTTGGGCACTAGATAAGGTTTCGAGAACCATTTTGTAGCTTCCATCTCTAAAGCCAGTCACTGGAATTTCTTCAAGAATTTTAACAAGTATAGACAAATGCAATCAATTAACTACAACGAAACAGTACATCATAGTTATAAATTCCATAGTATCATGGTTTACCCAATTTGTTAGTGCACCAACAATTATCATTTACAATTTGATATCAATTTCCAAGCAGCTTCTGAAAGAATGAGCAACATATAAAAGAAAACTAGATAGTTAAATTCTGCATCATAATGCTACTACTGGAGCATGTCTCGGGACCATTTATTAACATTGGTTTTGAAGCCATGACATGAATATAATATGAATATCTCATGGTGATGGTCTAAATAACTTCCATACATGATGTGTGAAGGTTCTTAATAAACTTTGAAGGAGTTCAAGCAGTCCATATTTTCCAGCTATAAGTGGAACCCTATCTTCCTCATGTACGATTATGTTTTTAGCATCCTGTAACAGGTAAATCCCACTGAGCCAAAATGCTAAGCTGTTTTCAATAATGCCAAACATTGAAAATATGAGGAACCACTAAAAAAAAGATGACGAACACGTCAAAGTTTTTAAGCATGCACTATCATCATTTTTCTGTTCGATTGTCTTCATCAGAACAAAATTATCCAGCAATATTACAGACTAGACATGGCACGGTGGGAGAGTAAATCTTCATTCATGTCTAGCCAAAGAAGGACAAGCAATTATGTTACTTATTAGTTCTGTTTCTGTTCTTCTTTCCATGTTCTTTGAAAGTAAGACTATCACATTATACACTTTTCTAGCCATCTTAAACCTTAAGTCTATCGAAAGCTCTAATAGACTAGGTTTTTTTTCTTAATTTCTTTTCAATAGTAATGAGTGAAGATCTTATCAGAAATAAAGATACTACCTCCGTCCCGCTATTTCTGACACACTTTCCCGAAATGGACGTCCCGCTATTTCTGGCACACTTCCTAATTTGGAAATAACTATCACCTCTCTCATACTTTACCATATTATCTCTCCTACTTTTTCTTACTTTATCATATTCTCTCTTTTACTTTACCATCTTCTCTCTCTTACTTTATCATTTACTCTCACTCATCTTCTCTCTCCTACTTTATTATCTACCCATATCTCATTCTTAATCATCTACTTTCTTAATTTCCGTACCCAAATGAAATGTGTCGGAAATAGCGGGACGGAGGTAGTAGTTAGGAATGAAGAACTCAGATAGTAAAGTAGAGCAAAATTCTTTTCCACACCCTAGTTCAGCACAAAAAAGGTATGGTGGGCTCATATACATGAGGAGCCTATTCCACCCAAGAGTGCGTATCTTTGGAAACGCATCAGAAGCAAGCAACACAGAAGAAACGTAATTCCCAGGACAAATTTAGCATTTACGAGTTTCCCATCTCATAATAAGGGTATATATTGCTTCTCCCACACTGAGGAAGGGCAGCTTCTTTCAAACGTAAAAGATATTTTTCTCGGTGTAGAATGTTCAAACATCAAAGAATCCATTTCTAATCTATCACTAGTTCATCCGGAACAGGGTTGAAATTGATCCTATGGTTCTGCAATGCTGATCTCATTAATTAAGCATACCATGTAATAACACTTTAGCTTATACAGGATAAACACATTCATCACTGTCAAATACTACAAACAATAGCAAGCCTCGGAACTGATTCGGATTTATCAGCAAGAAACCTCAGCAAGGGATGAAAAACAGCAGATATTTCAAACAAGTATGCAAAGAATTAGTAACTTCAGACAGAAATCCTTACACAAACACGTTTAGTTATCTCTCTGATTGTTCCGATCAGCACCTTCACCGCCCAAATTCGACCCCGATCCAGAACCGAGTCCTCGAAATAACCAAGGAATAGAAAAAGTCATCCTCCTCTGCCCATCGGAACCACCAGCCACATCCCCATTGCCACCATTATTTCCCTGAGAAACTCCGTTCCTGCTCTCATATTCCGCATCATCAGTAGGAAGCTCGTGGCGGCACACAGGACACGAATTGTGCAACTCAAGCCACGGCATAATGCAGTCATCGTGATAGACGTGTTTGCACGGCATCTGCTTCACAACAGCTCCCAGCTCGAAATCATCCTTACACACGGCGCACTGAGCCAGGTCGGATTTCAGCAAAGCCGCATCCACACTGATACTCGGCAGCGCCTCGACAGCAGACTTCGAGGCCGGCGGCGTACCGTACCGGTTCGGATCATTCTCCGCCAACTGCTGGATCAACTGCTCCAACCCCGGCCCCATGAAATAGTCGCCCATGTTAGCCGGAAGAGAAAATCCGGAAGCCGACGGGTGATCATCAAAGACAAACTGATAATCGACGCCGCTGGCGCGGCGATCGGCGAGAAGGTTCACCAGATTCATGATCGGGTCGAACGCATCCTGTCCGACCGATGATTCTCCAACCCTGCTCGACCGGGAGAAATTGGTAGGGTTTGCGGCGGGGAGAAGGTGGGAGAGGAACAACGAGAACGGGTCGGAGAGAAGAAACGGGTCGGGTGTAGGGTTAGGGCTAGGGTTTTGGAATTCTTCGACGAAGCCGGAGTTGCAGGTAGGGCATAGGATGTCGCCGCCCGGGGAGGGGGTGATGTTGACGGTGTGGTCGCATTGGTGGCAGAAGTACATGAGCGGACCGCCGTCCGCCACCGTAACGCCGCTGGATGACATGGTTGCCCGTACAGCGCCTTCCAAAAGAAATTGCAAAAAGGGGCGGAAAATTCGATGATTGCAAAACGTTGCTCAATTTAAATTACATTTACGAAATTTCGGCCTTTGGAATTTTTTTGTTTTTAAAATGGATCGAATTTAATTGTACAATTTGGTGTTTTTAGTCAATATTAATAGATAGATTGATATTTTATGTAAGGGGAAAAGCATTAATAAGAATTCTCAACTTAAACTAAATGCTATTTTCTTTCATAATGAATGGGATTATTGGTGTAATAAAGGATGATTATAACTTATTTATATTTTAATATTTTAATTTTAATAAATCAATGTACGAATTTGCTAATTTTGTAATTGAATGCATGTTTTGATAGCAAGAGTATTGAGTTGGACGCATTTGTGAATGGTACAAACGACGTCATTTGTACAAATTAAAACTTATAGTTTTGACTGCTTAAAATATATTATTATTTAAATTGACTATAATGGAAATCGAACATTAGTTCAACCACTTATACAGATCTGAAAGTATCACCTACACTTAAAATGACGTCGTTAGAGAGAGAATCAAATAGTGACGTAATCATATGGAGTTTCAATTTATCTCATATGGCAAACAAAACGATATTCCTTTAATTGTATGACGTGATAATCTTATCCAGCTAGATATCCAATTCAACAATAAGATGTCATGTTTAATGGAGCATGCCTTCAATTCCAAAAATTATAAAGTTTGTGCATTAATTCACCAATAGTTTTCCCGTACTTTTTTCCTCATATAGTATATCGTACCGAAAATAGCGGTATGGAGATTTTTCATATCGTTATCGTATTGAACGGTATACTGATATTCGGTATATCGAATATTCAATATTGAAATTGATCAAACCGTATACCTTACCGTCTTGTCGGTATACCGTACTGATTTTCGATATATACCCTAAAATACGATACACCAAACATTTATGTTATATCGAATTTTGTCAGTATACCATAATTTAAAGGTAGATCTATAGGACGGATGGAGTAGTATTTGGAATTAAAATAAATAAATTCAATAAATACTATATTTTACCAAAGGGAAAAATTAAAAATAGGCAAATTTGGAACCTTAAATGCAAAAATAGGCAAACTATGCCAAATATGCATGAAATAGGCATTTAACCCTTTTTCATAAATTTCTTAATTTTTTTTCTAACATCAAGACCCACGTGATTATTATTCTTTACTTTTTATTAATTAATGTACATGTAGATATATATTACATAAATTTATTTATTATAGTGTAATGAATCTTAAATTATTTATTACTAATATTCTAATTCTACCTAAGTGTCTATTGAAATTTCAGTTAATTTATATTATTAATTTATTGTTGGAAAATGATTATGATGACTTTGACTAAATAATTGGGGCACAAATATAACACGAAGGGCACTAAAATAATTAGGAGCTCAAATAAACCTTAATTAATAAATAATTAAGATTATAAAGTATAACTAATTTAAAATTAAGAATTAATTATGCATTTATCTATACTTAATAATCTACAAATGGGTGTAAAAAAAAATTAAATTTAATTATGCATTTATTTCAAGGAACATATTAAGTTTAATTATGCTATAAGTTTTAAATTATTGCCAATGTGATGCATATTTGGCATAGAATGCCTATTTTTTCATTTGAGGAGCAAATTTTGCCTATTTTTACCCATTTCACCTTTTACCATTGCCCTTCTTCATTTCAAAAGCCTTATATAATAGACTAAATAAAGTTTGGGCCTCTTAAGGCCCAATGATAGCAAAGTGAAATACTTGAGCTCGACCAAATTTGTGATCTTTACAACTTTATGATTTTTCTTGAGATTATATTCAAAAATTACAATATTAACCCCACTCTTCTCTTATACCCTTTTCTATGAATAATTAAAATAACTAATGGTTTAACATAAGGATACCTCAGTACTTTGATTCAATTCTACCTTACATCCCTTGTTCACATTAATTAATTAAAATAAATAATAATAAGAATGAAAAAAGACAAAGAAAAAAAAAATCAAATGACACATAGACAATAGAGAAGCACAGCCATACAATGAGGTGAGAGGCTAACATATCATCAGAAATCTGATCCACTCTCATTCTCCACAAACTTACCATATCTCATCTCTCTCTCTCTCTTTTCAAATACTTACTCATCTCTCTCTCTCTCTCTCTCTCTCTCTCACTCATTTCAAATACTTAAACTTGCAGCTCAGTTGCTTCTGCTGCTGCATTGTCGACCATGGCTTCTGCTGCTCTTTCCTCTCTGCAGGTCCCTTAACCATTCTTATCTACATATATATACATATATATATATATATATGATGCAAATTATATATGTATGAATAATTGCAGGTGGGTTGCAGCAAGGGCTTCTCGGAGTTTGCGGGGCTCCGGAGCTCCGCGGCGGCGCTTCCGTTTGGCAAGAGAGGCAACGATGACTTCGTTTCGGTTATTTCCTTCCAGACCTCTGTTGTGAGTACTTCTACACTAATACTACTAGTAATGTATTTCCTCCTTCCCGACCGACTGACTTGTCTTGTTTTTCTTTCGGGACCGTATAAGAATAAAATGAATGAATGATAACCTAAAATAGCCTTAATAAGTATTTTAGGCATTTTAAATCAAACAAAACACATAAAATAGTGTTCGATTGCGTTAAAAGCGACCAAAACTCACGTATAATCGTTGCCGTAGGTTTTTTGCAATATTATTTGCGAAATAAAGTAAACACAATGTACTTTTACGTAATTTCCAGTGAACAAAAGGTTTTTTTAGTGCTTTGTGTATTTGTTTATGAATTATGATGAGTTTGTGTGTGAAAATTAAGGTTGGTGGAGGGCAGAACAAGAGAGGAGTGGTGGAGGCGAAGCTGAAAGTTGCCATCAACGGCTTCGGTAGGATCGGAAGGAACTTCTTGCGGTGCTGGCATGGAAGAAAAGACTCTCCCCTCGACGTCATCGCCATTAACGACACCGGAGGCGTCAAGCAAGCCTCCCACCTCCTCAAATACGACTCCACCCTCGGCATCTTCGACGCCGAAGTCAAGCCCGTCGGCACCGACGGCATCTCTGTTGACGGCAAGATCATCCAAGTTGTCTCCGACCGCAACCCCTCCAACCTCCCGTGGGGGTAAGTCATCATCGCCCAAATCATGCAGAATCTTTTTTTTCGAATTTGCTATTTTTTTAAAAAAAAATTATTATTTCAGCATTCTGAATTGATCTTTGTATGTAGGGAGTTGGGCATTGATCTAGTGATCGAGGGGACCGGGGTGTTCGTGGATAGGGACGGAGCCGGGAAGCACATCCAGGCGGGGGCGAAGAAGGTGCTCATCACCGCCCCCGGAAAGGGCGACATTCCGACGTACGTCGTCGGAGTGAACGCCGATGACTACACTCATGCCGATACCATCATCAGCAATGCTTCATGCACCACCAACTGCCTCGCTCCTTTCGTCAAAGTCCTCGACCAGAAGTTCGGTCAGTATCACCCGCCAAACCCTAACAATTGCTCGATTTAAGTAAAGAGTTCTATCTTAGACCATGTCCATAACTTAAGTTTGGAATTATGGTCTAAAACAAGCCATATCAGATACCAATATCAAATGATGTGACTTTTACTGAAGTCCATAGTTTAAGCTATGGACATGGTCTAGGTAGATCTTCACTATAATCAAACGTATTAACGGTCATTTTTGGACATAGGGATCATCAAGGGGACTATGACCACCACCCACTCCTACACCGGAGACCAGCGCCTCCTTGACGCCAGCCACCGTGATCTCCGCCGTGCTAGGGCCGCAGCGCTCAACATTGTTCCCACATCGACCGGAGCAGCAAAGGCAGTCGCCCTCGTCCTTCCTCAGCTCAAAGGGAAGCTCAACGGCATTGCTCTACGTGTCCCGACCCCTAACGTCTCGGTGGTTGACCTAGTGGTTCAGGTGGAGAAAAAGACGTTCGCCGAGGAAGTGAACGAGGCCTTCCGGGAGTCAGCCAGCAAGGAGCTCAACGGCATCCTCTCCGTGTGCGACGAGCCCCTCGTGTCGGTCGACTTCCGCTGCAGCGACGTGTCGTCCACCGTCGACTCCTCGCTCACCATGGTCATGGGAGATGACATGGTGAAGGTCATTGCTTGGTATGACAATGAGTGGGGGTACTCACAGAGGGTGGTTGATCTTGCTGATATTGTTGCCAACAACTGGAAGTGAGCAAGGCCCCTTCTCTCTCTCTCTCTCTCTCTCCTTCCTCTCTCTATATATTCATTTCTGATGCTTGTAGTCCCTTATTTCATTTGTAAGTTGTAATGATGAAGCAAACAATTTTCCTTCCTGCTGGTGTCCATCAATAATCAACATGGTTATACCATAATAAAGACCTGCAAATGCTATAAACATTCTCTAGCTTTTGCACTGAAAAATCAAAATCAAAATCAAAATCAAAATCCAAATCCAAACTCCCTATTGGTGGTTTTCTTGATTCATAAGATCAGATCAACCACAGCAGTTTGTTCCAATAACAATCATCTCTATAAGATAGAATCCTACTTTTGCATATGGTTAAGATTATCAAGACAACCTAAATCACAAGAAGCACCAACAAAGACAAATGCAGTACTTCAAAATCTACATAAGTACTAGGTGGTACATAAGATTATGCAAAAGAGTACCAAGTACAAACATGATTTGGAGGTTGCAGTAGCATCTAAGCTGTAGATAAATAAACTTCAAGCCCTAACCTAACATAAAATGGCTCGTATGATATTGTAGCTATGACATTACTATGATCATGGAATGGGCAAACTATCCGTAGAGCGTATTATCCATAAAAATGGAATAGAATTAGAGAAAACGGACTCCTTGTGGCATTAGATAAGATCCCTCTAGAACTGCATTCAGAAACAATCTGCCTACTCCGGCTTTGATTCCGGCCTGCAGAGGGATAACACAAGCAAAATTTATGCATACAATCAAGAACAACTAAATTCAGATAAGCATGATCTATTATGCTCAAATAGAATAAGAATTTTATAATGTGCTAGTCATAATCATCAGGCAGAGCAAAATATTGAGAAAACAGAGGTCCATCATACAAAAACAAGATTGATATTCGATCAATCTGAACTCTAATTTGCTGCTTCATTGGGGTGGCATAGTTGGTCAACTCACTGCACACAAATAAGCTTTACGGTCTTATTCTCACCCTATCAAATTAATCAGATTTACCCGATTCACATAGCTGAGGGTCATGAAAGCTATAAGTTAATTCTGTCATGTGCCTGAAACTCGCTTTGTAAAAGTGAAGTATAGAACACAGCTCAGAAACAACGGAACAAGGAATTGATCATCCTACACCACAAGTACCTTTTGAACTGAACTGGGGAATGTGATATAATTGAGGATATACACGAAGGAGATATGATGCAAAACAAGAGCTTGCATTTATATTACAGTTCGGAATGTGGGATACGGACATCACAGTTATAAGAGAACTCTTAGCAATTCCAATTCTTCAACTTTCATGGACAGTTATCAAAATAGAACTTAAAAGAGTAAAAAACAAGAGTAACAACAGAAACAAAATGTAATCCAAAGCACAACTACTAAATTATAAATAAAATACAAGATACAAGACATGTGCAAAGAAAGGGTTCATACCATTTGATAATTGAGCCGAAGAGAAAATGCTGCATAATAGGAACCTTCTCCAAAACTTCGACCTTATACATCTTTAGAAGCCCACTGTTTACCTTGTTCCAATTAGGAACACCACTAATGTCATCCAACATAGGTGAATGCTCAGCAAACAACCCCTTCTTCACCTTCTTCACGAAAACAATACAAGCGAGATACAAATATTCGCTACAGAAATTATCTAATATGTCATTGTTATGGATAGACTTTGGCTTCATATACTTGTGATCAATCAATTGTGAAGACCCAAATATGTACGGCAAGAAATGATAGTCATCAAGTCCCCACACACCATGGGATCCGGCAGGCTCTAAGGAATAAGTGAGTTGCAATTTTCTCATTAATTCCATGTATTTGACAAACACTCTCGACACCAAGGCTTGATAATCCTCTTCCATCACAATACCCAGTTTCGCTAAGCAATACAACCATGCTGCAAAATTCGTCTCATGTCCAGTTCCTGCGTAATCAAAGGAACAGAACCAGAATGCATTATTTTTAGTTAACTAGATAAAGCTGACACAGAATCTACTAAAATGAATATATAACTCAAAACACTAATTAAGATAATATATTTCATAAATTAAGATATAAAACATACTGGGACAAATTTACACGTGTTTATGTGAGTTTTGATACTAACTATCTCCAAAAATCTGAATCCCACCCTTATGAAACATCATTTCTCCATTTAAAATTGCAAAAAATGTTTGAACCAACACCCTTGAAGATAGAAAAGTACAAATAAGAACCTAAAGCAACTTTGTTCTAAAAAGAGCTAGAGCGCAAATTTTAGACTCGTAGAAATTTGGGTACAGAGTCAAAGGACTCTACATTCCACCGGATGATCGATGTCAACATTGAACTAAACATCACACGAGTTCAAGGCATTCAAACGAGATATCACGCCATTATAACTTTGCCCGTTCAACAGATTAAAACTATAAACCGAACCAAATGAAATTTAGCTTGCACAAGCATTCATTGATTTACAATATTCCCATAACATAATAAAGATATTGCCCTGCTTTCACATAGAATTCTCTTCATTTCATCGAAGGCATCAAATGCTGCACGATTCTCAATTTTAAACTGTAATCTACTTCCATGATTGTGTCGGATCAACCCTAACATAAACATTACCAGTTAGTGTTAAGACTTCTACCTGATTCAGATAACAATCTACTGAGATTATTTGATGATTGCTATAACAGAAAGTCTAATAAACACATTTCCAAAATGAAAGTTACACAAAATATTAGCACCTAGCAAATCTACTGAAAGAAGTAACAAATCCACAGTATTTGAGTGATGAGAAATATTATTGTCTACCGTAATCGATGCGTGATGCGTTGCCAAATCCATCGGTAAAATACGGCACGATTTCCACGGCGGCGTCGCGAAGTTGAGGCGGTAGAAACATCAGCATAAACTCCTCGGCCTCGTCGCTCATCCGCTCGTGCCACACGCGATACGAGACGTTGCCGTACCGCGCGGCCTGCGGCGCCGGAGGAATTTCGTCCACGTAGTCGGTCAATTTACGGAGGATCGATAGTAGGGTTTCGACGGCGGGGGACACGTGGCAGGGATCGGAGAGCTTGCGCGATCTGACGGAGACGGATAGGGAGACGACGAAGCCTAAGAAGTTGCGGAAGGAGGGGGAGGAGTGGAAGGTGGCGAGGTCTTCCGGCGAGCGGATTTTCTTCGAAGGGGCGTAGAATTGGTGGGGGAGAGTGAGCGGCTCCACCTTCTCCGCCTGGGGGACGGGGGTGCGCATGATGGTCTCTCTGGCGTTCGTCGGCGAGGGGGGGAGGTTGACAGCGGGGAAGCGGATGGGGATGTAGGAAGGGCTGTCGGAGGGAGGCGGTGGAGCGGGATAGGCGGCGGGGCCGCCGCACTTGGCGCAGACTGACGACCCCGTTTCGTGATAGTGCTGGTGGTCGGGTGGGGGCTCCATTTTGGTCTTTGGATTGGTAGTGTGATGTGCTGGTTAATAGAGTTGGGACTAAATAAAGTATTTATAATTTACAAAAAGAAAAGAAAAGAATATAAATAAATAATAATCCGGGGTGAATTTATAATTTAAATTTATGATGGTGCAAAACTGCAAATATGGAATTTCAAGGAGTAAGATAGCAATTTTTTTAAAAAAATATAGGTATATTTAAAATCTTTAAAACATATATGGAGAGTCTATAATAATGTTAGTTATTTTTATATAGATTTATGTATTAATGCACTTTTCACATGAATAACAATCCAAATCCAAAGTAGTAATAATACTCCACAATTTTGTTTGGTAATCAATGAATTATCTCAACCGTTACAGATTTGAATTTCGTCCACGTTTCTTTAAGTCTAGCATATCACACATGATTAGTTCAATATAGATATACGTACAAGCATATTAGTCATAGATGAACTTTATACCTTTTCAACGCGGTTCACAAAACAACAAACAATGAACAACAGAAATCGAAGTGCAAAATTAAAAGAATTTATCAATCAGAAAAAAAAATGTAACAACAAATATAAATATTTCAATATGTAAGGAAAAAATAAATACCCTAAACCCCTTGTGAAACTAGTTTGAATTCTTTACTCCCTTCAAATTAATTGTGCACGTGAGTCTCAAACTATTTTCTACCCAAATGCGTTAATGTATCAATGAAATTACATATTTATCCTTTACTTAAATAACTACATCTACTTGTAAAAATAACAATAATATTATCAAAAATTAATTTAATTCGTAAAAATGTAATAGATATATAGAATTAATACATTTACGTGTAAAAATATAAAATAATCAAATTATAAACCTGCGATTTATAATTACAAACGCTCTAAAGGCCTAAAGGTTTTTTTTTTCCTTTTCTGTATATAGAGGTGAGGGAGAGAGTGCCTTTGCCATAAGTGGCACAATGGGAAACCATTGTGGTAATAAAGTTGTTTAGAATGTACCTATTTATGATTTTTGACCGCATTAAAAACAAAAAAAGTCAGATAAAAAAAGAAGAAGAATAGAGGCGGTCATATCAGCGTCTGCCGCCTTATAAGGAGTCCGGATCTTCTATCCCATTTTTTGTATCCCATTCGGTGTCCCACCAATCACACGGTGTCACGCGTATATTGATGGGTCATGTTATGAGTAAAATATTATTTATTTACTGGTAACATGGTCCATAATGCACGCGTGACACCGCGTGATTAGTGGACCACCGAATGGGACACCTCCTTATGCCCTTTATAAGTGTGTCATTGTTGACATTGTTTAATTGATTGATAAGCCGCCACGTGGCACCGGGTGCCACGTTTTTTATATTTAGTTAAATTTATCTTAGTAAAATCTGTAATTAATTATTATAAAATTATATAAAAATTCATAATTTTTTTTCTCTATAAATAGAACCTAAATTTTATATGTTTTCTCTAAGATTTTTTTTCATCTATAAATAGAACCTAAATTTTATATGTTTTCTCTAAGAAAAAAACCTCTCTTTTTTTTTCACCCTTTCAAAAACAAATCAAATATCCATTTTTTCTTCACACATTATGGATTCAAATCAACCAAATTTTTCATGGTTTAACCAATTTTCCAATTTAGAACAATTTTACAATTCCGAGTATTAACAAAACTCTCAATATTATCCAAATTCTCAATTCTCTCCAAATCTGAACCAAGTTCATGTCTTTCATTTCATGTCTTCTTCATAAAATATTTATCTCAGTTTGTTTCCCGATGAACAACGTCCAAATAGAAATCCAAGGGGCCCAAAAAATGTTTAGTGTGTGAAAGAAGATGTAACTCTTATGTCAAGTTGGGTTTTCATTAACGAAGATGTTATACAAGGTAAACATCAAAGAGGAGACACCTTATGGAAAAGTGTTCATCAAATGTACAAGGAGAAGCAAGCAAACAATCCAGATGAACTCAGTGTAAGAAATATTGACGCAATGAAAGGTCGTTGGAAATGACTTAATGAAAATGCAAACAAGTGAGTTGCTGTTTGCAGATAAACATATGCTCATAAAATGAGTGAAATGAGCCAAAAAGATCTTTGAGAAAGAAGCTCATGTATTTTACGCAGTTATGGTAGTAAGTTTCGGGATTTGGTTGTATTTGATGAAGTTACGTTTAAATGTCCCAAATGAGATTTATATTCAATTCTTGATGCACCACATGACTATCAAGAAAGTCAAGTTGTTGAGGATCGAGAAAATGGTGGAAGCTCGAATCGATCTAAGACTTCCAAAGATGGGGCGTATTCTGTCCCTTCCAACCCTGATACTTCTAATACGAGATCATCAACGATTCTAGTATTAAGCACTTGAAAATACATTTCCCGTAACATAACGGAAAAATGGTCGGCGACACCGATGCGGTTCCCAAAAATATTAGGACCAAAATGCCCACCATCATCGTTGGGGCGCCCTTCTGCTTCATGGCCATTTGTGTAGTTTATCCTCTGATGATTTTTTTTTTTTTAATGTGAGACATGCTCTTGAAAATGTTGGATTTTATAGGTAACGACAGAGTAAAAATTGTTAATGATTTTTTGAGAATTATAGAAATATTTAAAGGATAAAATAGTCCAATAAAGAGATAAATTGTAAGCTGTAGCTGAAAGCTGGGTCATAATAGGTTAAGCAGTTTCTCTATCTTGACTATATTTGATAGATAATTTATGCTGAAAGCTAGGTGTTCCAAACACTCTAGCTGCAGCTAAAAGCTATATAAACTGTAGCTGAAAGTTGTTCCAAACATCACCTCATTATACTCAATTTTATAGTTTTGGCTTCTACTTTTTCTTTTCAGAAGTCTGGCACATCTGTTTTTATGTTAGTTTCCAAATTTGAGACGAAATCAAACAATAAACGGATAAAATAGCAAAAAGTCTCGGCCGTTTAGACGAAGTTTTAAAGTACCGATGTATATTTAAATCTCCTGATCGTAAAGACGAAGTCCCCACTGTTCTCAATCTACTTTTAAATGAAAACAAATCCCACTAAATAACGAATAGTCCCGACCGTAAAGACGAAGTCTCTATCGGTCATGATCTACTTTTAAATGAAAATATGTCCTAATATAATAAAAGTCCCGGTCAGTGATAAGGACCACAACTGAGATTTTGAGTGGGACAGATTGGGTACCTGTCATCACTCATTTTCTTCAATTTTGTTATTTTGAAAGAAAAAGTAACCATAACTGTCGACTAGAACCATCAACTATCGACCAGAACCACCGACTTCCGATCGAAACTTCTAATTACAAAGCTTAATAGCTCCAATCTATGCAATTTCAACTCTTTACTGCTGGTTATTGGAAAGATACATCCTTGTATTTTTTGCACTGGTGGAGAAATATTCTATTTCTAATAGCACATTGATAGAGACCATATCTTTTCTTTGCTCAACACTTCGATCACGTGGGACACATGCAGTTAAATAAATAATGTATGCATTTAAGATGTGGTTACACAAAAATGAGATTTTCTGGCAAGATTTATAGTTGTTTTGACAAGTTAAAAAAAAGGGAAGAAACAACACTAAATCAACAGAAGTGAGAATACCAAATTTTCTCGTAGGCCAACCCGAGAGAAAATACGATAACACACAAGCTCTCAACACGCACAAGGTCTCGACGTAGCTGCACCGCCACCGCCGTCGGCCTGGAGAATTGTCGGAGTCCGATGAGCGCTATACGACGACGTTGCCCTAATCTGTAATACGTGATTCATTAAACTACCAAGGCCTCATTCCTAAACTACCCCTAATCTAGACTATGAAATAACAAGTTATATAAAGCTAATTCAGGTTTTGTATCACACTGTCACAACCAAGAACACATTATTATGCAAAAGACTAAACATGAATGTATAGCATTATTTATTCCACAACATTATCAATTACCAACTTCAAGAAGAAATTGGAGTTATTACAGAAGATTTATATTTGCTTTTATTATTATTATATATTGTTCATATTTAACTAGGTAAATCTCAATGGATTAAATGAGTTTTATTTTTTTTTTAAAACTCGACCTTAATGAAAATTAAACATTAGATCAATTTTAGATTAACTGTTTAAACAAAAAAGAGAATATCAACTACACTACAAGTTGTCATTTAAATGAATATTAATTACTATTGAATAAGGTGGAACTTTAATTTTTGAATTATGCTTTTTCTCTGTATTTTGATGGTAATTTGGATATGGATATCTTCCTTTCGTGTTCTATTTGGCAATAATACAAATTTGGAATTTAAAAAAATATATTATTGAAAAATAATTAGTTAAATATGAGTAGCCCAACCTGGTTATTTGGGCTGAAATTTCGAGGCCCGGAAAAAATCTAAATAGTCCGATAAGCAATTTTGAGCCAATAAAACATGAGTCATGGGCCAAAATACATACATATACAATAATATATTTTAGTAATCATATGCAGTTTTATTGCATCCCACATCGCTACCGTAGTAGAAGAATGACATGATTTTTTTGTATAAATAAGTGACCAAATCCATCATGTTACATACTTACCTGGACGGAGTCAATGGGCGATCCATAAGACCCATGGCTTAGGTTGGCGACCTCCATTGCACTTTGGAGGGGCGCCTACCTAAGTTCGACCCAAGTGGTCGAGCCTACGTTATAATTTATGTTAGAGGGGGCCTGCGTTCGCGCGGCCCCTACCCAATCAAATATAAAATTTATCTTTTATTCTATTTATAATATGGTTAAATAGTCTAAATAAGTCATTGCCCAGTCAAATACTATAAAACTTTATCTTTTAATCCATCTATATTATGATTAAATAGTCTAAATAAGCCCCTGCCCAATCAAATATAAAACTTTATCTTTTAATTCATCTATATTATGATTAAATAGTCTAAATAATAAAGATAATATGAAATATTTTATATTCTATTTTAGATTCTCTCACATAAATTTCATATTTCTTAAAATTGAAATAATTTTTTCACACAAGACATTTTTTTTCACATTATTCTCTCCTAACATACAAGAGTCTACTGTATAAATTACCGCGCCGAAAAGAGAAATAAGACGTTTCATCCAGGACGGAGGGAGTACTAAACATGCAAAATCGGCCTGAATAACTAAATGCAACCACTATGTAGCCTTAATTGATTCTTGCTCCTCAGGCACATTCTTGCAAAGGCGAAGCCATACCGTACTTTATCCGAACGTGTACGTAAAAGCCGGGATTACCTATGTCCGGGCATGTGATGCACCGGATAATACCCCAGGTGTGGCGGTGGCTGAAGGCTTACCGGAGTGCCCACAGCCGAAACAACGGGCCCTCCTATCGGTTGTCCCATAACCGGAGATTTGCTTGGTTTGCCTCCGGTAGCAGAGCCAGTAATTGGAACCGAAACGTCCCCACTGTCGACACTAGTGATGTCGTGGATGCTTGACCGCCTCCTATCCTTGTTCATGGAGTTTAACCGTATAAAATACTTCTGCGCGTGGCTGGCCACTTGGGTAGGGTTCCGTGTCCCAACAAAGTTCCGAGAAATGCTTCTCCAGTCGCCTTTTCCGTACTTGTCCAGCCCCAGAAGAAACAACCTAATTTTATAACACGAGCAAATGTGAAACATAGAGAGTAGTATTGGCAGTCAAATATTAATAAGCTAAACTTCATAAAAACGCCCCCTCACGTGTAGGCCGGTATAAATATCGGACTACTACACATGGAAATAAATGGCCCTTAAGGACCCGTCCAACATAGGGAACAAACAAACCAACATCGCTTGGACCTGCTCGGATACCATAATAAACTGGGCCACATTCCCCTTAAAAGGCCTTGTAAGGAGAAGGGATATCCAAACTTATATAGAAGAGACATGATCTTTACTAAGTCGATGTAAGACATAATAATCGGCTCTCTAACATATTCGGAAATCGGAATAGACTAAATTCGTACAAGAGTAACGTTAATTTTCGTACATCTACTGATCTAGAAGCTTCAAATCTTTCACACTAATAGGTATCATGCATTCTGAACTCTATGAGCAAACCTTTAATACATGATTCATTTCATAGATGATGAATTTAACCACAAAGGTTTGTTTAATCCCTAAACTACCCCTAATCCAGAATTATGAAACAACATGAGTATATAAATCTAATTCAGGTTTTGCATCACACTATCACAACCAAGAACACATTATTCAGACACAATTTTATCAGTCAAAATAGATTAAAATGTAGCAATGAAGAACAAGTGATTTCATTCTCACCTGTGTTCTTCCTCAGTCCAAGCGATCCCCTTACGTCGTTCCTGATCCGACCTAGAGAGCTTTCCATTCTTCTTACGAGTTGCTTCGTCGCTAGGAGGACTAGTTGAGCCATCCGAAGAGGAATTGTAGCAGGGGACTTCGATGAAACCGGATTCTATTTGCTTCACATCATCAGCAAGAAGCTCATAGTGGTGCTTAACCTCTTCCACTGATTTCCCACACACATCTGCGGCAATCCTCTCCCATCTATCCGGACGGTTATCGGTGTATGAAGCTATTGCTTTCTCGAATTGCTTATCCTGCTCCCTACTCCACTCCGAGCTCGGCATACCTAGTCCAGCTTAAATCCTAAGGCTAAAAATAATCATTTCAGATCTGAACTTTCTTTTGCTAGAAATACACCACTAGAAACAGGGGATTTAAACAATAGCAGCAATTAAAGTCATCAAGAACCACACAATTTCAGTCACTATTGAAGAGTGAGGGGTTCCACTGAAATGCTGACAATAGTGATGAAGAAATTCAGTTAGACAATAGAGAAAATATCTCACAAAAATCATGAATTTGACATAATTTTCAAAGTGAAGGGACTCAATGAGGTACCATTAAACCTCGATAAAGAAAAGATGGGACTCAATGAGGTACCATTAAACCTCGATAAAGTAATAACCTTGGAACCGGAAGAAAATATTCATTTAACGAGGTTATTACTTTATCGAACATTATTTTAATGCATTAACCTATATCGGGACCGGAAGAAATTATTATCTAAGCAAGATTATTACTCCATCAAATATTATTTTATCGGGATTTAACTGTGAAATGTGAAATTAAGGCAGTCTGTGTGAGAATGTGAAGTGTGAAATGGACCACATATTATCAGACAAAGAAGAAAGGCCTAGAAGTCCAAAATGGGCGATGAAACTATTCAAATATGACATCTCTCAATCATACCTAAAAACTTTCACCAATGGATAAAAGCCATTAATTTCTATTACCACTTTTGACAGCAAGAGACCCACAACAAACAGAATTACAGAACTTACTTTTACAGCCTTTCATCAAGTGTAAATAAAAGCCCTTATTTTTTACAGTCTCTTGCAAAGTGTAAATTAAAGATACAAACTTTATGCATCTGAAGCAGTTGTAAAGATGGATAAAGAGAAAACCCCTTTTCACAGAAAGAGGTTGACAATAAGTTCTTTCAAAATTGACTATTTGTCCCTCTGCTAAAGATGTTCCAGAAATGTCTGCGATCGAGTAAATAGTTCTACGAACGAATGGATCGTATCGACTTGGAAAATGGAAAGATTTGTACAAGTTATACGTTTCATCACCACTTTGTGGAAAATCGTGAGCCCCTTTATTTTATTCTGAATTCGTTAATTCAGAATGAATCAAATCTCTCCAAGTAGGATTCGAACCTACGACCAATCGGTTGCATAATCAAACCCCTTTTAACCATTCAAAACATATGCAAGAACTATGTAGCTTATTTTTACAGTCTCTTCTATCAAGTTACCACTCAGTCAAAACCTCAAACATGTGCAAAACTAAATAAAAAAGTTTATGCATCTGAAGCAGTTATGAAGAGGGATAAAGAAACCCTTTTTCACATACATAGTTCAACCCCCTTTTCACCATTCAAAACACACTAGTAAGTAGTAAGCAAATCAATGAGCAAGAATACTGTAACTTACTTTTACCGCCTCTATTATCAAGTTACCACTCAGTCAAAGGTGCAAACTTTAAGCATTTGAGGCAATTCTGAAGAGGATAAAGAGAAACCCTTCTTCACATACATAATCAAAGCCCTTTTTAACCATTCAAAACACAATAATAAGCAAATCAGCAAGCATTAACTATATAACTATTTATTTAAACACTAAGAATGTGACATGAGAGAGTACAAAACTGCAAAAGCTACGAAATTTCCATCTTTTTCTTGAGATTCTTGAGAGAATTTAATCAGAGCCCAGATTCCCAAACAAAGTGATGTGGATGAATTAGTGACCGGTAAACTAACCTGTGGTGGTCTGCTAAGATATTTTTTCACAGCCCTCCCTCATTCATAACTGGACTTGGGTTTGGGTAGGGAGAAAGCAGAAAAATCCCACTTTAAAATGAATTCTTTTTTCATAACAAAATACACTGTTAGATCAAATCCCTCCATTTTTTTAATTTTTGGTTCGATGTATCTATGTATGTATAATACTCCCTCCGTCCCACCCGATTTGGTTTTTTTCCTCTTTTTCATTGTCCCACTTGACTTGCCACTAATTAAAATAATACTCTAATAAATTATAATGGGTCCCACCACTTTATGCCACTTTACTCACAACTACCCACTATTCTTAATAACCGTGCCCAAACCTATTAAGCCAAGTCGGGCGGGACGGAGGGAGTATTTTTTTTCTAAAAAATTTTCTATATTTGACGTCATACTATCATTATTTATCGAGGTAATGTGTTTATTAACTTCTACATTAAGTTAAAATAACATTCCCTTATTTATGTTTAATTATAGGCAAAAACTTGTGTGGATCATGTTGCATCCAATTAGCCAATTTTGACCCGTTTTAACCCATATTTGACCCGTTGACTCGCTTTGACCCGCTGATGTCATCATGACATCATAAATCCGTTTTTATTTTTTTTAATTTTTAATTTTTTTTAATTTATTTTTTTTTAATTTTTATTTTTATTTTTTTTTTTTTACGTTTTTTTTCCTCTTTATTTTAAGGATGGGCGTGTCACTCTTTACATACGGAAGTGTCAATCGTAACAAACAAAAGTGTCAATCGCAACAAATAAATTTTTTTTTTAATTTTTAAAAAAAAAACCTTTTTTTTCGTTTTTTTTAACGTTTTTTTCCATTTATTTTAAGGACGGGTGTGTCACTCTTTGCATACGAAAGTATCAATTGTAACAAACAAAAGTGTCAATCGTAACAAACAAATTTTTTATTTTTTTTGATTTTTTTGATAAGTTAGACGTGTCATTTGTAATGAATAAATGTGTCATTTACTTTTTATCAAAAGTGTCAATCATAACAAACAAAAGTATCATTTGTATTTGAATAAAGTATCATTTATTGACTATCAATTATTTTTGAAAAAAATGCGATTTGTTTCGAAAAAAAATATCATTTGTTTCTGAAAAAAGTATCAATTGTATATGTTGTTTGTGTCAATCATGACAAAATAACGTGTCAATGATGAGCAGAGTGTCTGTTTAGGCCATAATTCATAATAGAGAGCAGGTGTGTCAATTGTCTCATTGTGCGTGTCAATTATGACAAAAGAACGTGTCAATGATAAGCGAGATTCGTTTAAGCTATACAATTCACAGTAGAGAGCAGAGTGTCAATTGTCTCTATTGTGCGTGTCAATCATGATAAAAGAACGTGTCAATAATGAGCAGAGTGTTTGTTTAAGCCGTAATTTACAGTAGAGAGCAGAGTGTCAATTATCTCTGTTGTGCGTGTCAATCACGATAAAAGAACGTGTCAATTATTTTGAATAAAAGTGTTATTTTTTAAATATGAGTTATTTTAAACAAATGACACAATTGTTCACAACAAATGACACATTATGTTACAAGAAATGACACTTCAATAAATTACCTAACCAATAAAGGTCATATCAAATGCAAGGATCTCAATACTCCAAACAAAATCAAAATAAACCACGATAATTGATTTTTCCCAAATAAGAAATCAAACTAGTTGTTGATTTCTTCTTGTCACGTGAAATTCAATTTCAATTGCTTAGTCTACATGTAACTTTTTTTTCCCTTGAAAAAATCCGATAAGCCTCGATGTAGCAAAATGGAACTCTTCAATTTTAAATCATTAGAATGTAAAATATTGATTTATTATTCCACAAAAATTGGAAGATCAAATTCGATTGAAAATGCTAAAATAGAAATAGAACACTTTCAACTTCCTCTGTATTCGTATCAATAGTCAAAGGTACAAGCATTAAAGCACAATATACAAGAAATATACCACGTCGAACACATATACACTTCTCGCCGCCACAAAAACTTATTATTGAGACGGATCACAGCAAAACTAGCATAAAAGGCAAAAACTACTCGGAGATTTACATTCTATCGGCCGCCGGAGATGTGCGGAGACACGAAGCGGGAAATCGTGACGCGGAGCCCAGGAAAATGCTGAGGAAGTAAGTACGGCATTGCTGAGGATGAACGTCGTTGTCTCGACAAATTGATTGAGGCTGCGGAGCGGTTGAATGTAGAGAATGAGCGGCGCCGCCAAGAAAGTTACCTTCTAGAACAACTATAACATATTTTCCCCCTCTTCTCGTCAAGAGGGCAATGGTAGAGAGAGAGAGGAGTGGAGAGAGAGAAGTGAGGATGGTAGAAGAGAGAGAGGGGGGAGAGAGAGGGGGGAGGACGGTGGGAGAGAGGAGGGGAGGGGAGGGGAGGGGAGGGGAGGGGAGAGGGGGAGAGATACAGAGAGAGAGAGAGAAAGAGGAGCGGAGAGAGAGGCGGCAGTGGGAGGGAGGTTAGGGTTTTATTTAGTTAAATTTTTTTTTATAAAATAGAAAATCGGGTCAAACCCGGTCCAACCGAGTCAAAATTGAAAATTGGACCATGTTGCATGTGCAACATGTTGCACACTAGTCCATCTCTTAATTATATGATGATTAAGGGGGTGTTTGCAAATGCTTATTTTAAGCACTTATCTTTTTATTGGCAGCATAAACAGTTTTTTTGTGTTTGGTAAATCTGCTTACTGTAGCAGCTTCTCTAAAATTAAGCAACTAAACTGCTTAATTAAGCAGTTTTTTTAAGCATCTATTGAGATGCTTTTAGGTGCTTAAATCACCATAATTTCTGAAACTACCAAATATATCTGCTTTTTATTATTGATACCAAAAACTACCTGTTTTTGCTTTAAAATAATCATTTTCAACTTTAAGCAAAAACAAATAAAAAGTGCTTATGATAAGCAGTTGCAAACACCCACTAAGTTACAAACACGTCGTAGGATAGTGCCTGTAGATTTTGAATATATATATATATATATATATATATAGTTTTTTTTGGATGACAAGGGTAACCCGCAATTGCTACCGAAGTGCGCACTGGGTAAACCTTGTTCCTGTGCAATATCTTGCAAACCACACAGGAGAGTCCACCCGAGTTGAACTGGGTAAACCCCGCTCCTGTGCAATAGCCTGCAAACCACACAAGATAGTTCAACCACCCGAGTTCCCGAGTTCAACCACCCTAGGCTAACCATAGGTGACAGACAACACATAGCGGTTCCAGTGAAATTTGAACCCAACTTCACCACTACGACATCCCAAGGGGACATATATATATATATGGTTTATACATAAGTGTATGGGTGGATTCAAAAACATACTCCTTCCATTCCTTTTTTTTTTCTTTTTTTTAAGGTATCATACATCTAAAATCGAAAGAAATTAGTGACAATCATCTAAATAAGTAAACCTCACTATTTTATATTTTTATACAACTATTTTATATATTTGCCCCCATTATCTTAAGAGTAGAATGTCAAAAATGGCCAAAATAGAATTAGAAAATGCAAAACTAGTCAATTTTTTCTATAAATGCAAAACTAATCAATTTATTTCTCTTGGTCTTAATTGCACCTATTCTTATACCTACATTGAAAAGTGAAAATTGCATGACACCTAAAAAGTGAAAATTACATGAAAACTGAAAAGTGATATTGCATGCATGCTTGTGACTGAGTTTAAAAAAGTGAAAATTGAAAAATCACATCCAATAGGTAGTAGCTAGTAGCTATTTTCTTCCTGAAGTAGATAAAACCACAGTATAAAATCATCATCTTCAGCACCCCATTATGCTATTTCAAAGAAATAAAATATGTATAGAGCTACACCAAATATTGATTGAGAGAGAGAGGGTGAATTTTTCGTATAGGTATGCTTTCATTACGTTTCTTCATACGTTTTATTTTATTAATTTTTTTAACATGCATGCTCGTCACTTTTTTAATAAATCTCCACAAATAATCTATTGTTAAACTTCTTTTATTGCAATTTGCAATCTTGATTTGGTTTCATTGGTATGTCACGACAAAAATGGTAGATAAACGAGTTGACGTTATATGGAATACTGCAGTAATTATACTCTTTAAATTATTATACTAAACAAGTTTTAACTACGATTAATTCACTTTAATTATAGTTTAATACAACCTTGATTATAGGTAGTGGTGTCACGTGTAACTGAAGCCTGATTTTAAGGTAATTTCTTGTCCCCAGTTTAATTAAATCTTTTTATTTAATTAAATTTTATTATTATTGTTTTCTTGCTTATATATACAAGTTGCTTTTTAGTGAACTTTTATAAGATTTATTTTTTAGTTAAATGCATGGTTATTTTTTAAGCATGACTATATAATTTTCTTGAAGCATGATCAATGTTGTGGTATCTCCTAAATCTAATGTTGTGGTAAAACCTTCATTCTCCGTCATAAGGTTATTTTATGTATATATAGATTATCTTATAATAATTGTGGCAAGATAGAGATCCCAAGAACTTCTTATAATAATAATTTTGACACACATAATTTGAATAGCTTATTATTTTTTCCTAACACGGTAGATCGGGGACTAGCATGACTATATTTTGAATAGCTTCCTAATAGAAGCACAAATGTTCTTTTACGAAGCATTAATGTGTTTCTCTTTTTAATTACTTCTTTATGCTTTAGATGGCGGAGCTGATGAGCATGATCGTGAGATTCAGCGGTAATTTTGTTGGCCTACAGTACATAGGCGATTACGAAGAGCTAGTACACTTACGTGCCGACCAACTATATTTGGCTTTACTAAGAAGAAGCATCGATTCCATCATGCGAGCAAATTCAATGCATAATACACATTATTTGTCGTATTCTCTATCCCACACTCGTAATGGTCGACTACTCAAATCCTTAATGACCAACGATTACGATTTGTTTCGGTTAATGAGCTTAGAGGTAGACCCGACCATCTACGTGGTCCAAACCAATACGGATGACAATGTGGCGACATCTCAACCAGAAGCTTACATTCCCTCTTTTAACACAAACTATTCAGTACCTCTACAAACATTCGAGCATGATCAATTCACTCAGTTTAATTGGTATGACGACACATACAAGATCCAATACACATACGATGTTGGAAGCGAACAACCACATGAGGAAAATCATCACAACGAAGAAGATGCCGAACAAGAGGAGGAACAACAAGAGGAGGAGGAGCAACAAGAAGGGGATGAACAACAAGAAGAGGAGGAACAACAAGAAGAGGAGGAGCAACAAGAAGGTGAACAACAAAACGAGGAACAACATGATGACGATGCTGACAACAACAATGATGATGATGATGACGACGTGGATTATGAGGAGGGGATAGAAGATGACGAGGACGAACATGGTGAGAATCAATGCGTGTATGGCACTTTGTTTGATTTCGCAGCATGGATTCGTGAGGAGGGTGGTTTCAATCGATTGATGACATTGCTTGAACAAGGCGTTACCGGAATACCACTCAACACAGATGAGGGAGATGGAGAAGATTCACCCGAAATAGCAAAGTGGTTAGTTTCGTTTGTCCCAATGGGTATACCAGGAGTCTATGTATGTACCGATTTGGAGAAGGTACAGGATGGCATCCTTGCAGATAGGGCGGTGTTCTGGAGCAAGGAGGATATGACAAGAACTATCGGTTTATGGCACTTAGAGCATCGGAGATCATTTAAAGTGAAAAAAGCCAACGCGCAATATCACTGCTATGTATGCGTGCATTCGCGGAGTTGTCCTTTCATCGTTCGTGCTGGTTGTCGAGGAGATTTTTGGAAAGTTTATGAATTTAATCCGAACCATACATGCAAATTAGATCTCGGAGAATTGGGGCCACGAACAATTAGTTCGAAAACCATTGTAGCATATTTCAGCCATCGGATGCGTAGTGAGGGCACTATGATAAAACCTCGTGACATGATCAACGAGATGCGAAATAATTTCGGCGTGCAAGTGAAGTATTACAAAGCTTTGCGTGCTCGGAATAAGGCAATCGAGCTGATTTATGGTAGTCATGAACCTTCATATAAAAAGCTTCCTCAGTACCAACACATGTTGAAGCAGTGTAACCCTGGTACAATTGCTCAATACCAAATCGACCCTGACGGTCGATTCGAGTATGCTTTTGTTGCATTTGGCCCATGCATCCCTGTGTTTTTGTGGAATTTGAGAAAGGTCATTGTAGTTGATGGCACACATTTGAAGGGAAAGAACACCGGTATCATATTTGTTGCAGTGACGAAAGATGGCAACGAACAAATTGTGCCGTTGGCGATCGGCATTGGGCCAGTTGAGAATAATGATTCTTGGTTGTGGTTTATTCGAAAACTGAGGTTGGCATTTGGGACGCATCCGGAGCTAGTGTTCGTGTCTGATCAGCACGTCAGTATTAAGAACACCTTCGAAGAGGTCTATCTTGAAGTTCCTCACTGTCTCTGCGGTTACCATCTGATGACCAAGCTAACTTGTCATGGGAAGGGTACAACAAATATGTTTAGAAGAGCAGCTACTGTATACCGAGAATCGCATTTTATGAAGGTCATGGAAGCACTCGAGTTGCAACAAAACGGAGCCTATGAGAAGCTTTTAGACATTGGCCCAAAAAGGTGGGCTCGTTCGCAGTGTGAGCGTCGCCGCTTCAGTTTTCTATCATCAAACTGTGTTGAATCTTTTAATGGAAGGTTGTTGTAGGCTCGACGTCTACCAATATGCTCTCTGATTGACACTATCCGTGCAATCATGGAGACATGGTTCGATGAGAGACGCGAATTCCATAATGCACAAGAACATCGGTTGGTTGAAGTGCCAAAGAAAAAGCTTCTCAAAGTGATTGAAGATTCTCGTAAATACACCGTCAGAAAGATATCAGACAAGCAATTCAAGGTGAACACTGGGAAGAGGAACTTTAAGGTGAACTTAGAAGATCACGAGTGTGAGTGTCGTGAATTCCAAATGGATTTGATGCCATGCTCCCACGCTGTTGCGGCCATAAGGTATTAGTTATATATTTGTCAATTTCATTTTGCGCTTCTGTATTTTTATATTACAAGTACTGAATTTCCGTTCTTAGGGATGCACATGAGGACATCTACATGTATATATCAGATTTCTACACAACATCAACACATCGGGATTTATATGCGCATATGTTTAATCAGTTACCTCCACCTGAGCTCTGGACCGTGCACGATCATGCCGTTGAAGCCCAGAAGGTGTTGCCCCCTTTAGCCAAGCGTCAAGCTGGCCGCCCAAAGACAAGGCGTTATCGATCCGGGATAGAGGCGTCTAGCAACCGAAGACCCAAGGGTATAAGGAAGTGTAGTGTTTGTCGGCAGGTGGGACATACGAGGACTACATGTGCTCAAAGAGGGTTCAATGGTTGACTTTAGTTCTCCTATGTAATATTTAACCTTATTATTCCGTAACCTTATTATTCTGTAATTTCATTCTGGGAACATTTGTTTTATTCCGTAATTTTTGTCAGCACGTCATATTTGCTGCTCCCTTTTTTTCTTTTTTTGGAGTTAAAAAATTAAATACTAGCAAGAAAACAAAATGCAACGATAATTTATATGTGAACGTGGAGGTGGGAAAATGATAATATAATATTTTGATAATTTAACTTGTACTTCATAGAGTGACTTTGATTTGATTTGACTTTGGCACATTCAATTTTGATTTGACTTGTAGTTCATGGAGTGACTTTGCATCGATAATTTAACTTTGGCTCAAACAAAGAGAGACAAAAGCTGCATTTTTTGTCATAAAGTGGTTTATTTTTTAGCAAAAATGGGGATAAAATTGTCAACTGACTACTTTTGCATTTATAATATATGATTGACTACTTTCGCCATTTCTGCATTTGCCCCTTATGCGTTGAATCTAATTATACTAGATCAATGAGACGGAGAGAGTAATATTTAGGGGGTGTTTAGACTAGATCAATGGGACGGATAGAGTAGTATTTAGGCGGTGTTTGGTACATGAATTTTCTACCATACTATGAGAATGACACGGGTTTGATACCTATATATCATGTTTGGTACGTAAATTCCGGCTATCTACTATGAATATCAAACCTATATGGATATGGGTTTTATCAAATCCAAATAGATAGGTGGGTATGAGATTTCATACTCATGTGGCTATCAAAATTTTGTTTTAAATATTGTTTTTAAAAAATTAAAATTATTTTTATAATATTATTTTATATGAATAATGTTGTAAATATATTTTTTCAAATTTATAAATAATAAGTATCATTATTTAGAAACATTTTAACATGCATATAAAAATATTTTTATGAAAAAATAAATACACTTATGTTTAAAAAATTATAATAACTAAACTATAAATTTGTTTTTTCACGAACTAAAAAAATATTATTTTATATATGAAAAAATAAAGATTTGTACTTTATTTTATTATTATAAAAAATAAATATTTAGTAATTTCATGAAAATGTAACTTAACTTTATGAAAAATTAATTTTATAATTGTTTTTAAAAATATTTATTTATTGTTAATACTCAAAATAAAGACTAAGTAAATATTTTTAAAAATATTATTATATTAAATTTTACAAAAAAAAGACTCACATCATTATTATAAAGTATTATAATACTCATAAGATTATACATTCACATTGAGGTGAGACTAAGTAGTAAGTACAATCAAACATCATATTTGGTTATCATATTCATTCACTAGTAAATCCAAACACCATTAAATGATTCAGTCATACTCATACCCAATCACTCTAATATCATATCCATTACCATTACTATATTTGAATTCTTACCAAAGGACCCCTTAACAACTTATACATATAAAGAATCTTAAAATATATATCTATAACATCTTCTATTCTAATCAAAAGTATTTAAAAGTTTATAGCTATTAAGAGAAGTGAAATTGTTCGGCTTAAAATGGGCTAAATATCATTGGGCTGAGAAATGCATGAAATTGTTAACTGTGGGTTGTTTACGTGTAAAATTATTGGGCTGAAAAAAATACTGTATAAGTAGTGTTTTTATTAATTGTGTTATTATTTAATTTAATACTATTTCAAATAAAGTAGTACCATTATTCATATCCACTATATCAAAAATAGATTTTCTATTATTCATGAATCCATGATTTTTTAACTATAGACTACTGACCATAATCTCGGTGTTCATTTCAAAAAGGACATGAATAATACGACGGGGAGAATTAAAATATACTCCATCCGTCTCGCTTTTTTTGTCCTACTTGCCTAATCGGGCTGTTCCGCTATTACTGTCCTATTTCCTAAAATAGTAAAAATTACTCTTAAATATAAAATGAAGTGGGTCCCCCTTACTCACTACTCAACCCCCACATTCTTATACTCTCTCTCTTCAAAAATCTATCTCCCACTCGATTATGTTCCGCTCCGAACTCAGAAAATTATGATTTTTATCTTTTTGAAAACTTTAGATTATTTATTCAAATACAATATAAAAAATATAAAAAATAAAAATCGATTGTCTTTTACTGACCTTGCAAAAATTTGGATAATTCTCATTTCTTTCCACCAACCACTTCTCGACAGTGTCATTTTCTTTATACAATTAAAACTCATAAAATACACACTAAATTAAAATTTCTTAATCTCCGTGCCGAAATAACTGGAACAAAATTAGTGGGTGGGAGGGAGGGAGTAGTACATAACTCTTTACTACGCTTTTATTAATTAAACTAATACTATTCTACTTTAGTACTCGATTCAGTAATAAAGTAGTCAGTCTCAAGTCATTACCCATATATTCTTTAAAATTTTGCCAATCAAGAAAATCAGGAAACAAATTTACGCTGTGATTTTCTTTGCGTTTTACAGCTACACCAGATCTACCCCACCTCTCTCTCTCTCTCTCTCTCTCTCTCTTCAGTACATTATATAATAAGCTGCAAATATGTTTGCAATTACTCTTAACAATTTTTCGCAGATTAGGCGGAACGTGTATTTATGAACAAATTCGAAGCTCAATCTTCTTCTGATTTGACTTGCAAATGGGCAAATTCTCACTCATCCTCTACATTACCGTCGCCGTCGTCGTCCTACTCCTAATCTCCCGCTCCTCCAACAACAAGTCCCACCGCCACCGCCACCGCCACCGCCGCCTCAAGGTCCGCTCCAACTTCACATTCGCCGCCCCTACCGACCCCCACCACCACCCGCACGACCGAGTTGCCGCCGCCGCATTCGATCCTGTGGTCACCGAAATCGAGCGCAAGCGCGAGGATAGGGAATGGGAGCATCAGTACTTGCAGGCTCACCACCCCGAGTCGGCTCATTCGGCGCCCAGCGAGTCGCGCGAGCCAGAATGGGAGGATTTCATGAACGCCGAGGATTATCTCAACGATGAGGAGAAGTTCAATGTGACTAATAGGCTGGTGCTCCTTTTCCCTAACATTGATGTTGATCCGGCGGATGGATTCGTCAGCGAGAGCGAGTTGTTGGAGTGGAACTTGAAGCAGAGCCGGAAGGAGGTGATGCATAGGACCGAGAGGGAGATGGAAGTTCACGATAAGAACAAAGATGGCTTCGTGACTTTAGCCGAGTACGAGCCACCGAGTTGGGTTGTAGATTCAGGTAAATTATTGATTGAATCGCTTTTGGATTGAAGGAATTAGTACGCATATTGATCCGTATTTGTTTCTCTATGAATCGTTCTGAAGCAATATGGAGTTGATTGTGATCTTGGAATCTTATTGGCAGTGATTTTTGGGGTAAATCGTTTTTGTTATTTTGCTTGAAAATTTAGATTATGATAACTACGATTTCATTTTTTCAAATGCATTCACCAATTAATCTCAACCTAAGTTGTTTATTTATGCAGTTCTTGTCTGCTTGCTTGTTTTCTAGCTAATGGTAGTTTGTCTCTCAATCTGTATTCGTAGAAGAAAGGTTTTCGAATCCATAAACGAATGCCTAAAGCGTCTTCAAAGGCATTATAAGTCGGGCCATTTCCGAGTGATTATTTTAAGTGTTACTTCCATGATTTTTAATGATGTTGAGTGCTAAACATACTTCTTAATCCTATGATATATTTTAAGGGTTAATTCTTTGGAAGCGTATTAATTGCTTGATGATAATTGATTTTCTTCTGAATCCAGATAACAACTCATTCGGATACAATATGGGCTGGTGGAAGGCGGATCATTTTAATGCATCAGATGTAGATGGAGATGGTCAGTTGAATATCACAGAGTTCAATGAGTAAGTTTCAGATCAGCTTGGGAGCTTAATTTTCTGGAGGATTTAAATATTTATTTTCTACGATTCGTGTCTGTTACTGTTCTTTTTCAGCTGCTCGGCTTAACCCATTCTCCTTTTTTATTGTAGTTTTCTTCATCCATCTGATTCCAACAATCCTAAATTACTTCAGTGGCTTTGCAAGGAAGAAATAAGGTAACCACATCTCAACTAACAACCTTGTGTAGAACTTTAGCTGTTTATGCCATCAATCATCGTATACACATGAATTACGTTCTGTTGAGTCCTCACATAGTCACATGTAGAAATTTGTTAGAAGAGATTGCAGATCACTCGAGGGCGGGGCCTTTTGTGTGGCCCAACTCCAGTATCATGTTCGACAACTTACCATCTAATTTAAAACCTTAACTCGGAGTAGCACATAAAATTTGTCCTCTTCGATAACTGGACTTCTATAGAATCCTTAACTCTTAAGGTTTAGCCTATCAAGATACTTTGCTTGTGTGTATATGACAAATAGTGAATGAATCACTTATATGTCAATATTAAGCATGTGTTAAGAGTAGCTAGAAAGCGAAACTGATGGAAAAGTATTACGATTTGATTCATAATCTGTATTTGCACTTTTGTCGCACCAACTTTCATTACTTTATGAATGTGGAAGTGATATGATTTCTCTTGCGGTAAGTTTTATTTTTCCATTTAACGTATGTAACGTAGGTTATGCAGTAGGACTTTTCAAGATTGCTAATAATTTCTAACTTCGTGCTGAAGCAAAGTTTTGATGGTTAATTCCGCAATTTCACTATCATCTATCCTCTTCAGGGAAAGAGATACGGACAAGGACGGGAAGGTTAACTTCAAAGAATTCTACCACGGGATTTATGACACGATCAGAAATTATAATGAAGGGGTTCAGGATTCTTCACATCAATCTGCTGATGAGCCCTCAGCAAAAGCATTATTCAACCAGCTTGATAAAGATGGTGATGGGTAATCTACTAGTACATCTGGTCTTGAATTAATTGGATGACTGATTGATTGAGTGGAATGAATGTTTTCGTATCAGAGGCTTTAACCTACATAAATGTCTATATTGCAGTTTGTTATCAGATGCGGAATTGATGCCGATTATTGGAAAGATACATCCTTCAGAGCGCCATTACGCTAAACAGCAGTCAGAGTACATCATGCAGCAGGTATTTTTTGCATTTGTGGAGAAATATTCTATAGAACATTGATAATGACCATATTTTTCTTTGTTCAACACTTCGATCATGTGGGGAAGGGCAGTAAAGAAATTCACATAGTTATGTGTTACAGATTTCGCAATATGATAACAACAACATTCTGCCCCCCTTTTAATTCGATTCTACTTGTTTTCAAAGAATTAGTGGGTCCATCGCGAATCGAAAGTGGCATTACTCAAGGCCAATATTCTTAGGAAAAATGGTGTTTTGTGGTGTACATTATTCGATTTTTTGAGTTGTTAATTCTTGTCCGCACATTCTTTGCCTTATATAGAATGACACTTTTAATTGGACAGCCAAAGAGGAAAACGAGACGTTACTAAAGAGGAATTTAAAGTCTTAAATTCCTTCCTGTTAGCAAGAAACCTCTATTTTAAGCAATTAACAGTTCTAATGAGCATAAAATCTTGAAGATCTAGTAATTGGTGATGCAACAGCCTCAACTCACAATAAGAGTTGAAGGACTTTGAAAAAGACCCTTGATTTCGTTGTCTTGATTCGTAAAACTGTTGTCTTTATCAAATACACTTTGTATGGAACACCATTGAAGTTTCAACTCCTAATGTTGCAGGCTGATGCTGATAAGGATGGGCGTCTGTCCTTGACAGAGATGGTCGATAACCCATACGTTTTCTACAGCGCTGTATTCGACGATGATGAGGATGAAGACGATGATTATGACTTCCATGATGAGTTCCGCTAGATCAGTCCCCATGGTAGGCCAAGGTTGTTGTTTACTTAGAAGTACACCATGGTTCTTCTAATCCCTTGTGACCTCAAAACAACTGATGTAGGTTTGCTGGTAGTAACACAGTATCTCGAATTTTGTTCCTCGATCTTGTATTTATACCGAAAAACGACTCGTAGTTTGAATGTGCAGGTGTTATACGAGGTGCACGTTGGGTAAACTACGCATGCTTGTGCTTTATGTGTTGGAGAATATAGAGCCTTTGGTTTTTAAATGTTTAGTTCTCAACTATTCAGCAGGGGTAATTTTGTCTAATATTTTAAGCAACTATTTGTACAATAAAATAGTACAATTTTTTTAATTTTTCTGTCCAACCGAAATATGATGTTGCTAATGGAACTGCGTAGTAAGGGGTGTTTGGAGTAGTTGAAGATTATTGATAAGTGTTGCTTAAAGCAGTTGAAAGCAGCTTATTTAAAAATCAGTTAGTGTTTGAAAATAAATGCTGAAAGTGGAAAAAAATAGCTTATTTAAAAATCAGTTAGTATTTGGAAATAAGTGCTGAAAACAGCTGAAAATGGAAAAAATAATATTTTAATTTAATAATAAAAAATATTAAATTAATATAAATATTATAATTGATAAAGAGAGAAAGAGATAAGGCTAGTATGTAATTTTTTTTTAATAAATATTAGGGTTAAAGATATTTTTGAAATTAAATAAAGTTTTTAAAGGTAATTTGGTCCGAAAAAATTATAAGCAATAAGTTGAAGCTGAAAGTTGAGGTGGAGCAGTTTCAGCTGCTTCTCTATTTTATAAGCTTTAAGCTGAGTGTCCAAACTTTAAAGCTAAAAGCAGCTTTCAATAAACTGTTTCAAATACCTACTAAATACACCACTTTATTAACTTTCGTATTCAAAAGAAATATGACATTACTAATATGGAATGAATAAATGTTAGTGAATGGTAAAAAGAAGAGGGGTGAAGTGAAATTTGTTCATGTAATTTCCAAGGGTAAATACGGAAGTTGACTCTTTTATCTTTCCCTCTCAAAACAAAACAAGCAAATGATATTATCACTAAACACCCTCAAAAAGATGATATCGCTAAACCCCACAGCCTCGAATTTGCTCAATTTCAATCAGCTTCATCGGTTTCCGCCGACGCTCAAGCGCAACCTTCCAATCCAAACTCGAAGTATAAATGCGGTGGCGCAGGGCGGCGGTGGTTCAGGCTTTCTGTCAGCAATTGGGCGTGCAATCGATGAAGAAGAGTACAGGAAGGCTAGGGCGGAGGTCCACAGAAGAAGCATCGATTTAGACGGATATTCTATTGAAGGTTTGTCGATTGGTGGCCACGAGACTTGCGTTATTGTGCCGGAATTGAAGACGGCTTTCGATATCGGGAGGTGCCCGCCGAAGGCCGTGCAGCAGAATTTTCTCTTCATTACACATGCTCATCTCGATCACATTGTATGCCTTCTCTCTCTTCAATAATCTCGATATGTTCGTGATTTTTCGCAGTATCAGTTGGTTTTGTTTTTGGATGATGGAATTGCTCAGTTAGGGTGAGTTCTTGAATGAGAATCAAACTTGTGTTGCTTGACTTATGGTAGATGCGACGATATTGAATTCTTAATACCAGAATGATTAGTCTATGTTTCTTGCTGTGGATGAATAAATGTGTTAATGCTGAAAGTAAGGATCACTTTGGATTTTGATTGTCGATAAATGATAATGCCAAGCTGTAAATTATGATGCATATTTCAGGCGTTCTGTTTGGATATTTCTGAATTAGATGCTTGATTACATGATACAAGTTTAAAAAATACTCATCATGTACTCCCTCCGTCCCGTTTGAAACGACCCGTTTCAAATGGGCACGAGAATTAAGAAAGTTGAAGACAAAGTATGAGAGATGAGTAAATGATAAAGTAAGAGAGAGAAGATGAGCGTGATAGCGAAAAAAGTAGATAATATAGTATGTGAATGAAAATGATTAATATAATGAGAGAATGAGAGTAGATAAAGTAAGTGAGAGAAATGATAAAATATGAGGGAAACTATTTCTTTTTAGGAAACGGATCGCTTTCGAATGGGACGTCCCGAAAAAGGAAAACAGGTCATTTCAAATGGGACGGAGGGAGTAGTTCATAAACCTCACCGCGAGGAGGGTTTTGAGGCTCATGCCTCGAAGGTTCTTTTAAACTATGCTGCTAACTACAAACATTGAGTTTACTTTCATAGGCAGTTGGAAGGTTACTGGCCATTTTTATCATCTTTGCTTTGAGATTCTGAAAATAACATGTTCTTAAATCTTGCATTCTGGCAATGTGACTGTATGATTGACCTTGTGACTTATCCCAGCTTTCCTTATAGTTGCTTTATTTATTTATCTTTATATGGCTATTCCACTGCAGTAAATCAATGGTTTTTGTCTATATATTGGTTCAGGGTGGGCTGCCAATGTATTTGGCTACCCGTGGTCTTTACAGCTTAAAACCCCCTACTGTCTTTGTTCCTCCTTCCATAAAGGAAGATGTAGACAAATTACTCGACCTTCACAGAGCCATGGGCCAGGTGGAACTGAACTTAGATTTGGTTCCTCTGGATGTAGGTAAATAAATGTGTTCTTCTGCTGCTATATATCACTGTTTTACATAATCTGAATATTTTGATCAGGGGAAACTTATGAAATGCGGAATGATCTTGTTGTACGATCGTTCAGGACACACCATGTTATACCTAGCCAGGTACGCTTGCACCAGCTTGGTGTTAGTTGTGTTGTTTACTTACTGGTGGGGAATTTCACCACTTTCACTACTTTTCTACGGCTACACTTGACTTTTTTCTCGTACTGTATGTCTGGATTCCGTCTATATCCACACAATAATATGTTGCATTAAACGTATCTGATTCTGGATCCCAAGTTGTGTGAATTAATTTGAGCACCCGGTTTCTCCGTCGTCATGCTGTGAAATTGTATACTCCCTCCGTCCCGCTATTTGTGGCTCATTTTCCCGAAAGAGTGTCCCGTTATTTGTGGCCACTTTCCTAATTTGGTAAAAAATTACTATCATATCTTCTACTCTATCATCTTCTTTTTCCTACTTTATTACATTCTCTCTCATACTTTATCATTCTTTCTCTCATACTCTCTCATTATCTTACTCATCTTCTCTCTCATACTTTATCATCTACTCTCTCTCTCTCATACTTTATCATCTACTCTCTTAATTCCCGTGCCGAAACCAATTGAGCTACAAATAGCGGGACGAAGGGAGTATTTTGTAGTTTCTTTCTATTTCATATTCGTTCTGGTGCTAAGATATCTGCAGGGTTCATGCATACATGCATAATGCTTATCCGGGCCAAGATTACCCCTATACCTCTCATTCATGTCCTCCTGTTCTTTTCAAAAAGTATTTAAATTGCTTACAATTCTTGCTTTATGGTTGTATTGGTGTTTTAGATGTAATTGCTTGCTGACATACTGTCCATAAATTGGAGTGCATTATGAGGTGTTTTTTTGTATGTTTGCAGGGTTATGTGATTTACTCAGTCAGGAAGAAGCTTAGAAAGCAGTACTCGCATTTAAATGGAAAACAAATTGTGAAACTTAAGAAGTCTGGAGCTGAGGTTTGCTATCCTGACTTAACAATAAACCTTCTACTAACTTTAAGTCGAAAACTTAATCATTTGCTTGCCAGATCACAGATACTATCTTGAGCCCTGAGGTGGCCTTTACTGGAGATACAACGTCGGACTTCTTCCTTGATCCTCGTAGCGCTGATGCCTTGCGCGCCAAAGTTCTCATCACCGAGGTGATTGTCTCACTTCTTTGGTCTTAAGAACGCTGGTCTCAAGAATGTGCAATTGCTTTTTTTCCTTCGAGTTGATTTATAGCTAAGATTGTCCTTACCTTCTGCATAAAATATACGGAGTATAAACTTCCGGGCCTAGCTTGGGTACTAGGCTTTAGGTACTAACAGGCATAGGCGGATCCAAGGGGTGCGCGTGGAACCATTGCACTCCAAAAATGTGTTTTTATAGTGGATTCTCTTTATATATAATCTTTTTTCTCAGAAAAATTTCAGATTTGTACCCGAAATTGCACATTTGCTATCTTACACTCCTAACTCTGAAGTCTGAATCCTAGTTCCTAAATTTCTCTTTTGGCAGGCTACATTCCTGGATGAAAATGTCAGTGTCGAGCACACGCGGGAGCACGGTCATACTCATCTATCTGAGGTATTAGAATTACATCTCCTTTAGCTCTCCATTACCAGCCGTGTTTTGTTGGCTGCAGCTCTTTGATCTCAAGTCTTGCTTATTAACTTGCAGATAATCGAAAATGCACAGTGGATTCGGAACAAAACCGTAGTGCTGAGTCATTTCTCATCTCGCTACCATCTAGAGGTAATCACCTATTCACCTGAATGAAACTTAAGGTGTTAAACTGTTAATGGCCAGTTACTCCATACCTAAACACCCTTTATCGCGCACATTTTATTACGCGTCCCCCTTCGTATCTACAGGACATTAGGGTAGCTGTATCAAGATTGCAGTCCGAGGTATCGGCTAAAGTGATTGCTCTATCAGATGGATTCAAATCAATGCACTCTTAGACTGCCAAAATCCAAATCTTTGTGAGTTATTACATTACACTTGTTCTAGTGGTTACTATGACTATTGGGCTATTTCATGCTAGTAGTTGTATTTCATTCTATCCTTGATTCTGAGTAAATCTTTACCAGAAGTAAAATGAATCTATAATTTGCAGAATATGAGTACTCAAATGCAATAGGAAATACATGGTGATCAATAGTACCTTAGTTTACTCTCCTGCACAAATTAGGGTTTGATGTGAGCAGAGATCTGGTTCTATCATTTTCTTTTGCTCTTCTTCTCACTTCCGACTCTATCATCATCCTCACTACTGTCATCGTGATCGTTGTCGTCGTCGGCGGCGGCGGCACTGTCTTCGTTACGATCGTCATCATCATCGGATAGAGGAGAAGGATCGAGCCTTGCGGCATCAATTGCCCACTTGATCACCTTCTCAACTTCATCCTCGTCGCTATCTTCTTCTATCATCAATTGGCTGCTGTCTTCCTTTCCACTGTGAGACGGAATTGAGCCCTTGAGAGCTGCGAATCGGTTATATAGGTCGTCCCCCTCCGGTGCCGCGGCGGCGGCGGCTTTGCCGGCAATTTTGCCCCCTCCGGTGTCCGCTAATTTTCCGGCAGATTTCGCCGGCTCTTGGGGCTTCTTTAGGGCTTGGAACCGGCGGTCGAGATCTGGATCGATGGCGGCGGATGTGCGCGTCGTGTGAGAGTTGACGCTGAGTTTCAGAAGCATGTCGT